>CAJRST010041110.1:15522982-15587992 GCA_907169785.1 Menidia menidia | reverse complement strand
GGGGGGGGGGGACATGAGTGGCAGCCGGCCACCCCTTGCACTGCATTCAGAAAACTAAAGACGGGGTTCACCCTGAATCTGCTCGAAGACGAAACCGCCCGCTCAGCGCCCGCAGAGCCGGAGCGGGCCGGTCAGCCTGCCAAGTCCACTTTGTGACACTGGTGGAGAGACAGGAAACAGAGGGAGGAGGATCGGGGGGGGATGGGGGGGGGGAGGGGGGAAATAGAGACATCAGTGGAAGTAGGCTCTGTAGCAAGCGTAAGCACTGAGCGCCAGCGCCGTGCACAGGCACACGTTGGCGAGCAGGGGCGACCACGCCCCCGGGGCGGGGGGGCCCGCCGCCTGCTGCTCCCCCCCCTCCGCCGCCGGCGGGGATTTGCTCTGAGCGGCAGCCGCGGGGCCCTGGACTCCCGCCGGCCCGTCCACCTGCGTCTCCCCGTCGGGCGGAGGCTGAGGGATGGGGGCTACGTTCCTTTTTCGGAGATCCGTGTCGGGCGAGGACCTGAGAGAGAGAGGAGACCATTTTAGGATTAAAGCAGGGGAAGGAGGTGAGAGTCTGTTTGGGAGAGATCAAGGTGCCCCTTCCAGACGCCCCACCCACACTGACCAATAAGCACAAAGCAGCTGTCAGCGGCAGCTTATGCAGAGTTCAAGGTAAAGATTGATTTCCCGGGCGCATTTCAAAGCTACAAAGTGCCCCTCATTTAATTCAGCACAGCTTTTCACGGCTTCCCAGCATGCTACATTCAGACAGGAGTCCACTCCGTAACCGCAAATTAAATCGATAGGACGATCGCGGCGTGGCAGCCAGTCTTCAAGCTCACAAAACAGATTCCTTCACATTTTTCATTGAGCCGTTGTTGTGAGGCATTTCTATTCTAACGGACAGGCTGGGTACGGCCGTAAATCCAATTTCCCCGCTGTGGTTTCCAAAAATTATGCCGCGGGGATACCTCTTCCATGCGGACGAATGCTAATCATTACCGCACAAGCTGCCCCCTCTGTTATTGGTTTTCAGATATTTTCTCATTCATTTTCAACTACGCGAAACTAGGAAAACGCTCGTTTACATCAGTGTGACATTTTTAATGAGCAAAAACTCATTATATCAAGTCCACTGCTCTGAGCTGAGGTCATCAAATATTTAAGCATGGCCCCGTGTGAGTTCATGTTTTTTGGCCTCATAACTTGGAATTTCCTGTGATCATTGATAGAACTGGGGGGGGAAAATTACATCTTTAAAACTTCACTACAGAGGAATCTTTGCTGTCCGTTGTAAATGTCGGACGGAGCCAAAAAGAATAAGGAGCACAAGAGCGAGAGAGCTATTCTGAAGCTACGTTAGAGCTGCCGACTGCTTCCAAGCCAACCTCTGTACCATCTAAAAAGTCTGATCCAAAAACTCCTGCAGCCTTTTCTGCTTAAACGCAATAGGAATAGAGAAGAATACACCCAAGTGTTTAAACATTAATGGAGACCCTGCACGTCACTGGCTGCCTTACAAAAAAAAACAAAAACATAAAACAAACCCGAGTCTTGCGAAATCTTAGGCCAACAACGATTTTACTAATTGATAATCCCAAAACAGGCGTCGGATGATTACCCCACAGTGCGGACTTCCTGCCGCTGGATGAGCTCCACGTCGTCTGGGAAAAAAGACGGCTCCACTTTTCCATTGTGAGGGTCTCTGGGAGGAGGAAGGGGAGGCGGAGGGGAGAACTCGGGAGGATCATCTTCTTCTTTTGATAGCTCTTTCCACGATTCCTAAAGAGGGGAAACAAATTTTTTTTTTTTTTTAAATACAAGTTTTTGCTACACAAAACATGTTTTTTCTTTAAAGAGAAATGGAAGTCTTGAGTTTTACTGGACGACAAGCGAGGAGGAACTTGCCTGCAGAGATGTATCCCCCTTGATGTAATTGGCGCCTTCAATGACGGCCAGGTAGGAGAAGCGGAGCTGGTCTGCAGTCTGTATCAAGCCCATTCGATGGCGGCGCATCTCCAGCAGCACGTCCCGGATGCGTACCGATGACGGGTCTTTACGGAGGGACATCTAAGGTAAAACATCAGACAAAAAAAAAAGGCACGTTAAATGAAGCCTTTAAGGTTCCATCGTGTTTTTTTGCTTCTTCATCTACATTTCCATCTACTTCATGAAATACCACTGTGCATCTTTCTTTCTCCTGGTGGCTATTATTTTTCTTTTTAACGTGAGAAAATTAAATACACATTGAGAGGATGTACAGTCAAAATATTTTCACAAACGCCAATCCTTTATTTCCTATTTCTTTCATTTGGTTGTATTACCCAACTGTGTTACTGTTGTAGCTTTTACACTTTCTACATGTGGTAGTAGGGCTGTTCATTGACTATTACATTACAATTTGTACATGTATGTTGGAGAAAACAAAAAAAAAAGAAAATAAGGAAAAGGGTCAATTGTATCTCTGTGATTGGAGATATTTCATTGTGTAAAAAAAGAAAAAGAAGCCACTGTACAAACCAACAAAAGGCAGGTGTCCACCAGACAGAAGGTCCCAGAGCGCCCGATGCCGGCGCTGCAGTGCACCACCACGGGTCCCTGGTCCGAGTTCAAGCAGCCCGACTCCCGCACCTTGAATAGGAAGTTGAGGAAGGAGGCGGGAGACTCCGGTACCCCGAAGTCAGGCCAGGTGGTGTAGTGAAAATGTAAAATCTCACGCGTCTCCCGAGTCTGCAGGTGAAGACAGCGGCAATGTCAAACTCCTTTTATTAGTGAAGCAAAGACAGTTTGCAGTACACAAAATTGAAAACAACTGCACAGCAGAGGCCGATTTTCAGTAAGTGTGAAACTGATATGACACTGATTTTGATCTTGGCTCTGTAATTAGGATTGCATCGGGATAAAAACTCTCATTTTCTGAGCTCAAAACGAAGCACTAACGTGACAGAAATAGCCAAACTGGGAGTCTACTGGCAAAGACTGACCAGAACTGCTGCATTTCCATGTACACTACACTATGCACACGCTCACAAGGAGAGACAAAAAGAGAGGAGGCCTGATGACACCACGCTCCATTTTGGTTATTTGCATTAAAGTTAGAGAGCGGATATTTGCACACGTTATTTCAGTCTGAGTTTAATCGGACTAAAAAACCTAAGAGAGAGAAAACACACTTACAGACAGATTTTCCAACTCCAGCTGACGGACCGTGTAGTAAGATTTGACGTCCTCCGAGACAAAGGTGAGCTTAAAATTGGTATCCTCAAAGATGGCGTCTTTCTCCTCTCTTTGAGGCCAGTATTGGGCACACTTGATCTAAAATCATAAGAAGGAGCAGGTCATACAACACAAAAACGAAAAAGAAACAACTGTGACATTCCAGCGTCACTGAGGCATGATGCCACCATCTCAAACTCCGACAGGAAGGAAAGAAAAGCTTACAGATCCTTTCTCTATTACTCGGTTCAGCATCACTACGCCGCGGGTCCTCTGCTCCCACACCATCTCCCAGAAGTGGCCACATGTGTTTTGGAGGGGTCCCTTAAATAGGAAGGACAAAAACAAAACAAAAAACTGTTCACTCTCAGTATTATGGGGCAAAACGCCAGCAGAGCTTTAAACAAGGTGCTTCTTGCATTAAAACCTCTCATGTAGTGTTCATAAAACATAAATAAAACATTCAGTAAACACTTTGTGGCAGACTGGAACATAGTCGCTCAACAGTGTGCTAAAGAAGAAGTACCACATTTGTCCAACAATCTTCCCTGACAGCCACATGACCTCTCTGACACCCCAAAGAACACAAAATCAAGATATACATATATGTGCGAGTGTGTATGTCTATTTAAAGCTGAACTAAAAGCATTTACCACATTATATGACATGAACCTTCCACTCTTACCTGAGTAAGAATATAGTTCCTCTGTGTCTCTTCTACTGTTATTAGGCTGGCATTAATGTAGTCATTTGCGCCATGCTGCAGGCGTATCCTGCTGTGGTCAACTGTGGGGGGAAAAAAAACAAACAATAAAAAACAAAAAAAGACTCCACTGAAGACTGAGCATCTGTGAAGGAACTGAAGGTCACTGGGGTTTGACTTTTAACAACGACGAGCAAAACTTCACCACACAAAAAGGACACAGGAGCACACATGTCACAGATGAGTTTCAGGTTCCCTATTTTCACATCTTGTTTAAAGACGAAGTTGAAGAACACAAAGAACAAAAAAAAACAATACCAACTACTTGCATCTCAGGATACACAATTTGCATAGTTCACACAGCGTGAAAAAGATTACCCCCCCCCCTCTCAAAGGCTGGACCCAATGTAGTCATATCATAAAATAATATTTCATCTAAATACTGCACTCTAAAGTAACTCTTACATGGAAATAGTTGGTTGAATGCAGACTTTTTACAAGAATGACAAAGCAGATTTTAAGAGAGTTGCAGCAAAACAATGTTCCCTATTTTTAAGCTATTCATTTGAAATGTCAGAAATGACAAAAAAAAAAAAAATAGGGCCTTTTTTTTCCTTTTTCAGAGGAAGTCATTATTCACGGACGTTAGAACATAAACACGACATTACAAACACCACAAAGCCTAAATCCGGGTAAAACACAGGGTGCTTCCATGGTTCCGGACAACCGGGACCCCACCGCGGGCTTTACGGAGCTACTCACACGGGCTGACGTCCCGGTAGCGGTTCCGAGTCTTGTTATCGGGGGATTTGGCAACCTTACAGGGCAGTTCACACGACTGCTGGCGAATTTCCTGTACCAAAATGACAGCAAAAAAAACAACGTTAATATGGTCCCGGGGAGGTTTTCGTACCATTTAAAATGGTATCAAGGCATTTGTCGGGCACCCTCATCGGTATCAAAAACTAGCTTGCTGGTTCGTGAGCAGTAGGTGGATAAACACGTTAGCACACACATATACTAAAAAAAGCTATGTAGAACAACACCGCTGAAAAACGGCCAACTGGTAGGAATTAAAGGTTTGAAAGTGAAAACATTGTTTCATGGTGAGACATTTAAAAAAATTTTAAGGGAAAACACAAGAGAAAGACACTTTTTTGTGTCAGAGCGATTACATTTTACAGCTCCGTGTCGAGACGTGCTGCAGGCTTAAGACCCGGGCAGACACATGAATCATCGGAGAGGTCCGAGCCGCGAGAACGCAATTTGTCCAAACTAAAGCTCATTCGTGTATCAAAAAATATCTTGTAACAACACGTCGCTACCCACTAGTTGCGAATTCGTTCCAATTTGGCCCGAAAGTGACAGCTCACCCCCCACCCCAACCCTCCGCCCTATGGTTTATTTCCACCTTGATCTTCCGAGAGTTCCTACCTGATAAACGGCGTTCCAACTCCCCTTTTCATCGATTTCCAAAAACTCGGCTTCCATTGCTTACAGCCCAGCTGCCACTCTTTCTTCTCCCCACCCGATACGGACAACCGCAGCTCCCCGGTGATTAAACAAATTGGAGTTAAACAATTTCCTGTAATAGCTGCCAAATGTTCTGCCGCTACAATTCTCGGTACGGCTGCATAGATTATCGTCTCGGCCTGCTCTTAGCGGAAACACGCCGCTAGCTCCTCCTACGCGGTGTGGCTGCCGTCCTTGAGTGACTAAAAAAAAAAAGAAAAAGGAAAAAAAAGAGCACAATGTGTTATTGAGCGATGATACACCTCTGTAGCTTTCTCTGAGAAAGAAACTGTGTATCTAGGTCCTTGTTTGAAACTAAATGCAACACTGTTAATTAAAATAAATCACTTTACCAGTCCTACGGCAACAACAGCGGCGAGCGACCGGCGAGGGCGCGCGGGAGTCATCTTGTTTCAGGAAAGAAACGCGTCAGGTGTCGTAGCGATGTTTTTATCCCTGACAGGAAGAGAGTCCCCCAAACGCGGGAGCGCGCATTTACAATGGGGAAATGGAATATGGAAAATTGTACTTTTTATACCACGTTTTCAGTGCAAAAAATAATATACTTTTAGGTGGTGTTTGTGATAAAAAAAAATCCCACATTAAAAAGAAAATGAGAAATGATCCTTATTTTTATAATAATGGTGTAGTAATAAATATATATATACTTGTATATATGGGTTGCTGTATATGTTATTATATATATATATATATATATATATATCGGTTTTTGTTTTTTTGCACTGGAGGCGTGGACTGAAGGTATAGAATACTGTTTAGAATTTAGAATTTGAGTATTTTCATATCCAGGGGATGTTTTCGAATAATTGAAATTAGAATATTATAACATGTCTGATAGCACAGAATGACTGAGTTTTATCAACTAAACAATAACAGTGAAGCCAATCATCATAAAATACAAATTTGCTTTACTGAGCGCGCGTATAAAAGTTTTACTTTTTTAAATCGGGGGGAGAGGGACTACCTCGGCGAAACACCTGCTTTTGGGGAGCGCGCACGTATACTTACGCAGCGGTCTGTTTACGTCCAATCTGAGGAGTCGCTGCTGCTACTGTGACCTGCTACAGTTTAGTCAACGAAATAGTATTACTGGATAAACACCGCTTCGGGAGTTAACATGACGTTATTTTGACATTCCACACACATTTGTCCCTACGGAAGCCGCGCAAAGGGTGACCTGACAGAGATCATGATGGATTAGCTTTAGCTCAGCCAGTGTGACTGACACCAAGAACTGGGACGAGGGACTTTGGTGCTACTAGCGTTAGCTAGCTAAGCAACTTAGCTAGACGTTTTGAATCAGCCTTACTGCTGCGACAGGTATTATGCACATTCTTGCCAAGTTCTTCTGTGTGTGTCGCTTCATGTGTTGTCCCCATCCGGCCACCAGCCCACTTTATATCGCTGTGTTTTCTTAAGTTGTTGTCTGGCGTTGGCGTTTTCCGTCAGCTGTCGTTGGCTGCTGCTGTTAGCTCATGTGTAGCTATAGTTATTGCCTCCCAGTGGTGGAAAAAGTATTCAGATCTTTAAACGGTAAGTTGTCACGATCCTAAAAATAAACATTCATTTGTATTTGAGGTTAGAAATAGCTTTTTTGTGTGTAAGTTTAAAGGAAGTTTTTATTTATAGCAAAATGTTAAACGTGCTTTATTTTTTATAGAAATCTGTGTTGTTCAACATTTTTGGATCACCTCACAACACGAAAACAGATTAAATGTGTTATGAGAAAGTATGCTCTTTTGTTAAATACAGGTGTCACGGATTGGACATTATCAAAGTCTCAATTTTATCATCGATATAGAGGTAGATTGTTTTTGTTAACTTCCCTTGTATGTCAAATATGAGTAGCACTATTGTACTGTTGCAACCTCTGACCCTTTACAGACTTTTGTTGATGGTAAATGAGAATGGTGATCTTGTTAATGATCTCTCATTGATCAGAGAGTTATTTTAATTATAATTGTTTCCCATTATCTCATTTGTCTATAAACTGTCTCAGATTTCCCCACACATCAGTGTTACTTTGACAGATATTCACAGACTTTGTACATTTATGTGTGACAAAAACAAATTCATTCTCTTCTTTGACCTGCAAGTGATGGGTAGTCTATCTGTTGACCTGGCCCATCACGTTTTAGGTGACTATTGCCAGGCGTGTGAAAACAATCATGAAGTTGTGAAGTGTTGTGCCATGACAGAGGTTTTCTGTTTTGTTTTCAGATTCTTGCGCTAGTTTGAGATCCTTCAGGGATTCTCAGAGCAGCATGGCTCCGAAAGACATCATGACCAATTCCCACGCCAAATCCATCCTCAATGCCATGAACTCCCTTCGCAAGAGTAACACGCTCTGCGACATCACTCTGAGGGTGGAGAACACAGATTTTCCAGCTCACCGGATCGTCTTGGCTGCCTGCAGTGACTACTTTTGTGCCATGTTCACCAGTGAGGTAAAGCTGTTTTCCCGTCTGTTGGTTAGCCAAACTGTTTACCCTCCCTATTGTTTTTCCTGTTGTGCTGCATTCCAACCTTTTAGTTATTTATTTTTTATTGACAGGACCCAAACATCATAGTTCAACTGAGTCAACTGAAATTAACATAACACAGTAATATAAAACTCTACACAATACAAACCTTCAATAGTGTGTATATATGTGTAAAACCTTTGTTTTTTAGATTAAAATCGAATCCTTCCAGCAGCTCAACAAGTGACGGATCCACTACAGTTTGATCCTCTTGAATGTTCCCCTTTCCTATTTAAAAAACTCAAGCACTCACTTCCTCGTGTTAGAGTGTGTTGCCACCACTTGGGGGCAGTCACAGAAACACGGGGACCTCTGAGATGTTGTTGGCTTTTTATCTGTTCTTTGCAAACAAAATTACTTTTTGAGGGAATTGATTACTGTGCTTTGTTGCTTTATGCTGGAGGGAAAAATAAATCATTTAGTCCAGTGGAGCTGTTTTTCTATTTTTTGGGACCTCCATTGTATCCTTGTTTTCTACACTTGGCCCCTTTTATGATGACTGTTGCGATCAGGCTCAAGAGACTTAAACCGAATTTTAGAATGAGCAAGGAGAATGCTGCATGTGGCACCAATCCCGTGATGTCCATGGCCTGTGAAGCCCACATCATGATTTATTTAAAAAATATCTGTTATATGAATGATAGATTGTTTAAAAAACGGGCTGATTTGTTCAGGAAAAGCTGTTTCGCTCTTCCAGAGAATCGACTTTTGTATAGACTTACACAAAAGTTAATCATTCAGTACAGCAGTGACTATTATCATGCAGCAAACCAACAAATGATACACATCCCAGTTGTATGTTGTGTTGTTTTCTAAAGCAGCTAGGTCAGGGAAAATATAGTTTTGTTTTTTCCATCTTTGGATTCATTATGATTCTTAGAGTCGCAGTTTACTGCAGGGCTACACTAACATCCTAACTCTGCTGTTTTTTGGTGTGACCCTACAGCTTGCAGAAAAGGGGAAATCTTTTGTCGACATTCAGGGGCTCACTGCATCAACTATGGAGATCTTGCTGGACTTTGTTTACACGGAGACTGTACTCGTCACAGTGGAAAACGTACAAGAGCTTCTCCCTGCTGCATGTTTGCTACAGCTCAAAGGTAAGTGCACAAAGGTGTCTGCATGTCTCCCAAAAACCTCTTTATTTCTTGTTGGGGTTAATAAAAGATCAAGAGTAGTCAAAGGTCTAAATACTGAAAGTAGGTGTTTTTGTTTTTTATCCAGCAGAAAGGGAAGAACAATCTAAGTTATCGGTCAGTCATTTTTACCTACATTAACACATTTAGCGAATGCTTAATTTGAAAGAAAGTGCCGCGTTTGCACTTTTAGAAACAATAACTGTTGTACCAGAGAAGGGAAATGCAGGCGGTGTGGACCTGCTGCACCTTTTAGGATTCTGCAAATAAACGAATCCCGGGTGCAGTTTACGGCAGAAAAACTTAGCTGTCGGATTATAAACGGCGTGTTCCCTGGCCAATGGGACAGACACGGTGAAAACAATAACCCATTTATCACCTGCTCAGTTTCCGATGGTCGGTAAATATAATACCTTCCTTTATTTTTTTCCATTTCAAGCATATTTCACATCATCCACATGCAAGTAATCACAACTGTAGGCATGAAACTATTAGATTCTAATTGGAAACTTTTTAAATTCCTCCTTGAAACGATTTAATCTGTGTTGTGATAAAACTGACATGAAGTTCTGTGGTATTGAAGAGGTGGCACTTTTCCAGAGAAATGGCCCAGGGCGCTTACAAACTGCAAGCAACCGCTTTTCAATACCTGTCTATCAGGATTTGGCGAAACCCTAATGACAATTTTCCGCACATACAACCTTTCTATATCTTTATCTTTGTGTTTTTTGTTGTTTTTTTTCTTTTTCTTCAGGGGTCAAGAGGGCCTGCTGTGACTTTTTGGAGAGTCAGCTGGACCCCTCCAACTGTTTGGGTATTCGTGACTTTGCCGAGACGCACAATTGCCTTGACCTGATGCAGGCCGCCGAGCTCTTCTCCCAGAAGCATTTCTCCGAGGTGGTTCAGCACGAGGAGTTCATGCTGCTGAGCCAGACGGAGGTGGAGAAGCTCATCAAATGCGATGAAATTCAGGTAGGAAAAAGGAGCGTGGGGCAGGGTTCGTTGCCATCTGCCTCCCCAGAATCACTCATTTTGTTGTACAAGGCACAGGAACGACGCACTCTATGAGGGGCTTTTGCTATGTGGAGTTGCCAAACAATTTGGGTTTGTCACACTTTTACAGCTTACTTATTGTCAGTCAAAAACCGGAGCACAAAAAGAGAACAAGTACCAACCTGCTGTAATCTCAGTCAGAGTAACAACCCCCCCCCCCCACACCGCACAGTTGTGTGGATGGGCCTGACAATGAAATTGCAGAGACGTGAACCTGATTTAAGTTTGCCTTTGTGCTCAGGAAATTCCTGCATCCCAACCACATGCATTGCTTTGCGAAAAACACAGTTATTATCACGTGTTGATTTATAGATCATCAATTGTGTGAAATCGTTCTACCTGTCATTTTTGCAGCTTCTTCTTTTTACCAAAGCAAACTAGACTGCACATGTGAAACGCAGTCACGCACAATTTGCCCTCTGTTAAAGTATTCTCTGTCCTCTCCAAGGATTTTTAAAAAATTCAAAGGAATTTTTAAAGCTTGCTCCTCCTAAAGCGGCCTGGGCTTTTTCCTTTGCACGTTGTGTTTTCACCGGTAGAAGACTTGTCAAATAGTTGCGATGCTAATAGTTTTGGCAACTTTACAGGGAGGTCTCACATCAGAGGTTTACAGATGTTTTCTCCTAGAGGTTTTGTAAAATATGGGGACGTATGCAAACACCTAATAGGTTGGTCTGAGGGCATGTCCCTCGTTTAAAAATGTGGTAAGTATATGGTCCGATTGCATTGATTTGGTGAACTTTTCCAAAAAATAAATTCTGTTCATAATATTCTTGGAATTTCTTTGGCTAACTTTATTTATTTGTTCATTAATTTGGTTCAGGTAATTCCCACATTACCAAAGCAGCACCGATATGCATGTGGATCACACATAAAAAGGGTTATATCTTAAACTGTGGTTACAAATGAATGAAATGGTCAATAGAAACAGAGCTATAAAATCAGTGCTTGTTGGACTTTTCACATCACTTTGTGTTTGTGTACTTTGTGTACAGTGACGATCCACAGGAAACAGACTTGGTTTTAACAGCACACCAACACAAACCTGTTGCACAACAGCTGTCACTGGTGATTATTCATACATGGAACTGGATGGCAAAAGGTTTAAGCTACTTGCAGGAACCTCCACAGCTCCACAGTTGGGGCCAGCAGCTTCGTTGCATGGCTTTTTAAATGGCTTTTTTTTTATTTTTAAATGGTTTTCCCACATCTAATCTTGTCAAACATAAAATATTTTCCCGTAAAGTTTTTGGGGTGCTTTGCTTGAACGGTTTAGCCAGCGTTAAACTCCAGTTTTCTTAGACCATGGTATTGTCAAAGGTCACTGTGGCTTAGCAAGCACTTTTCTAATCAGCAGAGCAGTTTGGATGGTGACACTAAAAGAGAAGTGGGGAAAGATGAGCAGATTCAGCGGAGGATGAAGGAGAAGCAGGTGAAAATGAGCTGCAATTATCCCGCAGCGACTCATATTATGGGACGACAGGGGGATCAAGAGGGATCATTTTGTTCAGTAAGGCAAGAATTCCCACTCCACAGAACCAGGCCTAAATGAATTATGTTCCACTGTATTCGATACAGAATGCAGCCCAGATGCAGAGGCTCCAACAGAAAGCTCACGAGAGCTGCAAAAGCCACATTAAACCTGATCTATGAACCAATAAGACGTAGGGAAGAAGTCTCCATGCAAACCCCTGTGCCAGTGTGGGGACGTTCTTATCAGGGAGCAGCTGCCCGTGCCGTTTGCATATCTCCTGATCACTCTCACAAGTTCGCCCTGTCGCAAAAGTGAGTCATCTCTCAGGCCCAAGATTATATTAGGAAAAACATAAAGGCTAAACTTTAAAGTTTTTCAGAGGAAACTATTGTTGATTAACCATTGTTGCCCCTGCAACGGCAAAGATGGGTGGACTACTTCCTGTCTGTACTTGGGAAAGAAAATCTTTTAAAAATCCAGTCACGTAACCGATTGGCCTTGTTTCCTTTTTTTACATTTTGGGCAGTGTACCGGGGTTCTGGGCTGCTATCCGCAGCGCGTCCAGCTCGTTACTGACCACAGCACGCGTTGTCTGTGTGCAGGTGGACTCGGAGGAGCCTGTGTTCGAGGCCGTGCTGAACTGGGTCAAACACAACCGCAAGGAGAGGGAGCCCTACCTGCCCGACATGCTGGAGTTTGTGCGAATGCCGCTCCTCACGCCGCGCTACATCACAGATGTCATTGACGCCGAGGTGAGCCAGGCGGTGCGCAGGTTGCTGTGCAACCGCGCGCCCACCTTTTGGATGAAAGATTGCCCGCTGAAGCGTCTACCGCGCCGTCATTAAGCAGGTTTTTACACGTTTTAGCCTCTCATTCGATGTAGCCTGCCGTGTCGAGACCTCGTCGACGAAGCCAAAAAATTCCACTTAAGGCCCGAGCTGAGGAGTGAGATGCAGGGCCCGCGCACACAAGCCAGACTAGGTAGGAACCCCGTCTTCAGCTGCAATTCAGCCAAAATACGCTTGTCTGAAAGAGCCGGCTCGTAACCCCCTCTGTTTTCGTTCCCAGGAGCCAAAGAGGTCCTGCTGGTTATCGGCGGGTTTGGCAGCCAGCAGTCGCCCATCGACATAGTGGAGAAGTATGATCCCAAAACTCAAGAGTGGAGCTTTCTGCCGGTGAGCACAGGACGCCCGAGACGGGTATCTACCAGCGGGTGTGTGTGTGTGAGGCTGACGTGGACGGGTCTGTCCTTTTCGCAGAACATAGCGCGGAAAAGGCGCTACGTGGCCACGGTGTCGCTGCACGACCGCGTGTACGTGATCGGAGGCTACGACGGGCGGTCCAGGCTCAGCTCGGTGGAGTGTCTGGACTACACCGCCGACGAGGACGGTGTCTGGTACACCGTGGCCACCATGAACGTCCGGCGCGGGCTCGCCGGAGCCACCACCCTCGGAGGTGGGGCCGGAGTCCTGTGAGATGCATGTGACCCTTCCCTCTCTCTCAGAAAAGCAGGCGGTTGCTTCACTGTGGTGTCACTGGGCTTTGACAGACATGATCTACGTGGCGGGCGGGTTCGACGGAAGCCGGCGCCACACCAGCATGGAGCGATACGACCCCAACATCGACCAGTGGAGCATGCTGGGGGACATGCAGACGGCCAGAGAGGGAGCCGGTCTGGTGGTCGCCAGCGGGCTCATCTACTGCCTCGGTATGAAATAAAGATCTCGCCACGTAGAGACATGCGAGGGGTCACATGGTCGAGTTCATCCACTGATCACATTCTGAACCTGCTGAACCTGCTGATTTAGCCTCAATCATGAAATGACGCAGTTTGAATCATACTGTAGAACACCGATTGCTGATTGGTTGAAGGCTGGCTTGAGCAGTCAAGTTCCTCTATAAATTATTATTATTCTGACCATGTAAATCATTTTCAGAACTCTCATTTAGAATAACAGCCATGTAAAGTATTAAGGATGAACATGGGAGCCTCAGTTGAAACAAGATGCTTATTGGAATTTAGACATTTTAAATTAAATTGGTGTGATGTAAAAGTATTATATCCTCAGATTTGAAAAAAACAAAACACAACTGGTTGAGAAAGTCTGTGACAGATCCCGGCTTTAATGTTTTCTCCCCGTAGGTGGATACGACGGGCTTAATATCTTGAATTCAGTGGAGCGGTACGACCCGCACACGGGACACTGGACCAGCGTCACTCCCATGGCCACCAAGCGGTCAGGTCTGTGAAAATAAAGGCCGGAGTCACGTACGTCTAACCCGGTGCCGCCGCTCGTCTAAAACCTCCCCCCCCCCCCCCACCCCCCACCCCCCCCAGGTGCTGGCGTGGCTTTACTCAACGACCACATCTACGTGGTGGGAGGTTTCGACGGGGTGTCGCACCTGGACTCGGTGGAGGTGTACAACATCAGGACAGACTACTGGACCACCGTAGCCAGCATGACCACGCCTCGGTGTTACGTCGGGGCAACCGTTCTCCGGGGGAGACTCTACGCCATCGCCGGGTGAGGACATCCTCCTCCATCTTTAAACGCCACGTGAATGCGTAGAGCTGTGAGGGACTTTTAAAGATGCGGTTCCTGTTGCCCCTTAGCCCTGTGAAGCAGTCAACCTCCTCACAGTCAGATATTTTCAAGAAGTAAATCTTGTTGTTTTGTTATTGTGTTTTTGTTTCCTTTGTTTTTTAATTTAGTGATTACACCAATGAAATACCTCCCTGTCGGTTTCAACCAGTACCACTCTTCTGCTTTCCTACCTCACACTCCCTTTGGCCCCGCAGGGGGAAAAAGATCCTCCGTTCATTTGAATGGCGGCAGCGGGGGGGGGGCGGGGGTGCAGACAGGCTTTTCATTAGGGCCTCTGTGGCAGAGCACAAAGTCGAATCATGTCAGGTATTGTAAACATTGGCATAATGGCATCTAATAAGCCTTCACACTCACTGAGCCATTGCTTAAGGATTTTTTGGATTGTACTTTCCCCCAGTGCGTGAACCAACACGCCTCTACCAACACAGGACGGGCGTTTAATCATTTTTCTTTTTTACATTTAAGCTACCTGGATTTAACTGTATGTACTTTCTACCTTTGAATTTTTTTTTATTTTTTTTTAATGTGCAGTCTTTGAAAGAGGTCATTTCATCATCACACATAACTGGTAAAGGCTACACTGTTTATCAGTTATGACCAAACATCCTCTCTCCTGACAGGATTTGTGTCTTTAGGTCATAAAAGGTAGATACAGAAAGTTTCCAGGGCCGACACAGCTGACATGTGAGCCGCAGCTCAATATTCAGCAAATACTTCTTTGGTAAAAACACGCCGCTGACACCTGTCAGCGTAATAATATACTTGGAATTCACAATCCTGCCTTTGTTGGGCACGGTTAGAGGTGTGTTCAAACGCCACCGTCTTCTGTGTCTCCTCAGATACGACGGGAACTCTCTGCTCAGCAGTATTGAATGTTACGACCCAGTCATCGACTCCTGGGAGGTCGTCACCTCCATGGCGACCCAGCGGTGCGACGCGGGCGTCTGTGTTCTGCGGGAAAAGTGACGGCGGCCGAAAAGCCGGAGCCACGTGAAGAAGAGCAGGCGACGAGGACGGGGGCAGCTAAACCTCGCTGAAATGCCACTACAACAGAACCACAAAGGGAGTCGTTTTTTTGCCAGTATGCAAATAGATACTCTTTAGAAAAAGGAAAAAATATGAAGTACCGCTGTTAGGTTTTCCTCCTCTACGGGACGGTTTACCTTTTGCCAGTTGGACTGTCCAACAGAGATTCAGCCACGCCATGGTAGACTTCACTTCACCTCCAAGGAGCCCATCACCACTTGCATGACTCTTGGGTGGAACACGTGTCTGTCATTACCTGTGAGATTATTTTTTCAGTTCGTCTTCAAAGTGCAATATATTTTTACTCATCTAAAGAAAACAATGGAGCAGGTTCAGTCTCCATTTGCTGCTATATGCCTTATCACTTTGGCCTAAATCGAACAGTGAGCATCCATGTTGCCTCCCATTTCACTCTTAGTTACGCAACATTAGCTTCTTATTGAATGGACCCATTGGGGATATACTTGGTCATCAAGGAGTCAATAATTTAAAACCTTTTCTTTTGTGTTTTTACATTTAAATCAAAAAAGGTTTCCTACTTATTTGTTCTCTCAGAATATGTATCTTAAGATAAATATTGTTTTAGAAAAAGGACAGAAGTGTACCGGTAGATTTTGTCCTTTGACAAATTTGAAGAGTCAAAGTATAAAGTTTGAGGTGCATGTGATTTATTTTTATTTCCCTCTTTCCCTCAGCATATGTTTGGACATGTATGTGTATGATACAAAGTCTTAACATCACTGTTGCCTGGGAAGTAAATAAAAACACTGAGAAATGTTTAGTGTGTGGCGTTCAAACACTCCTCAAGGTAAAATGCTTCATATTCACTTTGCGCACATTTTGCGAAAAGCCACTGCTCATAAGAGGAATAAACATTCCTAAATATAGCTGGCCTATCCACCAAATTGGTGTATTGAATAATCTATTAGGAATATTTCGTTTTCTGAGCTAAATCATTTAGCGTAACATGCTGAAGATAGTTAAAAGGCATCAGGAGATAAAGTAGAAGGAAAAAAAATGTTGGTGTCCACACTTTAGAATTATTACTTATTAGTAATTATAACAGTACATCACTGCAATGCTTTTATGGCCATAACGCCTCTGTCTTGTGTCTTTACTGTCTTTTAGCTGTCTAACTCAGATAACCACACTCGGCTAATGTTCCGAACGCAGTCACTGAGAAGCCTCCTGTTCAAAGGCTGAAGGTACAAGTCACAGCCGGCCAGCACGAGGCCCCTTAGCTGCACGTTATCTCTTTTAGTTTCCGACCCGTGGTGAATAAAGGTCAATAGAGCCCAAAGCGCTCTTCAGCAGAAACGGTTAAAGCCACCAAATGTGTCCGTTTGTGTTGGAGGAAAAAAACTATTTAACTCCACGTGTGCCGATTTCACAAAAAGACAGATCTCACGTTCACCGCAACTTGTCCGACCTGCATTTTGCGAGGGTTAAGATGAAACTGAGGGGTGCAAAGGATGTGGTGACATTTGGTGGTGAAAGACAATGTGTGGGCAGTTTGGTTCAGACTTTTGCTGCTGCTGCTGCTGTTTGCACTTGTGCTTCTAAGTGGGAATCTCTATCTGAATCTCTTGAGTGGAAGCATGCGGTGATGCAGACTAAATGTGCTGTGGAGGTGAAATGTTTTCTACATGATGGAAAAATAGCAAATGAAACTAGAAGATGGTAGCAGTAATGCATAACCCAGGAGTGAGAGGAATGCCACATGTCAGTAAAAAGTAGAATATAAGCAGGAACTCTCGTCTGGTCCACTGGCAGAAAATAGTCATGAGAAACTACTGCGGCACTGACCACCGTCTCACGGACAAATCTGTGAGACATACAACTTCAGTGCCAGGGAATGTTTGCATTCACACATGGCAATCCTTCAGCATACATGTGTAGCCTCTCTGGACTGCCGGTGTATGCAAACGGCTTAGAAGAAAAGCATTAACTCAATGTTTGGTTTTTACTTTCTGGGCCGCTGTGAGAAACATGGACAGGGCATCCACAGAAAAGGACCCACACAGTCCTCTGTTTTCTGAATCCTGTTATCCTGTTATTCAGCACATTCTTAGAGACAAGCCTCTAAAATAGCACCTCCATCTAACTTTTTCACTGACTCGCCCCGAGATTGTGGCATTCAAAGACACCTGAAAGAGCCAATAATTGAGTCTGGAACAGTCTTCCCAAGTCAAATAATTCAAGTTTTTTTCCCCTGTCCTTGTACTGTTACCAAAATATTTGACTACTTTAACCAACTTTTTTACCTAATTAGGCCAAAGACGACCAGTCTTGCAAGCTCAACCCCACACGACCAACCTTCAAACGCTCCATAATTCCTTATGAAAGCGTCACACAGGATTAATGATTGTGTCAAACCTGCTGAAAGGGGAACCAAAAGGCCACAATTCCAAACCACAATTTCTGCCTTTGACCAGAACACACCTTTGCAGCAGTGTTGAAAACCAGCTTTGTAGAATCAGGCTTTAGCTAAAACACAGAGAACCACAATCACACTTATTTTAGGATGGTGAAAAGAAAAGACAAACTGTCCTGAGCCATAGCTGAGAGGTGTTTACATACAGAACTGGTCATCACAAATCATTTCTGTCTTGGTCTGTTTCTTGTTCACTAGGTCTTGAATACAACATTGAAGTAATGAACAAATTTGTGATTTTTCTAAACAAAAGCTAAGCTGCTGCAGCCATGTTCCCGGAGCCAGCCGGCAAAACGCAGACAAAAGGATGAAAAATGACGACGATGACAGGATACTGCCCCGACGGATCTTCCTTCGAATGTTTGCAAGTGACAGCAAGCCTCAAACTTGTCTAAAACAAAACGCTTTTGGTCTGGGACTGGCTGGTTGTGGAAGGAGCCTAACCATCCTTCCCTCCCTCCATCTGTGGGCTCCCTCCTCCTGAAGCCCTGAACCAGCAGAGACAGACGGGCGCACATATAAAGAGCCACACTCAAAGCGGGGCTGGGTCTGCGGAGACACGTCCCGGGACCCAACAGAGGATCTACACCGCCTAAGAAACAGTTAAAAACCTTTAAAAAGACAACAGGAAAAGCTACAAGCTTTTTTTTTTTTTTTAGATTTTTTAATCATCTGAATCAACATGGTAAGAGAATGTTTTAGAGACTATGCAATTGCTATTTAGTTGTTGTTTTGAACTTTTATTTCCATACATTTGGACATTCATTTTTCTATATCTATGCATTTTTTTAATCTTTTATGCTGTTTTTAGCTTTCCTTAATCACTTCATTGTGTTTCCCTCCAGGTGGGATTATCTACCAAATCTAAAAAACGTGTTTTTTCAGAGACGTTATCTGTACAATACTCCCTTTGTGTGAACAACATGAAACTTTCATGAGAGATTCTCTTTGGTTTATTGCTGATAACCTCTATAGCTTCATGATCAGGTCGTTGTCTGGTTGTTTGTGAAAATCCAACATTTTTTCTTGTTAGTTCTATCTATTCACGGGCTTCATAATTGCCCTGCAAATGTCACTCAACAATGAAAAATCATCTGAAGGGATGTTACTGGGAAAACAAGTTGAAATTCTCAACGTGTTGAAACACGTCCCCTGGAGGTTCCTTGAAAAAAAGATACACTCTAAGGTTGGATTAGGTTTTTTTGGTGTTTTTTTTGTACATTTTCACACTTCAGGTTTTTTCACATTTTTCAGGGTGCAACCCAAAAAGAATTACAATTTTTAAGTATTACTAGGAATTTTATGGTTTTTTCTCAATGGCTTGCTGCCCTCCTTCAAATAATTTCAGTTTTTTTTTTAATCAAAATGCTCATTTTGTAAGTGTTCAACCATAATGCATGCTTTTACCTGCATTTTACTTGATCCTTTTTTCTGCACAGAGAGAGTGCATCTCCATCCACGTGGGCCAGGCAGGTGTCCAGACTGGAAATGCATGCTGGGAGCTCTTCTGTCTGGAGCACGGCATTGGCCCTGATGGCGTCTTCCTGGATGATTCCACGGAGCCGAATTCTCGTGAAGATCCATTCAATACTTTCTTCAGCAGTGGGAGCTTCGGCCGGCACGTCCCAAGAGCCATATATGTGGATCTAGAGCCCACGGTCATTGGTAAGCAGCCCCCTTCTCCGTTTTCTTAAACGATGTCCATTAAATGTTTGGAAGAGAAAAGTGACATTAATGAACATTTTTGTTCTTTTTTGTACACTCTACTTTGCCTGTTTTTTCTTATCAGAGTTCCTCAATTAAGCTACATCTGCAAATGATGTAAAATTTAATTTTTCAATTTAAGTGTTTCCTATCAAAGAGTTAGATTAATACCAACAGACTCCTAAATCTGTCAGATAATAAAATAAAAAAAATGTTTTAGGAAATAAACATTTGGAAAACTGCTATTCATTTTAAAATCTTTCCTTTTATTCTGCCTTTTTTGTAGCATGTATTGTTCTTCACTCCAGAAGTATCAGTCTTTTAGGCAGAATCTCCGTCGAATTCTTAAATGATGCCACGGATAGTTGTTTGGAAAAAAATATTTTTTTTTTAAAGGGGAAGCTGTCAGGACTTAAGAATACTGTGGTTTCTAATAACAGTTAATGGTCCCATCAGCTGTCACTGCATGAATAGGGAGATTTTGTGGCTAGCTAAAGGTACACTTTAAATGTTTGAGGTTTTTCTTCTCTGTAGCATTTTGAGTGACGGACTGTTTTTCCACACTTTGAAAGGATGCATGCCACTTTTGATTTAATCTAGAAACATTTCCCGCGGCCATGACAAACTGTCATGACTATCATACTAACATGGGCCAAAACATTTTATTTCCAAGTGTTTCAGATATCCGATACAGTTGATAACCAATCGTAAAAAATGTATATATCACAAACATTTCTAGCTCAAAATCAATATGTATTTTCACATGATAAAAAGAGCTATAGCACACAAAAAATTACACTAAAACCTGACTCAAGACAAAATTTGACTTCCTCATTCCTGATTGTTCTGGGCCCTTGACATGAACTATTAAGACTAAATACAACTCTATCTGATTTGGCTGAAGCAATTAGTATGATATTATTCTGTTGCCATGGTATGTGCAGGATTCTTGAATCAAACGTGGTAACTTAAAGGGTCAAGTGACACAACACTCTTCCTTACCATGAGTTAAAAAGTGTCTCTAAAGTAAAGCACTCAGGAGGAGAGAGGCTCTCAGATTTACCTCAGCCCCTGCTCACAACGGATCCAAAAGAAAATATACTTTTACATCAAAAACAGAAATATGTAGCAATTTACACTCACCCACAAAAAAGGAAAGGCTTTGAAGAGAACTTAAATTCATATACCCAAAAAATAGGAGGATTCTTTCCTTGTTATGTCGTCCTCATATGTGAGCAAAATAACAAATAAGAGCTCAGTTATATTTGCAGGACTTTTAATTTAACCTCTTTTTCTTCTTGGGTTTGTTGGCATTAAAAACATTTTCTAGTCACATCTAAAATTTTCCTTATATGAGAATGAAATTGATTCTGGATTAAATCACTCTCACGGCTATTTATTGGACCACCTCTCATTTTATTTGAAGAAAGGAAGGATAAAAGCATCATAGGGTTTCATTTTACTCATAAACCTTGTGATTAACATCTGATATAGTTGTTATTTTTGGAAATGTTCAGATTTTGTCTGACAAACCTTAATATTAATCATCTCAACAAAGGCCATTGCGATTGGTGTTGCCCGTTCTTAACGAGATGTTTGTCTCCAGATGAAGTGAGAGTCGGAAAGTACAAAAATCTCTTCCACCCTGAGCAGCTGATCTCCGGAAAGGAGGACGCAGCCAACAACTACGCTCGCGGCCATTACACCGTCGGCAAGGAGATTATCGATGGAGTCATGGAGCGGATTCGGAAGATGGTCAGTACGCATGCGACCGTTTGTTGAAGGTATCACGCTATCCCCGGGAATTAAGCTTTGCTCGACGGTCAGAGGTTTGATCCCGTCAAAGCTAGCGGTTTATAGAGAAGTAAGCTTAAATTGAAACAACATCACACACACACACACAGACATTAATGAAAGAACTTGATTCAGGATCCATTTGATTATACACTCGAACTTTGTCTCGTGCTCCCCTATTGTGATGTGAGGATGCTCCTTTTGTCAGCACCTTATAAAATATCTTTTTTTGATAGGATGATTATAACTGGGTCTGCAGACTGCACAGAAAGATGGTTCCCGGTTTGGAGGCCCTGGGGCTGGAGGCCTTTCTTTGTTTGCATGTTGTCCCCATGTACACGTAGGTTCTGTCTGGGTTCCATCCAAAAACACGCAGGGGGTTCGGAGAAGAAACAGCCAGAGTTGGAGTCTTTGTTTTTTATTTGTCGGCAGCTACTTGTTTCTATCAAAACTGAGCTCATCAGTGGGAGAAACGGGAAAACTCTTAAATGTGAAGATTGCCAACAAGTACCTGTAGTGGTGTGGGGATTTCCACGACGGGTTCTGCAAACCGCCTTTTGTGTGCTTTTCCTCAGACGGATCAGTGCACGGGCCTGCAGGGCTTCCTCGTCTTTCACAGTTTTGGAGGAGGCACCGGCTCGGGCTTCACCTCTCTGCTGATGGAGCGCCTCTCCTTAGATTACGGCAAGAAGTCGAAGTTGGAGTTTGCTGTGTACCCGGCCCCCCAGGTGTCCACCGCCGTGGTGGAGCCCTACAACGCCATCCTGACCACCCACACCACCTTAGAGCACTCGGACTGCGCCTTCATGGTGGACAACGAGGCCATCTACGACATCTGCCGCCGCAACATGGACATCGAGAGGCCCGGTTACGTCAACCTCAACAGGCTGATCGGGCAGATCGTGTCCTCCATCACCGCCTCCCTGCGCTTCGACGGCGCCCTCAACGTGGACCTGATGGAGTTCCAGACCAACCTGGTCCCGTTCCCGCGGATTCACTTCCCGCTGGTCACCTACTCGCCCATCATATCGGCAGAGAAGGCCTACCACGAGCAGCTGAGCGTGCAGGAGATCACCAGCGCCTGCTTCGAGCCCACGAACCAGATGGTCAAGTGCGATCCCCGCCAAGGCAAGTACATGGCCTGCTGCATGCTGTACAGAGGAGACGTGGTCCCGAAGGACGTGAACGCCGCCATAGCCAGCATCAAGACACGGCGCTCCATCCAGTTCGTTGACTGGTGCCCGACCGGCTTCAAGGTGTGTAGCACTGTTTTACGCTTTTAAAAAAGCCCTGATTCAGTTCCTTTATCACGATCCTGCTCCTGTGCCTCAACAGGTCGGTATTAATTACCAGCCCCCCACCGCGGTCCCCGGTGGAGACCTGGCCAAACTCCAGAGAGCCGTGTGCATGCTGAGCAACACCACGGCCATTTCCGAGGCCTGGTCCCGCCTGGACCACAAATTCGACCTCATGTACGCCAAGCGCGCGTTCGTCCACTGGTACGTGGGCGAGGGCATGGAGGAGGGAGAGTTTTCAGAGGCCAGAGAGGACCTGGCCTGTCTGGAGAAGGATTACGAGGAGCTGGGCCGAATGGACTCCGATTCTGAGAATGATGATGAAGAAGTCTGAGTCTTAGCTGCAATGGCAAAGTACTTTTTGTAAGATGTAACTTAGGTGTAACTGTAATTTGTTTTCTTTTTTTTCCAAGATAAAGCTGCCCAAAGTTTTTTTTTTACTTTTTCTTTTTCTTAAAAAGAGAGTAAGCTGACACTAACATTTTGTAAAAAAAAAAAAAAAAGTGCTCTTAAATAAAGTTCTAATTGACTCTTGGTGGTATATATTAGGGACACATCGACCAAAGAGGATACTGTGGCCTTCATGTTCACCTCATATTACCTCTAATCTGTGCATATCTCTGAGTCTAAAAGCAAAACCAACTATTTTTAAAGAGCCTTTTTGCTACATGCCATATTCATCCAGTCCAAACAGCTCAAACCTCCTATGACAAACATGTATCTGTAGGCGTTGTGGGGTTCAGTTTCAAAATAAGGCCTAGAAAAGCCTGGAGTTGAACCACTGACCCTCCAAATTAGTATTCTACAGCTCCTATCAATACTAAAACTGTTTTTTTTTCCTCTGAACTTGTAAAAACCTGCTGTATCCAAGAATACGGAAATATCCACAAGTACCCTCTCCACAAACTGACCTCACACGTTTGATGAACAAGAAATAAGAAAGCAGGCTGCAAGGTTGTGCAACCGTTCACACAATTGCCTCTCAGGAAGAGAGTTTCTGGTTCAAACCAAGACCTTATTGGGTAGAGATTTCATGTTCTCCTTATGCATGCTTCAGATCTGTGCACGTCCTTTTCACAGTCCAAAAAAACGCGTTAAAGGCATATTACTGATCTGAAATTGACCCTTTTAACATTCATGGGTGTTTGCCTCTATTTGGGGCCCTGCGGTGATGGACTGGTGACTTAGTCAGTGCCTAATCTCCCTCTTATCCAATGACAGCAGGGATAGGCTCCAACCTCCCGGTGACCCAGAATTGGATTAAGGATTAATGGATGAATGCGTATGGAAAATGAATTCATAGATCCATCGAATGTATAGATCCACTGAAATGTCATAAGTTTAACATGACATTGACATTTATTCAATTATGACATGTTCGAAAGGGGAAAACAGAACAAATTGTGCCTCAGATTTAATCAAAAGGGTCTGGACAGAACTTCAGGGGTCATATAAAACCGAAAACAGGACCTTTGCTTTGGAAACCAAGAAGCCAACACCTAACGTGTTGGGCTAAGATTAAAAGATTAAAAGGACATTCACAATTAGAAAGTCTTATAGGTGAGGCAAAAACATTTTGTGTATTTTTTTTGTTGTCATGATTGTCTGCATTTTGTGTACAGGGCAATAAATATGAAAATAATAAATGTTACTCTTCTACTTTTGGTATGTTCGTATGCAATGTGCTGAGCCATCATTGATGGAGTTAATGAATGACTGTCATGTGGCACAATCAATAAGAAAAAACACAGAGCAGCAGATGGTGTGGCCCCCACACAGCCTTTGAATTCAGCATCATTGTGTCATTTTGAGGGCACAAAAAGGGGCAGGCCTGCTCTCTCTCCAAACATGAATACAGCTTGGTTAGTCAACCGAGGAACAATTCTGAGATTATTTAGCAAATAATCCTCACATGTATGTTTTAACTAGACAAAGACGTCTGAGATTCTATCTTAAAAATATATAGTATGTTTAAAGGTTTGTACCCTATCTATCTTTCTTTATGCAACAACAGGAGTCTGTAGATGTTCGTTGCTCAGAGGCAGATGTTTTTAACGCTTTTGTGGAGAAACGTCCAATCAAACTGTCACTCTGGCTGTTTAAACGAGTCCCGGCAGTCATGGAGGAGTCACCTGTACGTATCCATCCGCCCAATTGTAAACATATATAACAGTGAATTAGAAAATATCTATAAATAGATTTTAATTGACAACGTGTTTTTTATATATAAAAAAAAGCAGGACTCAGTAATACCAGGTGGTGTTACCCAGAGCCAGGTGCCACCTCTTGTGGGCTGATGGGGGTGTGGAAAGAATCAGAAACCATGTTTGGTGCTCTACATAGATTTTCTGATATGGCCTGCTTAGAGCTGGTCCTCCTACAAACAGTGAGAGAGAGCATGTTGTCATGATTGTCTGCTTTTGGAATAATCAAGCAACAATGTTGTTTTTTAATTATAATGCAGCACAAATGCAAACACCTAAATGGGACTCTTAGTCATGTGCTCATTATAAAGAGTCTAAGAAAGAAACAGGGGCGAATAGAGATGAAAATGGTATGTAAATGTTAACAGAAAATAGAGAAACATCCAGAGTAATCAGATTTACACTATAGTGCGGGTTTTATCAGTGTAAAAAATGTTTAGAAACATTATAATTACAATCTAATAAAAGATGACACAAATGACGCAACATAAATGTACTGATACATTTGTACATACATTTATCTGTCTCTAACATTTAAAACAATACACTTTGTTATCACCACAGAAACAATGGAACATGATGTGACTTGGACCAGCTTTATAGAGCAAATATATATTCTGTTATATATTTGTCTTCATGTGTTAAATGGAGAATTAGATGTTAGAACTGTTTTGCAGAGGAAATGACCACATTACCACTCATTACTGGTGGAGCAACTGCTCATGTACAGAACAAAAAGAAAGCAGTGTGTCCTAAATAAATAGAAATAGAAATACAGTAGATTCCCTCTTTTGGACGACTTTGTACCTTGATCGTAACCATAACCTTTTAAATGCTATTGTAATTATGGGAAGTAGGCCTACAACATTTGATTTTTGGGGAATAATATTTAACAATGCATTGTCTATTTATGAATTCTAGGTCTGGCTGTTGCATTATGAATAAATAGCACACCTCTGGTAGAACATTGGGCCAAAGGGGATGAGAAATGGCCCCAACAGTTTAAATAATCTGAACTGTGCCATGCTCTAAGAGTAAAAGCTGCATTCTAGTCATTCTAGTTATAAAGAATGACGACTTGGAAGTCAAAAATGGAAAGACATGTTGTAACCCTGAATATGATTATAGCTGATTTGTTACACGAATGAATGGAAAGCCTATATAGCAGTTGTTACCGTGTAAAATTCTTATTTGAGGAAAAAAAAAACCCTAGAGGAAACTGACGTATCTCACAGGGTTTTATAAGAACCGTGCGGTGTCTAGTTTCTTGGGCGGACGTGCTCACTGCCTTGGAACATTCCCCTCACTGTGCGTGGATGTGTGTATGTGTGTAGGCTATGTGTGTGTAATCTGCCTCCTGTCGTGTTGATGTCGACTAGTAGCAACCGACTCTGACGGCGAATAGACGGCCTAAAACTGTTTTTAAAACACCCCCAGTGAAACCATAACACGCCGGAACGAGCGCTGACATGTCGGGTCCGAGCTTCAACCGGGTCGAAGCGATGAACCAGCCTCGTCCGGACGAATTCAAGCCTCCTCCGGAGTGCCCGGTCTTCGAGCCCAGCTGGGAAGAATTTCGAGATCCTTATGCTTTTATCAATAAGATCCGTCCCATCGCTGAGAAAACGGGGATTTGCAAAGTCCGTCCTCCTCCGGTGAGTGCAAAGAATTCCTTTTTTTAAATAAATAAAAAAACCACCGCCTGAGAGGATGCTGAATATGTTCGGCTGTAGATTGGACCGAGCGCTGGGATTTAAAGGGACTAGTTCAACATGGCGGATGCGCGGCTGTGTTCATTCTTTGTGCTGCCACCGCGAGCCACCTCCAAATTTCTGTGTCTCTAATTCGGCCTCAATTCGACCCGCTTTAACCCCGCTGGCGGTCACGTCGACGCCACGGGGGAATTTAAAGGGTGTATTGGTCGCGGGGTTGACCGTGTGTCAACAAAGCCGCGGCGGTCCCGGTCAGTGAGGCTCGCAGCTAGCAGGCTAGCAGCGGCTAGCAGCTCACCCCAGCAACCTGTCATAATGTGGCACACGGCTTTGACATGAGTGGCAATGCGGAAGCCGTTCAGCCTCCGACAAGTTGAGGAAGATGATGGCTAGGAAATCCATCTAACGCCACGCATTAGCCGTGTCAGCCCTTGCTCGTAACCCGAATGTCCGGGGAGCTCTGAAGGTGACATGAATTAAAGATTATTTGTGGAGCAGCATCCAGAAGCAGTTGGGTCAGCGAATGCGTGGGCCATCACCGTTTGATCACTCCCCCCCCTAAAAAAAGCATCAGGAGAAGAGTAGATTTATCAAACGAGCTGCAATCAGACTTTATAATATGTCCAATCATGCTAAAAGGTGATATGATTTGGCCAGTATTGAAACCAAAAAAAGTAATTATCCCAAAATGGAAGAACCATTTTTTTTTTGGGGGGGGGGGGGTAGGGGGGTGAACTTGTGGTTATATCTGCCATGTTACACAAGATTCTAGTTTTGGTGCATGGTGATAAAGCTTTTTCACAATCAGCCACTGTTCATGTATGAGCCTGTGTTGAAGGGTGTTGTCCTCCATGTTGGCTTTGTGGTAAGCTGGGCTAGTGAGTGAGTCTTCCATCTGGCCATTTTGTGTGTCAGTGGGGGATGTTGGCTACTTGAAACAACATCTTGAGGCCCTGCTCGTATGTTTTCTCAGTGTTTTTTTTTGTCCATTGTAAATACGGGCCCGAGCTTTTGTGTTCCCATGATCATTGATTGGTGCTATGAGTTGCAAACCAAAAAAACAGGGAGGACTGTGTCCGTGCTGTATCAGCAGGCCTGGCTTCACAGTTAAATCTCAGTCGGACGTCAGTTTGCGAGCCAGCAACCATGTTGCCAAATGTTCCAGCTCTGTAAAGTTACCTAAACTCAGGCACCATGTTTGAACCGGTTTCATTCTTTCAGAAATCGGCGAAAAATGACCACAGGGAAAATTTTTCAAAAGGAAAGAAACATTTGGCCTACTTGTAAAGTGTAATGGAAGTCGTTATGAGTTCATAAAAAGCTAGGTGCACTACATGAGACGCGACCTTCATGTTTCGTTATTGGCTTCTATTGTTTCTGTTCAGGATTGGCAGCCACCATTTGCATGTGATGTTGACAAACTTCACTTCGTTCCTCGGATCCAGAGGCTCAATGAACTGGAGGTGAGTATCAACTGACTATGTTAGCTCATATTTGAATATATTTTGAATATTTATTTTCAAAACGGAACTGTTTTGAACCTCCTTTATATGGCCACTAGGACTGTGCTTATATTACATCACAAGCTACTAGGACACAAGGAGGAGTGTTATTAATGCATTGTTGGATTATTCTGTTAACATGGACAATATTATTTAAGTTTCTTATTGCTAAAATGACAAAAAAAAATGTTTTCCTGCATGGTTTTCATTGCTTCCACCTTTTTTTCAGGCCCAGACTAGAGTCAAGCTCAACTTTTTGGACCAGATTGCTAAATTTTGGGATTTGCAGGGATGTGCCCTGAAAATTCCACACGTGGAGAGGAAGATTTTGGATTTATATAAGCTAAATAAGGTTGATTCATACACACCCTGCTTTTTTTCTTTTTTGTGTATTCATTTTTAGCTAAAGCTAGAAATTAGCATCTAACAATGTTGACGTGACTCCTTGTTGTTCCAGCTGGTGGCAGACAAGGGGGGGTTCGATATTGTCTGTCAGGAGCGGCATTGGACCAAGATTGCTCTACAAATGGGCTTCGCGCCTGGCAAAGCCGTCGGCTCACACCTGCGGGGGCATTATGAGAGGATCCTCTATCCCTACAATCTGTTTCTGAGCGGAGCTAACCTGCTGGTGAGTTGCATTTATCTGCCAGTCAGCTGCACATCTAGTAATGTGGTTAATGCTAATAATGCTGTCACAAATGACTGGCAAATCTTTGATTTGTTCAAGGAGTCTTGTGAAAGATCTCTGCATGTTCGGCAACTTCCACTTGTGTTTTAATGGGAGATCAGTGGTTATTTGTATGTCATGTCTGTTGGTCTGACTACAATCTGAGTGTCATTTTTATCTCGTAATGTCATGCCGTTTCAATTAATTGCATTTGCATTGTGAAGTTTCATAACAAGAGAGCTTATCCAACATCACCAAATTGGTTTTGTGTGGCCTCTTGAACAGGTCACTCTAAATTCTGTAATTACCAAAGCTCTCTCTTATCTCAGGCACCAGATCCAGCTTCCAAACTGATGCGTTTGGAGGCTGATCCTGAATTTGAAAAGGTATGTTTGCGTTACAATCAAGCAGCCGCTCGGCCTCACAATTAACAAAATGCATGTTCATCTGTGGCTGAGCATCCTGGTGTGAGTCCAGCTTAATGGGGCTGCATGTGCAGACATATGACCAGGACTTTAAATCATCTTAGAGTGCGTTTATTTCAGTCATTTCAGAATGTATTTATTTGTTACATCATGCAGGTAAAAGTAAAAACTATTATAGCCAGTTTTTTATCAATACCACACAAAAATCAGTCCAATGCAGAAAAGTCAGTTGATGTGGGGAAGTTTGTGTTTTATAGCTTTGGCTTCTTCCCAAGTGTCTGCAGTTTTGACCAGGTTTTGTGCACAGAGACCCAACTCTGTTATTAAATGAGCAAGAAAATCACAGGAAAGTTGTTACATTTACAATTTTAGTCTGTCCTTATTTATTCGTCATGCTTCTTTACCCCATGTTAGTGGTGGTGACAGCCTCTTAACTAACCACATTTTTCACACGGTCTTTTCTTTGCAGTACCAAATAATCGGATAGTCACGCCACGTACTTCTTTCAGACATATTTTGGAGGACATTTCTGTGCTTTCTGTAGAGATATAATTTCAGCTCCCTGTAGAGACGATCCAAGTCTTCCTCTTTCAATGCTTAAAGGGCCCTGATTCCAACCCGTCTTATGTTAGCAACCTCATACTGAAAGAAATCCTCGGTTGACATATTCCTCATAACTTCCTCTGTGTTTTCAGGTATTTCCAATGAGGCGCACTTGTGCACTTCAATAAGCGGCCGTTTTCTTTTTTAACTGTCTCTCTGTGTCCCTCAGTGTGTTCAGAAGCCCGTCCAGCCGTCGGAGACCGCTGAGGACAAGGAGCACAAGCTGCAGGACCAGGTTCCCAGGCAGCCTGCCCCGACGCCCGAGGCCTGCCCCAGCGCTCGCAGAGCCAAGCGCATGAAGTGCGAGGTGTGAGCCCCCACCCCCCCTCCTCCACCCAGCATACACAGACTCTTACCACAACCCCTCCCCATTGCGACAGTTTTGGGTATTTGAAGTTGCCACCGGTTTCACTTCTCGTTTTTCTGGCAGGCCACCTGTGTGAAAATCGAGCCAGGTGAGACGGGCGAGAGCAAGCCGAACCTCCGGCGGAGGATGGGCTCTTTTGTCATCAAGCCAGAACCAGGTCAGAATCCTCAGCCCAGATCAGCTACTATCATTACATTAACAGCTGGTCCTCTGACTGTCCCCGTTCTCATCCACTAAAATCAACATTGACAAATTATTTATGGCTCATTAGAAATTGGAATCAAAGCAGAAATTAGCAGTACTGTGGTGGGAAGTGACAGGTTGATGGGTAATAAATGATGGTGTGACTCACACACATCTGTATGATATGAGGTCCTCATATCAGCATAGAAAAAAAGTTTTTTTATTTCAAGAAAAAGGTTATAAATTATATGAAGTGATGATGCCTGTTAAGCAAAACCCCTGCTTTTGTCTTACAGAAAAACTGATCCCCATTCCAGTGAAACAGGAATCGGTTGAAATTAAGGAGCCGATAATTGAAGCTGAGAAGTCCAAGTCACGGTACAAGAAGATGCTTCCTCCCATTCCTCCCAGTCCGGTTAGTAGAGACTTCTTCTTTCCACCATTTGGCTGCTTTATTTCTGTATGAGATGTGTCAGATGCAGCTCAAACAGAGCTGTTGTTAGACAGCTGTTGTATTCTCTGTGCATTAAAGATTTAGTTTTTAATGATTCTAAACAAACCAGGTGAAACATGACATTTCCAGCAAGTAATTGTCGCATGAGTAGAAGGAATATTAAGGAGAAAAGTTTGACAAAACAGATATTTTCCTAGATAAGACTTGACCAATTCATATAAAGCTAGCCTCTCCTAATTTCTATCTTTACTCTGTTTTTTCAGTCGTTTCTGCTCTCTGTGTAACATCTTCCCTCTGTTGTTCAGGTGGATCTGGTTGTGTGTCTGGTGTGTGGCAGTGGTGGGGATGAAGACCGTCTGTTGCTGTGCGACGGCTGCGATGACAGCTACCACACCTTCTGCCTGATTCCCCCTCTGCACGACGTCCCCCGAGGGGACTGGAGGTGCCCCAAGTGTCTGGCTCAGGTGATGATAAACAACAAAATCTGTTTAAAGTCTGACGCCTGTTAATTATTGATCATTCAAAGGGAACATGAGCGTATTTTTAGTTTAATGTTTTCACGTCAAACCTCTAAGAGTATTCAACTTTAGCTTTTTATTTATTTTTTATCATTATCAGACTATCATCTGATGATGATAGCTTTGTAGTTAGTCACATAGGTAACCTGTTCTAACCTGAGGCACATGTCAGAATCATCCCACAGTGGCCCATTTTGAAATGAGAAGAGAAAAAAAAGGAAGGCTTTGTAAGCAAATAAAATATTTAACAAGGGTGGTTAGTTTCAGTTTCATGGTGAACAAAGGGAGTAGGCTGTTATCTCTGTGTTTAGCAGGCGAGGCTATCTCTAAATTACAGTTGATACTTTGGCATTTTGGTGCGGAGTGTTTGTGCTATCGAGACCTGCAGGCGTGATCAAACGTGGCATCAGGCTGTGCTCAGTGCTGACCACACAATTCATACTTCAGTTTTCTGTCAGGGTAGGCTGGAAGTGTGCTCTCAGGTCAGGACAGAATAGATTAAACTTTTAATGGTCTTGTGAGGATCAAGACCTTTGACCTGTATATATTGTGTGTATGTGTGCATATATATATGTATGTGTGTGTGTGTGTATTGTGTATATATTGTCAAATTGAGGATAACTGTAACATTGTGTCTAGTTTGTAAGTCACCTTGGATAAAAGCGTCTGCTAAATGCATAAACATAAACATATTCTTCATTACGGTCCAATTTTTCAAAGCTGCACAGAAGTATGAAGTGGAACTGAAGCAGAAATGTTAGTTAGAGCTCTTATGCTCCTGCATAATATGTTTACCGTAAACGTGAAACCAGTTTTTAATGCAACCCGCAGGAATGCAACAAGCCTCACGAGGCGTTCGGGTTTGAACAGGCATACAGGGACTACTCTCTGCGTGCGTTTGGCCAAATGGCGGACGCTTTCAAATCGGATTACTTCAACATGCCAGTTCATGTGAGTGATATAGGTTTTAACCCAAACTTATTAGACTATCTTGCACTCTGTATATTAACTGAAGTGAGATTTGTGTTTTATTTTTTATACAGATGGTACCCACAGAACTGGTAGAGAAAGAGTTCTGGCGTTTGGTGGGAGCAATTGATGAGGACGTCACTGTAGAGTATGGAGCAGATATTGCCTCAAAGGAATTTGGAAGTGGATTCCCCATTCCGAATGGAAGGTTTAAGGTCTCCCCAGCAGATGAGGTACCTTCTAAAAACAATTCCCCCAAGCCTTGTCCTGTCGCTGTTTAGCAATTGAAACGCCTTTTATCCTGCAACGGTCTGAGTGTCCTTCCTCTTGCAGAAATACCTCAAATGTGGCTGGAACCTCAACAACCTGGCTATGATGAACCCGTCAGTGCTGACTCACGTGACAGCTGACATCTGTGGGATGACACTGCCGTGGCTTTATGTTGGCATGTGCTTCTCCTCCTTCTGCTGGCACATTGAGGATCACTGGAGCTACTCCATCAACTACCTGCACTGGTGAGGCCAGATCACTAATTTCCACCTGCCTGCCCGTGGTCGCAGCATTTCAACCACAGCGATTCTCCTGCCAGAAAATAAGACCAATATCAGAGCCGTGAGGCTGACCCTTGTGTGTTCTACTAACCTCAAGGGGGGAGCCTAAAACCTGGTATGGCGCTCCTGGTTTTGCTGCCGAGCAACTGGAGGAGGTGATGAAGAAACTGGCCCCGGAGCTGTTTGAGTCCCAGCCCGACCTGCTGCACCAGCTGGTCACCATCATGAACCCCAACACCCTGATGGCCCACGGAGTCCCGGTACGTGCCCCCGCAGCTGCTCTCACCACACCCGCTCAGCTGGCATGTTAAATGAATGGGACCGACTGTCTGTTTCAGATTTACAGAACAAACCAGTGTGCCGGCGAGTTTGTCATCACGTTCCCCAGGGCCTACCACAGTGGCTTCAACCAGGGCTTTAACTTTGCTGAGGCGGTCAACTTCTGCACTGTAGACTGGGTATGGATGACTTTACACGGGTTGTTACCATAAACCTCAGAATATTGAACTTTTATATTACATTCATTTGTTCCAAGAGCCCAAAACCAACATGTAGTCAGTTTAATATTGCATAAATAGTTGTTTGATCAATTTTAATTCAGACATTTTTGGAAGTTGGTTTGAAACGTCTGCTTGCACTCTCTCACTGAAAGCCCATCCCTTTTGACTCAGTCGCAGTTTTAAAAAAAGAAAGATACTCCGCTGTCTGAACCCGTTCATTTCCCCTCCCCCTTGGCAGATGCCCCTTGGCAGGCAGTGCGTGGACCACTACCGCATGCTGCACCGGTACAACGTGTTCTCGCACGACGAGATGGTGTGCAACATGGCCACGAAAGCCGACACGCTCAACGTGGTCCTGGCCTCGGCTGTCCACAGAGACATGGTCCTCATGATCCAAGACGAAAAGAAGCAACGGGACAAAGTGAAGAAAATGGTACAACGCCCATCAGTTTCCTTTTAACGCACCTGCAAATGACATCTCTGGGGAAAAACGGGAATGATGTGGGGCTTTACCGTAACGGTGGATTTTGGGTGTTCTAAAGATTTTCTGGTCAAATGTGGAATGCAGCACGAGCAGACACCCCGTCACCTTCTAGCTGAGTCGGGTTTTAAGCCATTTGTTTTGTGATTACACCTCTAGGGCGTGGTGCACTGCAAAGAAGCAAAGTACGACCACCTCCAGGATGACGAGCGGCAGTGTGCCAAGTGCAGGACCACCTGCTACCTGTCGGCCATCACCTGCCCCTGTAGCCCCGGAGTCCTGGTGTGTCTGCACCACATCAGTGACCTCTGCTCCTGCCCCGTCAGCAACTACACACTGAAGTAAGGGGCTGCGTGGGCTCAGAGGGAAGGACACATTCTCCCGATCCTTTTGTGGGTGTGAGATCTCCGTGTTTTGTTTGTCCGACATTTTCTTCTGTGCAGTTTCAGACACACACTGGATGACCTAATCCCCATGATGGGCGCCGTGAAGCAGCGAGCTCAGCTGTACGACGCATGGGCCTCTCGCGTCACGGAGACTTTAGAGGCTAAACTGGAAAAGAAGAAAGGTGTGCAGCATCAAGTTCTTTTTTCCTTTCTTTTTCTGACAGACACCTTTTGGTCAGTTTTTCACAGGTTAATGCAGTTCACGGGGTCTTAAAGGCCTGTGGCATGGATGTGAAAATACACGCACAACAGCTTTTTCAACCAGGTCTTTCCAGCTCCTTGGTCCTACAGCTTTCAGCTATATACATTTTAGAAACCAATTACGTTCAATAATCATTGACCGGTTATAGGTTATAACCATTCAAGAGAGCTGCCTGAGAACTTACAGTAACAAATAAAACAACAGAAAAAGTACAGCTCTGTCCAAGTCTCTCTCTACCTCTTTTAGCTAGCTGGAGCAACACTAATTGCTCTGACGTACAGTGAACACATTAATACTTAAAGACATGGGGAGATTAGGGTCTGGAGGCTGTCTTTTCTTTTTTCTGTGAGATGGTCACCCTTTAAAGGACCATTCCACCAATAGTTTAACATGTTCATTGTTAACTGGAGTAACCCGCAGTGTCAGTAATTCATTATACATTTCTTAAAGTGGTAATGTTTTAGCTAGTATGAATTCTAAAAATAAAATGATTTTAGTGCTTAACATGTGTTAAAAAGAAATAACCTTTGAACAAATCAGAAATCAAAGGTTATTTTGCAAGCAGGTGACTTACCCAACCTGCTTGGTGTTCCAGTTTTTTCTTTCATTTTTAGATCTTTGAAAATTCTGAGGCTTTGCTCAAAGCTCTTTTTTTGTGTTTAATTTTTTGGGAGTGTTCTTGGATCTGAATTGAGAACTGGTAGACGCTAATGCAGTTTTACATGCAGAAAAAACACCAATCACCAAAGTCAGGTTGACATGCCCAGCTGCTCAGTCGAGTGCTCCTTAAGTGTTTTTCTTTTCATGTCAGACTGGCACTAACGAGGCGTTCTCTCCCCAGGCCTGCCAGTCTTTCGCTCGCTTCTCTCTGAGTCAGAATCCAACCTGTTCCCCGACAACGACCTGCTGCGCCGGCTGCGTCTCGTCACCCAGGACGCCGAGAAGTGTGCCTCCGTGGCCCAGCAGCTTCTGAACGGCAAGAAGCAGACCAGGTGGCGTTCAAAACCCGACCAAGAGACGCAGAGACGACAGAATTGTTACCGTTAATGGTATTAATGGGGCGAATGTTGTCCTCACCGCAGGTATCGATGTGGCAGTGGGAAGTCGCGGAGCCAGCTGACGGTGGAGGAGCTCAGCTCGTTTGTGAGGCAGCTTTATAACCTGTCCTGCAGCCTCCCTCAGGCGCCCCTGTTGAAAGTAAGCGGTGGAAGAAAAGTTCTGTGCTAATAAAGTAGAATCCAGCTCAAGGTGAAACGTCTGAATCAGCCACAGCCCACGGCAGGGATTAGCATGCACGGAAGCGGTAACAGGAAAAGCATAGTTTTTTTTATTTGTTTTGTGCTCAAACATTGTTTTCAGGAACTTCTGAACCGAATCGAAGACTTCCAGCAGCACAGTGAGAAAGTCCTGGGGGAAGAAGCTCCGAGCGTAGCGGAGATCCAGAGCCTGTTGGATGTCAGCTTTGACTTTGACGTGGATTTACCGGAGCTGCCTCAGCTCAGAGTTAGGCTGGAGCAAGCACGCTGGCTGGAGGGCGTCCAGCAGGCCAGCGCCCAGCCTGCCACCCTCACCCTGGAGACCATGAGGAGGCTGATTGACCAGGGAGTGGGACTGGAGCCTCACCCGTCAGTGGAAAAAGCCATGGCTCGCCTTCAAGAACAGCTCACCATGTCCGAGCAGTGGGAGGACAAGGCGAGCAATCTCCTTAAGGCCAGGTGAGGGAGCACTGACTGGTCCACTAGGTTTTCTGCAGCTAAACCAGATGAAGGATCATCCAAACATGCCAAAACAACCGCAAGAACAGGCGTCAGTCGGCCCTCGTCAATCCAAAGACAAAGGCAATGTGTAAAATGTAATGTTGTGTCTCAGCTTCAACGTCCTGTCCAGCTATTTGCACTGATTGTAACTGAAATGTGTAATTCTACCTCAGTGCTCCTGATTTTTGCTTCATTTTAATTACAGCTAGTGCAAAATGCTGCTGCTAGAATATTCAACATGACCAACAAAAAGTGAGCATCATATTTAGTTCTGCTCTTGTTTCATTGGTACTCAGTGCTGTCCACTAGTATCTGTCATCAGTGCTTTGTAAAAGCTTTTAATGGCATGGCTGTCAGGGATTTGCTACACTTCTCTCCATGATCAGACCAACTAATCTCAAGTCAGGACTCAAATATCTAAACTTAACTTAAACTTAAAATGTTTCCTTTTCTCTTCATTCAGAGTTTCAGAGTACAGGCTTCGGAAAAAAGTGCCAGTTGTCATTTTAGATGATTGGTTGAGGAGTATTTCTTAAACAGATTGAATATGCTGAATCATACTTGTATGTGTATACAGTTTTATTTTAATTTCTTCGTCAGATATTGTTAGATATTCAGAAAGATTACATTGTGGTCAAAAGTCTTTTAACTGTGTGGACAGCTTTTAGGGAGCACTGAATTGATGCAATCCTTCAGAGGTCATGTTTATCACTTTTTTTGTTTTTTGCTGCCCTCCAGACCACCACACTCCATAGAGACCCTGAGCGCAGCTGCTGAGAAGACATCTGGAATTTCGGCTTACCTCCCCAACTGCCTTCTCCTGAAAGACACCATAAGAAAAGCACGGGAGTGGCTTCAGGAGGCCGAGGAGCTTCAGGTCAGGATGGACCAAACTGAACCCATGGAAACAACGCAGCAGAAAATGTATGATTGTTTGATCCGATAGCAAACTTTGACACCGACATGATCCTTTCATTTCAGGCCAGCGGCTGCACGCTGAGGGTGGACAGCCTGTCCGACATGGTGTTACGAGGACAAGCCATCCAAGTCCACCTGGAGCCTTTGGACAGACTGGAGTCTTTAATGGTGGATGTGCAGAAATGGAAGGAATCTGCAGCAGAAACTTTCCTGGATAAAGATTCAGCTCTTACCTTACTAGAGGTAAAGTCTCCCAAATTTGAAAGGAGCATTGATACGTTGATGCGTCTTCCGGTTCAATCTATTTCATACTTTTGACATCTGGATCCAAAGGCTCCATCCAGATTTGACACTATACTTGATCAGGTCATCAATGTCGTAGTTACTTTTTATTTGAATAAAGATTTTTCATGTTTTTCTATAGGTGTTATGAGTGGATTTGATGTGTTAGGCTTTTTGTGTCAGAGCTCCAGTAATTTCAAAATGAATATAGGCATATCTTTATATTTTAAATGACATGTTATTATATTTTCATGCTTAATGCAAAGAAGAGCTGACTTATCATTCCTTCTAGTCCCATTAGCCTTAAATATGTCTTTGTTTTTTGTTTTTTTCTTTGTCATCAAAGGTATTGTGTCCAAGATTGGATGCTGGAAATTCAGGTTCTTCAAAGAGGAAGGTGAAGAAAGGGAAAGAGTTGCCGAAAATCAACAAAAAGAAAACGGCGCGGCTCAACACTCTGGCAGATGTGGAAAAAGAGCTCTCCGAGAGCAAAGATTCTACCTCTGCAGTGAGTACGATGACTCATAAAGACACGAGTCAAAGTGTTTGAACAGATTTTAGGATGATAGAATAGTCACAGTCAAATTGAAATCTGCTCATTTGGAATGATAGTTAAGCTTTGATGTAAAGTTGTTAGGATGCATGATTCCTTACTGCATAGCTAAGGTTATGCTGACTGAGAAACCTCCAACACAGACATGTGCTGAGTTATTCATATTTCTATTTTCTCAAGAAAACAAGCAACGAACTGGTTATAGATCCAAGTCAAGTTTCTCCTTTTGCTTTGACTTTTTTCCATTTTGGACTGGGATGAGGTGTTTCTGACAGCATTAGAGCAAATAAAAAAGCAAATGTTCTGTCCTTAAAGAAATAAAGGTAGAATAGAAGGGTCTGAATCTTCCTAAGAGAACATTTTCTCTCACACTTAATGAGAAATTACATTGTGGATGGGATTTCTGGGACTTCTCAGCCTTTACATAATGGGGATGTATTGACTGTCTGCATTTTTTTATTACATTTTTTTTCTCCAGAAAGCAACTCTGGAGGAGCTGCGTGTGAGGGAAATGGAAACTTTCTCAAATCTCAGGGCAGCCAACGAGTCAAAGCTCCTCCCCACAGCGGACTGCATGGACCTGAAGGTGTGCTTCTGTCAGAAGGCTCCCATGGGCGCCATGCTGCAGTGCGAGCTCTGCAGGGACGCCTTCCACAGCGTGTGTGCCAGAGATCCGCTGGACTCCAGCGAGACGCCGCCGTGGCTCTGCCCGCACTGCCAGCGAGCGGAAAAGCCCCCGCTCAGCAAAGCCCTGTCCCTGCTGGCGTCCCTGCGGTGCACAGACGTGCGTCTTCCAGAGGGCGAGGCCCTCAACTATTTGGTGGAAAGGACACTGAACTGGCAGCAGCGGGCGCAGCAGCTTTTACAGTCCTGCAACCTCCCAGAACTAGAGGAGAGACCGGGCACTCCGCCCACACTGACCCACTGGGTGTCCGGCTGCGACAACGCCCACAACAACGCTCAGGTCATTCTTCTGGAGCATTGTTTTTTTTATTTTTATTTCTCTCTCACAAGAAGCTTCTTGCAGGTGTTGATTTGGGATCCTTTTGTTTTGCACACAGGCACCATGTTTGACACCAGAATGGAATAGGACAAGCCATGCTCAGACCGTCTTCTACACCGAGCAGAGATGCATCCCGCTGCAGGGTCAGTGTCGTCACGGCGCCCGTTTCTAAGGCCCGGGGCGGGGTTACCGATGCTTTTTACCGATGCTTTCATGTGTGTGTGGCAGGCTTGAGTCCGGAGCTGGAGGAGCTTATGGTGGAGGGCCTCCTGCTGCAGGTCTCTCTGCCTCAGGTCCAGAGCCTCTACCACGTCCTGCTGGACAGAGCCAGCAGCCAGCACACAAACAGATGCCCGTCGCCACCACCGGAGGAGGACACAGACTCTGACAAACACATGACGTTCATCTCTCAGGGAACAAATCTGCCACTGAACCAGGTTAAAAGCTGCTAAACAGAGCGAAGCACATTCAGATCTCCAAAGCTCTCTCAGTTTCATCACGGTCATTTGCTATTGCAGGACGGCACCGGCGGCACCAGGGAACCCGTGGCCGGGTCGGAGAGAAAAGCAAAGAGGCATCATGAGAGGGAGGGGTCAGATGCCGAGCGCCGCGTGAAGGACAAAAAGCACTCTCACAAAAGACAGAGGATGAATAAGAAGAAGCCCCAGCGCAGGGCAGCCTCCACCTCGTCCTCACCGCGCTCTGACTTCTCCCAGTCGGACGATTCTGAGGAGGAGATGGCCGTTTGCCCGGCAGAGAGCTGTCAGCTGCCAGAAGGAGACGAGGTGAGAAGAGAGCCAGAGGTGTCAGAACAACTGGAATTCAGTCAGTCTCGGATTTACACACCAGGAACCATACTTTGCTGCCAGATAGAACCAGATTACAGTCAAATCAAAGTCAGGAAGCCCCTCAGCACAACAAAAAAATAAGGAATATTTTGGACACTATTTATTTTTAGCAACTTGTCCAATTAAATGAACTTATCTGAATACAGCAAGTTTTTATACATGTGAATTTCTTGGTCCAGCTCCATCAGTTCTTTCTTTTGCTTCATTTGGGGGCGTGTGTCCGCAGGTGGACTGGGTCCAGTGCGACGGCAGCTGTAACCAGTGGTTTCACCAGGTGTGCGTCGGGGTCACGGCGGAGATGGCGGAAAAGGAGGACTACATTTGTGTCACATGTACACTGAACGGCGGACACGTGAGAAAGTGAAGGGCCAGCGGCGTGCTTTTTTTTTCTTTCCTTTTTTTTTCTGGTCCTCGCCCTCAGTCCGTTACTGGAGCGTCGAGCCTGGATGTTTCACTGATCCTCCCCACCCCCCCCACTCCCCGTCCCATCTGTCAAACCCTTTTGTAACAACGGTGCTATCTCCTCTTTGACTTGTTGTCCAAAACTATAATGTTAGTTATTTTTTTGTATTTTTACATATATATATAAATATATATATATTATATATATTTCTTCTTCTTATGAAATGTTTGTGGTTGTCTAAACGGGGGGGGGGGGGGGGGGGGGACAGGACGTGAGTGCTGCATGGGATACAGTTTCATCAGCGCAAAGGAGTCTTACACCACGATACCCAAAGTAAAGAGAGTTAAGGGATACGACGTTCTCCTTTGGAACCTTTTGCATGTTGAATCAGAAAATCTGAGCTACAGGGACAGAAGTTTTGGAATTCACCCACCTGAAAAAAATCTGCAACTTCGCCGTTGCAGTCTTTTTTTGTTTCTTTAAAATCCAGTGTTTAGTACCTGCATCTTAATATAATTATCGCCCTCTTTTGTAGAATAGATTTATTTATCTGAGCAATAATTTTTTGGTTGTTTTTTTGTTTTTTCGTCAGAACTGACCTAAATGGCTTGATCTCTGCTGAGTTGTGTTTTTTTTTTTTTTTTTTTTTGCGATGGTGGTGTGATGTACAGAAAGCCGCGGGTGGGTTACGGCTGTGGAGACCCTCCGGAGCAGGGTGAAGAAAAAAAAAAGAAAAAAAGAAGGAAAATAAAATAAAAACACGCTGCTAACAGGCAGATCCACAGGATGTAACTCGGCATACGATACAGAGGGAAGGACTCGGTGATGGTGAAGATGTTACAAGTTTCTATTGTGGAATAAAGCTCGTTTGTTCTATGGAAATGTCTGGTCCTTTCTCTTGGTGGAATGAAACCCCAGCATGTCCTCCACAACAATAAATGACTTATCCTTCTTCTGTCACAGCTGGGAGTGAAGCTTGGTGAATAAAGAGGTTCCTAAAATGAAGATAAATATATGTTGTGTTCAGCAGGTCTGCCGTGCCCTGTAACACACATGTGGACATTTAAAAATAACTTTTTAAAGAACTCAGTGAATTCCCTTCATTTTCTTTCTGGCCTTCCCAAAACCAGCAGAGGGAGCCAAAACACGACCAACACTGAGAGACATTTGATAGGAAACTGCAGGGAAATACCTGGAAACTCAAATATGCATGAGACTTTTTAAAATGATCAATTATACATGTTTTAAGGTCAAATCTTTAAGATAGACATCATCATTCCAATACTCTGTGAAACTCATTTGCAAAACTAAATAATGCACAACTGTTCACACAAGAGGGAGCTTTTCTAGCAGGATCATGACTACCAGTGCACCACTCTTACATAATCCCCTCTGTTGGTATCCTGTATTGTTAAGAAAAAACCTTTGTGGAACAACTGGATTCAAAGGTGGATCAGGCAGAACGAAAGTCTGTAAGCCCTTTATCTGAGGCGACTTTTGGATAACTTCAGGCATTGATTCTCATCTCTCTGAGGCCTCCCCATTACCGTACAGAAACCCTGCCTCATGAATATACAGTATAAGAAACCACGTTCCGTTTTCCTCCAGATTAGCTCAACGTCAAGAAGAGCAGCTTGCCTCATCCTAACACAGATGAGCTTCTGGTCCCACTGTGAGCTCTGTTTTCAGGCCCCAAAGCCCTCGGCATCCCACACCTGCCCTCTCATCTGACCGCTCAGACGGCTGAATCATCGCAAATTAATCCGGTGTGTCATCAGCCAAACATTCTCCAGGATTGGATCAATAGCCATGAAACAACTGCAGTCATGGAGATGTTAAACGAGGAGGAAAACACACAAGCTGCAATCCCAAAGACCTTCCCCAGCTCATCTCTCCATTCCAGCATCTGTGAGCACGCTTGATTTCTTTATAGACACCCAATAATGCACCAATAGCTGAGAATCCCCTATTCCTCTTTCTGAGCGCCAGGACCATTAAATGAGTAGCATTGTACACTTCCGTCTTTGTATACCTTTCACCAGCCTCACCTAAGGAGTTTGCATGATCTTTGACTGAAGGTGGAACATGTTAATGGTCCATCCCTCTCCCTTTCTGGGGCTTCTTTTTCTTGCGATGTTCATAGATGTTGAACCTTACAAACCATGAAAAGCTAAAGAAAGAAATTGGAACAAACAGAGTCAGTTGTTTGTGTGTCTCGATCTATTTTATTTATGTATCCAATTTTACCATATCATTAAAAAAAAAACTTTATTCCATATAGGTTTTTGTTTCTTTTTATTGTGACTGTCATATCCAACCAGGAGATCAAAGAAAATCCAATACAAATTTAACATTTTCAAGTTTACCATCACAGTGTCACAGATCAGAAGTCAGCTGGACACTACATTTATGGTCCTATGTCTCTTTCAAATTTGCTTGACCATTAATTTAGTATGCATTAGGCAGGATTTGTATCCATGATTGGGGGTCAAACATTGGAAAGCTCATTAGCTAAGATGAACACTAGCTGCTATACAAAAAGCACTGAGTCCTTAATCTCATTGGCATGCCCAAGTTACAACCGTCTTGCAGATGTAGAAGTTCTTCCAAAGAATTCAGACGAGGGCGTCATGCTTTTCCTTTCTTGTTGGGATAACTGCAGACTTTGAAAAAAAAAAAACGAGAATAAGATAAGAACAAAAGTTGGAAGGGTTTGATTTCTGGTGCCTCTGAAGGGGAACACGCTCGACTTCAGACGCTGACTCTGGTGTTGCAACAGCTTTCAGACCTGCAGCTTGGTGGCTCCTGGCTTGCTCCAGATAATCAGGACCCACTTCTTTCGCGACTGATGTTCGGAGCTTGGGTCTTCTGTCAGATTTTCTGCAAAGCTGCTCATAAACTTTCATGTTTAGAGCTCAGAAATGAGTCCGAGAGACTTACTATGACGCTTAAATCTGTGATCCTCTTTCTTAATGGGCGGGGAGTAGATTATAAAGAATGTGGTTCCTGTTTAAGCACGACCTCAGGGAAGCCAAAGAGATTAATGACAAGTTCTGAGGATGCAGACATGTCTTTGCTCACTGGAAATGTCTGTAGAATGACAGAGAAGCTGGGGAGTCGTCAAAAGTCGTCGGGGCCCGCTGGGCGTTGCCTGACTTCTTCATGTGGGTCTTTGTCACGTTAGGTAACGCGGACAAGCGGCGGATTACCGAGCCAGAGGAAATGTTGAACAGCAGCGTGACACAGCCACGTTGCTTCTGTGTGTCAGAGGAATCTCATCCGGCAGCTGTCAAGACATTTGGCACACGACAAGTCAACAAATCCGCCGGGCGTGGCCAGAGGCCGCCGGCTGGCGGGCTCAACTCAATAAATGTGTGAAGCTTTTGAAAAAATATTGAAAGCACATCACGGCTTCATTTCACAAAAGAGAGGCAAACCATCCAACAAACAAAACAAGAATTCAGAAAAATAAAAAAGCTAAATTACACAAAAATCACTTTTCTTTCTTTGTTTTCCTTGACTTAAAATGTCATGTATCTTTAGTGTATTTTTTATTAACCAAATGTAGTGATTTCAAATGTGATGTTAGGTTACTGATTCAGCTGATGCTTTTGCTCTGAGTGACCCACCTGATGGGACCAAAGGTGATAAGATGTGAACTAAGCAGGGATCTCTGACCACATTCTAGTCCACTGAAATCCTGGATGTCTTTTACTGGACAAATCTGAAAAAGTAATCTACAGTTGGTACCACAGGAAGAAGATCTCCACTATCAAAAGGATTAATCTACAGAGAATAACAAAAACAGATCTGGTTTTCAAATGTATCTTAAAATTCAATGAGTATAAGGTTTCAATGATTTTGAATATAAAAAGGTGGCTCAACATCAGCATAGCAGTCAAAATGAAGCAGATTTGATCTTATAGACTATGAGATGATGAAATAATGACTTTTACAAAAAAAATGTAAAAAGCAGAATAAACAGAACCACAAGCGTGAGGTTGTGTTTTGTCGGACTATTGGTTAAAACGATACTCCTTTGCTGAAAACCTAAATAAAAAAAACACTTGAACATAAATGATTGTCTATGTTGCGTCATCATGCATTATATAAATCATTGTATTTACTCTGGGATTCAACTTGAAACATCATCTATAAATGTAATCTGTTCTCTTCATAATCTTTTCTGTGACCTTTCTTCTTGATTGTCTAACAGTCGAAAGTTTTCCGTGAGGTTTTTTCTGAGATGCTCAATGAGCATGACCATACAGTCTTCTATTTTCTAAAATGTCAGGCGATATCTTCCCAAAGTGAAGTACCAAAACCTATGAAGAATATTCTCAGGATTGTTGAGTTTTTTCCTATATTTCACTCGCTTAAGTACAAGCCGTGCAGCGGAGAGGCAAAAAAGCTGTTGGTGATAAATTATGTTTTCAAACGCTTAAAACAGAGCAGAATGATTTGTTTAAAGTTGCACGTGTATGTCTCATCTACGTAGAGCATGGAACATTAGGTCTTATGTAGGCTTTTGATGACCATTGACTTTTTTTTTTTAGAAAGTACCTGACATAAAAAAGAATCTTAATGTCAAGCATTATTTTGCTCACATTTTGAGGCATTTAAAGTTGTTCATTTTAAATCTACACATAAAGTAATGATGTAAGCAATATTTAGAATGGCCTGAATGCTATTTCTAATGCAGCCTTGTGTTGTATCTTATGTCTATTTATGTTAGGTATTATGTAACAGAAACCAGTACTACATACCAAAATATAGAAAAAAATCCCAACTCCTACAAGATGATGACAATAATTTCAAACTGAATCTGGGCTGTGACTCTGGCTTGCTCTTTATTCCATTTTGAATCTCAACAACATGTAATTTGGCATTACCCAATTATCAAATGAGCATTCCATCCTTGAACTTTGATCATGTTTTCCTAGTATGATTTAGTACTACAGAATAATTTAAACTCGTAGAGATTTATTTAATTAAGTTCGGTAACCGTATCCTTTGCGCAATTAGTTGAATAATGGAAAAGAAACACAGAATACAAAAGTCAGACTCATTTATTTGTGTTGTAACCTGGATCGCTGTGATTGGCTGATCCTGGTCCAATCAACAGCCGCAGTTGGACCCTTCCGTACATCCACAGCTTCATTTAACGAACACATAGCGGAACAAGGTAAGTGTCCCACGGAGCTCGTTACTACTGAGTGGAATGTGTAATTTGATAGCGGATTATTTAGCGTTTAAATGTATCGATTTGATTATAAGTCTGTAAGCATTCCTCCGTTTTCCATCAGACCCTAATTACTTTCAGTCCCACTGTTAAAAAATTGCGCTTGTGGGTGAAGTAGCTTAGCTCACAGGCTAACTTAGATGACTGATTGAACAGCTAACGGGGCTAATGACTAACCATCGAAGTGTCGGCACAAACATTAGTGGCCGTTCAAATAATTCTGCGTGTGATTGCATCCCAGCGTTCTTCACTCGCATAGAGTTTTGACCATTCGCAAGCGCAAGCACTTATAGATTTCTAAGATAAAGCTTGAGGTTAAAACGAGATTTTGAGAGTTGCCTATAATGCTAACTGGTTAGCTAACTTGTTTGCGCCCCGTGTTAGCTAAACAGATGCCTGATGCGTGAGGCAAGTTGAGCGGAGTGCGGTGGTTGTCACGCAGCCGCTAAGGCTAAACTTTGGGCCAGGTTTGTGTTTTGTCGATCAAGCTGACTTTAGTTATCGCGATGTCCTGTCTCCCTGTTCGCCCCATCTTTTCCAGGCTATCACCCCGCAACGGCGGTTAGCATGTGCCTGAATGTGCTAGCTGTACGCTAATAAATGAGTTTTCGAAGTTGTTTGTAATCTATCTGGTTTGACGTGTACAGTCCCTCAACTTTGTGGCAAATTCACTTTTAGTTGACGGGGGAATTCTCAATTATAGCGTGTGGTGATTTTAAACAAAATTGTGTTGAGAGACGAAGTGTGGGATTGAGAAACTAATAGCCACACCCTTCCTTTCGAAACCAACTACGCCAAAAGTTGTCACGGATTCAATTTCACTTTTATTAGCAGCTGTAAACCTTACGAGAATGCAGCTTCCGTGTTGTTTAAAGTTATTATGTAACGTGGACAACTTTTAAAAAACTTTTATGTTGCGACATGGGGAAGCATGTTTACCCATTTGAGCCCAGCTCAAATCCGCTGCCCCCCCCCCCCCCCCCCCCCCCCCCCCCTGCTATGCTGTTTTAGTGGCCTGATTTGCCTCAGACCAGCACGTATATATCTGTATCATAAATAGGCGAAACTATCCATTTTTAGCGGTTGTGTCGCTGAGCATTTGGGATTTTTAAGGAAGTGGTGGAGGATTTGTTGCGAAAAGTGACTCGTGTTTCTAAATGTGACTGAAATGTGACTTTTGCTGACTGTTTCTATTTCGTTTTTCACTATTCCGTCCCACCTCATATGGTTTTTAAGACGCCTGGTGTTTATCTAATACTTAACTGACTGTCTTTTGGTCCTCATCTATTGACCTAGATGTTGTGGATTTAATGGGAAAGACAGCCATTGTCACATGGGGGTTGGGGGTAATCAAGAGAGGATTTAAAATGTATGGCATGTATTGCAAAATGGGAGTTCCATCATTGTAAGACCCCCGCTGAGCTTTTTGTGTGTTAGAAATACAGTCCCCCCATCAGCTGTAAGCCCTAGGATTGTTTTTATTTCAACCAGTTTTGCATAAATGCTAGATTGGTGTCCTTTAGGAGCTGCTTGTAGCCTGAGCGGTGTGGCGTGGCCTGACTCCTGTTCGGACTCCCCGCCGACCCCCCGCGCCCCGCAGACCCGGTGACATCAGTGTACTCCAGGATCTGTCGGCCACTCCTTCCCCAGATGTAGAGGGAGTTGCCATCAGCAGCAACTGTATACACAGTAGGTGAAGCTGTTCTCATGGAATGAATGTGACATTGTGTTTTTTTCCTGTGAAGTTTTCTATCTGCTGCTGTTCGAGGCTCATATTTAACCAGGGGAAAGCTTTAGTTTTTCCTCTGATATCAAGACAGTGAAACTCTGTGACACCCACACACATTTACATTTTAAATCATGGGATTTTTTCCCCCCCTTAAGCCCATTTTTAGGGCAACAAACGTAACAGGCACGCGTTGCCGTCTCCTCGAGGCGTGCCCCAACCATGCCACGGTAATGATATTTCAGGGTAGTTGTCGTGTCTGCCTTTTCTGATCCCTGTTTTCTGTTTGTATGGTGCTCTCGAGCAGAGGAGGCCCATCACAATGGCTCTTTGTGGAGGGCCTCGTGTGCCCGTCTCACAGTGTGGGTTTCTGGTGGTGCTTCATACATCATAGTTGGAATTGCTAATGCTGGCCGAGTGGGACAGAGTGGTTTTTGTATTGTCTTACTCAGCATGTGACAAAGGTCCTACAGACCTCGTATAATTAGTAGATTCAAAGAGGTCCTTAAATGAGGGTTTACTCTATGTCTGGCCCCCACTCTGACATTTCTACATCAAACAAACCTGACATTTGTGCGTCACAATAAGGTTTACCAGATAGATGGAGACGTACTTGCTTTATTGATTCTCAGAGAAACGCGAAGATAGATAAACGGGTGACGCACAGCAGTGCAAACGAGCACCCTGCTGCATGCGGGAAAGGTTTGTGTTAAGAGAGGGGCATGATGGTGGCGGTGTTCATTGTTCATTCATAAACATAATTTGCATTCTTTATCTTATCACTGAATGTACCAGATCCCCTTTAACGCTAAATGATCAGACTTATTTCTACTTAAAATTTTAATTCCAGTATTGGTTGGGAAGGTTTTCTTATCCGTGACAGTTCCCCTCAGTGCCAATTAAATCTAGGCCACACATGCCATGTAATCTGTGTCAGGCTGATGGAGACGACGGTGGGTCATCCTCGGTGGCCCTTTTCCTCTTTGTCGTAATGAGATGGAAGTTATTTGCAGCTCTGGAACTCTGGCCTGCAGATTGCTTCCAAGTCTGATTTCTACACGTAACACGCATTCAGTTATCCGGAAAAGGATTTTCTCGCGTTCCTCTTATCCTTTTTTTTTTGTCTACTTTTTCATTTTTGTGCATGAGGCAACGCCCGTATTCTCATGGCAGCTGAAGTCCCTCGGTAGTGGGTGGGGAGGAGAGCTCATTTCTTGGCAGAGGAACGAGGTTTCGATGCGCTGACATCAACAGTAACTTTTCCAAAAGCCCCTCTGATACATTTTGGGTGATCACACAACGGCTTGCATCATGACAAATGATCAAAGCAGTATTTGGTTATGTAATCATGGAAGCTACGCACAGAGCGACTGAGAATGTCTGAAGCTGCTTTAGTGTCTCGCCTCACCGTTTCTTCTCTGTTTCAGATTCTTGTGCTGTCCTGTGAAGGTACCCACCATGCGCGAGTACAAGCTGGTTGTGCTGGGTTCAGGGGGCGTGGGAAAATCTGCACTGGTGAGTTTGTCTTTAGAGGAGGAAAAATAGCAAATTCCAAAATAGCTAAGATTTTCAATTACTTTTTGGAGGTTGTGGAATTTGTAGACGTGACATCAGCCTCGTAAAGCTTTAGTTCAATGGGATCCAGATTTAAGAGTCGAAAAGATTCAGAAAGCATCAGTCAACAATATAAATGACCTTTTTCCTGATATTCCAGCCCCCCCAATAAATGTGGACATGTCATAATTACAAAAATAATTGTCTATAAAAATTAAAGATACTATGTTTGCCATTCTGACTAAAAATAGCCTTTCTTTTTGCAAAGAGCTAAAGATAGATGTGTAAGCCCAATTAGATGAAATCAGAAGGTAAATGTTGGAGAAAAATTGGAAAATGTGATGCAAGGTAAGGAAAGCTGAATAAGTCATCCACTCTTCTCTTGCTCTCTTGTACTTTTACAGACAGTCCAATTTGTCCAAGGTATTTTTGTGGAGAAGTATGACCCCACCATCGAAGACTCCTACAGAAAGGTATGTCCCAAGGCACCTTACATGGTCTCATGGAGCGTTTAAAAATAAAAAAGCTACTGGTTCTCAGTGTAAACGTGGCCCTCTGCTCCTCTCCAACAGCAAGTTGAGGTTGACGGGCAGCAGTGCATGCTGGAAATCTTGGATACGGCTGGAACAGTAAGTCACATCAAAGAAGACGATGTTTAAAAAAACAAAAAGCGGGCCACTGACGGCGTGTCCTCTCTGTTGTCGTTTTCCAGGAGCAATTCACAGCCATGAGGGACCTCTACATGAAGAACGGACAAGGCTTTGCCCTGGTGTACTCCATCACGGCACAGTCCACATTTAATGACCTGCAGGACCTCCGGGAGCAGATCCTGCGAGTAAAGGACACCGAGGACGTGAGTGGAAGTGTTCACCGAGCCAGAACCCCCCCCCCCCCCCCCCCCATGGTTGTATGTCAGCATCACAGCTTAATCTGCTGTAATCTGCTGGAGGTCCCCCGGGGGCCCGCCCTCCCCGTTCAGAATCTCCCCGGGGGGAGAGAGGACAGAGCTGGAGGGGGGGGGGGGGGGCAGAAGCTAAGCGACAGCGAGGAAATGTCAGAGGTGTCGGTGGACCGCTATCTGCCTCTTTCGATCTCTGTCTTACTTCAGAGGAAGGATGTGCCTCGTGCTGAGCGTGCTCTTTATTTATTCATGGCAGGTCGCTCGGCCAGTTTGGCTCGTGTCTTCATTTAAGCTTTCAGTTTCCCAAAACACTGACTTCCCCCCTAAATTTGTACAGACGATTCACAAAATGTGGCTTTTTAGTATCAGTACCGGTTGAATTACTGTCAACCTCTCCGCCCCTTTTCTTTTTTATTTTTTTTCCCCCTGTATGTTTCATAACGAGGTGGCGGGGATTCCCCATTGTCACAGCAATGGAGGGTGCTCAGCTTTGTTAGTTCAAAGAGGTTTCCGTCCTTGTGTCAAGGCATACTTGCAGGATAGACGGAATGAGGGCCGGCTTCCGGCCGCCCCGGCTAGCACACGTTACCCATAAACTTCAGACGAGCAGCAGCTGACCACAGCGATGCCATTAAACAAGGCAGGCTGGGCAGGAAGACAAATAAGCCGTGTGTTATCAGCAGGCGTGGCGTCCAGCTGCTGCAGGAGCCTGCCTCACCGGTTCTGCTCAGAACGCCGTCCCGTAACCCGCGCCGTTGCCAGGAAACCCTCCTGCTGTTGTTGTTTTTTTTTTTTTAAAAGCTCGGGTGGCTGACCTGGTCCTCTGATCTCTCAGGTTCCCATGATCCTGGTGGGGAACAAATGCGACCTGGAGGACGAGCGCGTGGTGGGGAAGGAGCAGGGACAGAACCTGGCTCGTCAGTGGAACAACTGTGCCTTTTTAGAGACCTCAGCTAAATCAAAGATCAACGTTAATGAGGTGAGCGCTACACAAGAACCGAGGAAGACTCATATAGCTCTGGTTTATGGCGGAAAATCGCCTCTCTACACAAAGATACGCATGCAGTAAATGTATTTTCCCCCTGAGCCACTAGGTTTTTATAGACCAAAAATCAGTCACTGCAGTTTTAGTTCGGCAATCCAGTTTTAGGAGTAAGAACACGCATGCACGGTTGCCATTTTGGAGTCGTCATGGCGAACATCTGGAGCGGCAGCTCCTCCAGTGGCTCAGAACACCCTCTCATTTCCCCCGTTGCAGATTTTCTACGATCTGGTGCGACAGATCAACAGAAAAACGCCGATGGAAAAGAGGAAGATAAAAAAGAAAGGTTGCACACTGCTCTAAGACGCCCTCCCACGGTTGCTCCGGGCCAGGTGAGTCATGTGACCCGGCGGCTCGCTGCGCTCTGCAGCGTCCCCCACCAGGCTGGACACGCACAGGTCTGATGTTGTAATCATTCAGGTTTTCTTAGGTCTTTTATTTTTGGTTTGATTAGTTAAAAACATTATTTATTAAAAGAAAACACCCAAAACATGCACAGATGTTTGGATTTGGTGTTGTGGCTCCACCTACTGCAGGACCAATGGAACTGTCACACTGCTGAATTGCATCAGGTTCAGGTCCATTTTCCACAACAAAACCATCAACTGCCACGCCGTTCCAAAGAATTCTCCATTAGTTTCTCACTCCATAGCCAGTTTAGATTGATGTGAAAATCAGCCCCATGAGATGGAAAACTTTACTTAGAAGCAGGGACTATCACGTGGTAAATAGGAGACGGGGCTGTGACAATGGAACTGTCATGCTGATGATAAAACAAACGAACACAGTGTTCTTTCGCTGCTCCTTGTGACAGATGGAGGAGTACGCTCACAGCAGAGGGCTGAATAAAGCAAATCAAAAAGAAGGCCAAACAATAGAGCATCCGTGGAATGAAGGGTGGCTGCTCCAAAAGGTGCTCCAAAAGCTTCTTATTGGTTTGGAAAGCTGCTCTGAGCCTGAGCTACTCCCATTTGTTTCCCCTTATACTAGTCAGAAGGGAAAAAGGTCCTCTAACATCAGGCTCTCTCGCCTGTGATGAGTGTTTAATCAGAATAAAGGCTCAACTCCAACAACTGCGCTGTCATTTTCCCCACTAAAAATAGTTACCCGACACAGCGAGGGCTGAAGCATGCAGGTCTCTCCCTCCCAGAGGATGAGCATGTGGGTAAACGTAAGGAACGGCGCTGCGCCGCATCCTGAGGTGGAGCTTTGGATCGTCTGAGCCCCGACATAATCAGGCTAGTCCTAAAATACTTTAAAACAGGCCGCCAAAGTCCGCTCCATTCAAGAAGATGGAATAAGCTCTCAACTATCTTTGGAAAAAAAAAAAATAGTGTTAAGATGTCCTTTAAAGTTTCTATAGGGTACGTTTCTGTGAAGACAAAGAGAGCTGTCGTCATTTCTGTCGCATCTTCTGTGAGACAATTAAACTCGAATCGCATTTTTTACATCAGGGTGGACGTTCTTCTTTTGAAAAGACATGTTGATTGACGGTAAAAAAAAAAAAAAGTTAGCTTTTTGCACATGGTCAGCCAGTAATATGTCTAGTTAAGACCATTTTTTAATCAAAAACATTTTTAAAAGAAAAATGAATTAATGAAAAACAAACCAGCCACGCCGGTGGGAGGTCTGAAGTTCTGTACGGGGCTAAGACTGCGTATCAGCCGGATAATAGCATGCTGTCTGATGTCATGTAGGGCATCAGGAAGGACAGCTGGGAGGGTTATCTCGTCAGGTATCGCACTGCCACAGCGATGCATTATCGCAGGAAAAGAGCCGTCGCATATCCTTTTGGTTCATCCGTTAGAGCGTAAAGAGCTTCTGATTTTCCATTAAGTCACAAAAGAAAGCTCGACGGCCTTATTGTGTTCTTTTAATTCCGCTCAACTCACAAAAGAACTTTTGAATCAAACTTTCCACCTGGAGACACGAGACATGCGACTGCCTCTGGTCTTATTTGACTCTGAGGGCAACAGAGGAACTAAAGGAAAGTTAACAGCTTTCAGAAATAGCTGTGAAAGCTTCAGAAAAAGTTGTCTGAGCTCTTGCCACATCTTCCCGACCCAGAAGTTTCAACAAGGTAAATGCAGGAAATGAGCTCTGCTAACCCCCCCCCCCCCGCCTTCAAACTCTGGACTAAGAGTCACATGACACCGTTTCAGTTCTTCATTGTTTGTATTCAACACAGGTCTCAGTCATTTCAGTCTTCAAAACCAAAAAAAAAGGGAAGAGTAAGGGTTTTGAATGCAAATAACCGATCATTCACAGTTTGGATTTGAAACGAGCCGACTGCAACTGCCCTCTTAGTCACCTCCTGTCCCAGTTCCCTAAAACATGTTTTACCCTCAAGGCGAAGCTTCTCCTTTAACTTTACAATCTACATGCTGTTTGGAGTTTGGAAGACCGACATTACTGAGGACAAAATGTCAGACTCCACAAGAGGGAATTTGTTGCTGTTTTTTTTATTGAGGTTGCTACAGACATTCAAATTTAAACCAGGCGCTTAAACATGGGCGATGATGATGGTCCTGTTCAACTGCCCGGCTGTACGATGCTGAGAAGTACTGTAGCTAAACCTCCCAACGCTGCCCCCGGGGGGATTTTCTTTGTTGCTGTATTTCAGTTCAAAGCACTTCACGCTGTACACTTGTTTTCCCCGTGCTGATGCGGTGTGCTCTCTCTTGCAGAAACTCCTGATTAGCTGTTTCCCTGTGGATGGTGCCAGCATTCCAAGTCCTCTCCGGTGCATTCTGAAAAAGGCAGACAAAAAAAAAAAACCTCACCACCTGCAAAATGACAGAAGGCACATAACTCTCAAGAAACTTTTCTGCTTTTTTAATGGCAAAGAAATCCACCTCTTTTTGTATCGTCGACCCGATGAGAACTGTTTTCGTTCGTTTTGTTTTTATTTTCCTCCTTTTCCAAGGTGTCTTTCTGGAAATGTCGATGTAAACGAGGAGACTGGATTCGAATCCATCTGTGGGAACTAAAACGTTTTTCTGTTTTTTTTTGTTGAAAGTAACATCAGTCTGGCATATTGTGACGATGCTTTTTGCAAAAGAATCCATGCGAAATCTTGGTCTTCTCATACATTTCTGCACTAACTGTGTCAATGAAGATGCATCAGTGTCCTACTTACAAGGATGTGTGTCGATAACATCTTTCCTAAGTGACTTTGTTTTATATTGAGAGCTGTAAGCCTTCCATATTTCCCATAATATATTCTACTTCCATTTTTTGCATAATAAAGAAATTAGTATTTTATAGACTGGCGGGGAGGGGGGGGGTTGTGCTCCGATTCATATTGAGGCAAAAATATATTGTACTAAACCACCTCTAATATTGCTTCTTGTTACCCTGTCACAGATGATTTTCAAGCTTTTATGAATGATTAAATTTTAGTACATTTTCATTAAATAGTTTGCCTTTGGTTCTTACTCTCATGGATGAAGTGAACCTAAAAGTTCAGCGCCAGTGTGCAGAGTCGTGCTGGTGGGAATGATGCAGTCAGCCCAAGTTTCTGGAAGATTCTGAGCAGAGAAAGAGGAAGTCGCAAATGGTGGGTGAAGGGAAAAACAATAGATGATGAATTTGAGCATAACATGGAAAGGCGTGGAGGCGGTTTGAGCTGTTACATCTTAGGCTGATGGTGAGACAAAAGCAAAATGTGTATTTGTAAAGTATACATAATACATGGGCTACTTGTGTCAGTCTCAGGAATGTAGCTTCAATTTCTGCATTCTGAACAGGAAGTGTGCGTTCTGTTAGAAATGGCCCAAATATCAATAACAGAACCCTAGACACCTTAAATGGCTTTCAGTCATTGGTTATTGGAACTTTCCTTTTGTGGGGGGGGGAATGTTAATTAAACTTTTAATTCAGAGACCGACTTTTATAGAAATTACATATAATTTAATTTAAGAGGTTTCTCTTTGTTATTTTTGTAACATTTCTCCATGCCTAAAAGCATCAATAAAGCCCGACAAACGGTCATATTTGAACACGGAAGTAGTGACACGGATGGTTATAACTTATGCACAACGTAGTGATACTTTACAAGTGTCACCTTTTGAATTTTATGAATACCTTTACGCCCAATGTGGCATTTAGAAACTATATATCCACACCCAAGAGTAGATAATCCCCTCCAACTGACCGGAAGCACGTGTTACTGTCCTCCTGAAAGGTAGAAACCAACGACTTGATGCGGGGAAGTCATCAGTCTGGTGCTGTCAGACCCCCCCCCCCCCCCCCCCCTCCTCCCCCCCCCCCCCCCCCCCCCCCCCCCGCCCTCTCCTCCACGCGCAGGCACACAGACCGACAGGCTACGCGTACCCCCCTCCCCCTTCCATTATTTTCCCATCTCTTACTCTCTTCCCTACAACAAACATGGCCGCGAAATCCGACGGTGCCCCCGTCTCTCTACGAACCGAAATCCCACCCGAGTGTCCTCCCCGGCCGGACCCGCGGCCCCCGCCGCGGCGCGGCTCCGAGCAGCGCTACACCCTCCGGGACTGCTGCTGGACGCTGGGCGCCCTCCTGGTCTTCTTCTCGGACGGGGCCTCAGACCTGTGGCTGGCCGCCGACTACTACCTAAGGCGGGAGTACTGGTGCTTCTCTCTGACCCTGGTCTTCGTGGTGGTCCCGTCCGTGGTCGTCCAGGTGCTGAGCTTCCGATGGTTCGCCTACGACTTCGCGGACACGGTGGAGAGCGGCACGGCCGCGGCCGCCGTGGTGGCGGCGTCCGGGGCCGAGGAGAGCGACTTCAGCACCAAGGACAGCGGCGAGCGGGGCGCTGGCCGCGCCGGGGCCGGGGGACCAGGGCCGGGGCTGGGACCGGGGCTGGTGCCGGGGCCCGGGCCGGGCTCCGGGGGGGGGCGCCCGGGGCTGCTGCAGAGCCTTCATGTGGGTCTTCCAGGCCCTCATTCACATCTTTCAGCTGGCACAGGTCTGGAGGTAAGTGTGTGGACCCGTCGTGATCGGAGAGATTTGGAAGGGGGGGTGGGAGTAGGAGGATGCCGCCCCCCCCCCCCCACCCCCCCCCCCACCCCACTGGACCAAAAAATTCTGCTGCCTTTGTGTGCGTGCAGGCGCACGAACGTACGCACGCGCGCCACACAACGTCCAGTGTCACACCCTGCAATTAGGACACCCGATCATTCAGAGAAAATTGCATTCAGAGTGTTTCATGTCATTTTCCCCCCCCCTCTTGTTTGACATCTCTCCCCTCCTCAGAGAAGGAGAAGTAGACTCCACCCACTCCCTCCAACCCCCCTGACAGGCTTCTGGGTCAGTCATCCCTTGAAAATGATCAACTCATCCACACAGATCCCTTCTACAGTAAAGCAAATAAGTACAGAAATGTCAAAAAAAAGAAAAGAAAAAAGCAACCTTTGGTATTATGTCTTTCCTTTTTGAGAGGAAAATTAGCTAAATGGCTCTCAGTGATATTAGGAGCTGTTTGTACCACATCCTCTTTTTTATCATTTAGGTGTATTTTCGCTACTTACTCTCTTCTAGCCATGACTGAAGTTTCATCGAGATTCTTTCGATCATACGCTGTGTTTTAACCCGAGCGTGTCTATTTGCACAGCGGCTCTCACGTGGACGGCAGTAGGTCTGTGGGTCAGCTGCTCAGCCAGTGATGGCTGGTCGGATCGCAGACTTAAGAGTTCTCTGATCAGTTTTGACAGGCTTGAAACTCTGCCAGCAGAGAGGAGGCATTTAGATGAACTGTAGTGGGAGGAGGGTTAGACAATACTCTATATCTATTAAAGGAGACATGTTTTCCAGACGTGTTGGACGGTTACTGTGAGAGACATTTTTGGTAAAATGATGCAATCAGATGCAAATGAATGGTTTGATTTTCATGTGGGACCACATCACGCGTGTCTCTTTGTGGGCTCTGTCTCCCTCTCTCTTGAGACAGCCCTATGGGTAATATTGATTCTCTACTTCCTCCTTGTGAGGCCGAGACTCAATGTGTGTGTGTGTGTGTGTTTGTGTGTGTGTCCAGAAGCACGTTAAAACGTTGCAGCAGCACAGAATTACCGGTAAGGCCATCAAAGCTGTTGTGCCTTCCCCATTCATAAGTGCTGCTCTCAGACTAGTGTGTGTGTGCGCTAAGAGGATTACCGCCGCGCGTCTCACCCTGGGCTGTTAACTCGGGAATGATCCGTCTCTGATACACAGCCGGTCGGGGGAACCGGGATCAATTTCGGCCGGGCACCTGAACTGCGGTGCGCGTGAGATGTGATACGGGTCTGTGTCACCGGCAGGATGCTTTGTGAAACCACGCGCGTCCTCCAGCGAGGCTCTGACCCCTCACTGCTGCACACACGCTCGGTTTTCCCAGTATGTGTACACCACTAAGCACCCTTTTGTGTATGGGGAACCAGAACAAAGAGCAGTTATTGAATCTTCCTTGTGGTTGGGTGGGCTTGTTAACATGGGTCTCTTCTATTGACTTTTATTCCTCCCTGACGGCCAAAAGTGTTCTTCATAAATGTTGTTTTTTGGTTGGCTCTGTCTGAGTTGGATGTCTTTAGAATTTTTATGAACTGGAAATGCTTGGTTTGTGTTTTGGGATCACTCATATCACTTCTAATTGGCTTGAATTGGCCCACATTTTTAAAGTGCCAGATGATGTTTGTTGTGTTTTGGCACCATAGAGATAAAACTGAATCCTTGTAGCTGGACAGCAAGAGCCACGTTGTACTGAAGGACTCTAGCTCCATGGACAGTACGGTGATACGTGCTGCATTCATTATTATCTTTCCGCAGCCGCTCAAACTTTGCATCTTCGCCCCAGTCTGGGGACTTATTTTGTTTGAAGAAGCGAGGCTGCAGCCAGGCGCTGCACACGCCCCTGCCCCCTGATGTCTGGGCTAAAGTTATAACTACAGAGCTGCTTAATTCAGTTTCAGTCTAATCTAAATCCCAGGAGAGCAAAGGCCTCGGCATTCAGGCGAGAACTACTGACAGTTTTGAATAATGAATAATGACGCCCCAAACTCTTTTTTTTAAACTTTAAAGTGTACTTTAACTCAATCTGAATGCGTCTGAATCTGCCTCTGACGCGCAGGTACGTCCACGCCTTGTATCTGGGGGTGCAGAGCCGCTGGCACGGGGACCCAGAGCGCCGCCACTACTACCGGCGCATGATGTTTGAGAGCGCCGACATCAGCATGCTGCGGCTGCTGGAGTCCTTCCTGAAGAGCGCTCCTCAGCTGGTGCTGCAGCTCAGCATCATGATCCACACCGGTCAGGTGCTGCCCCTTCAGGGTGAGTGTCTCACCACGCCCTCAATCAGCATTGTTGGAAATAAAAAAAAATTAAAAAAACTAAACTAAACTGGTGCATCAGTCAATCATGGAACTGCAGCCCACGCTGCTCACATGCTGTGGGAGATGAGTCATTTGTGCTGGTCTCCATCAGGCCCCAGCAGAGCAGCAGGAAATGTGCTTTTCTTCTCTGCCAAACGGTAAAAGAATTAGCTCGCTGCTGCCTCCATCCATCCATCCATCCATCTAACTTCTCTCCCTGTCCTCCTCCTGACTGTCTCCTCAGGGCTTTCGGCCTCTGCCTCGCTGATGTCCCTGGCCTGGATGGTCTCCTCCTATCAGAAAGTGCTGCGAGACTCGCGGGACGATAAGCTGCCCATGACTTACAAAGCCGTCGTGGTTCAGATCCTGTGGCACCTGTTCACCATCGGGGCGCGCACCCTGGCCTTCGCCCTGTTCGCCTCCGTGTTCCAGCTCTACTTCGGCATCTTCATCGTGGCCCACTGGTGCATCATGACCTTCTGGATAATCCAGGGCGAAACGGACTTCTGCATGTCCAAGTGGGAGGAGATCATCTACAACATGATGGTGGGCATCGTGTACATTTTCTGCTGGTTCAGCGTGCGGGAGGGGCGCACGCGCTTCAGAATGCTCGTCTACAGCCTGACCGTGCTGGTGGAGAACGTGGCGCTCACCACCGCCTGGTACCTGTACCGCGGCGGCGGCGCCGAGCGCCACGGCGGCGGCTCCGAGTTCTACGCCGTGGTCATGGTGTGCGTGGTGGCCAGCAGCTACGCCCTGGGCACCTTCTTCATGTTCGTCTACTACTGCCTGCTGCACCCGGAGGGCTCGGTCTCAGGCTGGGGCTTCGTGGTGGAGAAGGAGGCGCCGGCGGAGGCGCTGGCCTCCCCGGCCGCCAGCCTCCCCCCCGACCTGGTGAGCAGCCCCCCCAGGACCCTGCAGAGAACTAAAGGCTCGGACAGGGAGCAGGGGCCCGGGGCGGACGCCGACGTGTTTCAGGTGAGGCCTCCCCGGGGAGCCAAGCCCCCGGTGGCCGACCTCAAACCCAGGACTGAGGGGCCCGTCATCCGAATAGACCTGCCCAGGAAGAGATACCCGGCGTGGGACGCCCACTTCATCGACCGGCGCCTGCGCAAAACCATCCTGGTGCTGGAGATCGCCGCCCCCGTCACGCCCCGGATCCAGTACCGCTGCCTGACCTCGCCCAAAGAAGTGATGGAGTACGAGACCACCGTGTGACGGGCCCCGGGCGCCGCCTTCGGTTCACCTTCTCACCGCGCGTCGTCCTGCCTGAAACAAACGAACGAAAAGAGAAAAAAAAAAGGCAGAAGGTCGGCTCTCCCTGAGCAAGAGTTCGAGCTCCAACTCACCTGCTCTGCGCGCAGAGACAGGCAGAGAGAGAGACAGACGGCTGTGTCTATGTGTTCTGCTAAGGGGAGGGAAGGAAAGCTCCCGTGGTGTCGTGAAACGATGGTGCATATTTTGGTTTCTTTATCAATTCTCAGGTCATAGATGTTGACACAGGAGGGAGCCGGCAGTTGAGCTGCAGAGCTGGCTGCCCCCCCCCCCCCACGTGAAGAAGAGCACAGGCAGGCCGAGAGGTGGAGCTGTTATCAATCAGAGGAGGAGAGGAGAGTCCTCCTCAGCGCATCCTCTCCAGGAGGTTCACCACAGAGACAAGCCTCCAACCCTGCATGATTATTTATGGCAGCTAAAACGTCATCCATTGAGCTGGTGAGCGAGATAATGAGGCTTATCTCACGCTGTATTCGAAACACAATCCACATGAAACGTTTTTTTTTTTTCTTTTTTTTTTTTTTTCCCAAAGCTTTTTGGTGGTGTTGAAAAAGCCGCTTCGAACCCGCGGTTCTAAAGCGACGTTTGAGTTGAATGTACAAACTTTTGCCGGAGTGAATATTTGTGACCAGGCTTCTTGAGCGTTTTCACGTCGTCGTCTGCTGGATTTGCAACAATGCTGTGGTAGTTGTTTTTTTTTTAAGATAAGAGGATGATGAACAAAAATCTGTGAGCGTTTAAAAGCTTTTTGGGGGGGATTTTTTTTTTTTGTTTGTTTGTTTGTTTTGTTTTTTTCCCCATCTCTTCATTTCAACAAGATGCACAGTCCTCCTGAATGTGTGTGCCCCGAACAACAGCCGCATGGGGACTCCCGTCACTAATGCAGGATGCTTTCTACCGGCAGAACTCCACATTTTCTTATTTAGTCAAAGTAACGGGTGCAGACTTTCAAATGTATATTACTGTACAATGACGAGGAGGTTGGAGAGGGACGGCACTGTCTGTAACCCTACTGCATCCCTTGTCTGAAAAATGTAGACAAAAATAGCCACAGACTCCAGAGTCCTCTCAGATTAGCTTTGATATTGTCGATAGTACAGGTGTGAGGTCTTTTTGGTATAACGCTCATTTGCAGGTCTGTTGTCAAATTCTTTTTCTTTTTTTTCAATGAGAATTTGTGATTTGATGCAAATTCTATGAAAAATGGCCAAAAAAAAAAGGTTCAAGGATGTACACTTTGGGTTAAGTTTGGCAACAGTTTGAATTGATTTTGTTATTGAAAAACCAAATTTACCTTTTGGCGGAAAACAATTATTGGCGTGTTCAGCCGGACTGGTTTACACTAGCACAAGGATTCATCGTCATGCTGCTGTACTTTAGCAAGGCGGCATCGTTTTAAACCCATTTCTTTCATTAGCCGTACACTTGGTGACAAATAAAAGTTGATGTTGTTTTTTCCCCAAAAAATGACATCATTGGGATTTTATGGATCCCTAAAGATAAATCTTTACAACACTTACTGTAAACAAGGTTGTTTTACTATAGAATAGTTGAAAGATGGTAATATCCCAACCTTGTGTGTTTGTATCAGTTTGTATGTGAGCCCACATACTTGCTTGTATTGACGAGGGTGTACAGTGCTTTAGAGTTCAAGTTTGTGTCACTGAGATACAACAATTTTGTGTTCTCTCCCCAGATGACACCGAAACAAATACATAACCCACAGAGCATCTTCGCCACCCTTGCTGTAGTTTAAAGGAATAAAAGCCAGAGAGGTTTTAGTTATGGTGCTAACTGCTTGAGTCCATCACGAGACAACCCCTCCAGTTGTACCATAAGATGAGCTTGTTGTGGCAGGAATCGGGTGGGGCTGTACCTCAAACACAGAGCTAGAATCAAAAGCCTTAAGCCGGTCATGACAGACTGTTGCTGTTCAGAGCAGAGCAAGAAAAACAACAAGGTGAAGACAATTTGTCATTGTTGCCACAATAAAAAGCGATGTGTTTACCGAACCTTTGTTGCTACTGGCTGAATCTATTGATGGATACACAACACAAAGCACAACCTGTCATCTTTGGAAAAGTTATTATTATGGTAATCATTATACTGCGTTTGGGAAGTTGGGCAGTAATCCACACTCCACTTTCTGTCTCATACAAACTCACCAAGACTTCTTTTTTACAGATCAGCGGTGCATGAATAAAAAATCTAATTCTTGTGCAAAGTGTCCCAATAGGTTAAACTAGCGCAAAGAATATCCAATTTTTTTATATAAGAGTCACAGGTGTACAAATACAATGTTAAACAGGTAACTGGAGCCATTATTTTGTAGGAAAACCATGACGTATGAATAGATTTAAGCAAACAAATGACAGCTAAACATCATACACAATCACATGACACCGATGTAATCCAGGCTCATAAACGTTTTAGCCACTGATCCTCGACAAAACAGAAGGGACCTGTGACCAGCAGTTGATGACTTCACACAATACTAATCTAATTAAAACAAGCCACACTGAAGATAAAGGCTCAAACAACCATAACTCTGCTTATAGCAGTTTGTTACTTACTGTGAGGTTATGGCCAAAATAAATGACAGGCCATCATTTCAAATTTCAGTTTTATGTCAATTGTTTTTCCACATTAGGGTGCTAACCCCCACTTTGGGAAGATCTGGTATAAACACATTCATCACTTTGATTGAAAATGAATTGAACTTCAAATCATCAACCGATACACTACAATTGAACTTCTCTTATGTTTAAAAAAAAACATAGAATTTCTAAGAACCAATTAGGTCTGGGTCTCGTTATTCTCTTAGTGGCGTTCATAGGAAATGATCTTTCAGTTTTTAATTGATCAATTTCTTGAGCCAAGCTCGTTCCCAGTATAACTCACGTCCAATCAACAACAGGCAGTAAGGACTTTTCCTCAAGACACCAAATCACCCACGCGGATTTACACGGCTTCATGTGCATAATTACCCCGATAGCCAATCACGCGTTAGTGGGCGTGGTCAAACGCTACGAAACCGGTACCCGTTGCCTTCGTGTTCACCACAGCCAGTACAGCCTAGAATGGCGACCGCCTTTTGCGGTCTGCATTCGAACGGCAGTAACAGTAAACCGGCGAGGACCCACCGCGACCAACGGAGAAGAGCCAAAGACTCCCGGCGTAGACAGGCAGCTCTGCTGTTCCTCAGCAATATCTCACTCGACGGGCGACCCCAGCCTCAGCCGAGCGTTGAAAATGCCGACCAAAACGCCGCCGACGAGCCCGGTCTTAGGGAGAGAAACGAAGAAGCGGCGGAGGAGCTCGTGCCCGCCGACAGCCACGGACCTGCCGTCCAGGTGACAGAGCCCTCCGCGGCCGGCCCGTCGCTCAGTTTCCCCGGAGTGCTCAGCCCTGTCCGACCCTCGTTGGCGGTGTCTCCCGGACCGTCCACCGCAAATTCTGTCGGACCCAATGATGTATTTTTAGAGGGCGGCGGTGCGGTGGACACACCGACCCCGGACACCCCGCTGTCCCCCGCCCCCGCCGTCCACCACCAGCCCTGCGCGCGGGCCAAGTCGACCCCCGCCGCCCTCAGCCCGGTCCCGGCCACCACTTCTCTGGATTCACGGCAGAGGTGAGGAGGTTTTCTCGACGTCTCGTCGTAAAAAAAAATGGTGCGGGCCTTTAAAAAAAAAAAAACATAACAAAAAGCGACGGCTGACTTCCGTATCGTCAGGGGAAATTTGCTTTCATTCTCACACGTTCCAGCAATTTCTGTTGCGTAAATGAATATTTTTTTAAGCGTCTTCAGACCGCGACGAGCTTTCTGTAACCCGTTTGTCCAGCGCTGCGATTCAGTGCTGGTGTTGTTGTTGTGGTTTCTGCTTCGTGTTGGACAACTCTCGAATCACCTGCAACATTCATTCTGTGAGGTTTTGAATATTTTTTTTACAACGGGCTGGTCTGTAGACCGGCGGTTGAAAGAGAGATCGACCTGATTCCGGAAGAAGCCGTCTCACATGAGACATCCTTTGCTAAAGTTGCTGTCTCTGCCCAGGTTGAGGAACGTTTCTGGCTCTCCAGGCCCCAAGCTGCCAAAGAAGGTCCACTTCATCAAAAGTATGAGACAGTATGATACCAGAGGATGTAGGTAAGTATCCCAAAACACATTTAGAATAGCAGATATGTTAGCTATTAGGTAGTTTTATTTAAGATTCCGAAGCAGGCCTTCCCTAGCAGTGGCAGAATACAGCTTCTAGTGTTGTAATAAGCTGCTTAACTGGTGCAGAGGCCGCACAGGAATAACAGGATCACACAGCTGCTGGACGCCGATGGCCGCAGGGAATTTGATCACCCTCCGAGGGTTGGCAAAAGCCAAAACAGGGTGCAACGTCAAAATGCAACACCCTATTGCGCCAGCTGTAAGGTTACCCCAAAAGCTGGAGGAGGCTGAAATAACACGCTGTTGTCTGCTTGTTTGTCTTGTGGACCACGAGGGCGTGGAGGGGCATCTGTTGGGAAATGTGCTGCTTTAATCCTTCTCGCTCCACGCCGTGACGGAAACGTGTTGCATCCCTCCACATTTGTCATTTGTCCTTCACTTGTTGACATCCATCCGGCATCCACGCTCACATCCATGTCCACACACACACACACACACACACACGCGTGTGTGCGCTAATATCTGTTCTCTGCTGGTGTGCCCAAGCCCTGCTAATAGGCCTTACAAGGCCTGGTTGTGTTTGCTCCTGATCTGTGAGTAGGTTTTGTTACCGGGGGTTAATTGCAATGAGCAGATGCCTGCGTTGTGGTGTTGTTCCCTTTAAGACATTTGATAACCCCCCCCCCCCCTCCCCCCCAACTGTGAGGTGTTTATGAAGTGTGGATGACAGAGGCTATAGCAGTCTGCTTTGTGAGGGCGTTCAGGCCAGCGTTTGTGTAGATTTACAGTTGTGATGCCGTCGGGAGGACGGTGACGAGCGAGTCTGCCCACACATCGCTACGGTGAAGGTCCTGTCAACTCGTGCAGTGTTTGTTGTTTAAACCCGTCTGGTTCCCCTTTAAGCCACTGGCGCATAAACAGCCGAGTTCTGTTTGACTAGTTACATGAAGAATGAATTAAATCAACCAAGTTTGTTTTCATTTTTCACCAGATTAAAGCACTCTGATCCTCTTGTGGCTTTATTTGAGCTTTTACTCAACCCCATACGTAGCGATGGTGTGGCTTCGTCAACAAATAGAGGCGTCGCCAGTAGTGTTGTCAAAACCAGTGTCCTGTACAACAGATCTGAGGGCTTTACGGATGAAAATGGGAGCCATGTCTGTTGAACAACCCCACAGCGCCGCTCACAGTGCTGACTCTTCAGCCCATCACCGGCGACCTGAGTCAGAGCTGAGGCATGCTTGTTTAAAATGTCACCTTATTCCCATAACGGATGGAAAAGATGACTCAGCAGCACAGTGTGCTCTTACAAAGCAGAGGGGAACAGCGTGTGTTTCTGAAAAAAGGAGCAGATTTTCACTGTTTAGTCACTTTTTTGAAGAACAAAGAAAAAAAGAACAAGACCGGTTCAATACTCCTGCAGTCGATATTTCAGATGGAAAGATTCTGGCCGTCAAGTATTTCTGGCACTTGCGAAAAAACAAAACCTGCTTTTGGTTCACTCTCCAGCGAGCTGCTGAGTCAGCAGAGCAGAGTCGCCTGACGGCGTCTGCCCAGGAGGGCAAAGTAGTGGCGGGTCACGGAGGGGAGCATTCCCCACAGAACAGCATGGACCAGAAGGGTGTCATCATGTCTGTTTCTCTGTTCAACGTGAAATACTTGGAGTTGAGGGGGGGGCGATATGCCAAATACAGCTGGATGAAATCCATAAGATCATTTCTTGGGAAGTGACTCACCAGTATTATCTTTCTTGCTTAATC
>CAJRST010041110.1:15461386-15522582 GCA_907169785.1 Menidia menidia | reverse complement strand
GCGGCAGGTCGTGTGTGTGTGTGACACGCGTGTGTTTTTGTGCGCAGCGATCCTAAGCTGGACGCTCAGAGACAGAGGCTCTCCTCTGTGGTGGCGGCCGACCTGCTGCCCTCCCTGGAAGGCGTGGAGGTGGGCGCCTCCGGGAAGGTGAGCGTCAGACCACACAGACGTCCGTTTGATGTAACGCCAGCGTAAACACACAGTACTGACCCCCTCCCCCTCCCCCCGTCCCTCCTCCACAGACGGTGTCCTACGCCCAGTTCCTCTACCCCACCAACGCCCTGGTCAGACAGAAGAGCAGCAGCGGCCCGGACAGCTGCCCGGCTCCGGCCCCTCAGTCCCGTTTCCGCAGCAACGGGCAGAGGAACTTCACCCCCGCTCGCCCGGGCAACAGCGCGGCGCAGGACCAGCGTAAGGCCGGAGGAGCGCTCTTGACCACAGGCTGTCTGACCGCTCTGCTGTGACTAAACTGTCCGTGTTGCAGACGCAGAGGAGGCGGTGGCCGAGTACGACCCCAACCTGCTCAGTGACCCGCAGTGGCCCTGTGGGAGGCACAAGAGGGTGCTCATATTTGCATCATATGTGGTGAGCAGAGCTCTAAGGGCTTGATATTTAAAAATGTATTTATTTATACTTTTTATGCAAATGTTTGGTTGACATGCTTTCTGATATTACATTTGAAGAAGATGAGTACATTTTCATTGGTGATTGGCTGGAGCTGCTTCATGTTTGGGATTTTTAGCCTTTTGAAAAATAACTACAATAAGTGGGGGTTATAGAAATCTGCTCATTACTTTTTATAACCACCGCATAATTCTTCTTTAGTGTAATTGGTATATGATGATCTCTTTTTTTATTTTTTGTTTCCCTACCAGTGAGTCAGTTATATCTCCAGCAGTATTATTGAATTATACATTACTATTGAGAAATGTTATTTTCTCTGTTTTTAGTAGTACGATTCATGACTGCTACTTTAAAAGAGGAATGTCCAGAATATTTTCCTTTTTTTCTCCAAATTCTAATGAACATGGACACTGTTCCACCCCTTTGGTCTAGACAAAAGCCATGTCAGAATCAGAACTAACTCTTTTCTGGGTTAAAACGTATCCAGGATTTGACCTGCTCCAGTCAGCACATGTCAAATCTAACTAGAATCCAGCATTATTTCCTCCGTCTTGTAAAATTCAGTCTTCTGAGCAGCGGAGTATTCCTCTGAACAGCCTCCAGCCACGCCAGAGAGTAAAATGCCCCCATTATGCCTCGTTCACATGACTGTTTTACAGCTCCACATGACATCACAAGCTCTATTACCTTAACGATGTACGTGTGAGAACTGCCACTTTACAAATCAAACCATAAAGCCTGACAGGGGCCGTAATTCATGTGGACACAAAGGACTTCTGTACTGACCTGCTGGCTTGTTTTTTTCCATCTGTGCAGACGACCGTTATTGAATATGTGAAACCGTCTGACCTGAAGAAGGACATGAACGGGACTTTCAAGGAGAAGTTCCCCCACATCAAGCTGACTCTGAGCAAGATAAGAAGGTGCGAGCGTCCCACATTCCTCTTTGATTTTTTGACTTTGCGTTTGTTTGTCTAAAGAGCGCTTCAAAGGTTGTTCCTAGGCCCTCCCTTAGAAAACAAACGGGTTATTCTGATTTCTCTCCCCAGCCTGAAGAGGGAGATGAGAGCGGTCAGCGAGGAGTGCAGCCTGCAGCCGGTCACCATAGCGATGGCTTTTGTTTACTTTGAGAAGCTGGTGCTGCAGGGCCACCTCAACAAGCAGAACCGGAAGCTGGTGGCAGCCGCCTGCGTGCTGCTGGCCGCCAAGATCAGCAGCGACCTGCGCAAGCCAGAGGTCAAGCAGCTCATCGACGTGAGTAGCCTCCAGCGCCAGGACACAGAGGGGGGGGGGGGGAGACCGGGAAACCAGCTCATGTTTCTGATGGATATGTAGCGCAAAGGAAATCAGAGGCTAGATTAGAGTTGACCTTATGAGTAGATTTAGTATCGGTGTGTGTGTTATCGGGCTGATACTGTCTGAAGTCTCCCATCAGAGATTGTAAAATAATGTGGCACCATAATCAAACCAGAATACATCAGCCAAAGCTAATCACAGCTGTTAAATTCTTCACATTTTTTGACCTGCTTTATTTGTTTTTTCATCCAATATTTCTGTGCTCCCCACGCCCGAGCAGAAGCTGGAGGAGCGTTTCCGTATCAACAGGCGGGAGCTGATTCCTCTGGAATTCTCTGTGCTGGTTGCCTTGGAGATGGGGCTGTACCTCCCCGAGAGCAAGGTCATGCCACACTACCGCAGGCTGGTGCAGCAGGGCTAGAGTCCCGGGGCTAGAGCGGCCGGGGCTAGAGCGGCCGGGGCTAGAGCGGCCGGGGCTAGAGCGGCCGGGGCTAGAGCGGCCGGGGCTAGAGTCCCGGGGCTAGAGTCCCGGGGCTAGAGTCCCGGGGCTAGAGCCGAAGCCGGGGCCGGGGGAAGAGCAGGAGCCGAGGCTAGAGCAGGAGCCTTTCATAAGCTGTGGTGGTACTTATTTATTTTTCACTGTCAAACAAGAGTAACCGGTTCTCATTCTTAGTCAAATACTGTAGACTTGTGTGTGTGTGTGTGTGTGTCCGAATGTCTTTTTGTACATGTGATGTTCAGATGTCGATCCAGTCGTTGGCTCTATGTTAGAGAGGTTCTATCAGCACGTTAATTGTGCTTTTTTTTTTTTTCTTTGGTTTAATATGTAGGTCTATTCACTTATTTAAACAAAAACTATTGTTTTTTTGGGGAGGGTTGTTTTTTTTGTGGAAAACTCATTACCTGCACTTTTTTTTTTTTCCAAATACTACTATGCAGCCTGTATAGTATTTATTTTTTACAGATAAAGAACCATACTGTAGAACTTTAAACGCCTTTTTTTAACACACTGTGACACCGAAGCGTCTTTTTAGCCAAATCGTAAATTGGGAGAGGGGAGAACGGCCTTTGAATTTATGTCCGCTTGATCATGTGCACCGATAATCCAGCAGAACTCCCACATTTATCAGCAGGAGCCAATGGTTTGGCCTCTTTGGCAGCTGTGAGTGTTAGTCGTGCTAAAACAGTTAAACAACAAAACACTAGTCTTACACCTGTGGCGTTACATTTCCAGTGTTTTTCCCTTTTTGTTTCGTGTCATTACCCAGGGATATGTTTTGCCAAATGAACTGGAATTCAGTTTTTACTCTAAGTATTTCTCACTCCTTTTCTGTTCTCAGGAATGTTACTTTGCATCTTTAAGTAGCTCATAAAATCTAACCCAAAGAAGTTTTTATTGTTTTTCTGCCACTGTGTTCAATCATTAGTCGTGTAATAACATACTCTTGAGTATGTGAATGAGTAAGAATTACTTTGGCAGGAACCAGACAGCAGTATCTCTTCAGATTTAAATCTTTAAATGAGTAAGGTAAAAGAGAAGTGCCTGAAACCACAGAGCCAGTGAAATGATTCAATTCCAATCATGGGATGTTTAGCGCTGACATTTCTCCGTCCTGCCGCAGCTTCTCTTCGGTCATTGTCCAGGCCAGCTGATGGGAACCTCCGTCCAGTCACAGTGACGGTGAATCAGGTTATCGGGAAAAATGTTCAAATAAAAATCAGTGTAGCGACAGAAAATGTACGTCGGTGTCGGATTGATCAACATTACATGTGTGCTCATTCTGTCCAGTGAAATGATGTTTTTAAAATATATTTTCAATCAAACAATGTGTTTGGGGTTGTTGTTTTTTTGGTTGTCATTTTCTTCATGTGGAGATTTTCTGTGAGTTAAATGATCAAAAATCAGTCTGATGTCAAAGAACAGCTGGATGCTAAATCCGGTTTGTTTCAACGACTTTACTGTCACCTGGTGGATGGACAGGTTGGCTAACGGCTAACATGCAGGTTACACAGCAGATCAGTAATCAGAAATCATTATTAGCTCGAGGGTAAGCTTCAGTTACGTCACTCTTCAGCTTTGTCCCGAACGTGTGAAGAAAACAGCAGCTGGTAAATAAATACGCTAGTTTTTGGCAAACACTCAGTCCAAACTCATGTCCTCATCGTCGTCTTTTTTGTCTTTGGAGTCACTGTCCTGGTCCGACTTCGTTTCCGTTTCCATGGCTTTGGCAAAAGCTTCCACATCTGCAGGAGAAATTAAGATTGAAAAAAAAATCTCATTAAATGTACTAAATGGTTCCCAAATAAAGGTGTAAGCACCATCAAATCACACCAGCGTGAAATGAGGCATCACTCTTAACGCTTGGATCTGAAAACTGACTTTAAATAGATACCTCCAGCATTCATTTACCCTGTTTATGTTTGCAGATTTAAAAAATATATACAGTCTTAAAACATAAACGATACAGATAATGGGAAGTATTAGGTGTCAGAATGTTCTGGTGCACATCATGATTTCAATCCTCTCCCCAGCAAGTGGCAGCATTGAGCCACAGAGCATTAATACACAGGGAAGAAGAGCCTCCATGAAAATGCCAGCTTTAAAATGAATTTGGTGTTCATGCTACTTTTGCTTTGTTCAGTAAGTTTTAATGTTAAACTGAGTAAAAGCACACTCAAGAATGTCAGAAAAGGCAGACAAACGTTGTCTAATACACATTAATGCACATTCAACATTCTGGACTGAGCTTAAGTGACTATGCATTTTGGGTTGTCTAAAATGAGATTCTATAGGCCTGGGTAGTATTTTTTCATAATAAAATTTCCTATGTTGATGTAAGAACCAAGTTGATGATATATAGCATCATAAATTAAACAAAATTAAACATGAATTTGTGGATTGTACACAAGTTACTGTGTGTTCAATTCCTCTGTTGACACCTCATGTCAGTTTTCTGGGAAAGCACAAAAGCAAATTTCACAACTGGAGCAGACACTGACCTCCCTTGTTGGCTGCATCAACAGCCTCTGCAGGGAGGCCGAACTGGTTCATCAGAGGTCCCAGCTGCCCGGACGCCAGAGCGCTGCTGAACATGCTCATGGCCTGCCGGGACACACAACAAAAGCTGTTCAATATAATCTACACAATTCCTCATCGTGCTTAAACTCCTCATACGTTTTTGTCTGTATATAAACAACAAAAACATATGCAAGAGTGATTAGAGCGTTTTTAAACTGTCCAGTAAAAATCAAACCGTTTACCTCCCAATGAATAAGAAGCTAAAACAACATCAACAACAGAAAGAAAAAAAAAAAGTGGCCCACCTGCTGAAACTGGGGCGAGCTGAGTGTGTTCTGGAGCTCGTCTGAGCTCTGGGGCAGGGACTCTCCGGAGGGCAGGTAGGGGGTCAGCCTCTGCTGCACCTCGGGGTTGGCCAGGATGGGGGCCATGATCTCGGGGGTCAGGACGCTGGCGAGGTCCACTGCGGGGGGGACAGAGCTCGCTGGTCAGTCAGAACCATCAGAGGTTTACCGGTCATGTGGATTTGTGTTGGTTTTTGCACGTGGATCTGTAGCCAGGCTTCTACATTCTTACAAGTGCAGATCCACTAATTTTCACACACATCAAAAGGACACTGAAACCCGTATCTGCATTGTCGATTTAAGCCCCTACTGCCACCTAAATCATCCCGCCATCTCCTCCCATCAGCCGAGAGCCCCTTTGTGTCACATATGACAAAGAAGCTAATGGTCACTTTATAGTAACAGGAGGATTGGGAGTGATTTGACGTGTGTGTGTGTGTGTGTGTGTGTGTGTGAGAGAGAGAGAGAGCGATCAAACGCAGATTGAAATAAAAACTGACACTGCAGCGCTCCCAGAAGGCCCTTGCCTTTGCCAAAAAATAATCATATTTTAGAGCTAAACAGTAATGCAGGCACAAAGCGAGCTCCTTTTCTTTTCTAATCCCTCTCCTCTGATGCAGTGGGGTGGGTTCGGCCCCTCACCTCCCTGGCTGCCCGCCGGTACGTTCATGGTGGCCAGGATGCTCTGCAGGTCTCGCAGCTGGATGGGCTGCGTGGAGTTGGCGGCCGCCGCCGCGGCCAGGGAGGACACGGCCGGGGTGGAGGGGGTGCTGGGGGGGGGGGGGGCCGCCGAGGTGGCCGAGGGGGTGATGGGGGTGGTGGGCACCTGGGAGGAGCCCAGCCGGCTGGCCGCAGAGGTGGAGGTGGGCGTTACAGCGGTGGACGGGCTGAGAGGGGGAGGGGGAAAAACAACAACTTATAAATCTCCTATCAGAAAATAAACAAACATGCTGCTTGAAGAATTGTTCTGAGATTAAAAAAAAAAAAAAGAAATCTGAAGGTTTGTATTTCTAAATTGAGTAACATGCATTCAGTGATTGATGGGACGAACAACTGTCACTATTCTGATATGTAACTCAGTGTGCTTGGTGTAGCCTCCTGCATTTCATTTATTATTTCCAGAAATGTTCCAAATCTTTCCCCTTTAACCCTTTAAATAAAGCCTGATGTTTTCCACTATTTCTCCAACTGTGCTGCCATGACCTCTCACATTTAACATGAAAAAAAGCTCATAATGTTACTCATCTGATGTACTTTTAGGATTTAGTTAAGGACAATCATTTTCTTAATATTGTCTTGCCAATTAAAGCTAGGATTTTTTGGGGGGTGGGGGTTATATAACATGGAGGACATCATCTTGGCTGCGGTTCCCATGGTAACATGAATACACAGGAGATACCTGGTGGTGGCGTTGCTGGCTGCAGGCACGCTGCTGCTGCTGCTGCTGCTGCCCCCCCCCAGAAGGTTGGTCAAGCCCGGACCGGCCAGCGCCCCGAGACCTCCTGACCGTCACAGAGACACACAGTCACCGTCAGTCTGACCGGACGGGCATGTTGGCGCCGGCGGGCCCGCGGCTTAGGTTTCAGCCCCGGATTCACTTACCGATCCCCCCCAGTCCCGTCGGTCCAATCAGCTGCATGAGCTGGTTGTGGCTCATGTTACCCAGAAGGCTCTGCAGGCCGCCCTCCCCTTCACACCAAAGCAGACGAGAGCCAGCGTCAGATATCCAAAGTCTCTTCATGACAGGGTTAAAAATACTAATGATTTTATTTTATTTTTTTTACCTCCCAGGGCAGACAGGTCGTGCCCCCCACTGCCGCCGCTGCCCAGAGCCCCGGGCATGGGCGGGTTGTTCAGGAACTCGTTCACTTTGCGGCAGTGCTCGTCATCCTTATCGCACTTGGGCTCCTGGGAGCACAGCGAGAAAGGCAAACGTTTGTATGTGCAATGTTTTTGCCTCATTTCAAAGCATTTAGCATCAACTGATTTATATAGAAAAATAAAAAACATCTGGGGGAGAAAGGAGGCTTTCTGAAAGAACATGTCGGCATCTCTGTAACCCAAGCAGCACAGACCAATCACATCACAGCACACTTTGAGGCCATGTATTTACAAAAGTTGTGGGATGAGCAAAAGGGTGGGACACATTTACCAAAACACTCTCTAAACAAATCAATAGAATACATCTGCGTTCTCCCAAAAAACAAACAAAAAAAAGGATAATGTCATTCTACCTGCATCCAGAAGAAGAGTCTTTTGGAGCCGGCTTTAAACTTCAGCACGTAAACGCGGCCTGTGGTGCACTGGCTGACCCGTTTGAACTCGCAGTCGTCAGGGAAAATGATCAGGTCCTTAGATGGGGGACATGAAAAGCAATGTTTAAAAAAGAAAAGGCAGCGGGCGGGTGGGGCCGGCGGCCGCGCCTCACCACCCACATCGTCCACGTTCCCCGTGGTGCGGTCCTTCCAGCAGAAGTGGATGAGGGAGTCGTCGGTCTGCTGGATGTAGACCTGGCCCTTGCGTTTGTCCGGGGTCACCGTGCTGCCCTTCATGGTCATCTTCCCGGCCCGGAACTCCACCAGGTACTTGCTGGAGGAGCCTCGGGAGCCGGACACCATGCTGGGGAACAGAGCTCCGGATGCCATGATGAGAACTGCTGCATCACAAAGCAAAACCACCACAACCAAAAAGACAGGAGATGCATGTTCAGATCAGTTCATTCATTCATTTAACTCACTAATCAATCATCTCATCGGTCTAAAATAAGAAGTGACCAACAGAAGGCATTTTAGTCTAACTCAGGCCCCTCGTGTTACCAGCAAACATTATCCATGCTTGAAAATAAGCTCAAGGCCTCAATATCAGGACAGCTGGTGGTTCATTCATTCAGACGACCCAAAGCAGGAATTCTAACCTAGATCTGACCGAGACAAAGGCTGTCCATGGGAACATGATGGAGAACATGGGCAGCCTTGATGCGGAACATATTCACTCGACCACAGTAAACAAACCCAGCTCAATTCACCGCTCCATGGTGTAGCGTTGGGTTTTGTTGCCCTCCTAAGCGTCAATGCGCTAATGTAAACACGCATTCAGAAAACTCTCCCAACCTGATAGATTAGTCGCTGATATAACGGAGGTAGGGATCTAAAGGCAAATGTGAAAGAACCAGCCTAGCTGGAACAGGACTGGTCCCAGCGCTCCCATAACAGCACAGCAGCTGGAGCAGAGCTCGGCCGGGGACGCACCACAGATGACTCTGCATCCCGCAGCCAGCAGTCTGTTTCCAGCCCAGAGCGCTCAGTAATCAATTGCGAAATACATTTTTCACATTAACGTAACGAAAAGAGCAGCCGTGGCCTCTGTTCGGAGCTGAAAACAGGTGGAAAATAGCACGTTTATACTCACATTTCTCTGTGTAATATCACTCAGCTTGCAGAGCCACCAGCACCCAGCGACAATGTTTGCGATTGGCGAGCCGGCACCGTTGCCTCGCTGTGATTGGCCTAGCAGCCTGTCAATCACGGAGCGTTTAAAGCCGCTGCGCATGTTCGGTAGAGATAGCACGCCAACCTGTTCCTAGTTGTTTCTAATGTAGCTATTTAAAAATTCGGCATTCGACTTGCGAAAAACACAAATATTTGGCGTAATATATATGTCAAACATGCAAAATATGAAGCCCGCAGAAGAAGGACATTTTAAATGTATTTTTCTTGGCAGAACTTCGTTTTACCTTAGCAATGGACAACTTGTTTCTGTAACGTTGAGCAATAATTTAATAAGAGCGAATATGAATTATTACATGCATTTCGTTATTGCTAGCGCGTGCTAACCGCTTTTATTGTGTAAGATAGGCCGGTCGAGTGTGCCAGTTGGAATTGAAATTTAATTAAATTAGAACAATTAAAAGATAAATCCGTAATGTTAAACTACGGTTAATGTTGAATTGTTAGGAGTATATGGAAGAATAACCAGTGCCCAATAATAATGTTCAGATCCATCAGGTTGATTTTTTAACAGGCAGATAAACGGACACACATTAATATCCTGTGACATGGTACAAAGTAAGATGACAGCATAGGTCATTCTGAAGTCCATAATTTATTTCTTAAATATGCTTTGTATGCATATGGTTATGTGTGGGTACATTATGAGGAGGGAGGGAAACAAAAAGATCAACATACATACAATGTAAACATTTTTAAAAGGATGCTTGACAAAGAGGCACGACGGGGGGGAAAGATGAGAAGAAGCATCAGACTGAACCTGCAGTGTCTGCGGGTTTCACAAAGTGCTTTGAATTCGGAAAAAAGGAAGAAACAGCTTGGGGCAGATTTCACTGTACATCTATGTGCATAGGACTGTGAGCGTTCAAATGTGCAGTTTTGTTGTGTTTTTTTGTTAGTGTTTGGAAACATAAAGTAACTAAACAGATTGCCTGTAAGAGTTTTTACATATGTGGACATTGTTAGTGCACAACTCTCATCAACTGCTGCCTCCGGAGCGCCTGAAGAAAACAAAAAAAGGCTTATGAGCTAAACTGCATGTTTGATTCAGATTTTCTTTCCTATTTCAGGAGGCCCTGGGAGGAGGCTTGGTTCGGTTTGCATAGGTTGGCGATGCCGGCAGCATCCCATCTCACTGGATTGGTTGTGCCAGAAAGCGTTGACTTCAAAATGACTCTCAAATGGGGCACTGTCAAATTAGTCTGTGTCACGTGTTCTTAAACGAAGAGAGATGGGGCTGTGAGGAGGCAGTCTGACCCAGCTTTTTGCACAGAGCTGTGGGGCGCTTCTCCAGACAGCTTCCGGAGCCACAGTTATTTTTTTACATCAAACTTCCCTCTTTGTCCAGACATATGACATTTGACAGATGTGGCACATGTTGCCCTTGGATTTCCAGAGGCTGTTTCTCTCCCTAATGCTTGAATGTTGAACTTGCCTGATGATCACTTTGTTTTCTTTTATGCTATCTGTTCTCTAGCACTTTGAAAAAATGGCCCCCTAATAGCTAGTTTGGCAATAACTTCATGGCACCAAATTCCCAACATGTTAATGTCACATACTGTATCTCACAACCTTATCAAAGTAAACTACAGTGTTATGTTTTAAGTTTACAGGCCTGGTTGCCCAAAAGAAGTGAAAAAGAAATAAAGATTGAAGTTTGATGAGTGTATCCTCCTTTTCTTTCAATATTTTCCATCCAGTAAAAGCGCTCTGAATTGTTCAAAACGTGACTCTAGCGTAGCTGAGGCCTTCACAGATCGAGGTGAAGGGACTGGGGTGTTTCCATAAACAAATATTCTCTGTATCCATTTATTTTAGAGTCCCCAGTGCGGGAAAGTTTTCTTTTTCTCGTGGCTTTAACACGTGTCAGTTAACACCTCGTGGGCATGCGTGCACCAGCCGTTCCGAACATCATCTATATTACAGCAGACAACCACATAAACGTACCAACACTATCTGCTCACTGTAGCAGCAAACAGGGTTCTAAGCAGCTTTCATTTCTACTTTTGAGTCTATTCACAGAGACGCTCGTGACATTTTAGAAGTGTTTAGTGCTAAATGAAATAAACATCTAATTTCCAAGTCAGTTATGTGAAAGGAAGTCTTTGAATAACCTCTGATAATTGATTGTGACTAGACAGAAGTGTGTGGTGAGCCAACAGGTGAGATAATGCTTGAGGTCATGACTGAATATATGAATATATATCTTTTTGTGTCTGGCAGCAGCTTCTTCAGTTAAAACCCTCAGATGACGAGTGGCATACATGTTCGGGGTAGTTAACGGAGGAGGTGTATGATATCAACATTTAAAGTCAGTAAGGTTGGAAATTCCCATTTATATTACCCTTCTAATGAGGAGTGTGTTCACAGTCAGTTGTAGATAATCTGAGAAACAGATTTCAATTCCCACGGATTCTAACAGAGACACGGTACCGGCGGAGCATCTGGCCATCACAAAGTCACAAAATCTGACAGGCTGCAAAATCCTAACAGGTGAATCCTAACAGAGCCTCCGGCGTCAATAAATGTTGGGGCAGTCCGAGTAATTCCTGTCAAAGTATCCACCTGTGTACAGCCAGTCCTCGGCTCCCGTGTGAGGGTTTGTTCCCGGCTGGAACCACCTAAAGGGAGAGGAAGACAGCAGGAGGTGCTTTTAAAGACAGTATTCTAAACAGTACGAACACTTCATCATCACAGGCCTTCCAGATCAATTTGAAATTAAAGAGATATTGACCGGGATCAATAAGGACCACTTATATATATTACTTCCACCTCAATGAGCATTTCAGCAGAGTGTAAGTAGCATTTTTACACATAACCAATAAAAGCTAAGAGAGAAAAACTGTAACAAAGTATTTACCCAACAATTTTTTTTTTTAAATACCCAGTGCAACCTATTAAACAGTACTGATTGGTGGTGGTATCATAAATGTGTGGGAAATTCCTTGTTTTCAATTACCTTTAATTGCACAGGTTCTGCATTCAAATAGGTCGAGTATCAGGCAGGTGTTCTTATGACTTTCTATATTATAGGTAGGTAGAAGAAGGCCTCTCAAATCTGGTTAAAGTGTCTGGAGTCTGATCAAGGTCTCAGCAGATTAAAGAAAATTTTAAGCACGGATAAATAAACAGAATACAGGTGATATATTTGAAACCGTAACCCTTTTGACGGCTTCCATTTGTAGTCTTTGGAAAAGCTAGCAGACTCACTCTAGCAGCAGCCTCTAGTGGGCACCTGAGTAACTACAGTGCATGAAACAGGCTCTGGTTCTCTGACATCATTAAGAGTTTCACTAAACTGGGGACAATTTTACTCCTTAAAAATGAATTGACGCCTTTTTCCAACCTCTGACTGGTATTGAATCTGATTGTTTCAGACTTATTTTGCTGCTGAGTAAAGCAGAAATGAGAACCTACAGCGACCCCCTGATCAGTGCAGGCTATTGGGTCTGTCTTATGTAAATTTGGAGAATAATAAGTATTATTATGTCTGTCAAATCAGCATTTCAATCATCTAAAAAATAGCTAGATGAGAATATATATAATGGTTATGTCTGAAAACAATTGAATTGAAGAGAGGAGAACCGGAGTGGAGCCAGTCCCATGTGAGAACAGATTCTGGCAGACTTCTTTCATCCCACCATCTCTGAGCTAAACGCAGGATTCTGTTTACCTGTCGCGCATGCTTTCTGCACATTCTGATGCTAATTTAGTGTTATGCATGCATCTCAGGAGAAATTTTGTTTTGAGGCTGGTCCGTCTCTCAGCAATGGTGGAGCCTGGCAACGCAACATAAAGGCTACAGTAAACACAAGTCAAACGTTACTTGGATATATGTGGATTTCAATAAAAAATAAAAACTCTGATCCATCCACACAACGCTCCGAACACGTAGGACCTAAAACTCAGACACTGCCATTTTGAACTATTAGTGCATCTTAAAATGCACTATCTAGACACCATGAGACTGATTTATTACCTTCTGAAAATAACCGCCCAGATCTTAAAATGGGCAAATTCTGTGAATTAGCTGAATTATATCATTACAGAGAAGAAAAAGCCAATGAATGGAAGATTTATCTGGATGTTCATCCTATATATTAATCCTACTTAAAAAAACAACCAACAAATAAATTCAATGCTGGTTTATCACAGGGGTTTTGACATAATTGACCTATAATTGACCAATAAAACCAAAAAGGCAAAGAGTGATTAAAACGTTTAGTTTTTTTAAAAGAGGACTTTTGAACACTGACCTGGTGGACCAGTCCTCCTCATCCACGGAGCGTTCCCTTCGAGCGGTTCTCTGTTTCTCCTCTAAGCGCTCTTTCTCGCCACTAGCTAAATCTAAACAACAATAGGGACAAACAAAAGGCACACGCATGGAAAAATCAACGAATAAGCCTGTTTTTTGTGGGAAGGGGGCTTCACTGATGTCGACCAGAGCCTGGTCTTACCTATGTCCCCGTTCTCCATGGCTCTGATGTCCGGCCTCAGCCGGCAGTCGGTCGGCGCCAGCAGGCTCTCCATGCCGGGCTCCAGCTCGTTTAGGGTCACTGCAAAGCTGGTGAAGTTATACATCTGGAAAAGAGAAGACATCTTCATAAGTGGATGATGCTTTCCCACGCCGTCTGCATCACCATATGCAGAATAAACATTTGTAAGTCACTGTTATCATTTGGGTACACGGAGTCCCTTTTATGGGGGGGTCATTCTCAGATATTAATGCTCTTTCTTTATCCCAAGGGATAAATAAAATCAAGTCTAAGTCTACTTTGCCCTTCAAATTTTCACAGAAATTTCAGAAAATACTTTTTGAAAAGTTGTTTCAAAATACAGAGATAATAGCAATCTATATTTTTTTAACAAAAACAAACAAAAAAACAAAAACAAGTGGATTTTGTAGATTGGGATTCGCTGCATTTCCACACCTGTGCTGAGTGAGCAGGCCGCGGCGTGATCCTCCATAATAAGGCACTTCCTGGAATCACAGTCACAGTCTCTTGAGCTTCTGGCATCTCGTCTGCATCCTCCCCTTCGCAGCTACGCTCCTACACACACACACACACACACACACAAACAGACACGCGTCAAGATCGCAAGCGCCGCCGCGCGCGGCCTGAGGAGCTCAAGCTAACCGTACAAACAGTCCAGTGCAAACAGGTGATTCACAGAACTACAGTTGCCACAAATTCAACACGTTTCTCAAGCAAGAACGCATGTCATTGCAAGACATCATGGGTCAGTGCTGGCAATGATCTAGTCATTCACTACACTCTGAACATAACTCGACGACAGCTGGAGCACACTACAGAGATCAGATGCACTTGTACCTTACCTGCTACTAATGCCACTGCATGTTATTGTGAAAGAAGAGATACCATTTCAGTCACATGTAAGACATGTTGGAGACAAACGTGAGAGCGGCCTTTCATCCCAGCAGACGGCCGGATGCGAGTCACAGTCGCCGAGCGCCCCTCACCTGTCTCAGCTTCCTAGAGTCTCCTCCCGCCTTTTTTTCCGCCTTCCTGTGGGCCTCGTAGGTCTTGGGGTCCACGCTGTACATGCACTCTGTCCACTTCCCATAGATCACTTGCCGCTTCTTCTTACTGGTTCAACCACATTGAATTTAGCTCAGAAGAAGAAGAAAAACAAACAATTTGCTCTTACCGAGCTGTTGTGTTTCAGCTCTCACCTTTTGTCCTGGATGTGTCCCTCCACTTTGTGCAGGTCTTTTCCAAACATCCCGCATGGTTTAAAGTTCAAAATGCACTTGTCTCCCGTTCTGAGGGGTTTTAAAGGAAATTCAATATGAGGGCTCAAAAATTATCAGCCTGAGCGGTCAAAGCCAATCACTCCTACCTGTGGTTGACTATCTCCACTGTTCCGTACTGTTCGATCCAGAGCTTCCCCAAGATGATGTTATGCACACAGCACATCGGATTAGTCCACGTGTAAGCTTCTTTAAATCTGTGACAAAAATCACAGCATCTTCAAGGAACAGCCTGATATGATGGGAAATGTCCACATATGCGTGAGCCACTGTATCATTTTATGTTTTTTAAACATTAAAAACAAAAATACACCTCTGACATTCACTTTTTTTTGGAAAAACATTACAAACACAATAAAAAAGGTTTTAATGATAACCAGAGGTGCTTGTAAGTGGGAACTTATGAAGCCACCAGCGTTTTTTTCACTTACACCAAACAGATGAGAGCATATTTTATTTAAATATCTGTTTCATTATTAATCTCTTTGATGCTTAGAAGTAAACAGTAAAAAGCAGTGAGGAACAGGGGTTAAACACTCACTTTAAAAGCTCCAGTGTCATGGTGCCTTTAGGCTCAGCCTCCACACTCTTGCCCCAGAACTTCAGCTTTGGGTAGATGGAGCCATGAAACTCGAACTCCTGCTTCAGCGACTGGGCGTGGAAGGCACTGATCGGGGGGTGGTGGCTCACCTGCTCTGAGATCAATCTGTATCCTTCGTCCTCTCTTGGAACGGGATGGGAGAAAAGCAAAACGTTAGGACAAAGTCGCCCACAAAGCAGCAAGAAGGAAAGTGTCACCAAAGCACAGGTGTCCTCTCACAGTACCTTGTCAGTTCATAAGTCTCTCCTAGTAGAGGATTAAATGGTTTTCCAGTTCTCTCCCACTGAGATGCGACAGCAGAAACAGCAAATGCAGCAACAACCTGAAATAGTCAAAATATTTAGCCTTTTTAAAAAAAAAAAGTGCATAAATACAAATAAAAATAGATCTACAGCTTTTCTGTGTCATTTAATCGAGCAAAAATGTATTTACCTGGTTTCTGTAAATCCTTTAGGAGGAATTAGAAAAACCCTTGCACACAAACAGAAACCCTGGGTGTATTCTGAAGCCAAACGAACACCTTCCCTACCTGCATGCGTTCTATGGAGTCAGATAGGCTGCAGGCTTTGTGGATGAGGTGTGTGTGCTCCATGTACTCCGACATTCTCTGGAGAAAGCTCAGGGGCTCGTTAAACACAACGGGCATCGCTATTTTGGACAGCTCCTGCAACACCACAGGAAAAGAGTGGATCACAATAAACCTGAATAATGACCAAACGAACAACTTCACGTGAACGATTCACGCACCACAGAGCTTTATGCTCTAAAAGCGGCTGTAGAGAGAAGGGCATCCAAATAAAGGATGAAATAGCAGAATATTTGTCTTACTGTGGGTAAATGAGAGGTTAGAACAAAAAAAAGAAGAAAGACCTGAGTGTGCTGCTAAATCAAAGACAAGGATTATTAATTAGACAGCAAACAACTGGGCTCTGTGCTTCAACTCAACAGCCCCTGGTAAATTTCAACATTTCCATTTATCAGGAGCTCATCTTGAGTTTCTTTTTTCTCTTTCTATCAGATGGCTGCAAAAATGCTCCCTCATTATTGACCCAGTAAAAAAAGGAATGGAAGAGTTATGCTAGATGTTACAAAAAAAACAAAAAAACAATAATAACAGACACTTCAACATAACTACATAACATCCAGAAAATCTATAAAGATATAACATTTCTTTTTTTAACTTAATCTGGTTTTAAAGGAGAGCTACCAGAGGGCCTGAGGGTTGTGCCCATTCACTGTTGGTTTTCTGACTTCTGCTGTGTGAAAGCAATGTCTTGCAAATCTCTTCAAATCTATTAACGCTATCAAGTGCTTCAAATAAAAATAATGAGAATCATGCCTGCTATTAGGGTCAACTGGCCATAGAACATCAGCTGTGAACTGGTAGTGCCACATTCTCACACATTTGACAGGAAACGTGCAGGACTCACCATGCCGATGCATTTCTTCAGTATACTCCACACACTAAAATTGTTCCTGGAGATCATTTCAGAAGGCAGGCTTTTCCTGGGGCACAAGGATCAAATTAGATTAAAAAAGACCTTTTTGAGTCTTGACATAAGACAATCAATCAACAGAGCATCAGGCAGAGGCTTCTTCAACCCCGCTCCAACAAAGATTGGTACAGCATGTCATCCCTGCCAACAGAGACAACTGAACATGACTTTTCTTTATAAATAAAAGTACAAAGTAACAACTAAAACCCAGTTTATGTGGATAAATTATTTTCCATTTGAATTCCAGCGTCCAATTCAATCAAAATCAGACTAAATGTTTGACAAAGCTCAAAAAATGGCCAAGTGACTGCACCCCCAGTATCTTCAACAGCTTACCAGTGGACAACATAAAAACACAGTTTTACTTCATGGATAATGCTTTAAGTGCACACATGATGGAAGCTTCAAACCACTTACGCTTAAACAAATCTACAGGAGAACACATGCATATATGCAGCACATAATGTATACAGCATGCACAGCTACTGAATGCAGGCTGCATTCCTCGATATTCCTTTTGTCGTTGAACAAATGCAGTTGAGGAACCCAAAAATCTGACCGTTCAACACAGAAAGAGAGTTACTTCTCTTTTCTGACGAAATTATTCAAGCAAAGGCTGTCATTTGACAGATACTGGGCGTGCAGCATCATTAGGCAGATTTGGCTTTCCTTCTTAAACATCTCTCCCTGCAAAGAAGCCGGTTGAGGATGGGGGTGGTGTCTTGATCTCTCGGGTCTCTGTTGCTTTGGTGGATGGAAGAGGCAGTTTTACGGCCCTCCAGAGAGGGGAAAAAACGTCTGCACCAGACACACCTTCAATGCAGAGTTCCTGGCAACATATCTAAAAGACGTTCTCCCCTCTCATTTATGTGTCGTACACAAAGCACCGTCATTCCAGCATTGTATGTGTTTTGCATTAGGTTGTGCTCCTGCTCGAAAAATGTGTCCTTTCCAGCAAATAATACAATATAATTAGAAGCTTAAGTGTCAAATATATGGTCATATGTTGGAAACAAGTTCACCAAAAAGGTTGTATTATGGAATTTGGTGATCATTGTAAAGCCCTTGCTTTAAAAGAAGTGAGAACAGATTGGATCAGTTTGACCCAGGAGGATCAAGGGTGCTTGGTAAATGGCCAGATGATAGAGAGGTTAATGGAACCTCTTTATGGCGAAAACATACACTACGGATAACTGTAACCCCGCCCCCCATGTAAAAAAAAAAAAACAATCAGCTGATAGTGACATTAAATCAACACTCCTGTTTGTGTTTACAAGAGGAACAGGGGTTTCCCGGAGGACCCGGCTGGTGCTGCTGACCCCCACCTGCGCTCCCAGACTCCGTTCTGCTGACCAGCCCCGCCGGTCAGCTGCAGGCTGTCGAACACCAGGGCATCTTTGAAGCTGACCTCGGCGGAGTCATCAGACTCCAGCCCTGGTGGGAATGAGAGTAAGGTGCAGGAGGGGGGGGGGAACAAGGGAGAACATTTTCCATGCATTCACTCAGGCTCAAGAGTCAGATACGTGTGGCTTTTCGAAGCCTTTTTTTGGTCGGGCTCACCTGTCTCTGCGTCGAAAAATTCCTCCTCGCTGTTCATGCTGACCGGAGAGTGTAACTGAACGTTACTCCAATGTCGGACCCGTCTCCAAGCATCCCAAACAGCCAAAAAACACACCGCCTGAAACACCGGAGAGCTCGTTACGCCCCACACCGGACAGCTTTCGCCGCCGGGGTAAAGCCAAACACTCTGCAAAAGCCTGTTAGGACTAAAACATCCGCTCGCTGTCAATCCCAGAGCTCCTCGGAGACCCTCCGCTACCAGCTAGCTCTCCGAGGGGCTAGCTAGCCGTTAGCATCGCCGCTGCAGTGAGTTCAAACAGAAAGCTGGAGCAGGGGATAAGCGAATGACATCGACCCGGACACCGACAGGCCGACGCGGACACTGACACAAACGTCAACACGCATTTGAAGGAAGCATACCTGCGAGTTGGTGTCGGAACAGCCCCAAGTAACATAAACAATCGAAAAGTGCAGTGTCTCTGAAGCCTAGCGGAAGTAGGCGGCAAGGACACCGTGATTGACAAGGGCGTCAGCCAACCAGAGCGCAGCCAGGAGACTCCTACAAATGGAAGGCAAAGAGCAGATGTTGAGCTATTTTCAACACACATCCAATAATGTGGCATTAGAAAAGGCAACACATGACTCCGCTTCAGGCTGAATGGGGGCAACTGTTCATATCTGTGGACTGGTATAGAAATGAATAGTTCATCATTACTTGTTGTGGACTTTTAAGGACTATCAGTAAATTTCATAACCAGCCCTTTTATGGTGCATATTGTAATTTGGAAACGATTATCTAAGATGCCCAAAGTGTGGCCACTTTTAAGGACATGCGAATTTGTTTAATGCAAAACATTTAGTGGTTTGTGTGCAAGCCAGTGGATGCAGATTTTACATTTCAACATGCCTATGGCATTCTAAAACACTGTTTCATTCAGTTACGAATAATGAACATGTTATTCTATAAATAGACAACTAAACATTATGTAAGTAATGAATTAAATACCATGCGTTTCCTTATTTGTCACAAGTGCATGATATTGATATGATATTGATTACATGAACTGAGATATAGATGGCGACTTTTGGGTTATTCAGGGGTTATTACAGGTTCAGCATTAACCCCAAAAATATACTTTTATTATTGAGTGAGTGGGCTGTAAAATATGTAAACTGCCCTCTGACTTTATGATAAAGGCTCCGAGGCACCCACTAGTGTCTTTGTGTGCTTGTTCTTGACTTTTTCTGGGATGGACAGCACATTGAGCAATGAGACGCCCTGTGCGTCTCCACACGCCTACTTTCGTGTCCAATGAGAGGGCAGATTAGTGTGAGGGCTCATGACGACATGGTGTGGTATGATTGCTGTGGAGCTTAATGATTTAGATCAGAATAAAGTCAGCAGATAAAGACGTTGTCTCCGATTGACTGATTTAATCTGTGGAGCGATATGATCGCCCAGTTTTGGATAGGTAATCTGGATTTATCGTTTGTTGGCTCATAAATGTTGACCGTGGCCCCTGAGGGAGAGAAAGGGAACATCCCAACGAGAGACCACAAGGAGCAGTGTGTGGTCCATCAGAAGGCAGCTCTGATCCACAAGGTGGCAGCTTTACACGCGTTATGAGTTTATATATGGGACATCCGAGCCCCAGTCTGTTATCCCATGTTTCAATTCAAAGAGAAAGAGGACAAGAAACAAACAAGTCAAAAACAAAAATGACTTTTTATATAGGCTTTGTTCTCGAAATCAGAAAGCTCCCCTTATCTAAATAGCAAGGTTTATACGTGGACATTGTAACAGTAATCATAATAATAATGATAATAATAATAATCATCATCATCATCAAAATATTACGTTGCTATAATATTATTATATTAATGCCGACTGTTATCGAGTTAAGGTTGTATTGTTTAGTTATGGTGTTGGAAATGTAGCACTAATATAATATTTTTGTAGCTGATGTGGGACTTTGAATAGATAGGAAAAACATATACTCTAAGGATCTCTGTGGCCCTGCTTTTTAAATCTTACATTTTAAAACGCTGAATGAACTGTTTGTTTAGATTGAAAGACAGAGAAAGAGAGTGAGAGATATGCCACATGTAGCTGAATGAATGTTTTAAAAAAGCTATTTATTCTGATAGACAGAATGATTCCATTGGGTGTTTTTCTTTTTTTAGATGTTTAATAATTTAAAAGTAGAATATTTTATCCTTTTTACTTTTGAAAATGAAATAGTATAAAACACGTTTTCTAATGATAACCTGTTCCTCATCATCATATAAAAACATGTTTTCTATTTTTTTTATTTGTTTATACCAAAAAAGGGTGGCTTCTCGCTTTTGCTTATGACTTAAACGTGAAATCTAATTGACTAAGGAGTATTTTTGCTTGATTTCGGAACAAGTGAATTGATTATGCATATCAGGTGTATATTTGAATAAGCTGCAGATGTCATCTAAAAACGCTTTAAATGTAGCCCCAGTGAAACGAAAAAGCATTTCCTTTCTGTGAGAGGGTCTTATTTTGGACACAGTCACCGGAAGTCAGCTGCTTTAGTGTAACTTTGTGTGACTTCTGCCTTTGCGCAGAGGAAAAGTTTCAGACCTCATGATGAAGAGCAGTCATTCGGATCTCCCCAGTCAACTGTGAAGTTCAAACATTATCAGCTGTGAAGATAAAGACATAATCTTGAATTAGTTAGTCAAAGTCAAGGATTGAAGGTTAACTGAAGGGATTTATTTTCCAAAAACATTATGAACAAAGACGGGGATAAAAGCAATAAGAGTGCACCACGCAGCCAGAAGCAACCCAAGGCGCACCAACAGGTTTTATCCCGGAAAAAGACGAAGGACGCATCCAACAAAGATGCCCAAAGTGTGGCCACTCTTAAGGACCCGCGGTCAGATCAGTGGGAGATTGTTGTGGATGTGAAACCATCCGAATTGCAGGGAAAGCGAGCCGGGAAAGAGTCCTCCAACGTGGGCGCGGAGCACCAGAGGAGCTCGGGCGCGCAGAGGAAACTGTCGGACGCGAGTAACGCCTCCGAGGATCTGAGCAAAGACTCCGGCTGCTTGTCCGGGAAGCTGTCCTCCTCGGACAGCAGCTCAGAAATATCCGACTGCTCGTCGGACGGCAACAAGCGCGACTCACCGAATAGCTATAACGAGTTAAGCTGGATAGACGGCAGAGCTTATGAGACACCGGACAGCGAGGCGACGGGCGACGGGAAACCGTGCGTAAAAGCCGCGGCGGATACCTGTGCGCCCGCGCCTGATGCTGCGCCGGGGGGCCTCAGTTTGTTGAAGTCCGCGGGCCCCTTCATAGATTTCATGATGGGGGACACGACCGAGGATCTAGTCAGGGAGGTGGAGGACTTGAGGTCAGAGAACGAATATCTGAAAGTAAGTTTACGCTAATCGAATTCACCCGTTTACTCGGTTTGCCACTTTAATTGGGTTTGCATTGGAATGCGTTTGAATTTGTCCATTTTTGCATGCATATTATATCTGTCACAGCATGTGAGTCGTTTGACTCTCAACCCCAGAGCCGATTTTCTCCAAGAGCTTAGGCTGTGCCAGCCATATTAGCTAAGGAGAGTCAAAAGTCACGAGTCACCGAAGTTTTCTTTTTTTTTTAAGAAGTAAAGTGTCCATGAAAAGAGTAGAATGTCACTGAATAAAGTCAAAACTTGGTCATAGTTTACTGTGAATTGACTAACTCAGACCTTGATTATCGATTAGAGTGTGTGTACCTTCACATTCATCTAATTGGAATGTGTCCTTCATTTGATGCCTGGGAATGGTTCATGAGTAAAACACAGACTGCCAGGGTCTAGAAATAAAAGTGGAATTGTTCAAAATTAGTTACATGTAACATAGTGTAACACGTGCAAAAGACAGTTTAACCTTCTTTTCATTTCATGTGAAAAAGGTATAATGAAAAATTAGATCTGGTCCAAACCAGATGTTGAAAAGTACTGAACCCCACATATATGCCATTACATATTACACTGTGTCACCATTGACTGAACAATGATTGATAAGTAAAGCAGAATAATCCTGGTATTACATTTTTTAAAATTCACAACGAGCCGAAGTGATCAAAAGAAATTATGAGTCTTGCAAATCTTTCTAGGGAGAATTTGTTCCAATCCCCAGCCCATTGCAAATTCTTAACAAGGCATTTTTAGGCAGGTCCCGTTCAGGACTCCCTATATCATATTATATATATTTATTTTTCACACATTCTTATGTTGATTTGCTGCTGTGTTTTGGGGCCATTGTCATGTGCTATGACCCAGTTTCAGCTTTATAGGTAGAACTGTTAATTTGATTTGATTCCGGTATGGTTTTTTGGGATACAGAAGAGGTAATAGTTGACTTAACGGCTGTAGGTCATGTGGCTATAAATCATGCTGACAAACGTCTATGGCCATGCTTTACGGTTTGTTAGGAATTTGTACTGAGGATAATGTGTTTGGTTTGTTGGATGCAGTGCTATATCTCAGATTTTGCTGTTTCTATAACCATTGGTCTGACCCTGGATTAAACTAACAGGAAGTCCCGCTCACAGAATGATAACTTCCCCGGTGGTTTGGAAACTGCCTTATAACTAATCTCAGATCGATCTGCAATAACAATTGCTTATCTAAGATCATTGCTGATGTCCTGATGCCCACATTGATTAATCCCATCTGCTTCCTATTAAAGCCGTAAAGGTGGATTTACTTTTTCACAAATAAATCTCAGATTTTTTTGCAGAGTTTATATTGAATCGTGTTTTGTCATTCTAAAGCCTGATAATGACCAGATGTTTAAATACATGAAAAACCAACCAACCAAATAGAGATAGTGCATTCTTTCTCACATGACTGGTGGTATAATACACATAAACAAGGATCAAGAAAATACTGATATGAGTATTCACTACAGCCATCATGACTTTGGCTGAAAATGGTTTTAATTGAAGTATAAGTCTGTGTGACACATAAGAATTAACAGAAGATATTTGTGACTTGACCCAGACCACACTTAACTAATATATCCAAAATACAACCATCTAGAAGTGACTCTGAGGTTGATGTATCAAAATGATTTTAAAGTTCCTTTATATTTCTTCATTTGAAGTAAATAAAGAACATTCTCTTTGGGGATAAGTCATGAAAACCATTTTTTCCCAAGTGAAATGCTTCCTTTTAGGACTGACTAAACCCACTTCCGTGTCACGTGCTGCAGGATGAGATGGAGGAGCTCCGTTGTGAGATGCTGGAAATGCGTGACATGTTCCAGGAGGAGGAGGTGTACCAGCTGCAGGAGCTGCGGCTGCAGCTGGAGCAGGCCAACAAGTCCTGCCGCATCCTGCAGTACCGCCTCCGCAAGGCCGAGCGCCGCAGCATCCGCGTGGCTCAGACCGGGCAGGTGGACGGGGAGCTGGTCAGGAGCCTGGAGCACGACATCAAGGTCTGAACCACAAAAAAATTGCAAAAGCTCCTCTCCCCCCCTCTGAATGAATCAGGCCCGTTCCCGTCACAGACGTGTGTGCAAACATTTGCTGCCGTGCCGCAAACCCACTCTCACTTCAGAGCAATGAAATAGTCATGGTCTTGCTCATATGCGACGCAGGACTGTAATCAGTTGACTGTACCCTGATTAACAACTATTTCAAGTGCTGCCTGCTGTTTGCTGGGACCACAAACATCTCATTACCCTAAAATGTCTTCATCGTGCATCCGGTTTATATTTTTGTCATACTCTCGTATAATTATGTGGTGGGTTACTCATCAAAAAAATAAAATAAAAGAGTGCACTTTATCAGAAAACATGGTGGTCCAGTCATTTCTGAGTGCTGGCAGCCAGGCCGAGTTCCTCTGAATCTGGGCAGGGTGCTTTAGTTTGTGTGTGTGTGTGTGTGTGTGGGGTGTAGGATTCCTCACTGCCTCGCTCTTGCCCATTTCCATGCACTCGTATAGTAAATTGCTGTAACAAGAATTTCCTCGTAAAGTCTATCAGCGTCAGCCAAACCAGCTGCTGTACGGAACACGTTTCATTTTGCTCTCTCCCAAAAACAAAACAAAAAAACAGCAACCAGCGCTTGTCCTTTAGGGGAACTATGATAACCAGCTTTCTCCTCTGGATGCAGGTTGCGAAGAGTGTGTCCCTCCGCCTGTACACCGAGCTGGAAGCGGTGCAGAAGAAAGACGCCCGGCTGGAGTGGGAAAACGAAGCGCTGCGCGAGAAAACCCAGCAGCTGGAGGTGGAGAAACAGGTCTTACAGGCAGAAGCGGAAAAGGCCAGAGAGGTGAAGATTTTGGCCTCCATTTTTGGCTATATTTTTTAAAAATGCTAGAGAAAAAAAAGCACGCTTTAATCGAGTTTAGACACTCACAACTTTGTGTGGCACGGCGAGGTGGGAGCCAGTCTCAGCAAGCAGCAACAAACTACACACACAGATCAGGATCACATGACACACACACACACAAACACACACACAAACACACACACACACACAAAAAGAGATTCTGTAGTGGAGATTCTTTTTCCTTCTTGATTTTGTCATCCCCACTCAGAAAATGATCAGATTTCCATGAAAGTCACTCAAATAGAAACTGAAAATTGAAAGCTTATTTGCTAAAACCGGAAAACAGTCCCATATTCTAAACCTTTGCCCCCTCTGTGTCAGAAGGAATATCCATTTGCGGCGATAACTGCTGTTTCATGTTTCCAGTAACTTAGGATCATTAGCTCAGGGGAATTTCCTTCCTACAGCCCAGCTCAGGGAAGTTTGAGGGTTTGAATCTCTTGGATCAGTCAGAGCTTTTACTTACCCATTGAAAAACAATAACTTTTATCCTCTTGAACCAACTTTGATCCTCTTTAACCGTTCCCTGCTGTGTTTAGTCTCATCAGACGGCAAACTCTTTCTCACGGCAGACCTTCCGTGCACACCAATGCTGAGCTCAAGAACATTAACATCAGCCATTGTGAGAGGGGCCTCTAATTGCTCTCATTCTGGGATCCTTTGTGACCTCATGAACAATTATATCTGGACCACTACCATGCAAGGAAAAAGGGTTCTCCTTTCCATCTGTGTACAATCTGTCTGACTCTGGATGGGTGCAGTTCAAACATGCAAGAGATGGTTTTCCACACCAATGAGCTCCAACGTTAACCCTTTTCTGAGGTCGTCTGAAGTCTCTGTGTCGCTTCTCGCTTCCAGAAATGGGATGTGGAAGTCAGACTTTGACGGACTGCTTTTCTTCACATAAAACACAGCTGCTCACTCACCATTGTCATAAACCCGGTTACAGAATTCGTAAACTGCATGCTAATCAGAGAAGTTGGCTTCTATTCATGTTTAAAGGAATCTTTCTGACTCATTAAGATTTCTCAAAAGTTGCAGACTATCTAAAATGAGTGTATTGTATAGTTTACACATCAAGTACGCTGGGTCCAGATACTGAGCACTGGCGGAAATATAAGCTTCCCCCAGACAACCTTCATAAAACTCCATCCCTCCGCTGAGGCATCCTTCTTCCATTCCCCGGCACAGCTGCAACCGTTCAGCCAGCTGTCCCCCTCCTCCCCGACGTCAGGCGACACACGACCCCTGTGTGGATCGGTGATATGAGAGGAGGGCTGGGCCGGCAGCTGCCCGGAGCCCAGGCCGGCTGAAGCGGGCTGGTATGCCGAGGCCTGAACCCTGGGCACAGCTGATGTGGTCGGCCGAGAAGATGGAAATAAAAAAAGAAAAAAAAAAAAAAAAATAGGCAGAGAGGGTGCGAGAGATTACAGAAATAGACTCTCCCCCGCATTCTGCCTTTCTGCTTGTGTTAAGCTCGGCTAAATCGGGATCAGTCAGTATTATGACATTGAAAAAGCATCGCTCTGACCTACAATCCTCACTTAACTTTTATCGGAAGGCATATATTCCCTGACTTGGATTGAGCTTTCAGTCCACCCTTTATTCTCATGACTCTTCCGGCCACCTGTAAGATGCATCGCAGTCTGTAAAGGCACGTCTTCTGTTTAATCCAGGATTCTGTGCTTTGGCTTGAGCTCAGTCTGGTCCACTCACGCGAGACAGCTGCTAGTCCCTTTGATCCCAGCAGGGAAATCTACTTATCTTACCTAATCTAGGGGCAAAAACACTGTGCAGAAAGATGTGGAGGAGACTGTCTCGGAGAATGTGTGTGACCCGGTTAGCAGGAGGCATGATACTGCCGGGCAACCACAAAGCAGGGGCACATGGTCCCGAACAATAACACAACCCACACAAACTACAGCAGTCATTCACGCAAAGAGGCTGCAGCACTTGTTTCTGCCCTCATTTTTTGGTGATATCACATGACAGCTCGCAGACTACAGTTTCTGACAGGGCCCTTCAGGCCCAGCTATTCCGATAAAACCCCTCCATGGGTTTTTCACCTTCTGACTATAAAGATCTCCATTATTAACACAGTGACATCCTGTTTAGGGTTAAAGAGAGAGACAATACTTCCAGACAGAAGCTGACATTCTTCTCATTCTCAGACATACAAATAGAGCACTTCACGAGGAGAGAAGAGAAGCTCATGGGAGAGAAAATTTAGCGTTCAGAGTTCTTTCAGGCATTTCTTAATGTAAAGTTTAAGAACTTGCCACAGATTTTTTTATTTCAATGCCAAGAATAATATAAAAAGATGAAACATCAAAGTACCAAGATGATCTTCCCACTTTCTTCACAGTATTTGAAATATACAAGATTTCCAAAAGCGGCTCATGAATGACAGACGGTGCTTTCGGATCTGTTTTTCACCTTAATATGACAATGTATGCATTTTGTTTTTATTACTCAGAGCTCTTTGAAGAAGAGGAGCCTCAGATCAACAGTCAATAAGGCAGAAAGGAGGCTGTCTCAGCAAATGGAGGTTTGGAATATTTAATTTTCTCTAAATGCACCTTAATTCATGACATGCTGACTGTTGTCATTGTTTTGTTTTGTTTTATTTTCTATTTTTATTTTTTTAGGATGACAGTGCCGATCTCAAGTGCCAACTGCACTTTGCCAAAGAGGAACTAGCTCTCATGTGCAAGAAGCTCACCAATCTGGTGTCGGAGAGCGAGGCCTTGCGCGAGGAGCTGGCCAAATACCAGCGAGCCTACGGCGACATGGAGGGGACACAGTCGCCTGAAGGCAAGCAGAACCCGGCGCAGTCCCGAGAGATGGAGTTCAAAGTTCATCTGAAGCTGGTGGAGGAGGAGGCCACGCTCCTGAGCCGCCGCATCGTAGAGCTGGAGGTGGAGAACCGCGGCCTGCGAGCGGAGATGAGCGACCTCCGGGAGAAGGCTGGAGGAAGAGGGGGGAGGGAAGAGGAAGAGGTTTTGGGGGACGGCACCGCGCCCGTGAGCGCGGCTGTGAAGGATGAGCACCAGAGCGAGGACTCAGGAGAAGGAAACGGCGAGAGATCTGTGCCCTGCAACCAAGCGCAGAGTGACGGGACAATCACCGCCTGTCACATAGCTCGAGAGGGTCCGGTAGGTGGGGAGTGGGACCCCTCAGACGGTCAACAGGGAGACGGCGACAAAAAGCTCGACGAAGGACTGAAAGGAATGACAGTCGGAGACTACGAGACTCTTCGCGCTCTCAGAGACCACTCATGCATTTTGACTTCAGCCATTCAGCTCCTGACGGCGGTGTCCAGAAACGGTCAGAGCTCGCCTCCCTCCTGTGCCTTCATCTCTCCCACAGACCTGAACTCCAACGACAGGGCGCGGGGCTCTCTGGACGAGGCTCTGGAGCTCCTGGAGGCCATGCTGGTGGCTTTCATCGGAAGGCTGGAGATGCTGCTGAGACGCCAGGATGAGCGCGAAGCCTGCCCCGCCCCTCCTCTCCGTGCAAACCACCAAAACCTCGACGGGTCGCAGGTCAGCCAGACGCGTGGAGAAGACCTCTCAAAGCAAGCCGGAGAGGGAGGAGGCCCCGCGGACAGCAGCGGGGATTCCAAAACGCGGCTGTCCTTGCAGATTCTCTGGATCCTTCACCAGTGGAGCAAAATGCGGGGATCCGACCTGGAGGGAAAAGAGGTACAGAGCAAGGATTTAGCAGATAACGTCGCCGTTTTAAAACGCTTTTCAGAAGCTGGAATGTGTGGATTTCTTTGGTGGACCCAGGGCAGAGACAAAACCCTGGCGGCGCTGCTGCGGCTGCTGCAGGAGCTCGGCGCAGAGCTGCGAGACGAGGGCGAGGCCAAGGCGCGTCCGGGCAGGCCATCCGAGGTGAGGAGGCCGAAACCCCGGGCCCCCCCGCTGGGTTCCGAGGTCGTGTGACCCAGTGGGAGGTCCTTTCCATGATCCCCGTCCCTGGCCACAACTTGTAGCAGTTCGACGGGCATCATGAGAGAACTCATGCCAGAGTATTTAGGCTAATCTCTCTGGTAGGAGCCGCAGCCAAACGGGGCAGGCAGGTTCAGATCCATCCTATGAATTCACTCCAGCCAGTCCTATGAATTCGGCACCAGGCTGTAATCCTTCTTTTCCTCGCAGGAACATCTAGCGTTTGCAATTAAAGACTCCCCGGCCTCAGCCGCTGCTTTGTGGCCCAGTTTGCCAGCTTTGGCAAAGCTGAATTATGAGTTTTTGAATGGTTAAAGTCCAGTTACTAATGACTGGCTTGCACCACATTCACCGATTACCAGAGAAAGTAAGAAACAAACACGTGGCTCACACCAACCAGGGACCTTCCAACTATAATTCTAACCAGCATCAGGAGTTGGCACGTTGTAGTCTTTAAGTATTTTGAATCTCATGTAGTAGAAATGGGACTAATGAAAAAAGATGACATGAAAACTCATTATTCATTATTGTTTTTGACTGTATCTCTCTTCCTCTTGGCTCAGTGTGCTTTCAGTGGTCCCCTTCCTGAAGGACACTATGAAACCATCGGGTGAGTGTTTTCCACAGACCGTTTGCATATCGCTAGAAATGATGTCGATGAAAGCCGTAGCGTTATCTTTACCTTCCGATTTTTTCCTGCAATCTCTCCAGGCCAAAGGGAAACAGGTCGAGGCAGCTGTTTCCTCCGCGTGGCCCTGGGAGGAAGAACTGGTGCTATCTGAGCCAGGAGGCGGCCCAGCTTGACCGGGAGGAGCCCTTTAAGACGTGGGACCACCTGATCATGCCGCACAGCTTCCCGGACCTGGATTTGGAGAGGACGCTTCAGAAGAGAAGCCACACCGCCCCGGAGAAGTCGGGCGTCCGCATCTACTACAGCCCCCCCACAGCCCGCAGAGTCCAGCCGGTCCAGAGCAGGCGCAGCCCCGTCGCGGACAGGGGGTCGGTGGACACCACCTCGCCCTGGTGCACCCCGCCCACCTCCTTCTCTCAGCTCTGCCTGGGCTCCTCCGCCAACCTGAGCGACGACATGAAGGAGATAACGGCCGGGTGGAGGCAGGCTGTGCACGGCGGTTCCCAGGAGAGGAGGGGGCGAGCGGCGGGCCGCTGGGTGGACGTGGCCTGCTCCGGTACGCAGACCCACATGAAGCCTCAGATGGTCAGCGTGGGGCAGCAGACGGACGGGACGGCCAGAAGCAGCCCCTCCAGAGTCCTGGGATCTTCTCTGGTCTCCGCCCGGTCTCAGCACATCTCCGCCTCTCTGGATGGGATACCGGGTCGGATGGAGAGGTCCAGATCGTCCACTTCCTCCCCTAAACTGTACCGCAGACATTCTTCTCTCCCCTCACCCACCAGTTTGGGCTCCACCTCATCCTCCACATCCAGCCCCAGAAACAGCTCTGCGTGGAACCCAGCGCATCAGAACTACTCCGGGATCGCATGGACTCGACAAAGAAGTCCCAAATCGGGCGCGGGGAAGACCAACGGCCCGGCCAGCGGAGCCAAGCCGCCCAGCAAGTCCGCCGGCAACAACCGCTGCGGCCTGGTGACCGAGTTCCTGCGCAGAGTGAGCAGCCGGACAGACAAAGCGGCGCAGGGGTCAGGGCCCGGCCAGAAGGCCAAGAGCGGCCTGAAGAACATAGAGCGCGCTCCAACCAGGCCCCAGGCCGCCACTCTGCACAGGAACGACAGCGTGACCAGGATCGTCAACCAGAGGTTCATGAAGCAGAGAGAGGAGGCCGGCCAAGCCCCGAGAGAGGAGAAAGGGAGCAGCCCGAGCCCCAGAGTCAGACACAGTCAGAGTACCGGCACATCAGAGGTGAGTGGGAGGGAAACGCAGCTTTATACGTCCCTGAAAGTCCCTGACTCTTTTTATCTGAGCTAAAGGGGGACATAAAAACTAACAACTTCAGCACATGTGGTATAGAGGGATGAACCTAAATGACAAAGCCCCAACGGAAAATGATCCACCATAAATTCCCCAGTGTTGGAATCAGCTGCAATAAACTGCACATAAAGGAACAGGCATGAAAACTTTTCTGAAAGAGTGAAAAATATTTAAAAATGACGGGGAAGTGTCATACACAGGGAACTTAAAGCCCTATATAGAATCAGAAGCCCCATTTAAGAATAATCTCTACATTAACTTTGTTCCCATAACAAAACAAAATGTAAGAACCTGCAGACACATTTGGATGGCTTTTTTCCATCCAGCATTTTCAGTCAGTCATGTTAACTTTCTTCTTCCGTTTTAAATTTAGCTGCGAATCATGAAGGCAGTTGTGCAAATCAAGCCGGGATCTCAAAGAGGGGCAAAAATTGACAGGATGTTCCTAATTTTAACAGTATTACAAAAGGTTAAAGAATTCAGCCCTAGATAGGTGTTTTACATTTGAGTGAAAGGACAGATCCCAGTCAAAACAACTACAAGGTTCATCACTGTAGGTAAAGTAACTATGTAACTTGAAAGTTTCTTGTATATAAGTATTATCAAGATATCAATGGAACATTATTCCATACTGTCTAATAATAACATTGGATGGAAGCATTATAAAAAGTAAGACATTTCTGTGTCTGTGATAGCAAAAAAGAGCTGCAATGTTTTTGCAAGAAAATTTGCCAGAAAACCCATCCATCCTTTATCTACAGCATTTATTCCTAGTAGGGTCACGGGGGGCTGAAGGCTATTGCAGCTGGCATTGAGCGAGAGCCGGGGTGCACTTTGGACAGTCCAGTTACTTCTAATTTTGTATATCTTTAAAAAAAAAACAACACAGGATCAAACCAATTGAAAGAAACTGGATATGAACAAAAATGTTACATTTAATCAAATTGTGCCCAAATCATAAACGATATTTGCACATTATTCCTCGTTCTTTATTCCTCCTTCTGCTCTCTTTGACCAGGAGGATAACTACGAATGCACCTCCAGCAGCAGGTTGAGCTTCTGCTTTGCTCGACCATCTCGCTCCGGCGCACGACAGACATCAGCACCGGGGAAACTCCTCAGGCACGGATGCTCGTCGCCAGCGAGCATGGCCGCGGACTCCAACTGTGGCTGAAAGGGAAGAGAAATGGCAGCTTTTACTCTTTATGAGTTCCCGAGCCGAGGACTGACGTAATTGGCTTTGCGTCCGCTCAACTTTAAATGTAGCATTAGCTTTGCTTGTTCTTCTTTTTTTCTTTTTTCAGAGAAGTGATTATATGTATCTGTTGTTGCAATTACAATTTGGTGCACTTCATATTACCCATCTTCTTTTACAGTTGAGTGTAAGCTGTTTTTTTTCCTGTTACTTGTAATTAATATTGCATTATCTCGATGTTGCCATGGCAAAAATAACCTCCTTTCACTCAATAAACATCTATTCACATGCACAATTTGGATGTTTGTCTTAAAATATCAGTCTATTGTTTGGTTTACAGCCACACTGTGAACCTTGGCACGGCTTTCAGAAACCTGTTTACTTTTCAGTCCATCTCTTTCAAGACACAGCTGCTGGCAATTACGTCACATCCTCAAAAAAAGAAAAAGTAAATACTAAGTCGTTAATAGGATGACACATCTCGTCGTCCTGTTAAAAGAATGAGCCTCTTCCCTTTCTGACCCCTGAGCTGTTCAACTCTTGACCTCCGTGGATTAGAAAAATAGACAACCAGCTCATCATCTTCACCAGTGTCGGTCAACAAACTCATCTCAACTGTTATGCATTCTTTTGATTTACTCTTTTAGTTCTCCATCAGGCATAAGCTCAGGTTTTGAGCAGATCAGCTCCAGCACTTGGCAGCCCGTCAGCTGTTGTCAAGGACAGAGGGAGGGGAGGCACACAATCACACGGGGTCACATTTCTGCTCACCGCACGAGCTCGGCTTCTACTGTTACACGCAAAACACTTTACGATGTGGGCTACCTCCCAGTGGAGAGCCCGGTTACACATGAAGCATGGACAAAAACACACAAAACACACCAGCACCGAAAGCAATTTTGCCAAAACACAAAATGCTTGCTGAGAGTTTTTGCTGAGCACAAAAAGTTACCAGATGGATAGCTATTTGGTTTAACATGAGTGTAAGTAGCTCACATATAGAGGGTTAGAGAGTGCATGACTGTCTGTGTGTGGGCCTCTGTAGGACTAATGATCCTTCCCGTGTTTTAGGAGCCAGGATAAGCTCCACCCCTGTGCATGACCCTGAATTGGATTCAGCAAGTATAGAAATGGATAGACGTCACACATGATCACATTTTCCATTTTCCCTGTTGTCCATCGTCATGAGTTTGCAAATGTAAGCGCATGGACAGAAGGGTTTTTGTTCAATCTTTGAATCAATAACGCTGCCAAATATTCCCCACGGGTTTGCCTCAATTGTAACACACTTAAGTGACATTGCCACTTCTCACTTAGCTCTCCAGCTCTCCACCGGTTCGGGGGTGAAGTGGGGCTGCAGTACCGGTTCTGGCCTGAGGGGGCGATGTAGGCGGAGCTCCGCGGTTTCAGCCGGCCGGGACCTTCTTCGTCCAGAATCTCTTTGACGCCAAACACCATCAGCGCCGGAAGTGTTGCTGCTCCAGCCCAGCTGATGGATAGTTTGTGAGTTTCTGACCATTCTGCCAAACATGGAGCAAGTATTCTTACGGTTCGACTCGTACAACTTCGAAGGTGACCAGCGGTTCGTGGACGGTCTGAAGACTTTACAGTCGGAGGGGAACAGGGACGCGACCGAGCTGCTCAACCTGAAACTGTTCTTTTATAACAGGTACAAACAGAGGAAAAACTTCAGGATTTTTTTTTGTATATTGTTCTGGAAGTAAAACAAATCAATTCTAACACAGACGGTCTGGATTTCGCAAGATGGAATTAAGAAAAAATATTTATTTCAGTTTTAAATGTATAAATATTCGCCTATATCACCATCCCCAAAAACTACTTTGTAACATGTAAAATCAAAGGATATTGAACAGTTTTGGTGGAATAAAGTGAACTTGTGGAAAAGGAGCCAATCTTTACTCTGAAAAGGTGGTATGCCTTTTAATCAGACTTTACTACCACTTTCTTGTCACATTAGGCCTCAGGATTACTTGTGTTTGCTGTGAGCTTAGTTTAATTTATTCACTTAAATATGTAAACACAGTTGGAAAAATGACAACTGATCAGGTAGAATGTACCATGTGTAAATATTCAGATTTGAATATTTTTCAGAAAGAATTCCCCTTCTGCCTTTGGTTTGTCTGCAGGTTTGTTGAGCCCATAGACCGGAGCTGCTACCACAAGTGGAGCTCTTCTTCCTCTCATGCGACGCCAGCGAGTGTTGCCTCTGGGCAGCAGAACCTGAGGACGCTGCCCTGTTCAGAATCTGATACAGATAAAAAACACACCACAGAGACAGGCACAGACTCTGAGATGAAGCAGATTTCCTTTGCGGAGGTGATGCGGCTGGTTCAGGAGGGAAAGGAAGTGCCATGAGTGACAAAACTGGACATACAACCCAGCAACCAGAGTCCCACTCCTTCTCGAATGGAGCGGCTACTCAAACCCTGGGAGTCTTAGGACACCTTATGCCCAATATGTGGATTGAACATATTAGTTTTGTAATAAATGGCCTGTGGATTTTGATCCAAATGAAAGATGTTTGTTGTTACAGTGAGACAGAGTATAAGACAAAAGAAAACATCAAAACTGTCCATCAGTAACAAGGTTTTCCCAAATTTCCCAAACAAGTCTTCATAGCGGAAATCAATAGATTATGAAGGCACCACTCAAAAATTATTTCAATTTTTATAATCTAATTAATTTCCAGAAAGCAAATTACATTAAAGTTTATCAAAAGATTCCTGATCTATTAGATGGAGAGGCATCATGGTGCATCCATAATATAAATAAACATATATTCACCTGGTGGTCTATGTGGAACAGGAATTATTCTTACTGATCATCTCTTGTTTGGCTCAGAGAGCATATGTTGAGTGGGAAAAATACAATTGATCCTCAACTGTTAGGCTTTACTGAAAACTTCAGTGACACAATCTAGGGTCCCTACTTAGACCTTTTTTGGAAGGATATTTGGAGTGTTTTTTAATCTATTTCCTCTTAGTAGCTGTCCCTTAGAGGTGGAGGCAATTTCCTGTTGTCAACACAATACACAATTTAAATACAAAGATTAAACCCACTGTTGCTGTTCAAGGAAAAAAAGTACATGTATCGTGATAGTCTGGTCACTAAACTTATAAGGTCCTACTAATCCCATGTATCTTCGAGAAAGCAAAAGTACACACCAAATAAATCTTAAGCCATAGGAGAATGATGAAAAACTTGTCACAAATCATATACACACATTATTTATTAATTGTCACCTGATATTTGTTTTCACACAGATAATTGACTTTCAAGCTGTTTTTCTACATTGTTTCTGACAAAAAACAAAAGCATATATAAAACCAATCTATACAATAAAAAATAAAACATTGCTACTTGGAACAAACTGTCAGGGGGCTCCATTTAAGATCAGTAACAGTAAAACCAGAACACAAACCAAAACTGTACATGCAAATTTAGCACCATTCCCGCAGCACCATCCCACAAACAGTGAGGTAAAAGTGTCGGCTGCCTTTTAAACATTCCACTGTATTTCTTCGAGTCTATGGAACATGCAAACATCCAGCACAGGCAGTGAAACAACTATCAGTGGTTAAAAAAAACAAAAGAAAAATTAACGTTAACTGAACCCTAATAAGACACTTTGAGTTGCCATAATGATATGGAACAAAAAATATAAAAGAATTGTGCATAAATCCACGTTTAGGGAGAATAAAAGCTAAAAGCTAAGAATGAAAATGAGAACTCGGAGCAAACATTCGGTCAAGGCTCATTTCCTATTTTTCTGCCAAAACAAGTGCAGCACTAGTTCAGGGATGGAGCTCCAGCCAGTTCTAACACAAAGGTCTCAACCTCCGGCCGCTGCCCTGCAGGTTTTAGGTGTTTCTCTGCTCCAACACGCCTGATTCGAGTCATTGCACTATTGGCAGACTTGTGAGGAACTTTACAATCTTCTGCATACATTTATCCATCTAAATCAGGTGTACAAATGCAGGGAAACATTTAGTTCAACAGTCAGTTCAACCACAGTTATTCAATGATTGAAGGGTTTTTCGTCCTTTTGGTAATTCTGAATCAAAATAGGAAACACATCTCAAGTATTGGAGCTTCTTTTTACAGTTTTACCACACAGAAAACCACAGAGATTCCTGTCTTGATGAGCTATAGCTTGGTGAGGTGCGCTCATCCCTGCTATTAGTGAGACTGTGAAGTCTAACTCACATGAACCACCCTCTCCCTCACGCCTGCTTTTCTCTTTTTTTCCCTCTCATGTTCACAAAGATAATTTATCCTTCCAACGAGTTTGTTTATGTGGCACGTGCACTTCACATGTCTAATATCTGCCTTCTTCCCACAAGAAGAAATTTCACACTATAAAGTCATTTTTCACAATCAAGCGGTTTCCTCTCTCTTTTTTTTTTAGAGCACCTTTTGCAGATTTTAAAGTTTACCATTTAGAAACCTTTAGAAACTGCCTATTCAAACATGGAAAAATCCAGTTTAAAAAAAACACCAACACTCAGTTCATCGTGTAAGTTGTGTTCGACCAATGAAAGTCCTTAAAAAACTAATTTGAGCACCGATGCAAACCAAGTGATGTCACTTCAGTCTGCATCCCGTTAGCACCACAGTGGGATCTGTGCAGTTTAGACAAGCGGTTAAAAAAAAGAGGAAATAAAGTAACAACTTCATGATCCATCCAGGAAGAAATTAACTAGATCCAATTAGATCTAGGTTTAGAGTAAAAACATTTAAATAGAGTTCATGTATAAAAATCACAGAGTTCCATATTCATAAAATAGGAAATATGGCAAAAAAAATCTGAACAGCAGTCAAACAGTGTTGAGGTAGAGAGCAGGGCCTGTAACGCTGAGTGAGTCTGGAGGCTCCTTTGGTTTCCTGACTGCTTCGCCTCATGTGCTGAGCCAACACTAATGATTAGGTGACATGTTCGACAATACCGAATTTAGGAAACATGCAAATCAATAAAAACCTAAAAATCACATATTTGAGGGGTCTTTCATATGACTTTTTCAAACAGTTACGCCAGCTTGTGGCATATGTACACCTAACACCGGGGAAGCGGAGGCACTAGAATGTATTTAAAAGTCCAAATGCACTGCTTCGTTGAAGCAGGGATTATGTGTCAGGACAACCAAAACATTGAGCTATGAGGAACCCTTTTCCCCACCACACAGCAAATAAATATATTGTTAAAGAAACCCAGCCCAGAAAGTGTCGGTACCTGCTGGTGACAGAGGATTGTGGGTGGCTTGACACACCGTGAACTACTAACCTAATTCTTTCGGGTAAAGGCCAGGGTTAGGATAAGGCATCGAGGTTAGCACCACTCCTTTTGAAGACTGACTCAGTGTCACTGATCGCAGGAAAAATAATCCCTCAGTGGCGCGAAGAGGTGCCGGATCACGGGAACACTCCAGGAGCGGCCCAGGACCTTCTGCCTCTGCATTCGGCCCATGTTGTTCACGTCCGTGTAGTGTTTGGGGAAGCCAAAGACCCTGTAGGAGCAGACCACATGGACAGCAAAGTTATAATAAATAATCTCAAAATTTTGCGCGTGTGCATTAAACTATCAGCGAAGGTCCGCATTCTGTGACACGCATTTGACCGCGACAGGCCAGCGTCTCTTCTTCCAGCCTGGCCTTTTAAAGCCTAAACGTGAAGATCGGAGAGAGATTTCCAGGAAAAAAAACACGCCCTCTTCCATTGAACCCTTACACCATCACCTGCCACCAGTCTATGCGTTGACTGTAAAACCTTCCAGCAGGTTCAAACATGGAAAGTTCTTGCTGCATTTCCTCATTTCTTTGCTGGAAATCGGTGTGCGTGTAGCGGACGTGTCCTAGTGAAACGGAGCTGTTTTTCACAGAGCTTGACATGTTTTGACGCACACGGCACTTACTGTTCCATCTCGGTGCACCACAGGTAGTCGTCCTTGCCGTTCATGTTCACAGGCAGCGGCCCCATCTTCCCCTGCTTGATAGAGTTCGACTTTGTTGTGATGGTGCGGACTTTGTCAAACTGCGGGGAGAGGGTGGCAACATTTTTAAATGGCAGGGTTGAACCACAGCAGAGGGGTATCAACTCTGCCGTGTTAGGCTGCTTCTGAGGAAACCAAACGGGATGCTTTTACCCTTGCCATGCGCCCGACTTCCAAACAATCCTGCAGGGTCAGTTTGCTCTCATTGGAGGTGGCGACAGGTCTGCGGGAATACATGGGAGAGCGGATTAAACACGCCATTCAAAGAGGAAGCCAGGATCCCTGCTTCTGTGTGAGCGTGTACCTGTTCATCCCCGGTATGTTCCCCCAAAAGTAGCGCGCTCTGTGAGCGGGGGTGACTTTCACCGCGTCGATAAGAACTGGATTGCACTGGGGGGGAAAAACAGGAAAAAGAAGCAGACACTGAGCATTGAAGCAGTTTGGTTTCTGGCATCACTCTGACAGAAGGCTCCGACCGCCGGCTGAAGGCAGTTACCTCCAGGAACCGGCAGATGTCGGACTTATCGTGGGCACTCATGAACACCACGTTCTCAAACAACCAGAAGAATGGGCGGTTATCGTCCTCCTTTGGCCTCAGCATGGTCAGTATGCGGTAGAACTCAAAAAAGAGTCTTCCAGTGCCCTCTGCAGGGGGAACACGGACACAAAACGGGACAAATAGGATGAAGGGCGAGAGCCTTGCAGCAAAATAAAGAAGGCTTTGGGAGAGGCTACAAAGTCTTTACCAAACAATCCCTTTCGAAGGGGGTTGACCATGGACAGGTCGTTGCAGGGGCTGCCACCAATCAGGAGATCAAAGGGGCCCCATTCCGCCAGCTGAAAGACACAGAGCGACACAGAGTTTTCCACCTCTTGGTCGGGACGCAGACGTTGGCTTTACGCGCCCAGCTGGGTTTCTGCTGCCGCACTCACGTGTTTTCTGGTGATGGTGCGAACATCATTGACGTACTCGATCCTCCCTTCGTGTTTGATCATCCCCACCGCGATGGAATCGTCGCAAATCTCTGAAGCGATGTACCTCTCGATCTTGAAACCGAGGTCTTTTAGCACCAGATATCCTGTGACGACGACACGCCAATAGAAACAGGGATTATTAACTCGGTGTGAAGACGGTTTCAGACACTGGTCTTAATGACTCGGCATGGCCTACCTGTTGCTATGCCGTCGAAAAGAGAGAGCACCTTGATAGGTCGGCGCTGATCGGCAGGGATGGAGGGATAAATTCTGTGAGGCTCCTGTGATGCAAAGAGGAAAAGGTTTCTACAGAGAAACATGACTCAGCCTCTTTCCTTCTCTGATACCCGTCCCCCCTGACACTTCACGACACAGTGAAAGAAAGTGAAACAAAAATATACATCTTTACATCTTTTAGATTGGAGAAAAGGCATGGTGGTGACAGTACTCACAAACTCCATGGCACTGTTGTTGGCAAAAAGGTCTTGAACCTTCTTGCTCCAGTCTGGTCTGAGTTTAAGGTATCCTTTACACTGCGATGGGTCACACAAGTGGCAGCTCCATGGGTCGATATGTTTTAGTGTGTCAAAGGTTCCCTCGCCCACCAGGATCTCAAGGCAGTCCTTACAGAAACATCTGGAGGAGACGGGATGACAACATCAAAAGAGGAATGACGGGATGTGGAAATAGACCAAAACACCAGGAGCATCTTGAGTTTAAAAAAATAATCCATTTAGGTAATAAGTTCCAAAACAAAAATAGGGGTTGAGGGAACAATAATCAAACCCACCCCATTCTTTAAAATGGCACAAAAAAGCTCCTTTGACAAACCCCTTTATAATGAGATCTTTTAAGAAGCCTTCGATTGTCAGGAAGCTTTTGGTCCAATGTTGACATTTCATTTTGTGACAATGCAAGGACAAATAAGTGAGAAAACTAAAATATAATAACTTAAATAACCCTGAAGCAGTTATCTCATTAAAAGTCTACACTCTTAAATATTATGTGTGCATTGGTGGCTTTTCAGGTGTTTGGATATGTACCTTAACTGCAGTTGGATGTTGACTTAGATATTAAGCCATAAAAGAAAAGATAGTTGGTCCATCTGAGATCCGTGAGTGGTGCTCACCTGCAGCAGCTGGCGTTCCCACACAGAATGACCTCTGACCCTGCACAGCACACTGTGCAGTAAGACTGGAAGCCGTCGTCGTCGTAGCGATACAGCGTCTCTGTAAAGTTTACCTGCACAGCGCGACACAGTCAGCGTGCGATCAGGACAAGCAGAGAGCACGAAGAAGGAACGCACGGAGAGGGAGCGCTGATACACCACCTTGCATTTCAGACAGAGGCCTCCTTCAAACAGCGGGTGCTGCACTTCGATCTCAGGAGACCCACAGCACAAACAGAAATCTAGAAGACAAGCGTCCTTAGTGTCGTGGATTCAGTGCTCACACCGGCAACTTTCAAAAAACAAACGCCTGTGCTTACCTTCAATTGTTTTGCCTTTCTCTTTGACCCTCTCTCTTATTGATTCTGTTTGGGAAAATGTCCAAGAGAAAAAAAGTAAGATGATGATGTTGAGTTATGAGGATGTCCTCTATTGTGCTCCTTTCCAAGTCTGTGAAACTGATACAAACCTCTGCTGTAGACAATGGATGTATTAGGCTTATTCTTGTATCCATATTTTCTTTTTAATGGGGGCTGGTAGTCAGACAAGGAGGTGCTGTCGGAGTCCTGATGTGCCGTGGGATCTTCAGGACAACACAGAAACATCGTTACCAGAACCATTTTGCCTTTAAAAAAAACATCTGCTTGGAGGAACGTTAAATTGGGGACAAGAACTGGTGATGGAAAAACATATAAGCTTAATTTGAAAGTCTGATGAACATGATGACATGAGGTAAAACGAGAGTTTTTTTAAAAATAAGATTTGAAAACAAACACATACCAGGAGGTAAAAATCCTTCAGGTCCAGTCGGCAGAAACCCCTCACTTGCCCATTCCAACATCAGCTTCAGCTCTTTTTCTTTGCTACCTTCTGCTTGACTGAAAGACTTCCCACATCGCTCACCTGCCAACTACAAACGCCAACATCGTCAAAGTATGAAAAACCTCAGCAACACATCGTTCTACTGTTTAAAATTGTCTTTTATACTCACCAACAAACATATTAACCAACTTATCTTATTTTCAATATAATCTCCCAAGAGTGCAAATTCTCACAATTCAAAAGCTTAAACTATTTTACAGAGACTAATATTACCACATTAATTGTTTATCAGCTTTATCCTCTGAGCTGAAATTGCTTTTCATAGGATGTGTGAGGTACTGTTAAGAAGCAACGACAACAAAAACAGAAAAACGTATGTTCTGATTACCTCGAGGATTTGGTAGATTCCTTCCTTGTAAATGGGCAAACTGGCAAAGGAATTTTTGCAGAAGCACCTATTGAAGGCTCTAAATGGGTTTAGTCGCTCTGTGGAGATCTGCAACAGAAAAACGCTGGTTATGATCACATCTACAACATCGTAATTGGTATCTGGGGAACATAAAAATAAAAAAGCATTTTTTTCAGCTGAAAGTCCTGAATTTCTGACCTCTGAGAACATCCCATCTCCAAACCACTCCACCCTCCGCAAGGTTGGGGGAGCAGTCTTGGTCTTCCATGGTATCACCATCCCAGGCCACCAGGAAAAGCCCTTTATGTTTCCCCACACCAGCTCGCCTATCAGAAACCCCCTCCCATCCTTTGGAGGACAAAGACAGAATGCATTTACCACGATTGGACATTATAGTGGACTGTTTTTTAATCACTCTGAGGTGAAACATTACCTGGTAAGCACTTTTGGGCCGCCTTCTGGTTGGTGTGGTTTTACTGGAAGAGGACTCTTCATCCAACTGAAAGTTGCAAAAAATAAACAGACAGGAAATCGGTTTTATTTATACATTGAACTCTAGATGTAAATTAAACTGAACATCTGAATATTATTAGAATACAGTGAGTCAAGTCAACCACTTCTGATTCTGAAATGTTAATGGTAGGATTGGATATGAATAGACATGAACATAGTTCCCTTTTTTTATCACAGCGAACATCCAGATTTAAGTGCTTCTGATCACTTAAGCAAACTGCTTTATCCTTAATCTGTCCAACAACCACTGACTAAACTTTCACTGTAAGCCTTTCTGAGAGCACACATCCATTCCCTGAAAAGGCTGTCTGTGGAAGGTACTTAAAATGACTACTTTAAGGCCCTTTAATCAAGAGATTGGTCCCAATAACACGTAACATCTCATAAAACACATAAACTGGTCACATTTTTGGGTAAGTTTATGACAGTTTTTTTAAGCTTATGACTATTGTTGTTTCTTTCGCTCAATTGTTCGTGTATGGTCACTTGAAAAAGGCAGTGTTACTTTTTTTACTCTTCAGCGCAGTTTTTAATGCATAAGGATCACCTGGTCCTCATCAGACCCCAAAATGAACTAAAACATCCTCAGACGAACATCAACTGACACATTTCACCGAGTAACAACGATTAAGTGGGAAACTGGCAACTGGGCATCGGACAGTGATTAGCAAAGCTGTTTATTGTCCTTCTGTGGAGCATTCACGCAGTGAGGGAAGACAGACGTCGGGCGTTATCCAAGGGAAGCGATTGTTGCTGCTCAATTATGTTAGATCGGTTTTGCAGGTTGAATTTTGAATCCATTAAAATAAAAAAATGGTTCCTCACAAGTGCAAAACACTCAAGAGAGCTTGAGTTCTAGCAAGTTCACCCCAGGGTCAGACAGTGCTGTGCTCAGACAAAGCCCAACAGTTACATCCCAGACTCTACTGGCCTCATTTTGAGTAGAAAACCTGAACAATTACAGTGCTTTTCCACTAGCACCTACTCTGTTGGCGTTCCATCACGGCTGAGTGAAATTCCTGGCAAAGGAGTCACATGATTAGGTGGCGGATCCATTACATTAACCCCGCCCATTTTGAAAAACAGGGATCCGATTTCAATACTTCCGTGATTAGAAACATTGTAATTGCCTGATGCCCGAACCTAAACCGAGGTTTAGTGGATATTTAGTTGTCTCAACGTCATCGTTGTTTTCAGGTGCTTGTGTTGTATATGAATGACGTCACGCCCCGGTAGGCCCGCCTTTCTGCTCGGCCGCGATCTGTAATTGGAAACTGCCTAAACCGAGTAGAGCCGTGCCGGACCGTGTAGGGCATTAACTGAAGAGTGCAATTAGAAAAGGATTGAAAGGGTGTGGCTTTTTTGAGAGCACATATTAGGTATGTAAAGCTGCTTCTGTACTCGTGACAAGAAACCAAAGCAGATATGTTTGGCCACGGTTCAACTCTTCTTTATAGCAAAGTATCACTGAGTCAAATGCAACACTGTCTGTTTAATCTTATCTGTTCTAATTTGGATGATCTGCCTTCCTCCTGTATTAGCTAATACTTGTTGAAGGACAACTTCCATGCCCCGCCCTACATTTGAAATAATATAACACCTGACTGAAATTTAAACAGATGGGGTTTGGGTTCTCCCCCCATGGCTTCACATCAGCATATTTAACATCCCATTCTGACATTCACTTCTGCCTGACACAATGTGCATTTGTGGTTTCATACACACCAAAACTTCTTCCGTCCCGAGAGACAGGGCACTCTTTACACACCAAAATGTCATGCAAATGCAAATCAATATCAAACACACATCTTCTTGGGTTGCCGAAATGCGTTTCACCTATGATTACACTGACCATTAAAGTTAGAAGAGGATAAAGAAATGCGATAGCTGTTAGAACTATGTCAGAAAGGTTTCCGCCACAGGCTTTTCTGTGTTGTTCCTTTTTTAAGGCTTTACTTTGGGGAGTGATATTCAAGTCAAATTTGTTTGTCATGTTTGTGAAATCCCATTCTGTGGAGAAAAGTTACAGCCCGTATTTCGCTATGAGGAAGAAGACGAACATTGGAGGAAGACTTATTACCTCTTTCGACCAGGAGCCGTTCAGTCTGAATAAACCATCCTCATCACATGGATCTTTGAAAACACAAAGCACATTTTTCCAGCACTGATATTGACTCATCTTGACCAAATTCAAAGTGAAACTCTGTAGGGACACAACACACTGCGGCAAAAAAAACCCCAAAGCTTTGGAACTATAACAGTGGAACTTACATTTCAGTTTGGTGAGGCGGACTTTGCACGGTTTCAATGTTATGTTAAGACAGTCTCTTCCTGGTTATGGAAATGAAATGGAACAACATTAAGTGCATAATGTAAACACTTCTGCTTATACATTCATCAAACTGCAAGTTTTGGGTTGTTACCAAGTGAAGTGTGCACTGTTCTACCTGCAGTGTGGGTACGGGAGTCCATGCTGCTGTCGGCCAGCGCGTCGTCAGACACAATGTAACAGTCACTTTCCGCTGAGCCTCTGCCCTCCGTTAATACTGTGGGTGTGTCGTTCTCTAAGGCCTGTTGTTGGACGTGACAGCCACCGAGAAAATAAAATGACTTCATCTCAAAAACTAAACATAGAAAGAAAAAAAAACATTCAAACAGCCCACCCCTGATAGCGTACCTTTGTGAAGACTTGCTGGGCATCAGGAGGAGGGCACTGGAGGCTCAGAAGGGTCAAAAGAAGCCTTCTGAAGATTGAGGTAGGCTCGGTGTCGGTCAGGATCCTGGCCCAGTGCTTCTCCAGTGGAGTCTCGTTCTTGGCCCCTTCGCCCTCGCCCTCCTCGGCTAGTTGGTTCTCCAGGAATTCCTCTGTGAGCCTTTTGACCTTTTCTGGGGAGCTGCAGACTCCCAGCTTGGTCCCCAGCTCCTCGACGGCATTCCTGCTCACTTCCAGCCACTTTTGCGGGTTTAGCAGATGGGCAATGTTCTTTAACATCCTGCCGCTCAGGGGCAGCCGATCTGCAATGCAACTCGTGAGAGCGCCGTAGAAAGACAGCGCCTCCTCTTGTAAGTGAGCCAGTGCCTCTGGGGCTTCAGATGTCTTCAAGTAATCTTCCACAGCCTCCCCACCCACATAGAGATCGGGGCTTGAGAGGAGTAATGTCCTGTTTTTCAAAATTTGAGTGTCACGCTCTTTGAAGCAGCAAACGGCAGCGGGGGGCTGAAGGAAATAAGAGGTGTAGGTGCCCACCAGGGCGCTGGCTCCTTCAAAGACCTGTGGCATGTTGGCCCAGGAGGCTCCCCGTGTTAGCCTCTGGAAGTTCTGCAGAGGTTTCAAGGCCTGTTCCAGGAACAGGAACGTCGCCCTGACTTTGGGGTCCTTCAGCTGCGAGCATACTGAATGAGCTTTTTTGTCGTCTTTAGGACAACTGCTGAAGTAACCGATAAGATCTGTCCATATCTCTATGATCTTTGTGACTAACAGGCCAAATTTAAGGCAGCTGGTGCTGAAGTGAAATGAGTTGCCGTTCTCACCGACATCTGATCCGAAAAGGGCCCTGAGGTGGTCGTTTTTGGTAGAGCAGGACACGTAGTGGGCGTGCAGGTCAGCTATCAGCTCTCGGGCCTGATTGGAGAGCGCTTCGACCCCAGCGTGACAGGCGGCGTCCGCAACGGTGGACAGGCCGCACAGGTCGACTATGTTTGGGCTAAGATCTCTGAGCTGTGAACAGATGTCCCCTGAAGCCACAGTGTTCCCACTGAAATAAACAGCAACAAGATTATCGGTGGACAGCTCAAACTTCTTTAGGGACTGCAACACCGCTGGATCCCCTGGACCGTCCACCGCGTCCAAAAATCGGACGCAGTGACCGGAGGCAGCCACGTCGAAAAACCCCACGAGGACCACGCAGACGGAGTCCCCCGCGCCTACGGGCACGCCCCCGTAAATGTAAACACAGTAGGGGGTGTTTCGGCAAACGGACACGATTGATTGGGGGTACTGGAGCCCGAGCGTGCGGCGCACAAAATGCCTCAGCGCCTTTTCGTTGTCGGCGGATCCGGTGTAGCAGTGGCTGCGGATGAAGCGAGCGGCAGCATCGCTGCACGGCAGCGGCGCGGGCACGCGGCTGGCCGGGCCGGCGCCCTCGGGCTTTTGAGCCCTTTTCCGGTGTTTCTTCGTGTCCTCGTGTCGCCTCAGCTCGATGTGTCCTTTACTTATGGTGTGAAGCTTCGTGTGACACGAGGAGCAGTAGGTAAAATCCTCTCCGAGAACACTACGGTCTGCCCACACATAAGTTTCCTTCCACTTGTCAGTGTACGGATATCTTTTGCCCAATGTTACACTGTTGCTCGTTTCCACGTCTGAGTCCGATATGGAGTTCCCTGATAAAAGTTAAAAGAGGAAACATTACTGCACAACATGTTATATGTGAGGTGATTAAAGTACAAAAAGAACCGTCTCAGTTCATTATAGAAGAGAAAGGAAACGTACAATCTAACTTACTAGAAGATAAAGAGGCTAAAGTGGAGCTGGTTGCCATGCCGTTCCGGGGATTGATGGGGTTGCTGCTTTTTGCATTTTCTGCATAGAAAACTTTGAACCAGTCCAGGAACTCAAAGCTGTTCTCAAAATCCCCTACTATGAGTTTCTCAACTGGAATAGCCTGTAGGGATACAGAGAAGACGTAAAAACTTCAGACCGGTCAGAGAAGGACATAGCAGAGAATTCTGCTGACATTTGGGAAAATGATCATTCAAGTTTGGGTCAGCAGGTTATGTTCCAGACACAGAAATGACCCACATACAATTTAAAGTAATATAAGCTCCTATCAGATATTGTTTAACTGAACAACCACAGTGATGCTTTTTGTTTTGAGGCTGTGTTCACTTATTGCTTTACCCATGCTTTGATACTAAATGTAATTAAACTAATCAAACTTCATATTTTCACCTGTAGTAATCCTTGAACTTCTGTTTACATGTGTATTTTTTGCATCATTGATGCAAAAATGACAGGTATGCCTTTCCCTACATACACACTAGCATTCATAATAGAATAAGATTTTGTATAAGGCGAAGATCAACTTTGAAACAGTGTAACAAAGCTTGGATAGCAGATTTTCTCGTTTTACTGTAGGTTGAAAGAGCTGATCACTAAATACTTCCCACCTCATTACTTCATAATTACCCTATTTATCTTAATGATATGAAACACCACAAGCAAGCACAGCAAATTGTGAGGACTCTGTTGGTCTTTAATATTTAATTCATATCATGCAGTTTTAATATAAATTATGCAAATCTAACCTAATGTACACATGCATTTTCCTCACAGTGAATTGATTTTGTTTAGTGACTCATAACAAAAAATGGTACATACCCTTGTAATATCCATCTTGTCAAAGGCCTCCTTTAACAAACTGAAGTTGTGCTTGTAGTCATTTTCCCTTTGTGATTCAAACTTCACGGACGTCATATCAACAGAAGCTGGGAAAATGAGGTCCATGATCTGACAGTAGTGTGCACCTAAGAGAGGGGTGGATAAGAGTAACAGGTGTAATCTCTGTTGTAGCTCTTACTGAACAAGGTAAGATAAAGCATGTTCACAAGACTGTATTAGGATGAATCACCAGAACGCATATCTCCCACATCTTGGAAGTTTGTTTTCAGCAGCTTATTGATCCAGGCGAGGAGAGGGAATTGACTGGATTTATCGTTGGAGGAAACTGGAGTCACTGCTTCTGCGTTTGCCATCCTGGAACTCTCTGTCGAAAAGAAAAATAACATAAGCACAAATTAAGCGAAGTGAAGAAGTGATTGGATAAACATCAGCATACGTTATCCAGATTCTTTTTTTGTAATCTCTGGAGGCTGGGGGTCTTGCTGTATGGAGTCTGCATGTTCCCACTGTGTATGCATGGGTTCCTTCTGGGTATCATGACTTCTTTGCATCGTAAAAAAACTATAGCATGCATGTTAGGTTCATCAAAGATTCTAGATCCATTGTGTGAATATGAGTGTGTGGATGTTCAATTCCATTGGGTTCTGCGATGGACTGGCCACCTTTTCCTGGGTGTACCCCGGGTGACCGCTGAGATAGGCTCCAGCCTATAGCAAATGTGTGGATGGATGTTATCACCTGATTGTACACAAGTCTTGTGGACCTTTCCTTTCACCACGAAAAGCACATAAGGGGTATCATGACATATATCATATAGCCTCAGTTATTACATGTTATGTCACACAACAAAAGATAATCTCATGTGTTGTTGCTGTCCTTGGTTTTAGAGCATTGCTGGATCGTGTTGTTTATGATTTTTTTTAAATAATGTTGCAATATGTAAGAGGTTGGATTTGCAGGAAATATCCGATCTCTGAGCGGGACGTGTTTTCCCCTTGGACTGAAACGAAAGTGTCTGACATGTACACATCAGATAAAAATCGTAGCGCCTGCGGCTCTGGTTTCGTATGACTGTCTACTTGCGTGTGGGGGTCGCAGCAAAGCGTTGGGGGACCGTTCAGCCATGCTTTCAACTCCCCCCTGAATGTATAGAAAACCCGTGTGTGAAATCTCGCGTTGACTATCTTTTACCCGCGAACTTCTCCGCCGCACAAAAACTTTCCCTCCAAAGCAAACTTGGCACAGCAGTACTTTCCACACACGAAAACTTGTATGATGACCATTGAGAGTGGCATAGTTGAGCACAGACCGGCCGGAATAGAATTTACAAGGCGTGAATTCGGATAAAGAGTTTAGTTTCACTATTGCTCCTCGGACATCCTCCGCAAACACATCTTGTGGTTTCTTAAAAAAGGAAGCCAAAATCGTTTGTATTTATGAAATATTTTACATTCCTACGTTTTCAAAGAGCTGTAGACCGTATAAACCCCAAATCAGCTGATACGTGTTATTTCAACCACCGAAATCGAAAGAAACAAACAGAAGCCGATTTTACCTCGATAAACACACTCCCGGATCCAGAGACTCGCGTTTCCGTATATTTGTATAGGCTCGTCTTTGTGTTGTGAGCCTGCAGACGCCTGGATCCACAATAATACCAGACAATGAAAACAGCACCAACAAGAGCCCGTGCCTATCACCCGCAAACCACCATCGCTACCCAGGATCCGTGCAGAACAGAAGCGGCGTGTTTTGCACTTTTTTTATTTTATTTATACACAACAGGAACGATCATGGGTGACTTACCACGGCCGTTTCCCTGTTGGAACAGACACTTCCCCTCCTCCCAGGCCTGCCTGAATGCCCGGTCTCGTACCGGCCCTTGTGACGTCGATACGGCGTTAAGCACGACCCAATTGGACGGTCGATAACGGGAGGCCGTCCCGTTGTCGGATGCTAGCTATAAACTAACTTGCTGAGCTACGCCCGCAACGGGCGGCAACGCCGCATTTCATATGAGTACACGGCGTACAGTTGTTGTTTTAAATGTGAAAACACACGGAAAAACATCACAAACAATGTGACACCCAACTTCGAGCCCCACCACCGACGACAAAAATGTCATGACGAAAAAGCAGAGTTAGCATTAGCTCTAATTGAAGGTTATTACAGTTCGCTCGTTACCTCTGAGGCGAAATACCTAACTGAAATATTCTGTAACATTGACAGGGTTAAATATGCATAATGTTACTACATTAAAACTATTTTTCCACTCAAGGGCCAAATCTTAAAATACAATTGAAATTAGCCCGGTTAACGAACGTGGTTGCTAATAGTGTAAGGCTAAGTGTAACAATGTAAATCTGACGTTTTATGTAAATGTTAAACTTGTTTCGCATGATTCCTTGACATATCACCAAAAAGTAAAATGGAAGCTGTGTGTATAACCGTGTCGTAATGGCGTCCGTACAGTTTCACTGGAGGAAGAAGCAAAGCACGCCTTCAAGTCGAGTTTGCTAACATCAGCAATGTGGCCACAAAGAGCTTCTCCACGGATGACTAATTTTTTTAAACAAAAGACAGCGAGTCTAACTGCAATGTACACAGATTTTGACACGCAACCTAAACGGGAATTGGCAGTTTGGAGCACCATTAGTTTCACTTGCACTTTTAAGGCCTTGACGTCCCACAGCCATAGCGGCCATTTTAAGATACCATCAAAACGCACAAGCTTCACCACACATAAAGGCAGGAAGAGGAATTATAGAAATGGAAACAGAGAGAAAAGTGTATCTACTTAACTAGTAGGTTAACAAAACAGCATAAGAAATGTAAAACGTGACCACTATATGACTCTGATATACTTAATATTCATGTTAATCAGGGTTGCAAAATTCCAAGAATTTTCTTATGGATATGATCACGACATCTTCAAAATGTATGGTTGGGAAATTAAATGTTGCTTGCTAAAACCTGTTTTCCCCAAATCGTAGTGTTAATCCGATCCTTTATTGGAAGTCTGAGAGTAAACCAGTGAAATGATCATCGTACAAATGTGTAATTTATTCAGATCGCAGGCAAAGTAAATCAGCTAGTATATTCGCTCTTAATTAACAAATCTCCCAAAGGAGCTCTACCAGAAAAGAGCCCAGAGTTATGGATGTAATGGACATTTATCTTCTTGGGCTTGGCCTGCCTCATTCAGAAGGAAGGCTGGATGAATCTGAGTCTTATTGGCCAGTACCATCTGTCAGTCCAGCTCCCAATCCATGCGGGTTCTACTGCAATGCAATAAGAAATGTGTGTGCTTGAGTGTTGTCCTTGAAGAAATGTATCTAATGTCTCATAGAAAGAAGAGGTATTTGGAAGTAACAACTATAGACATAACATGAGTTCAGTGTGTGAGTATAACTCTTAAAATGAACAAAACCGTTAGGAAATTATATAAAATCCAGTACGAAATCTAGCAATAAAGTAAAATAAAGTAACACTCTAAAGTTAATTAATATAAGACGATCCTAACATTGGCTAAAACAATCAGATTTGATGCTAATACAGTCGAGTTTCTATGCAATCCTCTGTTATAGGTACATTGTGGGGTACTTACAACAGAGGCTGCAACCTATTCGGATTGTACAATCTTCAATAATATGTAGGATTTTGTAATGAATGTTAATTCATTTTCTGTAACCGCTTATTCCAATTAGGGTGGCTGGGGGCCACACAGAGACAAACAACCACACACACTCACAGTCACTCCTAGGAGCAATTTAGAGTGTTCAGTTAAGCTATTATGCATGTTTTTAGGTGGTTGGTGGAAGCCAGAGTACCCGGAGGGAACTCACACAGACATGTGGAGAACATACAAACTCCACACAGAAGTCCCCTGGTCCCCCTGGAATTCGAACCAGCAACCCTCTTGGGATGCAACATTCATGGGTAAAAAACAACACAAACAGAAGAGGTTGAGTCATATAACAGTGTTGTAGGACTATTAATGATCCATTTTGAGCTCTGCCTTGAAATGAGTCAGAGCATTTCTTGTTAAGTGCTCGGGATATAATGGTAGTGAGTGTTATTGAGAAGGTTGAGAGGTTAATGCGTGTGTCTGAATTTATGTTGAAATAAATGCAAGTGAATGGTCTGACACCCAGATAAACGTTAATAACCGCGTGCCCTCAGGGCAGCTGACTTGCTCATCACTGTCTTTTAATGTAGTGATACTAAGGGCAGTCCTTACAGTGAAAATGCTTTTATAAGTGTGACATATTGTCTCAATACTGAAAAAAACTGACATTCCTCTCATGAAAACCTTTATGACGGAATCTGCTGCAAGTGTGAGCCCGCAAAGGGATCACAGGGTCAGGTTAGGCTTTGTTTGTATAACCACCTCTATACTGGCCCATCCTCCCAAAAGCAAGGGTCATCACATTGGGGAGAAAAACAGCATTGTTTTTTAACATTCTTAAAAAAGCCAGTGTTGCTGTCATTTTTGTACTCGTCAGTGTGTGAGCATACAAAATACTTGAGTTCATAATGAGAGTTCTCATCATGATCATGTAAAGATTTCTCTAGTTTCTTTAGATGTCGGGTCAAGAGGTCAGACGTAGGAATGCAGGAGTTTTAACATACACAGAGGAAAGAACACATTAATTTAGCTCCTTGGAAACTTGAATGGATCCCCTATAAAAGTGTTCAGTGTAAACAGAACACTTGTTCTTGAGCAATGAAGAACAAGTGCCAGCACAGACACACATACTTTGCAGCATGCTATAGGGTTTTATGATTAGATTACTCAGTCATTGTTTAGCTTGATGATTAACTCTATATAGAGTGTATGGACTTAAACCACTATTTGGGGCCTTGAAAGACTAGGAGGTACCTTGTCATATGTTATGACTAAAAGTGGACACTTAATGTTGTTTTTTAGAATGATTTCTATGGGCAGGAGAGGAAGAGTTCAAAATAAGGAGAAAATGTTTCAATGAGTGAATCTTTGAGAACACAGATCTGACTCCGTCAGGTCTTAAAATTGTGATGTTTGTCGAAGCACCAGTTATATATTCCTATGAAGAAGTGAAAACTCCAAGAACTTTGGCAGATTATACTGTACTCACATTGCAAAGACAACTCAAGCAAATGTGCTGCTATGTCTTTTATTTAAGTCATGTAATAGTATTTGTGTTAGACCGCCAGGCTGACACATCAGTCTGAACAAAGGAAACCACTCAAGTCAAGACCATATCAGGAAGTTCAATTAATGAAAAAGCGCATTAATTGACAATGTAAGATCTGTGTGTCCATTTAAATAAAGCTCCCAAGGTTGCTAAGATTCATCCACATTCACTTTCAAACAGAAAATCCAACCTTCAAACTTGTAAAATGTACAGATTTATGTACCTAAAACCCTCCTGAATCCATAGTTGATCATGACTCCTTACTAATTTTTATTCCTGTATTTTCTTTTAACAGCATAACAAGCGATGATATTGTATGTTGTTTTTTGCTTAATTGTGCATTTATTGCATCATCGTTTTCGATTAATTTAATAGTCTAAATTATATGGATTTGCTTTCTGCTATTCTGACTGGTGGGAAAAATGCAAAGTTGACTGAGACTAATGAAACGGTTATCAAATTAGTGAACGTACATACAAATGTCAGACCAGTACACATCATTCAGGTAAGATCGTTCACATGGAATGAAAAATAATATGTTCTTTTTGGGGCGAAGAGGCCAAATTAGTCATATTTGTTCAGTCTTGTTCTAATTGTGGTGTCATGAACTTTGAAACCAAACAGTACATTTGCAGTTCGGACTGCTAAATGTTGCTCTGAGTTATTTGCAAAAAGCTCTACGTTCTATGAGAATAATGAAAGAGATCCAAAACAGTAATACCAAGGCAGTAAAAGGAAATCACTTAACAATGTAGACTTGACGAGAATGAAAATATTGCATTCCTCCATTCAGGGTTTGTCATGTGGTCGATTAAGTTTGCAACAAATGTTTTTTTGTTGTTGTTGTTGTGTCATAGTAAATAATTTGTTTGTTGCACAGGCACAGTTAAGCGATTTTGCTTACAAACAAACCAGCCATTTCAGTGGGATGTTGGTGAGCAATATGAATCAACACCTAGAGTGAGTTTTTCAATTTGCACTCTGAGAAATATTGTGAAACGGCAGAAAGGAAGCAGTTGAGGGAATTTTCACAGTCGCACCCTGCGTGAACATTTACTCCCGCCGTTTCGTACATAAATGACTGGCAGAGACCACAGACAATTACAGGCAATCAACAGAAATTACCTCGGAAATGACGGAACGTCATCATTTCTGTCAGGTTGGACGCTGAAAAGAGGCTGAAGGAAGGGCTTTTGAGAGGGTTGGGGGTTGCGAAGGAGGGATAGCAAAATGGCTGGAGAACAGGGAAGGAAATTCTGAAAAAAGGAAGAAAAAGGAAACAAAGGTCAGCAGGAGCAGTGAGGGGATAAGGCTTAGAGGACGGGGCCTGACAGGTGTAATCAGATGTGTCACACGGCCGTGGCAAAGTGGATGTCAGAGTAGCCACAGGGGGCTGCTACAAGTATGTCACAGCCAATAAGGAGACTTGACTAAAGGGCTGTTGAGTGTTTGTGTCTTTCTTTAGAGAAACCCATTACGGCTTAAGAGGCCCAAGTTGTATTGGTATTTTCAAAGCAAGGAACACTGGTGGGTTGTAACAGATTCAACGGGAGAGAGGCAGCGTTTCAGTGGCCACTCGCAAATCCAAATTTGTATGTTCAGATCGAGTCAAATTTGCATTTGTTCCTGGCAGCAGTTGGCTTTCCGACAGCCCGCACTTGTTTATGGCCCGACCTGCCGACAGTCAAGCCACTTGTTGGAGCCTGTCAGGTCAGTAAACAGATGTTGTGCAAAAGATAATGCATTAGTTACGAGCTGTGGTTAGGCTGAGCTCACAATGGGCCTTGGAGTGGTAGGGGGCATGTTTCCTCCGGGCCCCATGCGGGCTGAAGTCTGCAGAGAAGTCTGAGGAGCTGGCAGTTTCACTTTCTAGGTATGAAAGAGGCAGCTTCATGCAAAGCCTTGTAAATGTTTGCATCCATTCACAAAAGACATTTAAATGGGGAGTATGCTCTGTAAGATTTGTCTTTTTTTTTTTTTAGCATCAAGCTCACTTACAAAGATGAAGAAAAAGTTGGAGGACTTTAAACAAACATTTCTTTTTTGTGCATTGATTTCTGTCTTTTGGTTTTCTTACTTTTTGCTTCTTAGAGCTGTATTCCTTGTATTCTCTTCATTTTCAGATGATCTTGTGTTGTTCTTTTTTTGTTGTCATCACCCTTAGATGCTCTCGGTTCTCTTGGTGTTGTCACCTGGTGTCACACCTGTCTCCCGGTGCTCACCTGTAGCCCCCCCCCCCCCACCCTCAGGCATTGTTTTAGTCACTCTGTGGTTCTGGCATTAACCAGTCTGTTTGCCCTCTCTGGTTCACATCTTTAGTTTCCCATTGCTGTCTGTTATTTGTTATCTCATTAAGCTTCTGCTATGCTCCTTGTTTAGCTTAAACCACCTTTGTTTGTGTACTGCCTGCCTTTGTCCTGCATATTTACCTCTAGCTATACATGGCCTTGACAACTGGAGAGTATTTAGTAAGACTAAATGTACATCACTGATTCCCAATTCAATTTGATTAAATTGGATTTTATTGGATTCAATACAATTCAATTAAATTCTTGCAGAAAAAGAACAATCTCTCTCAACTTATAAGGGTCTCATTTTCTGGAAGAAAGGGATTTTCAAATAGTTACGTGCCTTATGACATGTCCATAGAAACAGAAGGAGATGGTTCATTGTATCTGTGTTCACTCATCTTTAAATCAAGAGAATCTCTACTGTTGTTCTGTTGCTTTCTCTGATCCAAGAACAGCTGAGTAAATAAACACCTCTGATATCAACCATCAGACCCTTCACAAAGGCCCTGCCAAACTTGTCAAACTGCAGGATCCGAGCGATCAACAAAAGACCAACTGCAACTCCAACAGCACTTCATGAAATTTCCTATAACATGATCTTATCTTGATGCTAGAATCCTCCAAATAAAATAAATGTCTTGAGAGGAAACTGACTTGGTGGATAAAAACAGTATGATTGCTAGAATTTGATAAGAGGACATGATGATATAATGCTTGGGAACAAATAATGGAATCAATGAAGAAAGAACAACTAATTGACTCATAAACCCCTCTAGTTTGGTTCCAATGAGGATGATACATCAGCATTGAGGGAAGGAACTGTGACATGCAACTTGTTTATCTATTTATTTATCTATCTATTTAACTTTTCTTATTAATATAGGCAATATAGGCATAATATTAAGCATTCTAATGTTATAATTCCCATATTATAATAATATGGGAATAGCTGGGCTTCTGTAAATAACTTCAGAGTATGGTCGGACCGCCTCGGTTTGGAAAGCGCTGTGAGATAACTGTTGTTGTGATGTGGCGCTATAGAAATAAAATTGAATTGAATATTGAACCTGTCTGTTTACCCATCATGTCATTGAGCTGACGTGTATTGTGAAGAAAACCATGAGCACTCTTTGCTCTGGGGCAATTCGTAGTCACAACCAGAAAAAAACGGTTTAATCAATTATCAAACTCACTTTTGATTGATGGAATGAGAAAAGCTCAAGATGATAACTGCCATCTCCGCTGGTCCTTTACCTGACATCAGCCCCATATCATCACTGATCGCTTTAATGAGCTTGTCTTCCTCAGTCAGCCGTCTCTGTAGGTTTGATTGGAACAGCACCATCCAAATTTTCCTGAATCATCTCTTTGTCCAATTCACTTTCTTGATTCCTAACTTACTATCATCTTAACCCAGTCATAAACAGACCATGTCTGATTTCTCCACCTCCACTGGAAACTTGGTTTCTTTTCTTTAGTATTTGGTTCATGTTAACCTTTCATGGGCCTAAATCTGATTTCCTTCAGCTGGTTTCTTATAGGTTTTTGTTTAACAAGCGTTAGCCCCTTTTAGTTTTCTTTACTTTCTTTCTCTCTCAAAGTATATTGTTTTATTGTTTTTAGGAAGAAACCGTCCTGGACGGTTTATTTATAACCTTTATTTGGACTTCCTCGCAGTTTTGGACCTATTTTTCCATCCTGTCTTTTCCCATTTGCCAAGTTGAATGAACATAAAGGAAATTTTCAGTCATTTTCATTAATTCCCATTCTTTAATCTAACTATCAACTACTGGGGCAATGTTTCCTGACATCTTAGAGATAATGCTCCCTTTAAACTGCAGAATTTGCACATCCAGATTTGTGTAAGCAAACTATTTGTGTTCAAAATGCAAATGACAACGCAATGTAATCCATTAGTTTTTCCTAGTATTTCTTTATCTATCCATTTTTTAAATGCAGACTTCTATCAAAAAATCTCAGAGCCACACCTATAATTTATTTCTTCAATCAAACAGCTGCACAAACTCCCTCCAAAGGGGGGCGTTTCGTTTATTATCTATGTCACTCATTCTTTACATTCGCCACGGTCTCCACCATCTCCGTTCATATGGCAACAAGTTGCTGCAACGGAGCAGGCGACATGATGTTGTATCGACTGCTTTTCTGTTTCAGCAATCACCTGCACCAAAATGCTCAGAAATGATGCCAGCAGAGACTGTCCCCACAATATCGACCATAGTATTTTTTAATATCAGCAAATGACCACTTTCTTCCATGAACAGGGTGCCGCCTCGTTTCCATTCCCCCTGTGTCTTGCCCACCCCCACATGGATTTACAAAGAAAACGATGGGATCGGAAGGGTGGAGCCCGTTTTTTTTTTTTCCCACTGCCAGTATGGCGCTCGTGGGGAAGGACAGAGGAGCCCGTATAGCTGCCATTAGAGCACAGCCAGTGGACGGTGTTTGTAGTGAACCACAACTCCTCTCCCAGCCGCCTTATCGCCCCCCCCCCCCCCCCCCCCCCCCCCCTCAACCCGCCCCCCCCCCCCCCCCCCCCCCCTCCCTCAATGTTTAACCTGACTCGTCTCCCCTCCGTAGTCCATCGTTTCCTGTTACTTAGTTACCAGTTCCCATGCATTTGCCTGGGCCGCATGTGTTACCATGGCGACCGTGCCTCCTCTGACGTTTCTCGCGGCTGCCTCTCAGCAGCGCTGTCCCGATGGCCTACAGCCACCCCGGGCCCCGACCCCCAGCTCCCTGCCCGCCTGCCCGCCTGCCCGCCTCATGGTCCCGTACGGCTGTCAGAGCGTGTTGGCGTCCCGCTGCAGCCCCTCATCACGCCAGGCTGCTAATGCAACTGCAGGCTGCATGCTCCGTGCGGTGCACTGGCTGAGCAGACAAAGAGGGAGTTGAAATTACAGACGCTAAATATACCGTCAGCATGTCCCCCCCCCACCCCCCCCCCACCCCCCCCCTCCCCACACGGCCAACGTCTCGGTTCAGCAGAGGTGCATGAGGAGAGTCCAACACAAAATACAACTTTTAACTCGTCCAAAAAACAAACAAGAAAATACTTACTCTCTAAAAACATTTACATGGTACCGGTTTTTTATCTTTGGTCAGGATAGAACAGATGACAGAACTCAACAAAGCTTTTCATTTGTGTGCAGACAAATTCATTTGAATGCAATACAGCAAAAGTCGTGCAAGTTTTACAAATGAAAACAAATTGACTTAATTTACCTAAGCTCTTCTCTAATACTACTCACTTCAAGGCCCTTTAAAAATGTACATGTGGATGATTTGATGATATGCACAGCAAACTGAATAATTTGTTATAAGATAGAATCAAAATGCAATGCAAGTCAAAGCATTTTGTCATATCAGGTAACTGTATGGAGGCGGCACACCTATAGCATATGTATTATCTCTGGCAAATATCTTATTTATTATTCCATTTTCATCCTTTAATTTGCATGCATATTTTTTCTCTGTGTTTCAGCTTGTACAGACAATACTTTAAAGAGCGAGGCAAATAGGCCTACTGAAGAGGGACTGAGAGTGGTCTTGCTGGTTGGAAAAATGACATTTTCTTTCAGCAGAAAAATGCATACAAATGTCTAAAATAACAATAAACAAAAACATTGTTCACAGGAAAACTCTGAGTTTGATACTAAATAGAGCGGTTCGCTAGACCTTTTCAAGAATATTATCCAGACGAATGACCTAATTGAAGAAGGTTGATGTATTATTCACTGTGTCCTTTTGCAGGACTGGCCCTGTGCAGCATGGGGGACACAAAGGAGCTGCCCTTTCCACTTCCCCCAGCAGGGGGCAGTAGCCATCGCACTGTGAGTCTCATCCTGATGGGCACCGGGCCCTATAAGGTAAACTTGTCAACCTTACTGAGGCTGGTTCATCCTCATCCTCCTCAGAGGGTTGGCCTCCGTGCCGCTGAATTCCTCCCAGCCCAAATTTACTGTGAGGACTCCCCATCACATCCCCATAACACATCTTTAATGTACAGCTACATAAGATAAAAGTCTGTTAATTGTGCAAATAAGCCTGTGGTGAAATCCTCAAACTCTTATTGATAATACTTGTAGGGCATATGCTGTTAATTTACCCCAAAAATACAATAAAGACAAACTAATTGCTGTGTTGTCACATTACAATGAGCCACCTGCACACAGCTTTAGTGGGTTATGTCCTTAATTATTATGGTTTAATTATATGCAATTGAACCTTCCAATATGATGTACATAAAGGCATTTTGGTAGACTCTACAGTCTACAGCAGTGGACGTTCCAAAAATGTGGTAGGTAATAAAAGCATGATCCGCGTTGAATTGGTAGGCTTTTGTGATTTTTCAACAAGGTGGTAAAATGGAACTTGGCTCTTTAAAATAGAGCCATAGAAGTTGCAGGATTATGAAACTTAATCCTGCACCATCACCACTGAGTTTCATAACACTCTATAACCTCATTTTTAGCACTTCTTTAAGTTTCGCATTAGAACATGGAGAAGAGGCAACAATAAAGTGGAGATATGCTTTCATAGTATGGACATAAATAAATCACACCGTTAGTGGTTCAAATAAATAGAAAATAAAAAGTAAATAAAAGCCGTGTGTGGTCAGATGATCTACCTGGAATGAAATTTGTGAAAGAATCACAATTGTAGACAAAAGCATAACCACACACTTTTTCTAGTCACTTACTACTCCAGATACATTGTGAACTACTTAGTGACCTAACTCTCATTTTGATGGAGGCTGCAACTGTTTAGTTCTGGCATACGGTGACCTTGCGAAATCTGAAACATTATTTTGAATCAGTCTGACCAGACAAAGATTAGAGGAGTAAAAATGGTATTGAGCATCAAAGGGGACATTTCACTTTGAGCAGCAAAGAGGATTTTGAATTTAGCCATTTAGCCATAACACAAAAAAGGGCGAGAGACAGAAATAAGGCACTGACAAATCATTACCCCCCCCCCCCCCACATAAACACACATACCCAACCCCCTCCCTGAAAAGTTGAAATAAAAAAAAGACACAAAGCAAGAAAGAGCGGCTAGACAGACAATACGAACAAAGATTATAATGAATGTCAGCAGCAGTATTTTTACTTTATCATGCTGACCATGTTAAAAATAATCACCTTGGTCCCATAAGAAAAAGGTGTATTTAATAATGCTGGAATTGTTTTGTACAGTTTATTTAAACCTTGTTGTTGGAAACCACTGTGCTCATCAATAAAACAAACAATGGGATTTGACAAATTGCTGAAAAAGTGTAAAGTGGGACCATTGAAGCAAGCATTACATGTCAATGTGATTAACAAGTCAGATGTGACACTTAAATTGTATGAGTACATGCATTTCTTGTTGGTAAATCAACACACTGGATCTGCATATCTGCATTTTAATCATAATGTATTCAAAACGCAGATTGATATGAAAAACTGTCTCAAAACTAAGGCAGCACATACAACCAGTATTTTCTGCAGGTGGCCGCTGATGCTGCGGTTCCAATAACACTGGACTTATTTTCCCCATCGCATCTCATTTTTATGACTTGTTGTTAGCTTGTTGCCAGGCCCTACATCCTGTGGCCGAGCCAACAAGCCTAAACTGAAAAAGATTATGTTTGTAAACCTTTATAAAAAAAAATTTGGGGTGAAAAAAATCACGTTCCGTCTATAATTTCTTCAGAAAGAAAGGATATAAATACACCATTACTTGTAAGACTCCACCACTGTTGCTATGGAAAAGAAGTCTGAGGAGGTCAAAACTCATGCAACACACGTCGAGAACAGCTTTATTAAAACCAACATATCACTTGGCCTTCATTGGGTTTTTTGTAAGATACCCAACTAACTGCAATTGCAAAAAGTGAGCATGAAATAGAAAACAGAACTAATTCACCTGTAACATATAGCTCCACATGTTACAATCAGTGTGCCACCTGATGGTAAGATTCAGCCTGGAGTTTAATGAATTCAGGCATATTCTTATCCAAGAGTGTGAGTGTGTCCAATTAAATGAACCGGTGAAGGCATGACGAGTTTAAAGGGAATGTGCTATGCTTCAAACTGACGAGGTTTAGTTAACGAAGTCGGACCCACGACACACTGACATAAAAAAGAAACGGGTGAAAAGGTTAAAAGAAGATAAATCCAAAGGACTCCATCGTAACACATGCCAGTATCTATTTAAATGTATACCTCGGTTTCCCAAAACGTTGAGGCATTGTGGACAACGTACAAGCAAAAAGTTCAAGCACAAAGATCTGCAGAGCTGCTTGACCAAAATTCAATGAAATGTTGGAGGTGACACATTTGTCTATTGACAGTGATTATGAATAACAGCAGCGAGGTGTTGGGACCAGTCCATGTTTACCACTGTGCACCAATTAGTGGCCTCACAAGCGTCTAGTGTTGATTTTTAGTTACCTTGGGCAAGGGCACGTCTCCAGATTCTTTCACTCTTGTGATAATATTTTGATGTGTCTTTGAAACAGTAATAAAAATCCTCAGAATGTTACATCAAAGAAGCAGCACTGAAGTTGCTCTACTATTTATGGGCTCATTTTAGGTAGAATACTGAAGTTCTTCTCATTCTTATTTGTGAGAGACTCAGCCTCCCATAAGGTGCTTTCTTTAAGCCTTATACTACTGCCCTGTTTCCCTTAATTCCCTGCAGTATGTTGCTCTATCTATCTATCTATCTATCTATCTATCTATCTATCTATCTATCT
>CAJRST010041110.1:15450696-15461376 GCA_907169785.1 Menidia menidia | reverse complement strand
ATCTATCTATCTATCTATCTATCTATCTATCTATCTATCTATCTATCATATTTACAAATTATCTTTTTCTGCTCTTAAATTACGTTTTTTTGGTACTAAGGTTGCAAAAACACTGTAATAACTCATTAACAGAACTGTATTTATCCATCCCCCCTTGAAACAAACTTTTAAGAGAAAAATAGTTTTTTCTTTGGTACCTTTGGGAGTCTGAGTACTGCTTCTTAGGCCATGCTTAACGGCCTCAATGCCCATGAAGAGTAAAGACGTTTTTCATTTAAGTGTCTTGCCAAAGGATTTGTAGTATGGTCTTCTAATAGAGCAGGATGAAGACAGCAGCATGTTCATGGCATCTGCAGGCGGACTAATTTAATAGAGACGACACTGCGTGTGGACAGGCGGGTCAATAAATGATCCAGTTGATCCAGCTCTTATTGAGTGTGTAAACAGAAGAGCGTGAAACGCTGTCATGCTGCCTGTGTGTTTGAGCACGGGTTTTTTTTTGTTTTTTGGCGTGTGGGGTATCTGAGTGTTAGACAGTCCCGGCGGTGGCCCTGCAGGACAGGAGGAGCCCTCCTCACGGGGAGTGGGAAGCGCTCGGTGGGGGATTGTGAGCATAATTACAGCAGTTGTGCTTCATTAGAAGCGAGGAGGCATGACCTTGCCTGCCCACTGGCCTGACAGCTGAAGCGCGCGGACGGTGGCGCTGAGAGATGATCTCTGAGTCCCGGGCTCCAAAAAATGTGCATGAATTTTACAGTAGTTGGAGACACTGAAAGTTATCTCAACATCAGTAAAATTACACGCAGGCTTGCCGGAACGTCCAGGATGGGGAATCAGCTCCAGCTTTGCATTCATAACGACGCACATAAGCGCACGTCACTGACATCAAAATGAACTTAAAGAAAGAAATGTTGTTTTTTTCAGTAATTGGATGGATCCTGTGAGTGCCAGATATGATGATGACAATGCTATTGGTGTCAGATGAAAAACAATTTAAAGTCACAGCTCAGCAGTTTTAGTGAGTTTTAGTGATGTGGTGAGGAGCCCATTCAATACCTTATAACAGAACTGTCTCACAGTTTAATGTGAAATGTAATGTGACAGATATACATATATATTTTTATCTTTGTCAGTATGCCCATTTAGGGCGACGGAGGGATATTTTTCCACATTTGAAGATTTGTGTCACACTGATGAGTGACGTATTTTCAGTATCAGGTAAAAAACACTTCTGGTACATGTATTCTGGGTTATTTGATTAGACTACTGCCCCCTATCCGGTAATCACTTATACATGCGAGGGGTTTGTGAGATTGGGTCTTCTTCTGTATGATCAATTACATCACAGACTATAAAAACGGACAAAAAACGTAGCTAGTGGAGAATTGCGTGTTGAATGCAGAATGCATTGTGAAATGGCACATATTTACTTCCATAGAAACTGCTGTGTGCTTAACTGTTCTTTTTCCTTACTGAATTCTTCATCTCCTGTGTGTCAGTGTCCTAAAAGTCTGGAAATGGGTCTGATCTGACTTGCACAATCGTACGTATTTTCTTCTTTTTGCAATGTAAACATCCTGACTAAGTTCATATCCACAGTCAAGACATTCAGCTAAACTACCGTCCTTATCCCAGCGTATAAACAAAGGGAACAAATCAATGTATTGAATGAAATATGTCTGAATCTGCTGTGATAGGTGGTAATATCCTTCCTTTCAGCTTGTCAGTATAGAAATCCTTCTAACAGACCTCTGACAGAATAGAAAAGAGCTGTTTTAATCTCATACATCATTTTCTTCCCCAACAGTTGAGATGTTCCCTGTTTCAAGATGATTTGACTATTACATTTGGGGAAGGTAAACAATGAGGAGGGAAAAGTCCCCCTTCATTATTTTTTAAAGATAATGAGCAAATCTATTGAAATGGTTTATTTTCAACGCATATTTGGGGATCAAACCGACATAAGGACAAAGCAGTGCATTTCAAATTGAACTATGAGCTTCTCCCAAACCTTGCTTAGTAAAACCCCTTCATTCTTTTTCATAATGGGCTTTTTTTTGCATGTTGAAATTTAAAATATGTGAATTGTTTCATATTGTTTGAGTTTTTTTTCAACAGGAAAAGTTGTGCAAGAATCTGTGTCTGAAAACTTTCCTTTTAGAAAAGGATTATTGTTAGGTATGACTCGGGTGACCCTGAAGCATCCCATAGTTATGCTGATATAGGTCTGTAACACCTTTCCTCACTGTGCTCTCTACATTCCATGTACAAATGACTATAATTACTCCTGTCATTGTCTCTTTCTCAGCAGGCATCCTTGGCCTGGTGCTTTGGTGCTTCTTTCCGGTCCTCTCAGACCACAGCTTATAGCCACCTCCTTGGAATTTGGTTCTGCCAGAGGTTTCTTCCAATCAAAAGTGAGCCTTTTTTTTTCCACTTTCATGATTTGGACTCATTTGTAATTTAATTAATTAGATTTGATTGGAGTGTAATTGTATTATGATAAATTTGACTATGACTGACTTGAACTGGGAAGTAATTTTGAAGTGCCAGAAGATGGCATTTGGGTTTGGTGCTTTAAACATAAAACTGACTTGAAAAGATTTTTTTTTCTTTTCTGGCTCATAAAAGTTAATCTGTTTTTTGATAACATACATTATTATCAATTGTATTATCAATGGAACAAAAGTGGTGTTAATTTGCTGATGCACGATTGACTTTGACTTGGAAAAAAAACCCTTAATCTCGTCTTAGTCTTTGTTGGGATCAAACTCAAAATATCTTGACACAAATTATTAATTCACCTTTTGCCGATTTTCTTTTTCCGAACTGGAATAGGTTTGAGCCAGTGAACTGCATGATCACAGCATGTTCTGTCAGGTCTCAGTTAAATGTAGCTTCTCTTTACTGGGTCAGGACCACTGTTGAGAGTTCATTAAGTCAAGTAACCCAAACTGTCATTTAGATATCAACAGAAAATATAGTATCTGTTAAATTATGAAAAATGTGCTGCTGGTATTTAAATCTAAATGTCCCAACCGCCCCATCATATTTTGGGTTTTTTTAGGAATGAGTGTCTGAAACCGATACATCTATTCAACCCATCATAGCTGTAGATCCACCCAGCCTTCCTTCTGAGAGACTCTGTCTCTCCAAAGTGTTCTTTTTATCCACTCATATTTGCTAAGCTGTTGCCAAGTAATGTAAGCCGTTTCTTTGTGGAACCACTTGCACTACTTTTACTCCCTCTGCTTTATTAGACTGTTTTTTGGTATCGGGTTGCTGATGTTAAAGTTCACTGTTTTGAATGAGTAACTAATAAGTTTTAAGATATTTCAGTGGAAATGAATTAGTAATGAAACGAGATATTTGTTAAAAAAAAAAAAGAGCCCAGTAATGTGGTATTAAAAACTACATAATGAAGCTTCTTTATACTTGCGACCTCGGCACTGCAGTTATCTGTTTTGAAAGTGACATTCAACTTGTCAAGTCTTTTTCAAAAACTTGAGAGCACAGGTTTTGCTTCCTTTTCTGGAAAATCTACCTCTTGACTTTTATTTTAAGCAATACTATCAAGTCTTTTTTTAGGCTTCTATCAAGTCCTGCAAAACTTTGTGTTACATTTCCACCACTTTTTGTGTAGAGGAGTCAATGCTGAATTGGATTCATTTGCTACAATCGAGCATCCATGTGCCCCCCCCCCCCCACCCCCGCCATATAGAGGCTGAGGCTCACCCTCTATGCAGGCCAGTCCTGAGAGAAGACACAACATGGTACCTTATGATGAAATGAAATGAAAGAGCATGCAAAGATGCAAAGGCCTTTGCCATTAGCCACACGTGGACGGAGGAAGCACGCACGCGTTTCAGCTCTATTTCTGACACTGTGAGCCTCTCTTCACCCAGTCGAGGTGGGGCTTTTTTGGCCCAGTGCAGCGTCGACTGAGTCAGGATGAGGAGATGAGGATGGGGCATCCCACTCACCCTCTGCACGGCCGGAGACACTGCTGCTCTGCTGTCATGGCAACAGCAGCAGTCACCACCGCCAGCATGGGCCCATAATGCACAGGCCAGGAGGAGTCTCTCTCTCTCTCTCTCTCTCTCTCTCTCTCTCTCCCCCTCACACACACACAAACACACAATGAAAGCACAATATATGGCAGGAAACTGCACAGATTAGACAAATGATGACCCTAAATGTACCGTTTCTTCCTGAAACATCTGTAATCCTTTACAAGAAAACAGAAAAAGAAAAAGAAAAAAAGAACACAACAACTCTGTGGGCTCTTCAAACCTTGTTTTACATATAAATAGGTAGCAGAAATAATTCCCACACCTTTTTTTCTTTCTTCCTTTACACTTGGACAGGTGTTTGTTGAGGATTAAATTACCTTTATGTGCTCACGTTTACCCAAACATGCAATGGTCAAAATTAAACTGCTTCTCAATCCCTGGCTATAAAGTGTTGCACTCACACACAAGAAAATATGTTTCATTATTATTAGATACACACGAATAGCATTTTATATAAGTATATAGCCCTAAGAATCTAGCCTTATGTTATGACTGTACTCCGATAATCTTTTCCAGTCAAAGTGCTTTTATCAGGTACACTTTGCCTCCCTTCCTGTCTCAAAATCACTCTGCCAACACAAACCGAAGGCTTTGCTGCTAATTCCGCTTTTTTTCACTGTAATGCAGACCTCTCTGTGTGTGTGTTTTCTACGTTGTGGGAATAAAGTCGACTCTGTAAGCCCATTCAAACAGGTGTGACGAGCAGAGACGGTCCCAGGTGGCGCATGTTGATCGGATACGTGGCCATATAGGAGGGCATTTTTGAGCATCTTTGCGCTTTTTTTTTTTTTTTAAAGGGTTGAGCAACCCGCATCCGAAAATAGTGTTGGCTGTTCGAAAGTAGGTCGGTAGGAACTGAGAGTGACGGTTGTTTCCACGCTTTTGTCTGTTCTTTGTTGTTTAGCAAGGACTGTGGGTTTTTTCTTATTCTCTTTCTTTCTTTCTTTCTTTCTTTTTTTTCTTCATAGCCCACCCTTGTGTGGTGCGTTTTACGCACAGGTGGGAGATACCCGCTCAGCATAGGACAGCCCCCCTCTCTGCTCCTCAGCGGAGGATGTGAGGAAGTGACATTTTTCACCGCTGCGGTTCGGGACAGCACACAGCTCCTCTGCAAACAGGTGTTCTGCTCTCCGGGTCACTTTTTTTTACCAGGAAACCGCGGGGAGGTATCGCGTCCCATTTCCTGAACCGAGCCTCCTGGACGCGGGGCAGCCGGGGACCGGAGGAGGAAAAAGGGGGGGGGGTGGGGGGGGATAAAAAGCCCGTTCAAGTCTGCTCTTTATTAGCCTGGGCTGTTTGAGCGGGTTCAGACAGAGAGAGGGAGGGAGAGTGGGAGCGATGGCAACGAAAAAGGCGTGCGTGGATGCGCCCAAAAGGAGCCGGAGTCCGGTCGTGTTGGAGGCTGAGATGTTCAGAGAATTTCAGGACTGGTGTCTCCGAACTTATGGAGACTCCGGGAAAACAAAGACCGTAACCCGGCGAAAATATAATAAAATCATGCAGACACTGTTGCAGAACGACGAGTCGGACGGCGTTTATGTCGACAACAGCCACATCAACGCCAAATTCAAATTCTGGGTGAAGTCGAAAGGATTCCAGGTCGGGACCAACGTTCTGGGAGAGCACAACAAGAAAGGAGCACCAGGGAAGCCCATTCTATATGTCCCGGTCAAGTCAACGGTAAAGTGTCTGTGTGTGTGTATGTGTGTGTGTGTGTGTGTGTGCGCGCGCCCGTGTGCGTATATGTCACAGGGAGAAAGAAAACGTGCTTGTACGCGCTCACGAGGTGTCCCGTTGCCGTCTATAAGTTGTCATTATTTAAGGCTGCACCCACGCAGCTGTCACGCGGGGAAAATCACGACTTGGAATGTTTTGTGGTCCCGTCATGTTCTCGTGGATCCCGACGTAAGCCTCACTTTGTCCATATCCCAACCAGAACGAGCCCTATACTCTCATCCCCTTGCTGCCATAGCAACCCCGGTGCCTCCTGGCAATCGCAATTGTAAAAGGTAGACTATCACGCGCAGCCATCGCGCCGGTGGGGCTGAAGTCCTGTCAGCGGCAGGAAACCGGCCGCAGAGCACCACATAATTGACCAAAGACAAGATTTTTGTTTGTGTTTCCCTTTTGGGGGTCTCGTGTGTGCCCGTTTGGTGAGGTTGTGCGCGCGCACGTGGGATGCAGAGGCATGTTGGAGGGTCGGTTATGTCAGGTTGCTCCGTTGTGTCCACCGGGGTACTGCACAGGCCATCAAGGCTAACTTAAGAAGTGAAAAATGCCCCTCTGCCGTGGAGCTCAGCAGGCTCTGATTGTCGGCTATTCATCAAGCAGCACGCGCCCCCACTGTCCCGTGAAAACAGAGAGGCACGAGGCTGGCTCCGTGCGTCGAGATCTCTCTCCCGCCCGGGCACACGGGGTTTCTACATCTCTCAAATATCAGGCCCCTTTTCAGAGCAATATCATTGTGTAGACACAGTGTGCTTTCATTCCACTTTTCATTGTCCTGGGCGGGATGCGGGATCGGCTCCCAGGCACCCGTTGCTCTGGCAACACCTGTGCAGCCCAGGATAGCCTGCCTCTGCCGCATTTTGGTCCCGTAGGTTGCATTCCGACATTAAGCTTATTTTCAGCCAGTTTGAGGCCGTTTTCTCTCAAGCTGTGTTCGAAAAAAAAAAAAAAAAGTTTTTCTTTTTTTTTATATTTACTGGAGGGTGGTAGCTGCGTCTAATTGGAGACCACGTGAGGGGCTGTGGCGGAAACAAAAGGGTCTGCTCGGGACTGATAGCGCCGCACGCCCACAGTGGGCGCTCAGACTTCACTCCTCCGTGGTTCTGGGTGAGGTCTCTGTCGTGAAATGGATGTCAGGTCACATCCGTCCAGCTGGGAGGCTGTTGGTGCGCCAAGGGTTAAGCCTCACAGCCCCCCCCCTCTCTCCCCGCCCTCCCCCCTCCCCCCCATCTCCCCACCTCCCCATTTTTTAGGAAAAAGATAAACATGTTCCTGATCAACTGTCACAGCAGTTCTCTCCTCACTCGCGCTCATCTCTAAGCGTGATGTTTGGGGCCCGCTGTGCCGGAAAGGAAACAACCACCATCTTAACCAAGAACCCCCCCCCGCCCCCACCACACACACACACACACACACACACACACCCTGCTCTGCTGGGACAGAGCCTCTCTGGACCTCAAAGAGCAGAAAAGCACATTTTCGCGTTAACAAACTGGAGGAGATCTTTGGCCGGATTAAAGTCTGAGCCCTTTGATTTGAGATGAATAGCACTGATCCCTCCACAGGTGTTTTACCTGTGCGAATGAACAATTTAGATTTGGGCCGGCCGCCTTTACAAAACTCCTCTAATCTGCTCAATATTAGGTTTCCCTCTGGGCGGGGGGGGCAGGTGTGGCGGGTCCCCGCAGGTGCAGATGGTGACCGAGATGTGTTGTTGATTAGTTGTTGTCTCCACGTTTTGTCCTTATATTAAAAAAGCCTTCTGATTCAGTGTATTTATCAGATTTTCTATCAATTTAAAGGGCCATTGAATAACATCCATACCTTTAAAAAAAAAAAGGCAATTACTGTGAGCACCCCTACGTAAGGGAAAGGCCCAGTCTTCCAGAAGTAGCTCACTGTTTACAGAGGAAAAAGACTTGTAAGACAGGGGAAGCCTCCCCCTGACTCAGCTCCACTTGGGAAATTTAAACAACAAACAGAAATATTAGCCAACACAAGCCGCTTTTAATTATTAGTCAGAGGCCACAAACCGACCGATAAACACGCACGTGACCGTATACTAGGAAGATGTGTTTTTTTTTTTAAAACCTTTTTTTTTTTTTCTATTTCCGCCTGTGCTCGTGCGGGCTTTAGGAAATAGGCGGCCGGGGGCTGGGGGGCCGGCTGGAAAAGTGACACACACACGTCACACGCGTGCGGACGTGCACACACAATGGTCAGTTTGCTGGCGGCGTGGGGCTGCGGGGGCCGGGGGGCGTGTCTCTGGTGCCGGAGCACTGGAAGCCCCCGCTGCAGCTGCTCCCAGGGTGTGCCAAGTTTCTTGTATGGGGGCAGGCATGGGGGCTAAGCGACGGGAGGCTGGGTGGGGGCAGGGATGGGATGGCGGCTGATGTGCAGACAGAGAGGGTCTCTTCTTCTGCGCGTCCGCCCGAGCACACAGGGCGGCTTCAGAGCGCGGCGGGACGGAGGGGCAGGGCGCAGGCTCGATCCGTCTTTTCAAGCCGAGACACAGAACCGGTTTTCTGTCCAAACCCCCCTGTCCCCCCCCCGCCCCGATCGCGGCGTCTCGTCCTGCCGGGGCTGGGAGAATCCAGCAGGCCTCAGTGTGGAGATGCAACCTCGTTTAGCTCTCATTATGTCCTGATTAGAGGATGCTACAGAGGAGGAGGGGGGCCAGAACAGGCACAGAGATGCATCACAGAACTGCACACAGCACAAGGCTTTTTTCACAAGAAAACGACCCAACGCCCCGTGCATTTCCCTTTCGGTTGACATAGGCTTTGTACTGGAAATGATTAACAATAGCGAGGTGTTGCGTTTTGTTGTCATGCCAACTGAAACCTCTAAATATGTTAATTTCTCCCAAACTTGGATTAGGCGAAACATCTATCTCATTCCAACATAGTGTCTAAAAGTCCAGAAAATCCAATCATCATCTTTAGTCCACGCTAAAAGCAATTTGTTAGACGCAAAATGAAGAACTGACCTGAAACCGTAATGACTGATAGCTGATCAGCAGAAAATTGGCATCTAAAGCTCCAGGGAAGCCTGATGACTCTCCTAATGATAAAGTTTCCAATTTTCTTGTTTTGATCAAAAGAGGTTGAAAAATACAATGCGGCCACTGTTAATGTATGGGGAAGGCTTTGGATTTTTGAGGATATCTATTTTTTAAAACCTACAGAATCTCATATTGACTGGTTGGACATTCTGAAATCTTAAAAACCTCTTTTATCATTTTGTTACTGAATTATTTTCTGTATTTGTCTGCTTTGATAAAAGGACTTTAAGGACCCCCCCTTTTCCTCCTTTTCTGACATTTTATTGACAAAGTAATCCATCAATCAATGGCTGACAATGGAAACCAACATTACCTGCAATCATAAAGTGGCAGGATGAGATCAATTCAACCACTCTTGACGCAGATAGAGGTTCTCCAAATTGAAGATTTGAAGAACTTTTCATCTAATAAATAACCACAGTATGAATAATATTTGTTTCGGGACGTCTCCTCCTCTTTTATGACATCACAGATCGCTTTTTCTTTGTCTTTTAAAAATGGGCCCTAAATATTTGGGCCTCACATCAGATGGGATGAGGAACATCATCATTATTATCTGATTAATTAGTCCGCATTTCCCCTGAGAGCCCGTCTTTTGTGGATGGGCCACAGAGTCAAAAGAATACTGGCTCTATTATTCAGTAGCATTTGCATTAATGTTATTTTCACATAGAGGATCTGCGGCGGCTTTTTGTCTGGTCTCTTTTTGTCTGCTCTCTCTCTGGTGGTGCTGATTAGGAGCAACACATGGGCGACCACTCGTGGGTTCAAATGGCAAAAAAACGCTCGCCGGCCCAAACAAATATCACCCCGGATGTTCTGATAAGAGTCGAGGCGGCCAGACTTCCCACCTGAGCATGTGTGTGTGCGTGTGTGTGTGATGGTGACTGACTCGTTTCCTCTCTGGGGCCACTTAAAGGCTGGAGACGTGCCAGTCTCAGGCCCCGGACTCTTTGTTCCAACCAGTGGTCCTAAAGGATCCACGGAAAAAGCAAAAAGTTTATGTCACCGCGCTCATTTTTGGTCATTTCACACGTTGCCAAGCTACTGTGACTTACTGTAAGTGATTGACGAAATCCATAGATGTGATGGTTGGTGCGCGCGCGTGTGTGTGTGTGTGTGTGTGTGCGCGTACAAAGAGGGGGTCGCTGATCGCATGCTCTGTGTTTCCTCCCTTCAGCTCTCTCTGTTGCCATGGAGAGCCCGTTCTTTGCTTTCCCATAGGAGGAGAAATTAACACCATTTTTAACTGGCCCGGGGGCCTCCCCCCCTTGTGTGTGGGAGATCGTCTGAGTTTTGTGCTCCACATGCACACGCTCACACACTCTGCGTTTTTTTTATTTATTTATTTATTTTTTTAAAGATGGCAATAATCTCCACGACCAAGCCGCCGCCGTCATTTTTTTTTTTTAAATGCCTTTGCGAGGCCAACATTGAACGAAGTGGGACAGTGGCAATAATGGCGTGGAAACGGCGAGGTGGGACCGTCTGCGTCTCCGGGCTGGGTGGGATAGGCTATTGGGCATGTCACACACTCTATCAAATAATGCTCATCACAGGGAGCAGGCGCATGCACACAGGGACACGCGCACACGCACACAGATGTCGGACAGAGGGGTTGAGCTGGGTGCACCTAATGTGGATTTAATGACGGGGGCTTCATGAACTGAGCCGAGCACGGAGCGTGATGGCGAGGAGAGGATGAAAAAAAAAAGGAAAGAAAAAAGAGGGGGATGAGGTTTTTAGACGTAAAGAGCCGGGGTCTTCCTCGTCCTCGTTTTCTGTCATATAAACCTTTATCGTGCGCCGCCGTCC
>CAJRST010041110.1:15416503-15445696 GCA_907169785.1 Menidia menidia | reverse complement strand
GATAGATAGATAGATAGATAGATAGATAGATAGATAGATAGATAGATTGATTGAAAATGGGCCATTGTTAGGCTCTCCCTATTGTTGTATGCTCAGAACATTTCCCCTTAATTTGGAAGGGAGAGATGCTTTGTGCAGGCAAATTAGGACATCTTTCCCCACGACTTTGAATTCATTATTAAACAAGCACAGTTGTCTTCCTGCTGGGAGGAGGATGGCAGTGTGAAGTGAGGATTAGGAGAGCTTCTTTGCGAGTGACGTCATGCGTGAGACCACTCCCACATGTGGCTGTGACAGAAGCACTCAGGAACTGCTGCCACTAAAGTCCAGGGAGCGGTAGTTGATGATAATGTAGACCTCACACACGTATAATTAGGATTATCCGGAACAGTGACCCACGGCTGTGATCTGCGGGTGAGTAGAAATGAACAAATGCTCAAACCGTGGCCGCATCTGCGCGGAGGCAGACTTTTGCAGGGGCCAGCAGACGATTAGGTAGCCTTACAGAGGGTTATTTCAGTGGGGCAGGATTGGAACGCATGCCTGAGCTGCACCAGTTAGTCCCTCAAAGCAGCAGATAGTTCAAAATGCTGGCTGTTTGTTTTGATGACAGATAAACAAGTTAATCCTACAACAAAATCCAAAATATGAGGTAAAGCTTCCATTACGAGTGTTTCTGTACAGAACTTTGGAGTTGTTTGGGAAAAGATCTAAAACATGATGATGTTTTAAGATTTTCTCTTTTAGTGTTATCTGTCAAACAGTGTCCCTGTTATGGACTTTGTGTTGCCATTAGGCCTGAAAGAAAAACTAGTATGAGGAAAAATTCTATGTTTTGGGGGTAATTCTTGTTCTTTAATAATTTCTGTGAAAGTTTCTTTCCAAGTAGAACTTGAACATGGCATCAGTTAAATGGAGGCACCATGTATTTGAGCTTCAGAAGCACGCAGCATAGATTTTTAGCTTGGAATATGAACATAATATCAAATATTTCCATTTCTGTTGCTTAACTCATTCAATGTGTATGCTGAAAGCTTGATCACCCTCTCGGTATGCACAGTTCATTCCGCATACACATACATATGTCTATCTAACTTAGAAAAATATCTGAGCTCTTACTTTCAGCCTCAGTTGGAAAAGCAGACTTCCTCCTCGTGAGCTATAGATTTCTCCTAAGCCTGGACATCAATGCTGCAACATACTCGGAAATGGTGTGATTAGAGACTCTCTATAATCCTACATGGCTCACTTGGTACCTAATAGAGCCATCACTGAGCATTCTGGTCCTTTGCAAACCCTGTACAGAGGGACGGACGCGTGTTCCCAGGAGTTTAGACCTATTTGTGTGTTCGTGTGAGGGGAAATGGGATGACAACATGTAATTTTGCCCCGTCCGCGTCACACGGCGCTCCTTCTGAGTGAGATGCCGGCTGACACATCAGGGAACAAGAGCAGGTCGTTTCTGTTAACGTGAAACAAAGTGGCCCGGGTGGCTGCGCTCAAGCTCAGAGGCCAAAGCTCGGGCCAGGCTGTCAGTAGTTTGGGAGATTATTCGGCTATCCTTTGCTAATCCTTACCCCAGTGGTGTACTCGTGTTTTTGTTCCGCTAGAGCAAGCATTCTACAGAGTCTGTACGTAATGGAGTTAAAAATAGCAGTGCTCTAAGAAACATATTAGTTAACCGAGAGGCTCCTATAGTCCTTATTCTACGCTGCTGGCTTCAGAGCATCAGACATCCATTCATTCACACATTTTGCTTTCAAAATTCAGGGACTGTACCCCATCCATTAAGTTAGGAGAAGAGTATGCCCTAATTAGTTAGCTGGTCCATCAGATTTGTCATAAATGACACTCATTAAGACAAGTGTTGACTGTAAACTTTGGCAAGAGTCCTTGTTTGTGAAATTTAAGTGTAATTACGCAGGCGTCATTCTGCAAAATAAGTGAGGCTGAAGCTGATGGGAGGCTTGCGTTGCTGCCCCCGTGGTACATTTCAACAAAGGAAACATCCCCTGCAAAAGAATTTCAAAGCTAAGCTTGAAGTTATGCCGCTGAGCCTCATATTACCCTCCACTGAACCTGCTTGGCTTTTTTTCCTCCAGCGTCCCCGGACCCAAAAGTCTCCCCTTCCTCCCTCCACCGGTTTTCTCTTCCAGCCTCATCTCTCTCTCTTTCGTGGCGTTTCAGGATGACAGTTCGGTGAGCAGCGAGGACATGAACAACGCTGAGCCCACATGGGTAGCAGCTGAGCAGCCCGCAGTGCCTGAGCCCAGTCCGCCCAACGGGGAGAGGGTCAGCAACCCAGCGGCGGCCATTAAAGAGGAGGACGGTAAGAGACGGCCTCCCGTTCGGCTTTATTTACGTCTGCCATTTGAAAGTATTCTTGCTGAAGAGGGAGCGAACAGATTGTTGTTATGCAGGAAACAGCTTGCCTTGTTCTTAATCCAAATAAATCCACTCTTACGGGGGGGCGGGATGGCACCTCAGCCCCAACCCACTCTGCACCCCTCTCCGCCGGCGCACACAGCTTTTGAAAAGTAGGACAAAGGCTGATGTTAACCCCCTCGCAGATTAGGCCTCATAACGGGAGCTATCCAGAAAGGGGGCAAATCGGGAGAAATTGAAATGTTTTTTCTCTGACGGGCGTAGATGTTAAACACGTGGAAATCCTGTGATGTCAGAGCATTTAGACGGCTGCAAAAGCCGTCATTTGTCAGGCACCGGGGAGCCGAGGCTCCCTTCCCCCATCAGTTCCCTATCCCTCGTGCTGTAAAAACTCCTAATGTTCCCTCTTTCTATCCTTACTTTTATTTGTCTTGACAGCTGACCCCAATACACATGTATCTAACAGTTTCAGAACTCTACGGCGTTAGGCAGGAAGTCCCATCCCCCTGACATGAGACACCCACGCTTGCTCGCTGCAATCGCGGCTCGTAGTAAACAAACCTGAATTAAAAAGGCTAAGAGATGAGAAAACGTCCGCTCTGCTCATTTACGTCTCTGCGTCCCCACCCCTCTGCCAGATGACGACTCCTCGGAGAGCAGCAGCGCCAACGGGCTGCCGGCCCTGACCTCCCCGGAGGTGCTGGCCGCGGGAGGGATCGGGACCCCCCCAGACGGCGGGGCCTCCTACGGGGAGGCGGCGGAGAACGGCGTGAGCGCCCCGCTGGACTTCAGCACCACCTCCTCCTCGTCCTGCTCGGAGGATCAGCAGCCGGTCAACCTGAGCGACAGGCTGCTCCCGGCCGGAAACTCGCCCCCGGATCCCTGCCCGGCAGACCCCACCCGGAAGTACCCCATGAAAACAGAGTTCAACAGCAAGGTGAGGACAGGAGAGGCGGTTCTCCGTCGAAGTGGCTGTCTGTGGGCATCGACGAATGACCGTTGTGTGTTTTTTTTTCTAGTCCCCTCCTTACAGCTCAGGAAGCTACGACTCTGTGAAGACCGAACTGAGCATGAGCGTGGAGGACCTAACCTCTAGCCGGGCACAAATAATCGACGATGACGATGACGATCACGATGACCACGATGACAGTGACAAGATCAACGACGCTGAGGGGATGGACCCAGAGAGACTTAAAGCATTTAATGTAAGTGGCCAGTCAAACCATAGCAGGATGTAATTAATAGAGACAGAGTGCAGAACTCTGCTGTCATAAGCCTGCCAGCCCGGCTTTTAGATCACATATATTATCACTTGGTGGAGATTTTTTCCCTGCAAATACCATTGACGAGGAAACAGGAGCAGTGTGGCTGCGATGATGCACATTAAAGCAAACAAGCAAAGAAATCTTTCTCTGAATTAAATTTATTTCCATTTTTCCTCTTCTAATCACCACCCCCGTCCTCTTCATACCCTCTCCTTCTGCCCTACCTCTAACGCTCCCCCATCCTCCCTTGCCGTCCCTTTTCCTCTCGCTTGTTTTTCGACTCTCACACCCCCTCTCCCGACCCCCCACTTCATTGTTTCTGCTCTACATCCCTCCTCTCCCTTCCCCCCACCACCTCGCATGTGTCAGATGTTCGTGCGTCTGTTCGTGGATGAGAATCTGGACCGCATGGTTCCCATCTCCAAGCAGCCCAAGGAAAAGATCCAGGCCATCATCGAGTCCTGCAGCCGGCAGTTCCCGGAGTTCCAGGAGCGCTCCCGCAAGCGCATCCGCACCTACCTCAAATCCTGCCGCCGCATGAAAAAAGGCGGCTTTGAGGTACAGAGTGCTCCACATCTCCAGCTAAAAGTAAAGGAGCGTTCGCTTAGAAATTCCCCACAAAGTCGCGTTCACATTAAAACGAATTTCCTCCAACTCCCCCCCCGGCAGATACGACCGACACCTCCTCACCTCACCTCTGCCATGGCCGAGAATATCCTCGCCGCCGCCTGCGAGAGCGAAACCCGAAATGCTGCCAAGAGGATGCGGCTCGATGTCTACCAGCCGATGGTAAATGCCCCGGCAGTTGGTGTGTCTGAATCTGCCCAGCAGGCCTTTGAGACGTGCTCAAACGCCTCATCAAGAGGCACACTATTGTTTACAGAATAAAAAAAATGGAATTTGTTTTTCCTAGGACGAGACTGCCTCTGTTGACAAACCCATCTCGAGGGATCCGGCCCCCGTGGTGCCATCAGGGTTCACCATTTCTAGTGCAGCTTTTGCCCAAGACCAGCTCTACACCAACGGAGGCCTCAACTACAACCTGCGGGGCTACGGGACGGTGGGCAACCAGCAGAACTCTGGCGCTGCACAAACCAATGGTGAGTCTCTGAATTTGAAATAATGCTGCTAAAGAATGACTTTTCTTAATATTAGGAAGCGCAGGGCCAATGGGTGCAATGCAATAAAAACTGACTCATAAGATTATCAACTACAGACGGGTTATTCTCTTCCTGTTTGATTGTGCAGGTGGAAAAACTAATTTGTTCTGGTTTTTAGACGTTTTTTTTTTTACCTCAGAATGTTGGTATCCATTTGGTGATGTGGTATTTTGTCCCACATCTGTTCTGTTATTGTGGTTTCAACATATAATGTGCAGACTGGAAGTTTTCACCATGATGTTTACATTTTTGCACTTTGTAATTATCAAAAAAAAGGAACTCCAAATATGTAAAGAAAGAAAAAAAGATTTAAAGAAGACGACAACAAAGCAGACATGACAGTAATATCTGTATTTTTTCATCAAATTTAGACCAAAAGAGCTATTTGCTGTAATTTTTTTCAGCTGTTTTTTTCCCAGAATGCTCTGCAGTGTTTTTTTTAATAAAGTTACAAGTAACAGAACAAACGTAGGACAAAAAAAGAAAAAAAACACTAGTAAGAAGTCTTATGAGAGGATGAATCCATTCCCCAAAACCTGAACCTCAGTTTTATTATGAAGTAATGTGGGATCGTGTTAACAGAGCAAAAGAGTTTCAGAATGTCATTCTCTAACCCTAGTCTAGAGACCTACATCAAGATATTACAGGAGAGCTTAAAGAATCTAATATTAACTTTTTGGACCTTTTTCCATCTTAGTTAGTTTGTATGTGTTTTAATAAGCATCTGCACATATTTCCTATTTTTTGGTGATATAAAAGTAACAGGGCTGGCACAAAACTTTCGCATTAGGCTTAAGGAAGTGTGTAACCGTCCCGGATCTGTTCACAGGTCCCACAGATCTGAGTATGAAGTCCATCGGCCCAAACTCCACCTCCTCCAACTCTAACAGTCACGGTCAGGGCGGCGGAGGGGGCGGGGCCTCAGCTCAGCTCAGCCTTCCGGAGGTGACGGCGGTGAGGCAGCTCATCGCAGGCTACCGAGAGTCCGCGGCCTTCCTGCTCCGCTCTGCAGACGAGCTGGAAAACCTCATCCTGCAGCAGAACTGAGTCTGAGCCAAACCGTGCCAACACCCACCCGCCCGACCCCCCCACCCCCTCAGCCTGTCCATACTCGTTGCTTTGTGTCATGCACGTTTGGGCAGACGTTCGAACACACACACACACACACAAACACACAAAAAAAAAACAGAACACAGTTGTGATCCTTCAGTGCACAGTGGGTCCTGTAGGTATGGTACCTTGACTTATTCCCACGTGTCCATGTGTTTAGACAGGCCAAAACATATCACAGGCTGGAAAATGTTTATTTATGCATTCGGTTCACTTTGACCTTAGTGCCCTGTTTTGTGTAGCCATTCATCCCATTCGTTTCATTTTGCCACCGGAACCTCCATTCGTCTCAGGAAGTGATGATCTGTGTGAAAAAAGAAAGAAAAAAAAGATGTTTGTTGGTACACAGACTGAGGTGTTGAATTAGCTTGATTTCCGCCACACACCAAATCCGCTGATTTGTGCAGACGTGTGAAGAAGCAAAGGGTTAAACGGCTGTGAATCAGCGCCATTACTTCTTTTCTATTTTTACACTAGTGTAAAATACGCTGTACATTGGCATAGGTTCGATTGGGTTGTCTCGAGTCAAGTCATTTCTAAATCCATAAAGGAATCGCTGCTAAAAGAGGTGGCAGCCCGCCACTGACCCGTTAACCTCAACAGCCTCTCCTGTCCTTCTCTCCGGAAAGGAGAAAAAAAAAACATTTTAAAAAGGACAAAAAAAAGATATTGAGAAAGAAAATGAACAGGATGACAGTGTCAGGTCCGTCCGATGTGTGGTCAAAATTCTGCTTCGTTGGAGTGGCTGCAGGCACTTCAGACTCATTTATCCAGTGCGACTTTCCTTTCAGTTTTTCGTGGTGAATCTTTCTATGATGGGCAGTTTCTCATTGCTGAAAAGGAGAAGGGCTTTTAAGAAGCCTGGGTATGCAAACTGAGGTCAAACACACCTGTCAGGGAAAAAAAAATAGGAGAATAATGTTGTGCTTGGACTCTCGGTTTAGAACCAGTGCTACTGGAAACTAGAAAAAGGTGCAATATTGGAGATAATCAGTAATGCTTACTGAGTTGAGTATGTTTTAAGAGAGCGATACACCACAATCCTCTCATGCTCTAACGGTCAAGTTGTAAAAAGAAAAAAAAAAAGATATCCCATGCAGCATTGTAGCCTAATTCAATGTTGTCGTTGTTTGTTGTGAATTCTGACCTCATGACTGAGGCACTTTCATGAACTGGGATCAGTCCTCTGTTGCGACAGAAAGAAAATGGGACCTGGCAGATAAATGAGACTTGTTGCACGTCTTTTTCTTTTCTTTTCTTTTCTTTTCTTTTTGGGTTTCTTTTTTTTTTACTTCAAAACATGTTTGGGTGGTCAACTTAGAGCGGCACATACAGAAGAGCCCACACGCTCCCGCCACCGAGAGTCAAACAGATGCAGCCTGAGGAGGCTCAAACACACACACTCCGTCTTCTGTCTGTCCGTCCGTCCATCCATAGTGTCTTCTACGACCTCGGATTTTCAAAACTACGAATCACATCTGCATTTTTTGCGCGTCGTGTCTGAACGCACACTGTTTGAGAAGAAGCAAGAGACAATCTTTAAAAATCGCATCCCAGTTTACTCTCCGAGCTCTCTGTAGTGGTGTGTGTGTGTGTGTGTGTGTGGTTATGTGTGCATGGATTTACGTCAGTGTGCGATCTAAATACACACAGGAGTTCTCAAAGCAGACCTAGAGCACAGTCTCACAACTTTAACCGATGAGTCACTCAGCACAAAAACACTTGTGTAAGTGTGTGTGTGTGTATTATTTCCTGTATACCTTTTCATTTTGGTTGTTGGTGTGAGCTTTGGTATTAGCGGTGTGCCACTTTTTGTGTTTTGTGTGCATGTGGAGTGACCCAGTTTGTACAACGCCAATCTGAGAAGATCCAATTCCGTCGGCTGAAACATTCCAATGACAATGACTCCTTAAGCAGCTCAAAGTGGCTCGCACCTTATCGATTAGTCAAAGCTGAAAGAGATATTTTTCTGTATTTATCACAAATCTTAACTCACATCCCATCAGTCTGTTTCGCTCTCAGAGTTTGTCCCACCACAAGCCTAGTCTGGAGCCGGTCGTCCATGTCCTAAACAACCATTTTCTTTCTTTTTACTTTTTAAAATTGCCATGCAATGATTGGACCACGTAACCTTTGCATTTGAATTCTATTATCTATTGCAAGTTTGGAAGCACTTTATAGCTCAGGATTAAGGTAACTTAAGACGTCGATTTTTGCGTCCTTACCTCATTTGGGAGTATCCGCTTCAGTTCACACACAACAGAGAACTGATCATTCGAATAGGAAAAAAGACAATTTGACACAGCTCTCAATCAGAGGCAGTTTTCATCAGTCAAAAACGGCTTAATCGGAGCTCAGTTCGAACACAGAATTGTGCACGGTCCATCTGAGGCTCAGAGATGGAAGGATGACTGAGTTAACGAGACCACACTCATTCAACTCTACATGCAAAAAAAAAGCACACCTAGCTGCTACATCCACAGGCAAACAAAAAAAAAGAATAATCATATGAAGGATGTAGAGAAAACCAGCAAATGATGACATTAAGGTTTCAGATCTGTCACATGAAGCTTTTTCTCTTCGTAAGTAAAGTTGAAAATGACCCTGTAGGTGCAGCAACACACTATTTATCGAGCTGTTTGACTGTTTGGGTAAAGACTCAAACATTGAAGGGAGGTATAACTCACAAAGACTGCAAGTGTCATGTTTTTTCCTCTTTGACCCCCCACGAAAAAAACAATTGTGAATCCCTTAATGGACATAATGTGGGATCTCTTTGAACCTAGGAATTTCCCATCTTGCAAAGCTATGTCTGCTTACCTCATCTTGCTCGACTCTCCTCCTCCCCCCCGTTCTGAGCTCAGAGAGATGAAGTCATAGATGAGTCCTCACACGTCTTCCTCGTCTTTCTCCAACCTCCTTGTTTGTTACCGTAGCCATAGCGGATCCTCTTCACGTCATTGTCAACCTCAGTGACAACCTGCTGAAGCTCATTCTCAGAACCAAACATTTGCCTGCAGACTGGTTTTCTGTCTACTACGCTGAGCAACGTTTTAGCTGTGCGCTGGAGTTACTGTGATCAACGGCAACCTCTTGTTGTCACGTCGTTGTTTGGTTCCGTTCTGTTTTTGTTTTGGTCTTTTTTGTTTGTTTGTTTGTTTTCCAATGATGCCCAATGGATTTTCTCTTTGTATTGACTGGACATTGTAATCTATCGGTGTTGATTAAAATGCCCTGGTAGCTTGTGGATTGCTAAAGTGGTCAGATAAATGTACTGTATAGCTGTACAAAGAGTGATAAAAGATGTTTTAAACCTTTCTTTTTTTTTCTGTGGGTACAGCACTGTTGAAAAAAAAAAAATCTAAGTGGTTTTAGCCCTTGCCTGTTTTAACTTATCATTTTGTGATGGTCTGTATTACTTCTATTGTTATTTATATTATTTGAATTGTTGCCTCCCCTGCACCGATAAGAGACTGTAGCTCTGTGCAGGGGGTCGTACTGTAAACCTGTGTGAAGCTTTGTATTTTCCCCTCTGGTTTTGGACTCAGTGAAAGTGTGATGTTTACATGTACAGTTTTTTCAGGATATTTTGCGTTGTTTTGTTTTGTTTTGTTTTTTGGCAATTTATCCAAATGCTTTCCTCACCCTCCCCCCCCCTCATCTATTTCCCTAATCTGTGTGCATTTGCCTAGATATTTTCCTTTTGTTGTTTCATTGCATCGAGTGCAGACGTGACCTCTTTGACGGTACTCGGTCACGTGGTCAGAGTGTGCATTGACGGCCGGCTGCGGTCAGCTCGGTGTTGTGACGGCTTCGAGCATTTCACTAGGTCATATTAAGTAAATGGGAGCTTCCCAACTTCTCAAAGTGGACCAGCAAAGATTTATTAAGGATTAAGACGACTTTTGTCAACTGTTTTCAAATACTGTCGTGGCCTAAACGGAGAACGGTGGGGTGTGGGTACATTTAAGAAACTACATTAAGTGCTCATAATCTTTTAGTATCCTGGCTGTGTTGTCTGGGAATACTCCTTGTCCTTAACCCGACTGGTGCCCTGAAAGGTACACTTTGACCTGTTGTAATATCTCCTTGGTAACATAAAAGCCATTCCCCTCTCCTGGCCTTTTAAGGGGAACCCATAAACCTCAGGAAATACTGAATCTCCAAGTTTAGTTTTATCCGCTAATTTCTTCTGAGATAAGTCTCTAACAAAAACCATTAACATTTATATGAGATGTCTATTGTTTTGTACATTTATCATTGTGATTTAAAAGTGGAGCTTTTTCCAGTACCTGTGACTTAATATTTTGATTTTTTTTTTTGGAGTGTTTATAAGTATGGATATTTATTATTATATGTGAAACTACAAAAAGACAAAAGAAAAGGTTGAACCTGTTTCATTTGTATGTTTCATGCAAAACTGTCCAGGTGAGATTCTATCTGCCTCTTACATATCACTAATGAGGGACCTGTGTTTGTTTGGAAATAGCGCTTTTTCAGTGTTGCATCAACGCGATGAAAACAAAACAAAAAAAGTTTTAAAAAAATGAAGAAAAAAAAAAACCCTGTGGTTTTCCAACTGCAGAGTTGCAAGGCTCTCCTCTTCTCCTGAGATGTCAGTAATTGAATAAAATAGTGCGATGAGCTATCAAAGTGAGACTTTGCTTGTAGTTTCCTTTCTTCCTTTCACGCCACCCTACACTTGAGACTTCCACAATCTCGCACAAGAGGGCAGCAGGATCCCAGTAAAGAGACCATGCGCTGTTTGCAGAGGTGACAATCTAAAAGAAAATAAAACCTTCAATGTTCAGATACTTGCACAAAGTTTACACCTAATAACACTGCCTGTTTGTTTTCTGTTTGTGTGATGGCACACTGTTAAAGAAAGCAAAATCCACTTCTAAAAACTTCTATCACGGCAGTAATTCTGCAGGTTTGGGTAGCAGCTCACAGCAGGAAGGTATTCCTCGTTCGATCCTGTCCAACCAATTTCACAAATTCGTGCTGATCCCAATCTGCTGTTGCAGAACCGAACCTCTCAGCCCCATCTCCCAAGAGCTTGGAGGTATTTAGGCTGGATGCTATCGGTCCAGTATGGCCGAAGCACTGCAAAGGTTCTGGTCCGGAGAAACCAGAGTCGTGGGATCCTGTTTGTGACGGCAAACTGTTGTTTTTTTGCTTAGTCCGTCTGAGGAAGTGAGGAATAGAAATGTAGTAAAAAGGAGAACGTGAATCGTAGGACGTACCAAAGCACTCTGCCTCTTCAGAAAAATAAATATTAGCACCAGAATCTAGTCATCAAGGCCTAATCTTCCTTTAAAATAAAAGAATAGTAAGCACTTCAAGGGTACATGTGTCATGACCAGTTTACTCCTTTTTCTTTGTGGGACAGTAAACAGTAAGTGCTGAGAGAGTACATGAGTCATATTTAAACAGTTACATCTGTGGTTACTGGTATTTTCCCCCCACAATCCTTAGCTAGAGGCCTTTCTTTGAGGAGGTTGTGTCCTCTCCGGTGCCTGCATGGCTTCTCTCTTGGTAGTCCGGCTTCCATCGGTTGAGTCCAAAAGGCCAATACCCTGCAACTTTTAAAAGGTTCTGCATCGACACCATTAGGAGACCTGTGCAGAGCTTAAAAATCTTTGGAATTGATTTGTTTAATCGGAATGTGTGTGTTGAAACAGGAAAACATCTCAAGCCTGTAGGACAGCAGCCCTTGAGGACCAGAGTTGGACACCCCTGACATACATCATAAGAATGTTTGTTGATTCCAAACTGATCCCATGCGAGCACTGTTGAATGAATTATTCTTTTGGTATGAATTACAAATCAGCAAATAGTCTGATGAACAGCAGAAGGGAATATGTGTGTTTTGTACTTATTAGTATTTGTACCATAAATGTCTAAAATACAAAAAAGATACATGCATTTATATATTGGAGCTGCATGAACTCACTCAACAAACAAACATAAATCGGCTCCCAGAAGTGTTTTTACAAGTTTTTAGAGCAACGTTTGGGAAACCTAACCCTGATCATACAGGAGAAAAAAACCTTGAGTGCAGAGTCTTTGGAGAGTTGTTTTTCAGAACAGTTTAGGCCATGCAAAGTACACAAACAGAAGGCTTAAAATACACAACTGTGGACTGTGTGAATAACTTATCACGCTGGGAGCACGACAGCATGGAGGTGTTTTTGTTTTGACCCTGAAAGCCTCACTGAAACGTGGCGCTCTTGTCCACGCTCATGGGTCGTGCTGCAGCTCAAATAGAAACCTAAAACAGGACTCCACCTTTGTCCCTAAAAAACAGCCTGAGCCCCTATTACCTTAAAAAAAAAACGCAACCAAACATGGAAAGTTACTTAGTTATAAGCTGCTTCTAAAAACTGCTGTGCACCGGATACCTTTTAGCTCTTATCCGTGGAGTATGGACTTGTACACTTAGTGAAAGTCATGTGTTGATTTGTTTGACAGCGCTGACTCATGAGCCAAATTGCCTTTGCCCCAGATTCCAGTTCATACTTGAGCCAGCATGAGCATTCAGGGAAGCCATGCTGGAATTTCGGCTGACCGTTACAAAAGCTCAAGGTCTTATGCACATAAAAAAAAAGAAACATTTTCACCTAGTACTTTAATTCCATACTCCAGGAAAACAGTGTATGATGTAGATTTGATCAACAACTCTAAACAGATACACAAACATAAAGATACAAAAACAAATGGCAAAGTGCAATGAGAGTTTATGACAACTGACACAATCATTTGTTGTATATTTCAAATATGAAGTTTGATATATGAAATTTAAGGAAGACCCCTCCTCTGCTGATCAAACTGCCAGAGTGACTAGCTTTATCATATTAAGGCACATCCAGTAACCGTCAATTTTTGGGGCGCTTCCGCATAATCCCGGTGGAGGGTGTCACATCTGAAAAGGAAACACTCCTTTTTTGGTCTAGTTCTGTCACAAGTATTAGAGTAGAAGTCCTTTAAAACCACCTATGCTAGGGGAAATGTTGATATCCCTGGTTTCTCTCGTCATTAGGGTTAGGGTTATAAGGCAAGTCTTGAAAATAGACTCACTGACACAATTGTTCCTGGTTTGACACTTAGAATAAGTGTCAAACCAGGTATATGAATCGCTAAATCAAGCTAAATAGGTAAGTCAAAAGTATGTCAACTAGAACACCCACTGTTCCCACTATTTTTATTACAGCATCAAGTTCAGCTGGCAAATGCCCAGTTGGTCAAGTTTTAGCAGCTTCGGTTTGACATCTGCTCGAGTATTCGGCGGTCATAAACTCCACCAAACACTAAGTTTAAACTCTAAACACTAATGCTAAACACTAAGTTTAGTCTGTTTCACTCTGTATTGCACTTTCTTACATTGCAGCTTTGTAATGAATCTTATTATCAAATATTATCAAAAATCTGTAGCTTCACCCTGGTATATTTAGTTGTCTTTATATCCCTGCCCTTTATAAGTTTTTTATGGTGTGCATCCGTGTTGCTTTCCTTGAACTATTTTCAGTATTTGTATTTCTGCCAACTCTGAGCAGGGAAACCCAGACCGCAGACCTGTGTGAAGGGACCCTCCTGAGACTCTGAGATGACACCCACTTGGATGGAATCACGGAACATTTCTGCGCTCAAGTTGTTTTTTGATACCCTGCCACGCAGAGAGCAGCTTTGGGGAGCATGATCATTCAGTTTTAAAATGAGTAACGCTACTCCATGACAGGAGGACATGAATAATGTCTCTGACCCCCTGGATGCTAAGGTGCTGGTTCCAGAATGAGGCCCCACTCTCCATCCAGGGATGACACTGTTTGACTTTCCTATTTGATCAGACATCTTATCTTACAACCGAACTGGACAGAAACCAGACTTTGTTCGGTCTATTCTTAGCTGTTGGTGTGCTCATTGTGGACACAGCAGATTACTTTGTAGACAAGTCCATTTCAGAGAACCAGTCAATCTATTGATCTTTTCAGATTACCAGTAAGTCTGGATCCAGAATTTAGTCACATTACACAAGACAAGATTTTATAAAGACACGAGGAGGTATAGTCCATCTGCTACAAACCAGACAACCGAATAAAAAACTGAAATAAACTGGGGAAATTGAACTATATGAAAATCTCACAGATGATAGGTTGCGCATAGATTTAATTCATTCAATTTCATTTAATTTCATGAGATTTCATTCAACTAAGAACTGTATATATTACTGAGCAGAAGTCTGAAGCCAGCAGTAATCTCTTTATATTGCTAAGGAAATTATAACAGGTTAGGCTGCAAACACAATTGTGACAATAAGGAAAAGGCAGAGTTTTTTTATCTCATAAGTTAGAAAGACATCATTTGATAGGATTTTTCGAAAAGCCCTTCTTTTGGATGTTGGCTGCCATTTGCCCTGTTTTCTTTGCTGGTGTGGCGGTCTGGGCTGTGGGGCCTGCTCATCCTGCCACAAGACCTATAGCCACTGATTTCTTCTGTCCAGTTTTCGGCAGTGAAGCAGCTGTTGATTAAAGATAGTCCGAGCAACTACTGATCAACTTTAAAAAAGAATGTCTGACTTCTTGAGAGATAAAATATAAATACATGAGCAGCGCCATAACATTTCCAGACAGTGCCTTGGCATTAGTTCAGGGAGTCGGAGTGATCAGGTTTAACTCACTCGCCTATACGTCTGCTGAGCTCAGCTCCAGCCCGCATCAGTTAATCATTCAGCTGTTTCCCATCTGCACATTCAGCTGGTAACGTGCATGCGGAGAGCCCTTCATGAACAGCTCCTGCTTGCTTCTAGCTAATTCCTGCTCGAGCCGCTATCAACGTAACACCTTCATTTCCAAATCAAGTCACACTAAATATCACCTTTGGCCTTTATGCTGCTCCTTTCTGCTCTCTGAGGGCTGACTTTTCTCTCTCCTTGCAGTAGGACTCAACAGAGGTCCTACAAAAGACTTACATCATCAATATAGAGATTACAGAAATTGCTACTTTAGTTGCATGATTACTGCCTTTGTTTTGATGACAGAGGCCTTCACTGGATTATAGATGGATAGATGGAGAAATTTGGTTGCCGTCGCAGTCCGGTCGTAGGATACAGTATTGTACAAGTAAAAAAATAAATACTGTGAAGTCCTGTGATTAGTCCAGTTCTGTGATTGAGGCTCTGACTTGGGCAGATAAGTAGGTAGGTAGTAGTAGGTAGGAACCATTTCCTGTATCGTTCTTTAGAGCAGCTGGGTTGAATGAGTCTGTTGCTGAAGCTGCTCTTTAGCTTATATGTTCTATATATATATACTGTATGTATATATATTTTTACATATATACACATGTATGTATGTTTTTCCCTTTACAAATTTTTGCTGGTGTAGTTCATATACTTTAGTTTGTGAAGGGGTTTTGTTAAATGTGACTGAATACCCGCAACTTAGTAAACATTTATTTTGTGAATGTACTTAAGGATGTTAACCCCTTTGTTTACGTCTACTCAGAAGGGATTAGTTGGAATATTGGGTAATGTGGGTTTTTTTTTGGGTCAGTAGGAACAAAACTTTATCTGGCAGCCATATAAAAAAAGCTAGACGTCTTGTACAGTATTTAGTTTACTCTGGATCCAACACGAACTTAACGCTAACTGTAGGAATTTTTCCTCATACAGTGACAGTGTGTTTATCATTGTATGTAAAATGTGCCTTTATGTATGTCAAAGGTTTCGTTGTAATTTGGTTCCGCAAGTCCAAATTACTCCAATTAGTTTACAAAATTTTAATTACACAATATAGACACGACTGGTGTCTAGACCATTTTATTTTATATTTCAAACATTAGTTTCTGATAGTGTCTACTATGAGGCCAACAGGTCAAAGTTTTTATATAATGTATCAGGGCACAGAGAGGCTGAAATGCAGTGTCCTCACATGATGATGCATGGTCTCAGGTGGTTAAATAATTCAAACCCATAGCGGCAGGTGGCTTAGGTCATGTTTCCGGGCTGCTGTAGAGTCATGGTGAAAAAAAAAACATGACTCATAGTCGGGTAAAGAAACCAGAAAACAACTTGCTCTTTAATGTAGTGATCCAAACCGCCCTAATCTTTACCCTCCACGACAGCCTGTCTTCCAGAAGACGCTGACCCACATCCAAGTCAAGATGGGGCATTACACAAGCTGCTTTACCACCTGAATTAATCGTTTCTAATCATACCGACGTTAAAGAGATTAGACCGGCCTGATAACTAGGCTGCATGTGTTTCTGCTCCAGGTTATAAAACCGCTGCCTCTCTGTGTGAGGATTACACCAAAGCACTGTACAATTGTTTTCCTCTTTTATACCTTTTACGGGAAGTGAACCCCTTAAAGAGTCATAACTGCAGCATTGATCAGTGACGCAGAAGTGGTGACTACAAGCTTTTAATTCTAATCAACATATCAGTATCAACAGTGGAAAGTCGTTTACAAGAAATAAATGAAAAAAAATGTCTTTTTACATACTTTTTTTCGGTTGTTTTTTTTTTAAACTTTTGGTCATAATACAAAGATGACATACAGAGGCAACGCAACAAGCAAAGTGTATTTACTATAGGTTACAAAACACCATCATCATCACCGACATCATCTCCATCTTCACCGCGGGACTGCGTGACGGATGGCAAGCTGAAGGTGAGACAGGTGTGTGTGTGTGTGGGGGCGGTGGTGGTGTGGGAATGGCGTCTAGGAGGGCGCCGAAGGGGTAGTCGTGGCTTCAGATTTCCCATTTTCACTGCTTTCGCTGAGCTGTCGCTTCAGAACCATCTCCCTGGCGATGCAGGTCACCTGGCCGTTGGCCACTGTGTAGGTTCCGTTCCTGCAACACAAAAGGCCATTCCAGTTTAGCCGTGACTGGCACCTCCAAGCTAACTGCTCCTGATCCGTTTGTTGGTTAAAGAACTCACTTTTGATTGTCAAATCCATTCTGAGTGCCGGGCTGGTTCTGCTTGGCAAAGAAAAACGAGGTCCACCAGTGTCCGGAGTCTTGCCTCGGAAGTGCTGCGTGGAAAAAAACAACTCTTTATCTTCAGTCGTTTTAATTCAGGAGGGGTGCACTTTTGTTTTTCACAAAGACAATGTGAACAAAATCGTGTCGCATTTTACCTGGGTGGTGTGGAATGACCTCTCCTGTGTACTCAGCGCTGCCACAAGAACTGTTACTGGAGTTGGACCCCAGGCGTCCTAGAACACAGATGTACAGACGTTTCACTTTAGTCACAGAGTTTAAAAACAAGCTTATTCCAGGGTTAGAAATACAGAAGAATGAAGGAAACTGGGGGTTCGATCTATTGTCTCTTCCTTATGTGGATATTGGGGATATTGTCACTTACTTCTGTAGTAGTCATGGGTGGCGATGAGAGAACCACTTGATGGAATTGCTGCCATTTTCTTTCGACCTTAGATGGAAAAACCGCTCAAAGATGAAATTGGTAACCTAACGGAGAGAATAGAAATGATTACTCCAAAGAAAAGAAAACTATAATGTTGATACAATTTTACCATGTTACACAATCACAGCTTGTGTAACAAGATTGCACGCAAGTACTTTTTTTTTTCATTCTTTCACCCAAAGCCACAAAGAGCCTGGCCTTCAGCTAACAAATACGAAGCATCTGCTTGGAAAGAACGAGTAGGAAGAACTGTGCTGCATTCATTCATGCTTTCAGCTCCTCGGCATAGTCGCTTGCCCCCATTCCAGAAGCAGCTGCCTTGGGAATCTGGTTTCTCATGAGTCACATAACTCAAATGTCTGTGCATGCTGCACGTCCCAGCACACCCTCTGCACGGGCAGCCTGCGTGATAGGCTGCTAATAGCTCTTGTAATAAAGGACATTTTGGGGTTAATGGCTGGCGTCACTTCAAAGTATCTGCTTTACTCAGGACGGCCACTGCAGTGGCTATACTTTAGAGATGTTAGATTAACTTAATTGAACTTAAGTGTATACCGAAACTGATTATCGCTTTTCCCCTCAAGAATCCACCCATATCCACACATTTAAAAGTAGAGTGCTGGAACAGCTTTGAGAACCGGCTCTGGGCTGTGAAGCTTAACTCTGTGGACAGCATATGGCTTTGGGGATTTCAAGGTGACCAACACAAGTCAGAGCCTAGATAAACACAGCAGGTGACGCACAAACCAGTCACTTGCACATCCCTACATTAAGCTTTATTCCTTCTATTTTGATATGGGGTCTTTTTTCTCAGAACTGGTGTTGAAATTGGGTGTCTGGGAGCTCTTACACAGGGTCATTCTACAACTGCTCGGAAAAGTTTCTTAGGTTACAAACTACTCATGTATTTAGTGAAGTTTAGACGTAAATGTGATAACAAGCTCTAGAAAAAGCCCCCACAAAACTTGAATAACGAAATAAACGTTTTAACGTGCAATCAGGGTATTATATCAAATATAATATCAATCAAAGCAAGTGGCAATTCATTTGAACTTACCTTTTAGTGTAAGATGGTGACACAGGTACCAGCTGCGGCTGTTAGGTGCGAATGGCTGAAGTAGAAGAAGAACTAGAAGTGACTATGACCCATTTGAGGGCAAACTACGAGTTTGGACCGCTGCGATCACCGCTGCTGTGGTCACGGGCTGCTGTGGTCACGGGGAGCGGACCGTGCGTGGCTTTTATAGTCTGGGAGACTCGTGCTGCTTTGACCCACGGGGCGGGGACTGATCCCCAACCCGAGGACGCGGAACGTGCGCCCTTGGTGACATCAGCCATAAAGCCAAAGGGGATTTGATAAAGTCTCTGGCAAGGACCGCTTCTGTTTTCAGTGTCAGCTAGTCTGGAAAGAAGTAATAGTGGTCTGACTAACTGAGAGGGGAAACGTTCCTTAAAGGATATAGTGAAGATAACACGGAGTCAGGGGAGAGTAGAGTATATGATAAATTCTCATGTGTTTTCTCACATGTTTTCTCATGTCAGTCAATTACGAACGATTTACTTTCTGTGACTCGTTTAATGGGCATTGGCTGATGGCAGGACCATCACTGCATTTTCTTTCCTACCCCCTGACCTCCGAACGGTTACAATACATACATTTTCATAGAGGCATACAAAAATAAATCATATCCGGGCTCCAGCACCTTCCCTGATGGTCTAGTGGTTAGGATTCGGCGCTCTCACCGCCGCGGCCCGGGTTCGATTCCCGGTCAGGGAACTTACTTTTTAAAGATAAATACTCATATTTTTTGCTTGTCCCAACAAATAAAAAAAACAGAAAAACACAACAACTTTGTACCGAGCATCCAAGCACACTATACCATGTCATAGACATTATTTGTTATCCGTGTGGTGTTAAAATATTGAGTTCTACTTTCATGGAACCTCGGACATTTACGGCTCAGTTCATTTTCGTCAGACACTTTCATCTCAATAAAGGAATCACAATTGAAACTGTACGTAAGAACGCATTTAATTTGTGTTTTTCATAAGAACAAAACTGTTAAATGGCTCTGCGATGGACTGGCGGAGCGTCCAGGGTGTATCCTGCCTCTTGCCCTTTGAATACTGGGACAGGCTCCAGTCCCCCCATGACCCCATTTGGGAAAAAGTGGTTCAGAAAATGGATGGGTGGATGGAAAACAGTTAAATGTATAGCCCTTCAGCGCCACCCAGAGGCTCGTGTGTGACAGTACTGCAATCTGTCTGACAAACAAGCCCCCTGTAAACAAAACCCCAGATAACAAACAGACACACAGTCACACTTCTATAAACTTTAATTGAAAAACATGACTTTACAAAAATATTTTGCAGACAACTGTTGCCAGTAGATGAATTCATAGTTTATCTTGGGAAAATTAAAATTCCAATTTCACTTAAGTTACACATGAACTTACTGTCAAAATTTGATGTCAAAAGCTTTTCAATCTATTAGATTCTATTAGTTAGTTTGTGCTAATTGTCAGAAATAACACTGAATAAAAATACAATGACGGAAAAAAAGATTTTTCTTCCAAAATTCATGGTTGGATATTCAGAAGTTGTTTCATTTCATGTCGAGTTGCGTACATATCTTCTTTCAAATCCAGAGGTGTCTCCATTATTTGACAGGCCTCCAGTCACCTTATCCTTTGGATGCAGAAGCAAAATCAGAATCAGAATCAGAAATACTTTGATAATCCCAGAGGGAAATTATTATTTAAACATGGATATCTAGACAGTGTGACAGTGTGTTATGATGTTATATTCCTATAAACTTACCTTCACATTGCCGACCATCTCTTCTAAAGACTTGAATGTTGAGGAATGTCTAGATAGAGATAAGCTTGCTAGTTACAAACACAAAGCCAGCGATAAATATGGCAAACACTGTTCCTTTTCCCCAAACTACGTTAGTTTACCTCATCGTTGGCACACTAATCGTGTGACTCAAGCTTCTGTATGAAAAACACAAAAAAAGAGAGTCAGGAAGACCAAAGGGGACAGAGAGTCTTAAAATACGCCTCTACTGGTAAGTGGTCAATAATATACATCTGAATTCTCATGAAAATACATCTACACAGCATGGGATCTTTCCCATGAAGGATTAACAAAAGTAAAAGAAATGCAACATGTGTAGTTGCATTAAAGAATAGGATATCTGTCTTAACACATAAAAAAGTAGCGCCGCCCGGCCCCTTTCTGTAGTAAGAGACGTAGTAGTTGAATTTTTAAAACTGAATCCCGAAAAGTTCTCATTGATAAAATGATTGTGATATTCTTACCGTTGAGGGCTTGGAAGAGGCAGGGCTCTGTAGAGTTTGCAGCATGACGACAGAGGACAGATACATGCGCACACAAACACACACAAACACACACACACACATGTTACACTTGCTTCCAGTCTAACAAAGATAACAACAGACTTAGCGACTCCCGCTGTGCACTGCTGTGATTGGATTATGGTTGTTGACTTGCTTTAAAAACAAGGCAACACTCCAAATAAAATCTTCAAGTAGAGTTAAATTTGGATTATTATTGTTTTTTGTAGGAAATAAATGATTGTGTAATGCTTGAGACTAGGAATGAGAAAAATAAATGGCAAATTGTTGCGTGTCATCAGCCTGATTCAAATCTTTTGCGTTTTAGTGTATGGAAATGCAAAACGGTAGCATTAGAAGGAGGAGGCTGAGCCAGCTCTGGGTGTACCTCATCTGGGCCAGTCTCCTGGTGATGACCACGCCCACACTGGACAGCGCAGCAGAGGTCACCTGTCCTGCCTGACAGAGGCCGTCCCGTGTCTTTGTGTACCTGCAGGCACAAATAAGCAGTGGGGCTCGGTAACTGAATGAAGAGAGGTTTCAGTGTTTGCATTTCTACATGTATGTCAAGGCTGTACAGCCGTGGAAGACATAGGGTCAAACTCAGACTCAAACTCAGATTAATAATAAGCGTATGTGCGTCAATGGCCGCTGTCCATCTGGCTGCAGAGGATCCTCTGCCCACTGCTTCAGACAAACACTCGCGGCTGTTCCTGCAGTTGCAGCTAATGCCGCTGCTTCTTGTGCTAAGCCAGCCAGCGCAACTATTAACAGGCCAGCGATCCTGTTTGATCTCGACAATCCAATCACTTGTTTCCTGGAAGGAATCCCTCTTTAACGCGCGTGTGCTTGCCAAAAAACGTCGGAATCCCCTTAGCGCTGAAAGAGCGGTTGTGTTTCTTTCAGTGCGCGATCGGATCATGACGAGCGAAACTCACACAGTGGAGTGGCTGATGTCCTCCAGGGTAGCAGAGGCTGTGAGATACCTGAAAACACACAGCACGCACGGGTTGGAGGATTACTTTACTGGATTGAGAGGACAGCCATGTGCGTTTTAAGATTATGTAACCGTGTCACGCTGTGGCAATGCATGGCAGATACACTGGTTGGATTTCTCCAGTCTTTTAAACCACACAGCATTAAGGCACTGAGCAATTATGACCACTGTATTTGCTCCCCAACATTTATGGCAGTTTGAGGAACACTTACGGGGCTGAGGTCTGGACTTCTTGCCAGCCTTTGGACAGGTTCTGTTTGATGTTGCTAAGAGGACTCAGTCCGAGCTGCTTCCTGATGTCTGCTGCATATTTTTCTTTGGACAGAAGCACTTGTCTCAAGGTCTGAATCTCATCCTCAGTCTATGTGAAAGAAAAGAGAAAGCTAAGATCAGGTCAATGGAAACACCCCATTTTGTTTTACATGCAGCTTTCACATTGTGAAAGACAGCCCAAACAAGCGGCTTTACCTTTGTAAGCTCAAACTGCAAAGTTTCCAAGTCGTCCTCCGTTAGAGCTGTGTGTGAACATCCATTTTCAGTGATCCTCGAGGAGAAGTTGATTGAGGGAGAAGCCCCGATAAAACCTTAGACATGTGGAGAATATCAACATGGTTATGGCAAGGATCATTGTGATGGATATCCATAAATGATAAAACTCGTCCCAAACAGACTACATAACCCTGTGCAAAAGAATAGAGATAGCACATGAAGCCCATCTTAAAAGATTACCATTAACAAAGGACAACCATCAAACTCTTGTTGTTACAGTGAACAACGTGTTATATAATCATTTCTAAAAGATTAGGATTTAGTGGCAACAATTGTACTTTTTATTCCTCTTAATGTCCTTCCGACATGTTTGCACTATGTAGGATACTTCACTTGCATTTTGGTTCCTTATCATTCCTAACACTAATGATTAAACACAACTAGGAATACAACCGGAACTAATGGTCTTATTCTGGTTTTGCAAAGGTACGGGCACTCTCGTGTTACAGAGCATTAAACCACACGCCAAACTACGGAGATTTACACAAGGGAATTCCGTCTAAACAAGTCACTCACAAAATATATTTTAGAGTAGATATGAAAACAGAGGTTTTGTGACTGATGAAGGTCAGTACTAACAGCACAGTGGACACGGGGGAGCTGTCCGGTGCTGAATTCCTCCGCTTGGCTAGCTAACGGCTAACTTGTTGCGCACGAGGCTATCCCTTTGAATACACTCAGAAATATAAATGTATATATATATTTAGCTGAGCTAGAATAACAAACGTATATCGGCTTATATCAAACGCCGCGTACAGAGAAGCTGTCGGTAGTTCTTACCTTGTCGGCTCATTGCTGCCTTGTCCACTCCGAAATGTTTCGACAGGCTAGTCCAGCCAACTGTTTTCCATTCGCTCACTGAGCTCAGACACTGGCAGCGAGCGGTCAGGATCAGGTGAGCTATTATTGGGTTTGGCGGCTTTCACTCTCACACAGGACAGTTACAGTGACTGACCACGGCCAGCATAAAAGAAAACCATAAAAGTCATGTAAAAACCCATTTAGCATTACATTTAAAAAAGCAATGAATGGATACATTGACTTTGTTTACACATGCCTCTATGTATAACACATGGAAAACCCCAAAGTCAAGGTGAATAAAACTGGAATAGGCTGGATGTTTTTTTTAAAGATTTTTTTTTCAGGTAGCACAAATATTTCCACAATGCAAATAATTAAATCTATCATCAGGAAGCTGGGGCAGTATCTAAGTAAAAAAGCCTTAGAGTCACAGTTAGTGCAAGAAAGGAGTTTCATATTAGACACTCTGTTTAGCTGTGATAGCCTAATACAACAAGGTTTATATTTGAACAACATCAAATCTGACACACTAACCATCACAAAAGTGAACTACTGTTGTGAACTGAAAACCTGCGTCCATCTGTTGGTCATACATGCTGACACATGCACACAGATCTACAACTCCTTTACAATCTGTAATGTAAACAGACAAACATTCCTATATGTTACAAAGCTTGCCGAATCAGTTTCTGATTCAAAATTTTGTTCATGGACAGGCTTTTTGCTGAACTGGTTAGTAAAGTAATGTGTTAATTATAGCTACTGGTTTGGTTTTAACTTACCTCCACTAACATGAAAGTGACACACGCATCACTCTATATTATCATAACACTTGATTTAATTAGGCATTAAGGCAGGCATGTACTTAACGTGAACTTGGATTAAAAGAAAACCAAATGTCCCATTGTGTCAACCATAGATGCAAATGTATACGTAAGAATGTGTTCCTTGGTTTTTACTGCTCGTGTACATGTTTTTCATTAGTTTATCTGTTTCAAACTACCTAACCAAGAACTTCATCATTCATTTTAATAGCCTAGTGTTTTCAGTAGTTGACCATTATTGTATTCTGCTTTCTGAAAAAAATATATTTCTCACTATTCTGTGAATTTAAAACCTTGAAAAAAAAGAAAATGTACTGTATGTATAAGATTTCTATTTTGAGTACTATACAATTTCTTTTTAAGTACAGCAAAAATTAGTAGTATATAGTGTACCGAAAACCAGACCTTCATCTTAATTTCTTCATTTATTTTTACGGTATAAGGCATTTGAATGATCCATAAAATATCAGTATAAAGAATAGTATAAAGTATAGGAAGAGTTTAAAGAAACCAGATAAGAGATCTGCCTGAATTCCTGCAAGCTATTGGAACAAAGGATAATTAAAGAAAGGGTCTAATAGGAAGGGTTAAAAAAACAACAACTGTTGTTTGATAAGGACAAGAGTCAATGTTGAAGAACATTTATTCAACAACAGCAAATCAGATCAATGATCCACTTGTTTTCTTCCAGACACACGATTACCATGCTACAACATAAAGGTTAAGGTTTATATTTTATATGGGCCAAGTGTATGTACAAGCGACCTTAACCATTAAACCCATTCTGAGCTAAATTTAATGGTTGCATTACAACACCATACCACTTAAAATGATAGGAAATCATCCTTTGGAAGATGACAAAGTATGATATAAAACAAAATTTCAAAAATGCATCATAGAACCGTTTCACTATAGTTACACTATATACGATGTAGTCTTTTTATGGAATCATTTCCTGATCATTGATCCATTATAATTTTTTAAACACACAGTGCATTCAACTTAGAACATTTACAGTAGCATTTTTCAGTATTTCAATGAAAAAGCCATGACGTCTATGTTTCATCAGAGGTTACAGGAAACATCATACAAGGGCCACAGAGGTCAACATCCATACCATTAATAGCAGAGGGTGGGCTACAGGGGCTCACCGATTGTAAACCATTGAAACACATTATTAGCAGAGATGAAAAAATGGCAACGATGTTAATGGCGTTTTATGGCAAATATGTGTGGCGATGTATGCAAAATGAGCAGTGAAAAGGAATTTCTCAGTGCTGCCAGTAGCACTGGCTCACGCACGATATGCCTGACGAGCTTCTTGCTCTAAAAAGGATCTTAAAAAGTCGACAGAGACAAACGATCACAGCATCGGACAAAGTACCAGCCACATCGGACTTTGGCTCAAAACACACACACACACACACGCAAAGATGCAATGAGGTTAAAAATAACAAAAGAGTGTGACATTTCCTTTCCTTTTTTTTTTTTTTTTTACATCCTATCGGCATCTTATTATATTCAGTCATGTCACACTCTGCACTGCAGCTGATGAAGACCTGTTAAATCTGCTGTCTCGTGATGCTGGTTTGACTCAGCTGGATGAACCGGGGCTGCAACACAAAGAATTGAAGCCACAGCAGGAAAGAGCTCTGCTGATTATTCATTAGTTGTGGTGTTTTTCCATTTTTTTAAATACATTTTATCAAAAGAAAAAACAGATATGAGAAGCACGGTCAGATACCAGGGGGCCAAGGTGTTTTACCAAAGTAGGAAAATAAACATTTAAATAAATAAACCCCCGGTCTAGTAATGATCACAAAATCAATTAATGCTGCCATTTTTTCTGAGATTCCGTCTAAATTTGTGCATCCATCAAGTACTACTATTATCACTGAAGCACACCAAATTGTATTAGGACTGAAAGACTTAAGAAAGTAATTCAAATTTTTCTTTGATGATCATGAGGAAGCGATTTGGGGAAAGTCATCTGCCCTGCATTGACAGGTTAGGAAAAACTGACCTGCAAACGAACACGCACGGTGCCAAAGACGGCAGGTGGCGCACTCTGCCGAAAAGACACTGATCGCAAATCAGAAGCGCAAAGCCTAAAATGTGGATGGCGTTTCAGTTCTCGACGTTTTTGGTGACGGCCCTGAGCGACAAACGCACCTCCCTGAGCCCTCTCTCTCTCTCTCTCTCTCTCTCTCTCTCTCTCTCTCTCTCTCTCTCCGATCCCTCGGCATAAAACATCTTATAAACGTCCCCCTCGCCCTCCCCTTACGAGCTGGACTCGTTCAAAAGGTTGCCGCGCACACATTATGAGTCTCGCTAAAGAAAAAATGTTGCTAAGGTGTACAAAAGAATAAATAAAAGAAAAAAATCGGACACAATGTTTTTTCGACAGTGCATGCTACACCATGATGCAAACTACGAGGAGGGGAAGGTTGGGCAGGCGAACTGTGCGATTCAAGGCGAAGGAATACAAAAGAAGACATAAAAGGGAAACAACTGAGTCGTTTCTCTTTTCTTCTTGTGCTAGGGGGGGGGAAATACGACCGGGGAAGGGTGCAAGGGGTGTGACTTCTTTAGTTCCGTTCACGGGGCCATGCTCACTAGTCCCTCTCCTCTGCATGGCTCTCTTTCTGTACTGGAAAGATGGATTGCCTCTTTCTCTCATCGCACTAAAAGTGGAGCAGGGAAGCAGGCGGGACCCCCGGGCCAGGACTCGACGGGAGCGCGGGGGTTAGTTGAAGCCGGTGTCGGTGTTGTAGGAGTAGTGCCCGTCCGATGTTAGCTGGGTGGTCTCTGTCGCTGAGGGCTGCAGCACTATGGGGTCGCCGCCAGCCTCTGCTTTGAGAAAAGGGAAGCCAACACTCTTCAGGCCACCGTCCCCCGCCCGGCCACCTCCGGACGCAGAGGGCCCCGCTCGGACTCACCTCTCTCGTCGGACTGCAGCTGAGCCTCCAGGTCCTCGGGCGACACGTAGAAGTCCTGCTCCTGGCCCTCCCTGGGCCGGGGTTTACATCTCCCGCAGCAGCAGTTACAGCAGCAGCACAGGCAGCAGCAGAAGTAGCATCCGGTGGCCAGGCCACAGAAGACGAACAGCGCCTGCGGACGAAAAAAACGCCTCATCAAAACCCAGGCTACGGCTACAGCGGACAGGACGCCACAGGCTCGGAAGTGTGCGCTCCCCTCACCTTTGCCCACCAGCTTGAGAGGACAAAGTAAGTGTTGACGTTCTCCTCTCCGAACTGCTCGGCCACATACAGCCCCAGGGAGCCGTATTTGTCGTAAATGTTGCGCTTTGTGGGGTCGTTCAGAATGGCGTGGGCATTGTTGATCTCCTTGAACTTATCCGCGGCCTCCGGATTGTCGGGGTTCTTGTCGGGGTGAAACTTTAACGCCAGTTTCCTGTTACAGAGATGACACAGAAAGCCAAAGACCAATGAGAGGAACTACAAGGACAGCCGATGGGAATTCGGCCATCGGTTCAGAGGTTTCAGATGAATCAGGCTTTCCTGTAAGGGTTGGGGGGGAGGGGTGTGGGGGGGATGCCTCACCTATAAGATCTCTTAATATCATCCGACGTTGCCACCTTGTCCACCCCCAGCACGTGGTAGAGGGACTCCCCGGCAGTGGACAGAGATCGCTGTCTCTGCTGCTCGGCCATGATGCTTCAAGCTGGACACAGAAATGAGAAAAAACTGAAGACAACAGTTTGGAAATACACCTGGGGTAAAGGGGCCCGTGACACTTAAAGGTGAAAGCTGCTGCCTACAGATGCTCAGGCTCTGCCTCCTTTAAACACAACCACACGACAAACAGCCCGGCGAGGAAACATACGACACAGAGAGGTCGACGAGGGGGCTAACTGCTGCTGATTGGATTAATTGCATCTTCCTTTGCAGATTTTCAGAGAGGTTGCAGCAGAGACATAAACCCTTCTAGCTGATTATACCCATACTGTCGGCATCTTGGCAGGGGCCAGCGATGCCTACACTGCTTTAAGTAAATGAATGAGAGGCAGAGTGATGAGCAGCAACAGGGCAGGGTTTATAAAAAAATAACAATAAAAAAAAGAATATTGCAAGAACAAATAAAAAAAGATGAGAAAAAAGGGTTTGGCAAGACAATAAGAGTCATCAAGCAATTACAGCTGCTTCCAAATGGGTGTCATCCCGACACAAATGAAAAGGCACCTACTTGAAGGCCTCTAAAATAACGTGTCTTTTCATTATTTAAAAAAAAAAAAATTTACATCTTGCCAAAAGTAATTAATCTTGGCTTGGCTGTCAATTCTCATCTCTTGAGGAATCTGCGCGCGGATGGTCTCGCGGAAAGGATTAGGCACCAGGGGTGCGCAGGCTGAGGGGCATAATCTCTGAGCCAGCCTCATCAGCTGCACTGCTACAGACAGCATCCATGTTGGGTTTTGCTTCCCGGCCTGCTCGTGATGCAGGGCAGGGATGGATCGTCAGCAGGAATTTTTCAAGGGCAACGGACCGCGGTCCGGAGGAGGAAGGGGGACGGGATGGGCACGCGCGTGGACGCTCACCTTTCCGCGGACTGTGATGCGCTGCTGAACGGACGCTCCCGAAAACGCTGTGGCTGCAGACGGTGGGACTATGGTCGCATCGCGCACGTACCAGGACCCTCTCTACTACACGACCATGGACAGATGCAGCAGACGCCGGCTCCGCCCCCTGACAGCGCGCGACGTGCGCGTGCACGGAGGGATGCGAGGCGTGACGCTGAAAACTCCATCACTACGCACACCAAATAATAAAACGCTATCTGTGTATGAATTTGACCTTAAATAGATACTAATTATTCATTATTTATAAAAAGCTATAAATATTTTAGACGCTGCTGTTTAAACTGTTTCACTTTGGGGCCTTAGAGCTTGTTTTTATCTGCCAAAACCAATGAAAACCTTGAACAAAGTACATTATTTTTTTGTATCGGTCTATTCTGTAATGCATCCGCATAAAACTATATTCATAATGTGAATATGTTATAAAAATGTAATTCAAAACGCAGCAGTTATTTTTAAACAGCTTTGTAAAAAGTAACAGTTTGTCAAAAGCTGGAATATTTTCACATAATAATGTATTTCTGTCTTATTTATAACCTGGAAAGGCTTTTTCAAAAATGAAAAAATTATAAAGTTTTATTACTGGAGATGTGCCTGTGTGTGTGTGTGTGTGTGTGTGTGTGTGTGTGTGTGTGTGTGTGTGTGTGTGTGTGTGTGTGTGTGTGTGTGTGTGGGTGTGTGTGTGTGTGTGTGTGTGTGTGTGTGTGTGTGTGTGTGTGTG
>CAJRST010041110.1:15384312-15410221 GCA_907169785.1 Menidia menidia | reverse complement strand
TATATATATATATATATATATATATATATATATATATATACACACACATATATACATAGTCTTTTTAAAGCCTGAACCGGTGGTGTTATTATTTGTGACCATTTCCCCCAGAAAGATTGAGGTGTGCCTGTGAGAGTGGGTACATAATGGCGGTGTTCTGCGTGGGGGGAGGACGAGTGCACTTTTTTTGCCCCAGCCGAGATGCGATAAAGCGAAGAGGTGTTCCGATCGCGAGGCTGGACGGGTTCCGATTAGAAATTTCACAAACAAAAATGTGAATATCCTTCAAATGAGTGGGAAGCTATACGCCATTATTTAAAACAGTCGAGTAGATGTATCCTCCTTGGTTTTTTCATTTTGCTTAGAATGTACCTTTACATTTGATCCATGGGATGAACTCCGTTGTAAAATGAATAATTTTATGTGTATGAGGGGTTTAATAAGTCCAGGCTCTTATGTTTGAACGGTGGGGAATTCTCTCCCCATGTTGAGCCTTTTCTGAGCGCTAGGGTGGACACTGCTGACCCTATGCTCCCATAGCTTCTCCTGTACCCTCTTTACTGGAGTTAGTGGCCACAGTGAAGCCCTGCCTATGCCGTTGATGGAAGGGGGGGGTGGCTGCTTTTGCCAAATCCGGCTCAAGTCTATTTCAAACTTTTTAATATTTGAAATTCATTCAGACTGGACTCGTTTCTTTTTCAGCACCAGTTCTGCTCTTATCGATCATCCGAAACCGACGAACCTCCACGGGTATTTCGATGACCGCTTTTTAAATCGTCCACATTTTACAGCCATGTTTTCTCCTTTCCTGCATGTGTGTGCTCTTTTTGTTTGTACTTTTTCCCCCTCCTGCGAGGAAGACCTGTTTAACCCTCTTTTGTATTTAAAACTTGCTGCTAATTGTCGTTTCTTTTGAGGTCAAATTCTCTTCAGAGAAAATTGGCTGTGTTGCACACCGAGACCCAAACTGCTCGCCTGCCTTTCGTCGGTCCACATTTTTAAAAAGGTCGGATTCGCGTTTGATGAAATAAACCAAACTTTTGTGAATCCTACAAAACCTGTTCATCTGCTTCTTTTATTTTTTTTTTTTTAAAGTTTCAAGTGTTTGTGTGTGTGCGAAAGAGGAGGCCGCGGCCTTTGTAAGACTGTCAGCGACCGTGCCAGACACGCCTATGTCCTTTCTCAGAGAAAATATGCAAAACCGGCAGCCGGTGAAACCACCTCTTAGTGATGCCGTCTGCACAGAAATCACGCCTAGTGGCTGACAGAATTGTGTTCCAACAAGTTGATACAGTTTGGCCGGTTTGAAGATGAGGAACAGCGGCTGAAGCAGAAGAGCTGCTCACACAGCCGGAGCTGCTCCAGCGTTCTCTGAATGGCTCTGAAGCTGCCAGCAGGACAGGACCAGAGGGACCTGGACGCTTCCTTGTTGGATCCTAGCGTTTACAAACCCAATGCATCCGCTAAAGAAGAGTCGGTGGACCAAAACCTGTGGACAAGGTAAGTACAAGGACATCAATCTGAGAATAGAACGTGGAATTGAGGTCCTAAATATGACCGTATATGCCTGTGCTCATTCCTGAGTAAAGGAAATTAAATCATAGACAATAAATTCCTGCTGGGGCTGTCAGGAATGCGGGTTTGGGAGTAAAGACGGTGGAACTGGTCTGAAGGGGACAGGTGCACTCATTGGACTTGACCCAGAAACTTTCCACAGCGGTCTCACCTGAACATGTCGGCTTTCTATTTAAAGCGCCGTCGGTCTGGTTTTTCACAGAAAACACCAACCTCCAGGACAGCTGCGATGGAAGCGGGCTTTTATTTCTCTCTCTCAGTTTTTTGATCGCCTCTGTGTGGCCTTTCTTGCTTCGCTAATCTCCGAAAGAAAAAGAACCCCCCCCCCCCAAAAGGCGCTGTGAGGTTTCAGATGAAGATCGATGTGATCCTGGAACTAGGCTGCTGGACGGCTTACTTCCGAGAGCCGGGAAATAATTAACTCCCTATTTGTTACTGTCCAAAAACTATCCGGGAAATACGGAAAACTCCCAACGGTTCTTAGTTGCTGTGTAAAACTAGACAGCTGCACGGTTTATTCGTGTCGTAAATCTCCTCTGAACCAAATGAGAAAGGGAAAAGAAGCAGTTCTTGCCATTCGTGAGCATTGGTCTCGAAGTTTCCCCCTCAGGGGAATTCTCTCTCTCCAAAAATATGATGTCGTTTTTTAAAAAAGGTTGTAACGCGAGAAAGTTGTCAGGCTTCACCGGTGATGCCAGCGACATAAACACGAAGTGCTCCTCTTATCTTTTCTTGTGATCGTGTGTTTGGGTGTGTGCTCATACCTGATCCAGACTACTGACTAGACACAGTGTGTTATCCTCTGAATATGACGTAGTTCGACGGTGACTTTTCAGCTGTGCCACAAATAATCACCATCATTAATACGATCATTAGATTTTTTTTTTCAACTCATTAAAAAACTTAAGAGCAGGTTTTAAAGTCCTACACTCTGTCTTTTAGCCAAATCCGGAATAAAGCGTTCTAATGGTTTCTGATATAGTCATCTGAGCCCACTGGATGATTACCTGGAGGTGAACTGAGCTACTCAGCATACTTTTGTAAACAAAAGCCAGATATCTCAACATCTGGCAGACCAACAGAATTTGGGTTACATTGGGGAGTTCCTAAATGACTTTGCTGATACTCTTATTCCAAATCAAAATGATCTTATATGGATTCAGCACAATTAGTTTATCTCACTTTGTTTAGAATTGACTTTCCTGATATTGCACCTGATCCACATTAGCATTTGCTCTCCTCTGCATCTTTAACACCGTTGACAGACTGGACTGGAACAAGGACGTCCCTTTGTTTTGTTATTTTGCAGCCAGATGCAAATGGTTGCTGATAAGACACTTTTCACAGGAGCAAAGCCCGGAAATGGATCGGGGCGCTGTTTGTGGGCACCTGCCTGCTCTACTGTGCCCGGATGACTTTGCCGGTGTGTGCGGTCTCGATGGCAGCCACCTTTCACTGGAGCAAAATCGACTCCGGAATCGTCCTGGGCGTCTTCTTCTGGGGATACTGTTTCACTCAGATCCTGGGGGGGCATCTCAGTGACAGGTAAGCAGCACACACAGCTTCACTTCACCAATGAGCCGGCTGCCCTCAGGACTTCTGCGTTGTGAAGTCAGGCTCCCAGTTTCAGGATATCCCTCCATATTTCTTGTTTCTTAGAATGGGTGGAGAGCGTGTGCTATTTATCTCTGCAGCCTCGTGGGCTGTGATCACTGCTGGTACCCCTTTACTGGCATACCTCGGCTCTCACACCCTCGCCCAAGTGACCATAGCCAGAGTCATGCTGGGCCTAATTCAGGGTGAGTATTAAAACAATTATGTAGATAGAATATACCCTCACACAGGAATTCGGTCATTTTTATGGAAGTAAGCCTATTGACTTTCATAGCAATAGTAAAAGGAGAAGATCCAAACCATTGTTGTCTGTGTGCAATGACCACAAAGCTGCAGGTAGGTGTAAAAAAAATAAATAAAACACAAGCCAAAGAGGAACCACAGCCAGAGTGTCGGTTTTTTATGCATAAGGGAAATATGAAGTGGTGTAATTCATGAAACTCAAGGGAATCCATGGAGTGTTGTAATGTCTTCCAGGTTTTTTTTTCCCATCCTTGGCGAGCCTGTGCTCCCAGCGGGTGGTGGAGGGGGAGAGGGGGTTCCTAATGAGCACCATGCACAGCGGCAGTCATCTCGGGTAGGCTCTGCACACATTGTGCACAGACATGGATCATATGTGCAAAAATGCAAACATTCACCTCTGACGGCACTCTGTTCTTCTTTTATTCTTTGTTCAGAACGTTGTTAGCAGGTGGGATGGGATCGCTCATGTTAGACCGGTACGGATGGGAGAGCCTGTTCTACAGTGTGGGTTTCCTGTCGGGACTGTGGGCACTTCTGGTTTGGCTCTGGTTACTGAGAGGTACAGCAGTCAGCCACTTCTCCCTAAACATCAGCAACATGATCTTTTTTTAAAAAAGCGTGTTGTCTGTAACGTTGCATTTCGCTGTTTGCCTTTGTTTCATACCTGCTGTTCCATGTGTGGCTCAGGTGATGTGACCCCGAAGAAGATGGAAACGGAGAACGACTCGCAATCAAGTTTGTCGGCCAAACACTGGCTGAGTCTTTTTAAAAAGCCCTCCGTTTGGTAGTGTTTTCAGTCATCCATTATGCACGATGTCATCGCTGTGTGAACCGGTTAGTCTGACCCCCAGTCTGTGTGTTTCGTCCCTCCTTCCAGGGCCATGGTGTTCGCTCACATGTGCATGTGCAGCACGTCCTACACTCTTTTGTCGTGGCTCCCGACATATTTTAAAGAATCGTTCCCTCACGCACCGGTACTTGCAACACACCCTGCTCCTTACCCAATAAACATGAGGCAATGTGCTCTAAACACACCTGTAAACCACTAACATCTTTAAGGGTCTCAACTCTAAGCCTTCAATGTCACCGTGTGTTTCTATCTTCTCATGCAGGCATGGGTGTATAATGTAATTCCGTGGCTAACTGCAATTCCATCAGCGCTCGGTGGAGGATATTTGTCAGATTTCCTTATTACCAAAGGTATTTATAGGCGTTATCTTTTGTTGTTTTCTCATAAGGGAAATGACGTACTTACAACTTGTCTTTCCTTTTAGGTTACAGTGTTGCAACCGTGAGAAAGATCATGCAGGTAAGAACTGGCAGGCAGCTCTTATGTGTGTATTTCTAACTGATCAAAGTCTCGCTGGAATTCCTGCTGTGTACTTCCAACACGTCGATGCAAGTTCAGAAGCTCGACGATTTAGTTGTTGTTTGACCCCATTTCCAAGATAATCGGGACGCCACAAACATGTGTTTGAAAGTAGTTTGCTCTGATTGCAAATCATTTGAGTCCTTCGAGAACTTTTAGAAGAAGAAAAAAAAGAAACTACTAAGAGACAATATATCCAATGTTGAAGGATTTTTTTTCCTAATTTATTTATGCCTCAGGCACAGCCCCGCTTCATTATTCGGGAAAGATCTATTTGACAGTTAAAGTAAGGTTTTGTACATGCACAGACTTCAGAAACGAGTAAACACACAGGATGAAAAACAAAAGCTTGATCTCTAATGTTATCTGAATAAAGGCGCGATACATTGGCAGGGTTTTTTATGAGTGCGATTTTGTGGCTAAATTCCTGTCATCTCCCTCCTCAGTTTTGTGCCATGGGCATATCCAGTATATTTATCTTACCACTATCTGGAGACGTCCCATTCACCTATGCTGTGATCTGCATTTCTGTGGCTGTTGGTGTCATGACTTTTACCAGCGGGTAAGTCGCCTCATGAGTTTCTATTCCCAAACTCAGATATACAGCATGAACACCACTGGATTTCAGGACCCTGTTATATCTCTGTTATAATTGTTAAAGATCCTTTCATTTTAGTTAGCGACTATACTTTAGTTTTCTTGCAAATTTTTTGGAGTGAACCTGGCTCATTTGTTTATTTATTTTTACTCAGTTTATCTTACACAGTGATTAAAGAAAGCTTATGCTATGCCCCTTTTTTGTCCAAATTTTCAAGGATCACAGATACTGTCATAAAAGAGAGAGCAGCTTTGATGCATCTTAATATAAGATGGTCCGAAACCTCTTAGAGAAATTAAGCCGGGTTGGGATGTGGATACTGAGGCCGTAGTTTCTGATTAACATCATTCCATTGGCTCTTTGTGCCCTGTGGATGGGAACATTGCCACCTGACCGTTTTCCACAAACAAGGAAAAGATTTTTCATTGTGAAAATGGGTGACCTCTTCCAACAAAATATGATCCTTTTCTATTGTAGAGGAGAATTATTCCAAAACCAAACCAGCAAAATAATCCAACCAACTATAACATCTTACTGCTCGTGTCAATGAAAAGATGAGGGGTGGATGAAAACCCTTTGACAAAACTGCATCGTTTCTAAATGTGTTTGTCCCTAATGTTGGCTGGATGTTTTACTCCTCAGATGGCTTTTGATAGCATTAAGAGATACAAAGAGAGTATTTTCATCTAAAGACTTCAGACTTTCATGCTGTAAACGATTAGCTTAAATGGACCTTTCTGAAATTTTTGCAATTTCTCTGTGCTGTATTTCAGTGGCGTGTCTGTGAACGTGCAAGATCTGGTTCCGTCGCGTGCGGGCGCTCTCTACGGTGAGTTATTTCAACCTCATCAAACAAAACAAAAGAATACTCTCCTTAAGGGCATCTCGTCACATTTCCTCCTTTCTCTGCAACAGGTTTTATGAACATGATGGGAGCTTTTATGGGTACGTACCAAACACAGAGAATCCAGAGGTGCAAACAGTTCAATTCTGTTTCAATTTATGTATTTTGATTGTCTCCACAAGCATAAGATAAAGATGCCTTAAAGATAAAATTTAAATCACCCAAATTAATTCTAATCCAAAAAAGGTCAATAGATTATAATGCAATTATATTGTCCCTAAGTAAAAAAGTCGATTTGCAAAAAGAAACCATGGATCCAGGTGAAGCTTCCCTTTGTTTAATCTGTTTGGGGAGGTTAACATGGAATGTAAATAATGTTGTTTTGTGCCACACAGGACTGGTGCTGGTGTCCCTGTCGGGTTACATAATTGAGGTCACCCTGTCATGGGCCACAGTCTTCTCCATCATCACCTTGGTGAATGCCACAGGTCTCGGGATCTTCCTCATATTCGGAGATGCCCAACGTGTGGACCTGCTGGATTTTTGCCAGGATGTTGGGATCTGACCGGACTTAAATTTACATGTTGATGAGCCCTTTTTCGTGATCTTTTTAATGCCCAAGAAAAATGTCAACACGCACACAAAGGAGGGTTCATCGTGGATCACTAGTGATTTGTTCTTTGTTTTTTATTGTTTTTGTTTTTTTTTTTATTTGTGACTCTTTAACAGTAAAAATCCCATTTTGACTGATTGCACAAATATAAGTAAATACTGTTGAACTGAAGTGAAGCAATTGTTTAATATATTATATATTTAATATACACAGTGTAATAAATCACACATTTGACTAAATGAGAACAAGACGCTATGGCTGTCATTCTCTCCTGTCGAAAGTTGAAGTTACACAAGCAATGTTTACATTTTATTCTGTATCCACAATAAATGTGAACTCAGGGAACTTTGCAGACACTGGCTGGAAAATTATTCCGATGCTCTTTTCTTCACTTCAGTCTTTCTGTTTTGGCTTGATACATGAATGTTTGTCTGTTTTGTTTGTTGTTCTTTTGCTACATTATGTGCACACGGCTATTCTTCATCTTCCTCTACCTCATTCTATTGTCTTGAGTTTGTCTATTAATTATTATGGCCAGCATACACATATCTTCTGGTCCCGTATTTTGCAAAGCTGTTGACAATACATGGACTAAAGGAGCAGAATTCAGCCACAGGAGATAAATGCCTCCTCTCATTTCTCCCTTTTGTGACTTCTAAACCCTATAATGCCATATGTATACTTTTTTATACACACTTTTTTATACAAAAACCTAATATTTTATGTATTGCAGTCTATTTTGAAGTGGGATTAGATGAGTCTTCAATCTGAGGTCCCACAGAGTTTCAGTCTAAAAACTACAGCCAAAAAAAATTAAATCAGACAGAGACCATTCATTGGATTGAGTAGCTTGATTTTGGCCTTTTTATTTTAAACTGAGCAACTTGTGATTTGGTTGGTTAACAAAAAAAAAACATTCATTTAATTTAATTGACAAAAGAAAAAAAAAAGATGGAATGTCACCCATTCCACCCTCCCCCGACCCCTTCATGTGACGAGTGATGTCACTACTTTGGAACCCGTGACATCACAGTGACGTTGTGACATCGTACCAGGGGTTATATATAGACCCCAGAACACATTCTTTTTCAGATTCTAGGAACTTTCCGAAGAATCTCATCGTATCACCACAGAGCCTTTTTTGAGCCTTTTTGCAACGCCTTTTCTACACTTCAGGTTATCTGACCATAGCTGACCACAGCACAATGAGTCAGACTGAAGTATCTACTGGACTCCTCTGGAGCGACATGGTAGATGACTACTTGGAGGAAGTTGTCGGACTCTGCTTCCATCCGTACGTGGATCTCAAAGAGGACGCGTCCGAGGAGCAGACCAGCACACCTCCGAAAGAACAAGACCTGGTCAAGACAAACCAGAGCACGGGGCCTCCGTCATCAAAGGACTCCCGGTTCAGGAGAAATCTTGCCCAGGCCCGGATGCTTCGACACAAAGAGTTCCCTCAAAAGAACGACTTTGTGCAGAGCATCCGGACCAACTGTGGACCTCCACAAACTCAAGACATCCGGTTCGTGACCAATGTTCCTCTGGCAAACGAGTTCCAACACCTCAAGGCATTGAAGAATCCGCCGTTACGTCAACCCAGATCTCAATGCATGCCGATGGAACCGAAGAACCGTCGAGTCGATCACGTGAGGGCCAAGCCTCAGAGAAATCCTGATTTTTTGCAGCAGCAAAGGAATCAGGTTATGAGGACTCAAGGCAAAAAGGTCAAACAAACATCAAAAGACCTTGCGAAGGCAAAGCTGCGCTCTGCTGTCCCCGTACGGGACTTAAGGCTTATGGGAAATGCTTCCCAGATCCCAGCGGGACATCAAGTGACACGATGGATTCATCGCCCAAAAACTGGGAAAGTTGTAGAACTGAACATCCAAAACAAGGAGCTCAATCAACAACCGAGCAACCTTGAGAAGACACAGTGGTGTTCGGCTCTACCCGTACAGGACGTACGGCTCATGGGTGAGGCCCCCCAGACCCCTGCAGGACCAATCAAACGGTGGATCTACAGCACCAAAACTGGGAAAGTGCTGGAACTGAGCATCCAAAACCAAGAGGTCGATCAAAAACCACACGACCTCGACAAATCAAAATGGTGCTCAGCTCTACCCGTGCAGGACGTACGTCTTCTGGGTAAGGCCCCCCAGACCCACAGACGGTGAAATCACACCGCACCAACATCCCAACCAACCCCACAGGAGCTAAAGCGATTTTAGTCTCCAAAAGCAGCACTAACTCACGTTAGTCTGCTTTTTTTATTTATTTCTTGATTTATTTCTTGATTGTTTTTATTGATTTCTTGATAATTTTGTCATTTTATTTGTATATATATTATTTGTATATATACATTTTGTATATAGCAAGTTTCTTTTTCCATTTATTTCCAGTTTAGTTTATTCCAATGTAAACTGTTAAACTGGTTATTCAAACCCCAGCTGGTCGAGGCAGACGGCCACCCTACCTGAGTCTGGTTCTGCCAGAGGTTTCTTCCCGTTAAAGGGGAGTTTTTTCTCTCCACAGCAGGAGGGGGATTGCACCGAACACAAGAGTTGGTGCGATCTGCTGGTTTCTTTAGCTAGGAACTTTTTCCATCTGGGCATTCATGAACTGAATTATAGTTGGCTTGGACAGTATTCATGAAGAGCCCAGATATGATATTGTATATATGCCTTTAAAAAATCCAAACAAGAACAAAAACAAAAAACTTCCCCCCCGCTGAATCGCCACCTTACCGTGGTGGGGGGGTTTGCGTGTCCCAGTGAACCTGAGTGCTGTGCTGTCGTGGGCGGTCAGTCCCTGTTAGGGGCCGCCATGGCAAAAGCGTCTCAGGAGAGGGATCAGACTAAGAGCGATTCATAAAAAACATCAAATGTGTTTATCATTCTGATCATTTGACTTTATTGCACCATGATTCTATCAGAATCTATCAGAATCTGTAATTAACTTGAACTGGACTGTTGTGTGAGATGTCAGTACTCTTGATTTTGGGCTTTATGCATGAAGCTGAACTGAAATAAGGTCACATGAGTCCCTCTCTTCAAATTGTGGCCAACATGGCTGATCCACAGTTAAGTACTCTGAGATATTTTGGAAAGAGGCGAATGCACACTGTTTTTAGCAGCTGGGCATCATATTAAGGCAGATATGTAAGTTGCTCCGAGTACACGCTCTCATGTGCGTGTTTTACTATCCTCAGTGTGTTCACAGAAAAAGTGAACTTGTTCAATTTCAGCACTCTGGTCAGCGCAGCCCGGCCTGGCCCAGCCTGGCCTGGCCCGGCCCGGCCCAGGGACGGAAACGGCGTGGAAAGCGGAGGGGGCGATGACGTCATGACGTTTCCTCACGTCAGCTGTGAGGACCGGGACGTGAGAGACACAGATTGTGATGGGGGCTTTTTTTCCCCCTCATTATTTATTTATTTATCAATTAATTATTTTTAATGTGAGATAGCTCGTCTAAAACAAACAAACAAACAAACGAACAAAACAAAGCAAGAAGAAGGAAAAAAAGACAGAAAGAAGAACATCTATTTGGAATTCAAACCTGAAGTGTTTTATTCGTTTTATTCGTCAGCATCACCAACAGCCCACCGGTGGACCTCCACATCCGTCCTCTCTACCGAATCCAGCCCAGCCTTTCGGGCTGGATAACGGAAAGCGTAAAACCGAGGCATCAGCAGCAAACGTCGATGGCGTCCTGAGTGGTATTCCCGTGACGCGCTCTGATGTGTTACACGCCTCTATTTTTCTTTTTAAATAAATTGGATCATCGGTAATTTTCTGATTTTTTTAAATCTACTTCTTCCCATCGCGGTTAGGAGACACCAACTTTCACTGACACCAGGGACAGGATTGCCGCTCCTCGTGTTCACGGCGGACCTTGATTTATTAACCACACAATTAAGGCACGCGGTGAATGCCAAGAGAGGGATCACGCGCTCCATCCTGCACCGATCACAGAGAAGGAGACGCTCCGCTGAGATGTGCGGAGTTTTTGTGCCACACACTGATACAGGACCTGGGAAGAATGCAGTTTCCCTCCCTTCATATGTTAGTGGACAAATGCCCAACAGTGAGCAGCCAGCTGCAGTGGTTTCTGTGACCTGTGATCCAATACAATACATAAGGAAGAAAAGATAAAAAGGCAAACCGTCTCCCCAGAGATGTGTCAGAAAGGAATGCGCGATGGTTTCCTTCTCATTTGAAGACCTGAAAAACCTGTATCCGAACAGGAAATTATATTACGCCATACATGACACAATTTTTTTTTTTTAAAGAACTTAACAAAGAGTAAATATTTCATTTCATTGGATGTTGCATGGTCATCATGTCTCCTTTATTATTTATGTTTTATATGTATTCATACTGACAAATGTACAATGTACATGTCCTACTAAAAACTTTTAAGGTGGTCTTTCTCAACAGTCTAGATATGATTAGGTATTGCTTTGATTTTCAGTCCAAATCTTCTTACAGATGTTACTAAATGATTATGCATCTTCTTTGGAATGCCACCTAACGCTGACCTGGGAAACAGAAGGCACCTAATTCCATGTGGAACACCCTTGTTGGATGCATAAAGTACACAAAACCGAGCATAGAACGAGTTTTGGTATTTTGTTTCTGGAAGAGCCCCCCCCCCCCACTACTTATTAAGTTGCATTTGCAAAATGAAGCCACTGACACTCCATTCTGGTTGTAAAACAATATTCTTGCACGAATGACGAGCTGTTGATTAAAGGGTTTGTATATCTCAACATGTAAACAATATGTTTTGATAAATTCCTGAAGAGAGATTGTCTAGGAGGGATTGGTCTGTGTCAACAAATATAGATATACAAAAAATACCCCAAAAGCTTTGAAGAAAGTACTTTTCTATCTGGTCAAACAAAGTGACACAAACAACAGATAAGTATATCTTTAATAATGGACATGATCAAATCTAAGAATGTGATAGTGACCTCTGATACAATAGATATTTAATCCATGGGTGACTTAAAACATTTTTTTTGCATAAATTTTCTATATTCCAATACCATTACATAACTCTGCCTGTCGCCAAAAGCCTCCTCACCTTTTCTGTCACACTTGCACATGCATACACACCCACACACACACACACACACACACACGCACGCACACACACAAAATACAGCAAGCAATTTAAAAAGAAAGTCACAAACATGTACCTTTTAGACTAGTCTCTGGGTTTTCATACACTTGACAACAAATCAGTTAAGTATAATGCTACAGTTGCACATTTTGAGGCGATCTCTGTTAGAAATGTCGGTACGTTAAAGCTTACACTTTCTGAGGATGAAGTGGACTCACTAGAAGCTATGAAAAGTGTGACAATCCCAATATTAGAATGATGTTAAGAAAAAAGGCTAGACGAAAAAATAACAAAAGAAAAAAAAAAAGAATTGAAAGTAGCAGGCCTGGCTTAAGTTTTAAAATAAGTACATGCTACGTTTTTTCCAGAGACCTCCCGCTGATCTGAGGGGATGGCTGTGAGAACAGGGGCAAATAAAGCCGTTTTTTGCGTTTAAACCTAAATTCATACAGTATTATTGGATTTTCCCAACCATTAAATTAGAAAGGAGCCACCGTTAGGAGCATCTGATAAAGACACCTCCAATTTGTAGAAGAAATCTCTTCACGATGAACTTAGAAACTTGTATCGGGTGAATACTTCTGCTTCCCCGCTGCCACGGCCTCGTACATTTAATGTTTATGCTTTCAGAATTCTTCGATTCTCCAAAGTGAGGCCTCCCCTAACATGGGAAAAAAGGGGCCGTTGGTTGGGAGTTTGTTTTTTTTCCCTCTTCCGATAATATAAAACACAACTGGCCACACACGGATAGCAGACATTTGTCAGAAAAAAAGTTTTGTTCACTCATTAAGATTAACCAATACAAGCACTTAACGTTTCTTCAACACACACAAACCACAAGGTGAACAGTCACTGAATGTCAGCAGCATGTTGTCGAGAGATTTTCCAAACACACGTGCAGATATTTATATTTAGCCGAGAATTTTAAAAGCTGCAGGGCAGCCGTAGAAATTTACCAAAGAAAAGAGAAAAAGAAAAAAAAGACAAAAGATGTTATTGAAGCAAAATCAGAGGGTGGAAATAGCTTCATCCCTGCACGCACTTCAGAGCGTGGGGAGCCCAAGACGTGGGCCAAGGTCAACTAAAACAAATAAACGGGGGGGAAAAAAGTACTCTCTTGTGTCCTCTTGTTTTTTTTTCTGTTTTAAGTTCACCTAAAAACAAGTGAGGTCGTCTTTCACAGGTTCACTTCTGGCGATCCTGAAAGAGAGTGGGAAAAAAGTGGAGAAACGATTAGACGCTGTAAACGGTACAGACTCAATTATTAGGAAAACGTCATTTTGGAGGCGCTTTCCAGGGATGAGGCGAGCCTCATCTAAGGCCTGGGAAAGCTAGCGGGGCGGGCTTTACCTGATCCATTCGGGACCGGCTTTGTATTGCGGCAGGTTCGTAGCTCTGTCAGAGAAACACAAAAAACCATGAGAGGCTGAAGGCAAACTGACCCCAACATCACTCTCTCTTTACGCTCCAACTTGGAGATGGGGGGAAAAAAGAGAAGAAAACAAATATATATAAGGAGGGCAGTTCTTCTTTGACACCCTCATAATCATCTTAAATCATCTGCTTTTTCCTAACTTAATTCTGAAAAAAAAGAAAAGTACACTCTGGAGGAAACCCCACCTTTTTCACCACCTCCTCTTCCTCCTGCTTCTTCTCGTAGTGGGAGAAGTCGTCGAAGATGGAGGTGGTGTGCTTGTACTGGGCGATGATCTTGAGCACCTGCTTGGCCTTCTCCAGGGGAACCTCCTGGGTGTCGCGCGAGTTGGTCACCGGCTTGTTGTCGTTGTTCTCCAGCCGGATGTGGCGCAGCTGGCTGTTGGGCACGTCCTTGACGAACAGCCAGTTCACGTCGAACTTGCCCTTCCACTTGTCCTGCGCCCACACGCCGGCGCTGGTGCTGTAGTCCACGGGCGAGCGCATCTCCGCCACGCCGCAGAAGTGCCCGCTGCCGTTGACGCTGAACAGCAGGTAGACGGGGCCCTTGGCGTTCATGGCCCTGTAGGCGGAGTCCAGGCGCTTGTTGCCGTGCTCCGTGCTGCACCAGATGGAGTACTTGATGGAGCGGTGGATGTCGTCCTCCGAGTAGCTCTTGATGATGAACACGCGCCCGTTCTTCAGGCTCCAGTCGAACTCCTTGGGGTTGTAGCTGTGGGCGGCGCGCAGCTTCTCCAGCACGGGGTGGGAGTCCGGGCCCAGCTCCAGGGGCACGCCCCCCCCCCCCCCCCCCCCCCCCCCGCCGTTGCCCATCCCCCCCCCCCCGCTGGAGGAGCTGCTGCTGTCCAGGCTGCCGCCGCCGTAGCAGAGGTTGCGACTGCGGGGCGCCACCCATCGGTTCTGAGGCGTGGGGGCCGAGCTGTGGTTCTGGTAAGGCTGCGGGGGGGGCAGGGGGGGCGCCTGCATGGTCATCTGCTGCACCAGGGACTGGGCGGACTGCAGGGACTGCTGCAGGGGGGGGATGAGGCTGGGCACGTGGGAGTGCAGCGGAGGCGGGTGCTGCTGGTGGTGGTGGTGGTGGCTCATGGGGGGGGCCATCTTAGCGCCGGCCCCCTTATTGTCCCACGTGTCGATGTCCATGTTGTGTTTAATGGGAGGGGGGGGCAGAGCGCCCCCCATCATGGGGGCGCCGGGTTTGTTCTTGGCCTTCTGCTGCTGCAGCTTGGCGGGTTTACTGGCGATGGCGGCCCACGACGTGGGCTTCTGAGGGGGCATCCCCACCGATGTGCCACCGTTGCCGGTGGCAACAGCCGTCGCGATGCTGCCGCCGCCGCCTATCACGGAGCCGGCGCTCTTCACACCTGAGCCGCTTCCTGTCACGTCCCCGCCTATCTTAAGGCCCAGCATGCCCTGCTCCAGGCTGTTCATGCCCGGGGCTTTGCTCAGGGTGTCACTGTGGAAGCCCGTCTGCCCATCAGGGACCAGCGTGCCCCCCAGAGAGCTGGGCGGGTAGCTGTAGCTGCCCCCGTAGGCCGAGTTCTGAGTCTGCTGACCCTGAGAACCACTGGTGCCCCAGGCAGAGAAGGCCGGGTTCTCTGGGAAAAAGTTAAACCTGTGGGGGTAAATGCTGCTGCTGAGCCCACCGGGCTGCCCAAACACGGTGTCGGGCATGAAGTGATGGTCTCCATTACTGAGCGGGGCATAGGGCGTCAGGTAGGGAATCGGTGGGTCCCCGCCTGTGGACCAGGGGGCCTCGTTGAGAGGGTAAGGAAATCCAATCGAGGGGGCATAGTAGCTGGATAAGTAGGGGTCTGTCATGGACTGATAGCTGTTATTCTGCAAACAGAAACAGTTTCCCCGAGTTCAAATGCAACAAATTACAGAAATGTGTCATAAGAGAGTTCAAACAAGTAAATAAGTGTATGGATAACTCCCGTTTTCTTACCTGGCTAGATTGGCCGGTGAGATAGGGCTCAAAGTCATTATCATGCACCGTGTCCTTCTGGTGGAGGGAGCCGTTCTGCACTGAAACTGGAAAGGCTGCAATAAAATCAAACCAGTTGAGACGCCGTATGCCTCAATGTGCACATGCCTTTGACCAGTTAAATAAAGCTAAGCTTATCGTCAGGTCTAAAACATCTCTCATGGTGTGTCCAAAATGATGCGTTTACCAAACAGCAGCCTAGTGTGCGCCCTCATCATCGCCCACACAGCTGGACTAAAGATACAGATCTAGAAGCCCAAAGGAGCAAGTTTTATCTAGCATCAAAAATATTCAGCGTATACATATCAAGGCTTGGCATTTTTAAAGCATGCAAGATCTTTTGTTTTGTTTGAAAGGCTGTTTGCCCTGACACTTGTGTGTGCAAAGTTTGGGTGAAACTCTATTAAAAATGCAAGACCGCCATCATTTCACAGTTATTTTCATGTCAGACTTTTAACATATACATACATGGCAGTGTCACGAATGGCAAATACGAGACATCAGGTGGCCGTTTGGAGCTGTCGACTACAGGAAGTTAGGCAGGTTTACGCGTGCAGCATGTTTGACTGCAGGAACTTTGGAGGAGGAACACTCGGCTTTCATTCCTTACCTTTGCTGGCATCTTGTCCTTTCGATGTCTTCACAGGTGACATTGGGAGGAGAAAAACAGAGAAAAACTTGTTTGGGTCACGCCTGCTATTCACAGCATCAGTCGCTGCTCATTTCTATGCAAACATTCCCCCCCCTGAAAATCTCACAGACACACACACACACACACACACACACACACACACACACACCACAGCCTGCAGGGCTGCACGGTGGGTATTTTTACCACACAGATAGCCACTGAAGCCGTTTGCCCAGGCCTTGCTCATTTCCCAGCAGATCATTTTCCCCCGGCTAACCCTCTCCTCTCCCTGGGCTAACTAGCTCACTGCCAGAGGTGGCATGCATCGTCCCCATAGTGGGATGCATTCACACAGCTCGTTTCACTTACCCGTTAGGGGCTAAAACCTGACGCCGAGAGACCTCCCCCCCTCCCTCCCTCCCTCCCACCACCACCACCACCACCACCACCCCCCTCCCCATCGCTGCTTACCTGAGGGTCAATACTAGCGGTAGACATCATTCATCCACCAGGTGTTGTGTTAGACGGGAGACCCCAACACGACGTGCAGTGTGTGAGCTACAACCGCAACCGCTACACGGAGAGGCTAACAGCCGGGGAGACTGTCTGTGTTCTGCTAACAATTAAAGACAGTTAGCAGCTGCTGCTAGCCGCCGTCTCCGCTCGGCTTGCTCGTCGCGGCCCTGTTGGCTCCCTGCGCTGCCCTGTCCACATGAATCCAGCGGGGCCCCAAAGCGCTCCGAACCCTTTCGGTGCTATATTAAAAGCCAGCAAGTCTTGTTAACCCTGCTCTCCCTTGCCCCCAAAGGCAGCTTCATCCGGGGCCCGAGGAGCGGAAATGACGTCAGTGACGTATAGAATGCGTCCACGGCTGCCTAGCAGCAGCAACTCGTTGTTTACATTATATTTCATACATTATGGACATAAGCACCCCTTCGTAGATGAAAAAAAAATTCACAAAAAAATGTCCTGGAGAATCACCGAGAAGATACTGAAAGGGTAATGTTGGTAAAACCACGTATTTACCTTTTATTCTTTTATGTCCAATTATATTTAACATTTTCTTGCATTCATATGTTTTTTCAAATTTGCTCTGACATCTCTGATTTCCTTTATTGATTAACTAATTTCCTTTCTTTTTTAAATATTTATGTTTTATCCCTGTATCCGTTTATCATTTTAGTGCCTTTTCCACCTTGCCAAAACATGTTTCAATGTCCTCTGATTAAAGTTGAAAATGTATGTTCTGATTAAATCCTTGATAGTTACTTTTGAGTGCGTGCAAATGTGTTTTACTTACCTATTCAAGTAATCATGATTTCTGCCTCGTTTTCACATTACCCTCTGCTTTTCTGCTTAAATAGGCAATAGAAGCACACACTGTTAACCGTCTTTATATTTTAACCTTTTTTTAAATACATATTTAAAAATATTTCAGTAAAGAGATGAGAAGTGACACGGCTTCTCTGCAAAGTGAAAAATCCCAAATATATCCAGGTAAATAGACAGAGCACAAATCAGTTGTTTAGGTTTTAACAATATATAACAGTCATAACAATATGATTGTATACATTTGATATTTGACAACAGGAGAGTGTGTTTTTGGAAACATTCTGCAGCCCTATATGAAAATAAATTTCCAAAAGAAACATATGACATAGAGTACTTTATTCCGCTTGATGATACCGCATTATGAAATAACACATACCAACATTAAAATAATAAAGAAATAACATATACTAGGCATTGATACTCATTATACATCTAAAAGCCCACTTCTCTGTCTGAAAGCATGACTTTAGTGTCTGATACACATCTTTCACGCACATACACGCAAGTAATTGAACACAAATAGGACTCTCAGACAAACAAAAATAAAAGGAGCCCTGTGACATCACTGGAAATTCCCCTTGTGGATCAAAATGAATAGCTGGGGTTCAGCATTTGGATGTGTTGGTTTCGCAACCAACCAGAGCTGATTAGTTGTTCCTTGTTTGTGTCCATCTGAGTTGGATCCTCTGCTCCCTTTCAGCTTTTTTCTTTGTGTTTACTTATAATCTAAAGAACAAAACAAACACAAAAAACATGTATAAGCGATGAAAACAGGCAAGATGGATGCAAACAGGAGGGGGTATTTCTGATGTCACATACCTTTCATGATTACTCTAGATGAGAAACTGAAAAGGTTTGGATGGATGATGAAATTCACCAAAGATATCAACTAAAAAAAAAGGCGAATAAACTTAAGTTTGAAAATGATTGTCATGTAAACAAGGCTCTAAAAATGTCAAACGTAACAAAATGGCAAAGTGAATTATATAACAAATCAGATTTGTCTTATTAATGATATCTGTGGACATAATTTGTTGGGAGCATACTTACAGCTCTCTTCTTCATCTGAAAATCTGATGATGACGTAGCAGGCGTAAACTAATCCCAGAAGCTGTGAGAACGAATACAAAAACAACCAGAACAGAGAATCACGAGTGGCTAAGGTGAGCATCTTCATGTAACACTTCAAAAGGACCATCCCACAAACACGTGTGACCATAAGGGAGCTGCACTTCTCCGTTGCTGCAGTAACATGTGCTCTCACAGATGTTACATGAAAAAAATGACTCATAATTTTACTTAACTGCAACAACCTTAGCAGTTCTTAAAATGAGTCTATTTATTTTTGACGCACACATAAAGCCTTTATGTTTTGCACTTTTCTTTCAAGAATATGACTAGTTGCCTTCATCCAAGCTTTTAGGATTCCATTTGAATGGTTGCAAATATGTTAATATGTGTCCTGCATTGGTTTTGCAGAGACAAATAAATCCTTTCAACTACATTTAGGTCCTGCAAAGGAGTGGCGACCATCGCAGGAAATACCCTGACTCTCAATAAGCTGAGATAAGCTCGAGCAACGCCTCTGAATAAAGCGGACACAGAAGATGAACAGATGGACGCAAAACAGCAATTACAGGTATGATTGAAAAGCCCGGAGACACACATATTACAAGTAATGTGTTCCTACACTGCAGTCTCTAACTACTGAAGAAGACTTTTCAAATACTCAGACCCTGTTGCCAAGCAACAGACCATATCTGTGTGTGGAAGCATCTCCATTATTAAACAAAATTAAATAGAAACTAAACGAGTCTTTTAACTTGAGTTTAAAAGTCTAACAGAGTCAGCGCGTTTAGCGTGTTCATTTGTTTGTGAAGACTCACCGATAGCAGCAGCTGGACACTGCAGTGGAGGATTTCTATGTACTGGTATTCGAGCCAGCAGCTCAGCACGGTGCTCAGCTCTGGGTTTTGCTGGTTGTGCCACACAGCCGAGGGAAGACTGCCGCTCTGGCATCCCGGCCCGTTGTCCTTCCACCAGGAGCGGTGTGAGGACACCCCCAGGGTCAGGACATCACTGTCCTGCAGGGACAAACGCAGTGCAGGAAGGTCTCAGAGCCATAAACATATCACCAGGAGTACGAGAGGAACTGTGTGTGTGTGTGTGGAGGTGGTGGTTTAATGTGAAAGTTTGCTTCTGTTTGAGGCCACAGACAACTGTAATTTCTGAGATCTGATAAACCCTGAGGCAGTGGCTTCTGTTGGTTTCTATTTACCTCCTTTTAGCTGTCATCAGACAGCAGAATTATCTGCATTTCGAGAGAAGGAATGAAATGCACTGCTAAACAAATCTGTCTTATCTCAAACAGGCATCTATCAAGGTAGAATATCCCAACTGGCTTACTACACAATGAAATGCAGCTGATTTCAGTTCGTTTCTGCTGATTCTGCGCCTCCCTCTCCCCTTGTGAACCAATGTGGTGACACAATACAAACTATTCCTGTTACACAGAAGATTTCCAGAAATGACAGTGTATACACAGAATTAACCTATATAAATGTTTAAATTGGTAAATGGAGAGTGCATTTGCATTGTGGCATGGATTTTCCTTCAAATCCTCATTGTATATTTAAAAATATATCTTTGGCCACAATGTTGATCAAAAGTAGTCACAAAATAATAGAATTTAATATGGATCAGTATTCTCTTTCTTCTGGTGGGAATTATCCTGAAATCAAAAAGCAGGAATGACACTGGTGTACAGATGAATAGTTTTTAACGTGCAGCTTTATATTATGATTTTTAAAAAATGTACTGTGATGACCAGAGACTAAATGCAGACAATTCTGAAAAATTCCAAAGAGATGTAAACTCTAAAGGCGTTTTCTGAGTCCTTATTTGTTGGCGGGTCCTGAGATGAGCTTGTGAGACTGTGTTTAGGGGCGGTGGCTGTAATTATCCGACACCTATGTGACCGTAACACTTACCTTTGAAAGCCCTGCCAAATCCAAGTAGAGACAGCTGACAAAGACATTCCAGCCAATCCACAACACCGTCCACAGCAGGTACTGAAAGGACCAAAAACACAACTCTAAAGTGCAAATAAAGGAGCTTTCAGTTCTGAACCACTTCCTGAACCACTTTCACAACTATGTACTAAATATAGATGAATATAGATGTTCCCAGTGTTTAATATTTTATTGAACGGCAACATGAAGGATTCACAAGCTAAAAGTTTTTTTTTTGTTCAGTTTTTCTGTTTTGGTTGAGGGAATTATTATACCTTCACCTTCTAATCTCAAGGGGCCATTTTCTGTGGCCTAAAAGTGTGTATTCACAGGTGGCACAGCCTTCTAAAAAGATTAAAAAAATAAATAGTATTTCCCAAAATACAAAAAAAGGGTTGTATTTCCAGTCCCAAATAAGGACATGTTTAAAGGTCATTACTGTGGCTGTTTCTGTGGTGGTAAAGTGACAGTCTAAGAGCCCCAAATTCCCATTCAACAGTTAAAAAACATCTTTGGATTAAATACCTACCCTGACATTGACACTATGCCCCTCAGTGGGTGTCTTAATTTGTATGGATTAAGTGATCTGCAAAAATATTATGATGTGATGATCTGGCACATAAATCTGTATGCAACATATTACCAATATTTTCTTTTTTGTAATTAGGAAGTTCTCAAATATAACAAATTAGGAAAATAATGTAAAAAAGTTTTTAGTTCTTCAAACATTTAGGGGAAATTCCACTACTGCAGCACATTCTGGAAATGTGCTGTAAGTCTCAGTTTTATTCATGTGAATTGGAATGAGAGGCTGACATTGTGTCTTTGATTATGAGCAAGGCAAAAGTGCAGATTTCCAAACAAGCAACTCAAGAAACAGTTCCAAATGTGGCCATAAATGTGAGAAAAACTATTTCTAACTCAGCTGCTTACCAGAATAACATATTGAGATCTGTATTGTATGGCGCCAAACAGGCCCAGGATGACCATAATGATGTGAAAGAAGTTGATCATGATGGGAGCCCACTGGTAGCCCAGGAAGTCAAACACCTGCCTCTCCACAGCTGTTATCTGGAGCACCAACAGGAGCAGAGGCACAGTTTAGAGATGGTGGCTGAAGTATAACACTTTATCAAACCAGTTGCTGCTGTGTGTTGTCTGGACTTGTTACAACACCATCATCTTTGCTTCTTTGTGTGAGAGGGTTGTCAAGGCAACTCAGCCACAGGGGACGAAGCATGCTTGGGTTATTGCTTCGTGCCCACTTAGGTTAGACATGAAGGGGGCAGGGTGGGAAACAGAGATGAGAGGGACAAAGTGGGAGCAGCCCTTCATTGTCATGGCTGATATCTGTGGGCTGCCACTGCTTTCATTATCTGACGAAGAAGCCTCTAACATGAACCTTCATGAAGGCCACAGGTTGAGAAAAGCACCACTGATTAACTTGTTAATAATCCACTAAATAAATAGTAACCAAATAACATAACGATATTCTAAAAGATAAACTAAAAGAAGCTAACTTTACCGTTAAAGGCCAAGAAAAGAGTATTTGTACTTCACTGATAGACAGCCTACTGTTTTCCAATTGTTGCTAAAAAGCTGCAGTTGGTTAAATGTATCACTGCTGAAATAGTTGTTGAGTTATCTCACAACTATAACATTGTGAGATAAGCATGTGAGTATAACCAAGAAGAACATGTTTAACAGATTCAGTAGTCTTTTATCCATAAACTGACTTTTGGGGAAATGTGGAGGTTTTACATAGTAAGAGGTGCATATAAATGGTAACCTTCAACTGCAACAACAAAAAATACTTTTTTCTGACAAAGCTGGATAATTCAATTTAATCTGATTAAGTCTTTATTTTTCATCTGCTAATTGATTTGGCTGATTGCTGGTGTTGAGAGTTGGTTGATTAATAACGGCGGTTGTTGTGATGTGCAAGTAGATGGGTTTATATCAGAGCATCATAAAGAAAAACATCTTACCAACTGGGCACAACACAGAAGGATCAGCACGCATCGTCCTGAGCAGCATCCCATCTTCCTCTCCTCTGTGTGGTCTGATGATGATGATTAGGGGAAATAAGGAGCTTTCTTGCCTGTTTCCCCCCCCTCAAATACGAGGGCAGAGCGTTTGCAGCTTTGGATCCATGGCCAGCGGAGAGTGCACTTTATCTCAGGAGCAAAACACAGTGGGCTGTCCCCACTGGAGAACTACAGAGAAGGGGGAGGGGAGACTGCTGTATGAGGGGTGATCCATGCCATAGTGCCATAGTGGGGGAACTCCAGCGCACAAGATATGCCTCAAGGGATGATGGGAGTCCTTTTCCTATTTCCACTGCAGTCCATCACATCAGGGACGCCTCAACCTTTCCTTAAAAAGTCCTGGTCCCCGGAAGAGTCACGACTGGAGGACCCTGACACACGGAATAGTATGATGTATTTAGACAACAATCAAAAAGTTGAAAGCACTGAGACAGCAAGAATTAAAACTCAACAATACCAAAGAAAAGAAAAAAGAGAACCCTGTATCAAAGCTAAGTTATCTTTAGCCAGAGTTACACAGGCTTGGCCCATAACCCAGGGGCATCCAAACCCCTATCTCACAGGTTTGAGATGTTAAGCTCTGCGCTAGTTTGCTAAGTGATGTTAGGCAGGCATGGCAAAGCAAGGAAAGACAAAAAACCTCTAAGACATCAGCTTTGAGGGACTGTATTTGTTCTGATTGCCTTGTTCTGATTGCTTTAAATCTCTAATTCTGTACGGTTTTTCACTGGGTTAGAAAAGAGAGTTGGTTTACAAGTCCTCGTGCCAGTCCGTGTGATGTAAATTCCTTCATTTGAATATGTCGGTGAGGCATCGTGTTGACGCCTCTGTGGATGGAAGACTGAAAACACGGGAAAGGTATGACTGAGGACTCTAACTTCAGTCGTCATGGTGAAAGTAACAGACTTCAGTGTCTCTTTAAAGTATCTAAAAAATAACATTTTAATCTTCAAGCAACCTTTCTCGTTACTTGGCTGTAAGGAGACCTTTTTCACAGGACGTGGCATTTTCTGAGGGGTCTTGTACTGCCTTTTCTTACACTGCATGTTGTATTTTCCATAGCAGGACATCCATCCAGTGTCTCTCTGACTGGGGCATGGATTGACTCTCATACAGCAACACCGTCCTCTGCAGCCTGATAGGTGGCTGTTCTCTTCAGTGCTGCGACCACTCCAGCAGGTGGTGGTAGTGGCAGAGATAAAGCTTCAATAGGTGAGTGGCAAGGTTATAAAACACAATAGGCCAAAGAGAAAGCCACCACAGGGCTCATTTCTGAATGATCGGGCAGGTAAAAAAAAAAAGTTGTGGGGTGTCTGTTTTCTCTCAGTTGTACCAAATTCCTCTAAGACAGAAAAGGCAAACATAGGAATCACATTTGTGGCTCATAGAACAACTTCCTGTGAAGCATAATTCATATATACATTCATATGACTAAAATAAAATCATCAAAGAAAATTGTTACCCACAACTAAATGTTTGACATGTATTAATTTACTTTGTTGTTTCTTGCAGATTTTACTTCAGTGTCAGTAATAAATAAAAAATTAAATTCTAACAGTTTTTTGTAATTTTGCAGAACGCCATGGCTCTGAATTGTATATATTTTTAAGCATTCAAAATATTCCACCTGAAAAAAAGCCAAACATTTAGATCCGCCTTCCACAGTCCAGTGGGGGGATGTTGTAGCAGAACGAGTGACCCTTTTAATCTGGAATCCATTCATTAGACTCCCACTCGCACTTCCCCGTCCCTCCGGAGGATGACGCTAGAATCCAAAAGACAGATTTATAATTGGGGGGGTCTCCTGCTCTGTCTGTGTCACATGGAAGCACAGTAGCTGAGCCGAGGGGATGCGCGCGGAGATGGAGGGGGCTTGACGGTACCGCGGAGCAGAGATCTGGCACTGGGAGAGCGCACCGGAGGCAGGGCTGCAGCAGCGGGATCCGGGCAGCAGACAGCCAGGTTAAACACATCCCAGCCCCCCCCCCCACCCCCCCCCCCCCCCAACCCCCATCCCCCCCCCTGCCCACCCCCCCACCACCCCACCACCACTGGCTGGGGCGCTGGACGGGGCGCACGAGAGGGTCAGCGGGCGCGCGGAGGATGATGCCACGAGCAGAATGCTGCATTCTGGTTTTGGGAAGCCCACGAAAGCCACGGTAGCGCCTTTGGTCGATTATGGTCGCGGGGAGCGGCCGGTCCGAGGGACAGCAGAACCTGCAGGAAGCGGCCGGGGCTGAGGCTGCGCGACCCCCCCCCCAAAAACCCCAGAGCTGAGTGAGTACGGGATGCAATAGCGCAGTGCTCTGGGTGACAGGCTGGAGGGAGGCAGGAGAGGGGAGGGGAGGGGAGGTGTGTGTGTGTGTGTGTGTGTGTGTTGGGGGTGGGGGGGGGGTCATTATATGTGCCTATAGATCCAGTTCGATAAGGACACGCAGCGTCTTTTATTCCAACAGAAATACTGGAGCCGGTCCCTGTTTTTCTTTGTTGCTCGCCCTGCCTTCTCCGCATTTGCTCAGGTCATGCTTTTAACACACACACACGTGCGCGCCCACCTCAGATTTTCCTGCGTCGCTTTCATTTATTTATTTTTTCTTTCCATTTCTTCCCCTTTTTATTTCCCTCTGCGATTTTATGCTCCGAATGAGCGGATTCCTCCTAGAACTTTATCGTGTTGCGTCCAGGGGTGAGGAGCATGGGATCAGAGGTTTTACAGCCACTGTGGAACATAAAGATCATTAACGTTAGACCTTCCTATGAAATGTACAGACACACACACACACACACACACACACACACATATAGCCTACACGCACCTCCTCTCCCTCCCCCTCCGTTACTCATAAACGGGGACGGGGTTCTCGGGGTGGAGGTGGTGGTGGGGGGGGGCTTTGTCGTGTAAGTTGCCACCTGACCTCGGGGACACAGCATCCTCAGATATCTTCACTTTGATCTGGAAATGAATCGGAAACGCTTTGATGATTAGAGGAGAATTAAAGGGAGGAAGAAATGGAGAAAAAAAACCCTCTCCACTACAGGCTCAGTGAACCCCATCACCACCATAAAAGCACAACTGCATCAGCATGGATCCCCCCCCCCCCCCCCCCCCCTTCTCTCTCATTTTCTGTCACCGCCTATAGCCTCCACCAGCAGAGGCATTTTAAAACCGATCACACGAGCTGGCCGTTCTCGCCCTGCGTGGCTTCATGTTCCTGATCCCAGTCCTGCTTTCTAACCTGTTGTCAGCAGACCGCTGCAGTTTGAGGTGTCAGAGCCCAGAGGTGCGGCCAGCCGCCCCCCCCCCCCCCAGTCTGATTTATGGCTCCTGAGCGGGTGCCATGATGAGCCACATACACAGAACCTCCCCAGATACACACACTTACACACACACACACACACATCCATCCTTGTGACTGATCTATCTTTAAGCAAAAACGGGGAAAGAGCAGAGTGTGGAGACATTTAGCTGATGATGATCCCTGCCTC
>CAJRST010041110.1:15369605-15383912 GCA_907169785.1 Menidia menidia | reverse complement strand
CCCCCCCAACCCCCATCCCCCCCCCTGCCCACCCCCCCACCACCCCACCACCACTGGCTGGGGCGCTGGACGGGGCGCACGAGAGGGTCAGCGGGCGCGCGGAGGATGATGCCACGAGCAGAATGCTGCATTCTGGTTTTGGGAAGCCCACGAAAGCCACGGTAGCGCCTTTGGTCGATTATGGTCTCGGGGAGCGGCCGGTCCGAGGGACAGCAGAACCTGCAGGAAGCGGCCGGGGCTGAGGCTGCGCGACCCCCCCCCCAAAAACCCCAGAGCTGAGTGAGTACGGGATGCAATAGCGCAGTGCTCTGGGTGACAGGCTGGAGGGAGGCAGGAGAGGAGAGGAGAGGGAGGGGAGGTGTGTGTGTGTGTGTGTGTGTGTGTTGGGGGTGGGGGGGGGGTCATTATATGTGCCTATAGATCCAGTTCGATAAGGACACGCAGCGTCTTTTATTCCAACAGAAACACTGGAGCCGGTCCCTGTTTTTCTTTGTTGCTCGCCCTGCCTTCTCCGCATTTGCTCAGGTCATGCTTTTAACACACACACACGTGCGCGCCCACCTCAGATTTTCCTGCGTCGCTTTCATTTATTTTATTCTTTCCATTTCTTTCCATTTCCCCCCCCTCGGCTATTTTATGCTCCAAATGAGCGGATTCATCCTAGAAGTTTATCGTGTTGCGTCCAGGGGTGAGGAGCATGGGATCAGAGGTTTTACAGCCACTGTGGAACATAAAGATCATTAACGTTAGACCTTCCTATGAAATGTACAGACACACACACACACACACACACACACACACACATAGCCTACACGCACCTCCTCTCCCTCCCCCTCCGTTACTCATAAATGGGGACGGGGTTCTCGGGGTGGAGGTGGTGGTGGGGGGGGCTTTGTCGTGTAAGTTGCCACCTGACCTCGGGGACACAGCATCCTCAGATATCTCCACTTTGATCTGGAAATGAATCGGAAACGCTTTGATGATTAGAGGAGAATTAAAGGGAGGAAGAAATGGAGAAAAAAAACCCTCTCCACTACAGGCTCAGTGAACCCCATCACCACCATAAAAGCACAACTGCATCAGCATGGATCCCCCCCCCCCCCCCCTCTTCTTTCTCTCTCATTTTCTGTCACCGCCTATAGCCTCCACCAGCAGAGGCATTTTAAAACCGATCACACGAGCTGGCCGTTCTCGCCCTGCGTGGCTTCATGTTCCTGATCCCAGTCCTGCTTCCTAACCTGTTGTCAGCAGACCGCTGCAGTTTGAGGTGTCAGAGCCCAGAGGTGCGGCCAGCCGTCCCCCCCCCCCCCAGTCTGATTTATGGCTCCTGAGCGGGTGCCATGATGAGCCACATACACAGAACCTCCCCAGATACACACACTTACACACACACACACACACATCCATCCTTGTGACTGATCTATCTTTAAGCAAAAACGGGGAAAGAGCAGAGTGTGGAGACATTTAGCTGATGATGATCCCTGCCTCAATGCCGTTGTTGTTTTAAGCCTCATCCCATTGGAGAGAACGGGACTCATGTGATGCGAAGATGAGATGTTTTTGTGCAGTTTTTTTTGTTTTTTTTAAGATCCATAGTGTGGGTCTGTGTGTGCATGAGAGGCAAATGAACACACAGCCTCCTCCAAACGGGCTTCAGCCTTCTTCCTCACAGGGGCATGGTTAATCGTTGTTGCAAGCAAACATTTGACCTAATTCACATTCTCACACAATAGCAGTCTCCTCTCTCTCTCTCTCTCTCTCTTCCCCCCCCAACACACACCCGCGTGTTGCTGTTATTTGTGTCACACACAGGGTGAGGATTTTGCTCCACATGAACTCCCCGGTGGTTTATCAAAACCTGAGCAGATTGGCAGAGAGGGCACTGTTGGCTGGCTGGGCCTGTTTGAAAGGAGCACCAGATGATTAATAATGAAGACACACGTTCATAGAAAATGAAGTACCCGCTATTAATTGCTTCTCGGGCAAACTATGTCGCTCAAAATCTTTTTTTTGTGTGTGTTTTTTTTATTTTGTGAGGACGACACCTCTAATTTTCATTTCCTTCCATACCCGTGCCCAGTGTTGGAAGCAGAAAAACGCAAACATTTCCCGAAAGGAGATTTGTGGTGGCCTTTAAATACGACCCGATGTCTGCGCGACACATCCAAATGTGTTACGCAGCACGCTCCAGTCTTTGTCCAAAGACATCTGAACGCGGGGAGATTGGATCGAAGTCAACAGGTGACCTGGAACTAACCGCTACTCTCATGATGAAGCGTTTAATCTCTTTGTCATGTAACAGCTGAAAATATTGCAAAAAAACACACAAAAAACCCCCAAACAAACTCCATCGCAGTCTCTGCCCTCCCCCCCCGTTTATCCACTGTCACATGAAGAGACAAAGACATACAAAAAAATCATTGAAAATCAAGAAAATGGTCTAGTTGCTAAGGAGTGAGGTTGTGTCCACGGGCAGGTATGGCCCACATGCCTCAGCCAGGGTCTCTGTGGATGGGGGAATATGGGGGGCTTTGTTTAGCCCAAAGACAGCTGGTTGAGGGCCATTTCATCCTCATGCTCGGAGCGTTCTGTCCAATTGGTTGGATGAGTGGAAGCAGCTTTAGGGCCAGAGATTACACTGCAGTGCTGAGGTGTCACTCTGAACACCGCAGGCAGAGGCAGGGGGGCAGAGGGAGAGACGAACGGCTGGAGAGGTGTGGACACACTCACCGACACGGGGAGGTGAGGGAGAAAGGAAAGAAAATGAAGGATAGGAAGCGTCTCTGGCGAATGGGAAAGCCTCTTAACGTCGCCTTCTTTGAAATTCTTGAAACACCTGCCACAAGTCTCCCACGCATACCTCCCCCCTCCCCTCTTCTCTCCTGTCCTCCACACCAACACCTTCCCTCCGCCTTCCTTCTCATTACTCTCTCCTCCTCAATCGCTGGGCCCTGTTGTCATATGAGCGTAGACACAATTATTCTGACACGGCTGCAGCTGTGGATTAAATGATCATTGGTGCATATTGTGCTGAGGATCCAGCCTGATATTCCAGAACCGCTCACTCAGGCGACCAGGAACCGGTGGCTCTGCTTTCTGACGGCATTTGAAGCAGTCGGCAGACAGACGCGGCCGCTGAAAGACTTCTGATTGGCATGCTGGGAAAACATGTCCTCGGTTGTAATTATTCTCCGGTGACATGTTCAAGAAGGAATTATGCTGGATATGCACTGCTTAGAACGGATCACACCAGCGCCAGTCAAAGTGATTTTTAATTAGAAAAACAAAGCCGTTTTGCTCTCGGATTCGGACACCTTGAGCTTGGAGGAAATGCCTGAACGTGGCGTGCAAAGGATCGATAATGGGCCTGTGTGTGAAGTTTGGTGCAGACTAATTCTGATAACAGTTTTGCTTGTTTATGGGTAGCGTCTGAGAAAAATGCAAATTGCCAAAGCCCTGCAAAACCTCCCTTTAATGCTTGAGATTTAAAAAATCTGTTACCTTGAAGGATATTATAGTTGTAAGAAACTCAATTCAAAGGAAGAAGAATGTTAAACAAAGGCATTTAAGCAAGATAAAAGATGCATTTTATCCTGAAAGTGAGAGTCAACTGCACTGACCAGTAATCTGTACTCTGGGCTTTTTACCCCTTCACATGTAACTAACTCAAGAGAAACTGCCCTCTCAGTAGTTTTGTTACTTCTCCAATTAATTTTTGTGACTGCTTCATTACATCAACCCATGAAAGAAATGACCACCAGCACCCTGATTAGAAGCAGGGAATTAAGCCAGTGACATCATAATGACTTGACAGTAATATTTTATTGGCTTAATGATTCTTGAGAAGTAAATGATGATGATTTTAATGGTAAGTTTAATTGTAATTGTTTGGGAAATGCCACTTTAGGGTCTCCCATGTTGCCCTCACTTTTCCGAGGGAATGGCTAAAGGTGATGTGTGCTGACAGTATGATAGTACGGATCCGGAGACAGCTGGTCAGTTCCTGCAGCTGTGTGAACAACGCAGATTCTTCTTGTCATGCTAGTATATGGTCTATTTTATAAGCTGGAGTGACTGACAAATGACTGCCCTCCTTACTGCTGTGTGCGCCCATGTGTTCTTTGGTTTTCTGTTTGTGGAAAAACTTGTAATTCCCCCTCCCATGTGTCCCGGTGCTGTGTGCTCCGATCATTCTGCCGTCTCTGCTAAACAGATTTCTTCTTGGTTTGAATTCCACATGCTACGTCTCGCTCATTTGACTCGTCTGTTTAGGTTTGTTTTGGCTGTAAGATGATCATCCTCAATTTCTAAGCCTGTCAGACGTTTTTTTCTGGTTATCTTTTGGTCACAAAGCCATAGCAGCAACAGCGGCCTTTGAACCTCCACAACCTGAGATGTAAAAGTACCATTTGAGACTTTATTAACTATATCTCCATGTTTGTCTCTGGTTGGTCATCATGTCAATTTGTCTTACAATTTGAAATGTACACTGATTAACTTGAGATCTGCATGCTGTACTTTGGCCGTAATGGGTTCTAATGGGACTGTTTTGTTTCACATATCTTACCTCAGGGTCCTCTAAGGTGTGGTTGAGAGTTCAATGCAGGGGACGGTTTAAAAATGTTTCATTTTGTTTTCTCCCTAACTTCCACCAGCAAAATGAAAAAGGTCTAACAACAATCTGGTGTACTGGAACTTTCAAATCAATGTGTGTACAACCAGATACGTTTGTGAAGTGATATCGCAATCGAGTTCCCATCAGAATAAACTGTTTACAGTGATATCTTCATTCACTTGTCCACAAACACCTGAAAATATTCACTTCAGACCTGTTTTTATTTAGCATTGACTACCTTATATGAGCTTGCTGTCTTTCTAAACCAATATAGGAAATGTTTTACATGTTTCACATCAGCAGAGCAGCTTTTATTGTAAGGTTTTAGCTTAGTTCTGCAGGGTTGTAGATTAAAACGGTTCAAATAGAGCAAAAGTCTTTTCACTAAATGTCAGGTCCATGTGAATGTCTACCACTGTGTGACCTAAGGGAAACACTTGTGGAAAAAAAAGGAAATATGATCAGTTGTTGCAGTTTTACTGTATCTCTTTTATCTGTAATAATACAGATTTCTAAAGGTTTCCCATGCACACACACATACATGCACAAAGAATGAATTCAACGAAATAGCAAAATGGCTGCAATATAAACTGAAACAATTCAAGTCTACTAGGTTTTCAACTCAGTCTGTGAACAAGGGCAGTTACACATGTGGCAAACGGTTGCGCCTTTATTGCCACTCGTTCCTAAAAGTAAGAGATTAATTAAAGATTAATCTTAGAAATAATATGAGGTGAGCCTGAGGTTTGGTCAAGATAAAGATAGATAAAGATTATCTACAAAAATGAATCCCTGAATACCCAATCTGGATACCTCAGCTGTGATATATAGATTAATAGTAGCGTCCTGTCATTAATCATTACATCTATCAGCCACTTAGCTGATATATAACAGGACAAACTGTATATCTGGAGAAATTGAAATAACTCTTTTAGTGCTGGAATGAGTATGGCCTAAATCAGTAGGCCTTTTTCGATATATATAGATGAAAAAGAAGAATTTGAACAGCAGTTCACAGTTGAGTTGAATCCCGATTAGAGCTCGCTAACCTCGCAGCTCACTACAGTAAAACCGTTGCTAAAGCGCCTCAGATTGAGAAGCAGTAATGTGGTGGCTTCTTCACAAAATTGTTTTGAAGATTCTGGCCAACCTTCAGAGAGGATCGACGACACAGACAAACCGTTTTAAGTAATGCAGCATGTGAAGATTAAATTCTGTCTGCGAGCAAAGCATCCGTGTGGAATCCCATTCTAAAGCCTGCTGTGTAAAGAGGACACACACAAACCTTACAAAGAGATCCAACACGGAGCATTAGTCAGCAACTGGATAAATAGACAAGAAAAAGGGAGAGACATGCCACTTCAGTTCAAGCAGAATTTGGACAAAACACTTGTGCAGAAGGCCGCCTTGTTGTCACTGATGCTGGAGTGACAAACACACATCAACACCAGAAAACACGTCAAAGTAGACAGATGGCGTGATTTAACAGAGATTAGGCTTGTTTGTTTGGTCTTTTAGTGCAGCTCTGGGTTTCTACTGTTTATTTGAAACACGTCGTATTGCCAAATGTGTGGCTGGCAAGCGGCAAGGGGAGAAGAGGTAGACTCTGCCTTCACACTTGTTTCTGTCAGTGTTTTCTGTTCCTCGGCCTGCTTGCATGTTCAGCTTTACTCTGACTCATCAGAGCTCCTCGTTATGTTTGTTTGTTTGTTGTTGGAAGGGTTCAAACGCCGGAAATTAATATTCATCCGTACCGAGCCACGGTCATGTGACGAACAGACGAGGATAGGATTTTTACAAAATTGCCTTTTTTGATTTGTACTTAGACGCTGTTACTAAGCAGAAACCCTGGAAATCAATACCGGTGAGCAGGTGTGCTGTTGATTGCTATGTAGCCGTGACACACAAAGCTCAGTAATCCCTCAAACAAGCCAGAGCAGAAGTGAATGCCACGGGCATAATGTGTGTTCACTTCACTGCTCCTGTGTTGGATGGGGATTCACGCTGTCCCTCTTTTCAGATGGCTGCTTTAACTCGGCCCCTCTGCACCACCAATCCTCTCCTTTTCTGCTTCCGCCGCTTTGTTAACCTCCTTAATGTCTCGGAAAGGTTAAATCATCCTGTAATTAAACCCCCCTCTCTGTGCCCGCAGATCTCGGTGAGAGCGCGGCGCTTCCCCGCCTGGATGAGTGTAAGGGTGTGAGTGTGTGCGTGTGTGAGAGCAAGTGAGCGCCCGCGCTCCCACATGGCCTCCATGCAGGACGGGCTGAACTTCACGACTCCTCCTTACGGCAAGGTCCTGCTGCTGGGCGCTATCGCCGCTGCCTCAGCCTTCGTTGTCACAATCCTCATCGTGGTCCTGTGCGTGGGCTGCCAGAGGTGAGAGAACACACACGTGTGACCCATCAAACACATGCACACGCACAGTGGTGGAGGAAGATATTTCACTAAAATGCAAATATCAGTCGAGCTATTTAAATTCTTTTCTTTACAAGTAAAATGCATATGATTTCCTTTCAGCGACAGCAGGGCCTCTGGAATCACCTTAGGAAATATTCAAACCACTCCAAAGTTGCATAAACGGCTTTCGTACTTTTGTGGGAGGTCACGTGGAGACACATTTCATTTTGCATAATTTCCACTTGCTGTATTTAAATCTAAGCGCCAGGCACTTAGATTAATCCTCAGGGTCAAACATTTGGGTGTGAACTAAACTTAAATCTATAAGAATCTCTAAGAAAATACATACAAGACGATGATTGAGATCATAAGATGCTGGTTTTATTTTTAGAACAAAAGGCACCCTTCATGATGTTTCCTATCAATCAAGAGAAAAATGATTTTTCTTGTGTTATTGTTAAGAATATTAACAGTCATTTTAACCAAATTCTTGGGACTGAAACAAGGAATTGATAATATAAAGAATAGCAATTGGAATTGAAAATATTCCAAATATTTTTTTCGTGAACTGGAACAAAATAAATAAAACCTACATGAATCTGGAGACTAAATTTACTGTGAAATTTACTTAGTTACTCTCAAACGCTGGTCGTTGCATTGGGCAAATACATCGAAACCTCTTTTCCTCACATGCACAGTCATGGGATGACTCAGCCACACATGGACGGTGACTCAGACAGACTCTGCACACACTCAAAAATGCATTAGTATTCAATCAAAAGTGACAGCGGTTGTGTTTCTCGCAGGAAGGGGAAGACACACAATGTCCCCAGCGAGGGTGGAAAACACCGTCTTATGGACATGGTAGGTGTGAGTCAACACGCTGTACGATATTGTGTTTGCATCGAAGCAGAGCTAGCCGCACAACTCACCGGGGAACAATATCATATTGTGGACACCTCCTCAGTCTTAATTACTGCTTAACTGGTCCTGTGTGTGTGTGTGTGTCTGTGTGTTGACAGGGTATTCTCAGGCAGTCCAAGCTGCGCTCCATCAGTAAATCAGACACTGAGATGAATAAGATGAACTGCAATGGAAAAAGTGAGTGAATCTTTCACATGCAAATCCTACAAAAGGCGTCTCCCTGTCATCTGTTCAGGAGCTGCAACGCCTGGTGCTCTTTTATTTTTTATTTTTTACCCGCATGGCTACGTAATCTCCAAAGCGGGAGAGGTCGGAAACTTTGCTCAGATGCATCTCGGGCGTGTACAGTTTTGTTTTGTCTTAAAGCGTAACGATCAACGGAGAGGGGGGTTGAAGGTTTTCGTATATAAACCTTTCCTGCGCATCTGAACTGACCGTGAATTCACTCTGAGCCCTCTTGACATGTCAGAGGAGAAATTCCCCCTAAAACAGAATTCACATCGCATTTACAATTGATTTATTTTTCTCCAGAAGCGGGACTTTCTGTCCTGGTTTGTGAACATGCATCTCTCTCTTTCAAAGACACAAATCCGAGAGCCAAGACAAATCCTGGAGCGCCGTTTGCCGACTGTCAACGGGGAACTGCTTTAGTGGGCACTGTGACAGTAGCCCGGGAGGTTTAGCGGAGCCGCAAACATATGTCCTGCCTCATACTTGTCCTGCTTCCACTGCCGTGGTATGAAGCCAGTTTGGACGCATGCTCTCACGTGTCCACGGCAGTTCCCAGTTTTACTCTCAGATTTTCTTTTCCGCAACACGTTAGAGATGGATCCATGTTCACAAACGATTGTGCGATCCTCTGCTGGGGAGAAGGTAAAAGGATGTGAGTTCCGTTTTTTGCGTCGGACGTGCGGACAGTGACGGTGACGTCTTGGCCAGCGTGGACCTTCTGCCGCCGTCCAGCCACCGGTCTAACTCTGACCTTCGTTCTCAAGGCAGGCAGCTTCCCCAGATCCCCTCTGGGACTGGAGAGGAAGGCGAGCACACTTACTCGGAAGTGGGCCAACGCTCCTCTGCTGCGCGTACTGACGATGCCCTCTACGCCATGGTAGGCAGGGCCGGGCAGACGGACACTCCGGCCCCCCCGGCCGTCCCCGCAAACACGCCGGCGCCGCCCGACCCGGACGGGGACGTGGAGGGAGGGCTGCCCGAGGCCGAGGCCCAGGTCATGTCGGCCCCCCATCCTCCGGAGACGGCGGAGTACGCCTGCGTCAGGAAGCTGAGGAAGGCCGACAAGGCGCCTCAGAAGAGGGACAGCGGGACGGACATGGTGGAGCCGCCGGCGCCGCCCCCCCGCCACGCCCCGCCCTCACACCCCGCGCCTCCCCCGCCTCACCCCCACAGCACAAAGTTGCCCCGCAGAAACGTCGAGGCCTTCAACGTCCCATCATTCCCAAAGGTTGGTAAAAGCTAAATGTTTTGGCAGTTCCCCTCAGCCACACGTCCTCAGATTCCTTTGCTGTCGTTTGATGTTCACTCACCCAGAATCCAAGCAGGGATGTCCAGATCCATTCCTCTAAGAATGCTATGTGTTGAAGCAGAAATAAATCTAAAACCTGCAGGATAGCGACCGTCCGAGGCCGGATTTGTAGATCCCTGGCAAAGAGTTTAGAAAGGCACACAACTTTGCATATAACAGTCCCGGAGTTCACAATGCAGGTCAGAGTAAAGTCCAGACCTTCGAGTCCAAAAAGCAAGTCTGTTTCAGACGACTGTCAAACAGTTTTTTCCACTTGATATAAATATGAATTCATACATATTTATATATATATATTAAAACATAAATATGTTGGAAATGGACGGTGCAGTAGATGATAAGCAGGTGTGTGAGCTGATTCAGAGAGCTCTTTGCTTGGCATAGCAGAAATCTGGGCACGAGGGAGTCACATGTAAACACGTCCAACTTTTTTTTTTAAAAGACCTCGTTCGCTCTTCAGCGCAGATTAGGAAAAGGTTCTCTGGCTGCCAATGGTCGTGCCAAATGCTAAACTAACTCTGGACCGTGTGTGTCCCTTGGACGCTTGAAACATGAGTGGGAATCATTTTCCAAATGACAAAACTATTCTTTTACAAAAGATATGCAAAGCGGAGTTTCTCTGTGCGTTTCCTTTTGAGGATGTTGTGTGCTTAATTTACAGAACAAGGGATAAAGGCAGGGGGGGTCTCCCTCATAGTTACACTTACGAGACAAAAGACATAATGCCGTCAGTGCTGAGCAGAACGTGGCAAAAATATGAAACACTGGGGGAGAAAAAGAGGGCTGAAAACTCCCTGAATGCAATGGACATATTTCCTTTGCAATGAGCCTCGACAGCCGCACCTTAACGGCCTGTTTTACGATCTGGAAGACGTGAGAAAGTGATGATTGGAGGGGGAGAGGGAGTTAACCGCTTAGTGGGGTTTTTAGTGGTTCTCCAGAGGTTCTGAGCGGAGTGTCGAGTGAACTCACACAAAGCAGGGCGAGACTGAGTGGGCCTGCAGATGCACAGCGAGTGGACGGCAGGTATGAAAAGGCATCAGGTTTTTTCTTGTTTTCTTTTTCTTTTTCTTTAGCGATAACTATTTAATTGCATTGTTCCTGGTCGGCTACCCGTATGACCCATTCAGTTTTAACAGTGGAGCGGTGGGCAGTGTCTCTGTGAGGTTTCCCGTTGGTGCTGCAGAGCTTCTGACCGGCTGTAATCCAGCCGGCGTTGCAGTTTCTTCCTCACTTGACCGGCTCGTGCACGGCGGCGAGCCCGTTGGTGTGGGGGGTGCGTCTCTGCTCTCAGCGGTGTCACCTCCTCCATATGTTGGCGGCAGACCGCCTGTCTCTGCCGTCCGGCCCTCCAGCCGGAGGCCATTTGCTCCCCCTGCGTGAGGTCAGCGGGGTCAGGGTGTCCGCCGTGACCCCGCCAACGGTTCGCAGTCTTACACGTGTAAGCGGTTTGCTCGCGGGGGTCTGTTCACTGCCGATTTTCAGCCGGATGATGCAACACGGTGAAATGGAGTCATCCACAATAAATGCACCTGCAGACTCAAAGGCTCCCTCTTTTCAGGGAGACTCTATCCAGCGGGGTATGAAATCCATCCTGCATGTTTCAGACGTGCCAAGAATGGAGCGACCTGCTCGAAGGTGGTCCACAGTCGTTTTATGACTTTATTTCTTAAGGATGGAGTTCACATGTTCACAGACGGGCTCTTTTGTCAGCATGCATGAGCCTTTCATCAGCTCTGTCCCAAATGTGATTTGTTGCTCCGCTGATAGGAAGTGATGTTCATGGGCAACGGGGAGCAGTACATCTGGAAGCCTCCAGAGGACGAGGACGTGCTCATGCTCCAAAACAAAGCCCTGGGGGCGCTAGGTGCTCACACCATGGAGAACATCCAGCCGTCTGCAGCTGCGGTGAGTGGGAAGCCTGTGCATGTGCACGGAACTGTTTTCTTACTGTGTTCCACCTCCATCCATATACTCTGTTTGCGTTACTTTTCTCTTCACCAAAGCATTGAAACTGATCCTCTGAAATCCCAGTGGGTCGCCCAATTCAAGTTGATCATCTTTCCCCTTCAGAGTAGATGAAAAATTATTGAAGAGCACACGTGTAACATGCGTCATCTTCTAAATTATTACTAGTTCTTATACTAGTTTGTGACCAATCCACTTGCTCTACATTATTTTCCAAAATTATTACCATTTCTTGACTTTCTGCCTTCTTTTTTATAATTGTGGTAAAAAAAAAAAGTTATCATCTCAATCAGTGCAGTAAACACACCTCAGACTAATTCAGGTAACAGTGTAAGATTCAAACCTGATGCGATTTTTTTCACGCTGAATAAATTTGAACCGTACTTATCGTTTATTGTCTTCTCATTATATTAATGAGATTAAACTTCTGATTAACGGCTCTCAATCATTTTTGCCTCCTTTTTATTCTTAAGTCATGCAGGATCAAATTAATATTTTTATTCCAGAGTTTTAAGACAAAAACATTCTAATCGTTTTTGTTCGCTTTAAACTGTTGGGAAAAAACATTTTTCCTACATATTGTTGTGCAATGTACTTGCTGTTAGATAATCACATAAGACAGGTTCGAGCTGGAATCAGACAGAATAATCTAAAGTGTTTCAGTGTTTCGCAGTCATTTTATCACATCAAAGAGAAAAAAATTCTGGATCAAGGTTTTATCTGTTGTTATTTGAGCATAAATCTGCTGACATTGTGAATTTTACCGTCACAGATTTAAACACAGGCTGCTGTTTGTGGTTTCTGAACCTCTAAATGTTTGCTGTGCCCGCAGGTGGCTGAAATGTACTCTAAAGTGTGCAAGCCTGGAAAAAAGAAGAGAGCCGTGCCGGGGTCTCCCCCAGCCAACCTTGGCTTCCGGACCTTGGGTCGAGGTGACCGAGACCGGGACGGGGGGTTCAGTGTGGTGGTCAAACCCCAGACGTGGGCCCCGCAGGAGGGCAAGGCGATGGGCGGGCCCCTGCTGGATGACCACTGCTACGAGTCCATCGGGACGGAGGAGTGCGACCCGGCCTACGAGAACGTGGAGAGCGGCGGCGCCTGGAAGCGGGAGAGGCCCCCCAACACCTGCGCCACCCTGCGGCCCCGCAGGAAGAAAGCCCAGCAGCCCCTGCAGCAGCAGCACCCCCCGCCGCCGCCGCCCACGCAGCAGACCCCCAAGCTGCAGCACCTGCCCACCAAAGCCCTGCTGCTGCCCGGGGAGAACCTGTACGAGAGCATCGGGGACCTGAAGCAGGGCTCCGCCACCTCCAGCACCACCACCATCTTCACCTTCAACGACGGCATGGAGATGTACGTAACGGGGCTCTGAGGTGGCGGCTGCACTGTGACCCCCCCCCTCCCAACCCCCCCAACCCCCCCAACCCTCCAACCCTTTCCTTCCGACATAAGGAGCAGAGCTTACAGCGCGAGGAGTGACGGCTGGGCCCCCTGTCATGCTCACCCACACATACTGTTTACATTCAAGTCATAACATCAAGCCTTTCACAGGCTCCAGAGGCCTTGGGGTAGTAAAGTTGATTTGTTATGACCTGGGCTGAATACAAAGTCCTTACAAGGAATCCAAAGGTAATGAATAATAAATGAGCACAAGACCGTTGCAGAGCGATCTGTAGGTAACAGTAGCACTTCTGTTTTACGGATTCATCTGTGCAAAAGCACAATAAAGTGAAAGCCTAAATTCTTCCTCGATATCTTGCGGGTAAAAATAGCTCTATGTATCCGGTCCGAGCAGGGCCTCTAATTTGAGGGGGAAAAGGCACAGGCTGAAAATTTTGGTAGCACTTAAGTCTTTAGCGAGCAGGCCTTCCCCGTGTTCGGCGAGACGCCATTCAGGACCGAATTTGAACAACACAAAGGAAAGAATTACTTAATCAAAAAATACTTGAAAGCTCAGGGACCAAGAGAAACAATTATGAGAGTGTTATAAGAGAAGTTGCACACATTTTGCATTCCTCCTAAAAGCTTCGACTGATTTCGACCATTTTTCCGCATTACAAAGCCGATCAGATTCTTCCCTCTGTCACGCTGACTTCACCTCCACACGGACTGAACACTGTCTCCACTACTGCCGTCTGTAAATGAAGTGTTTTACTTTGTTGATCCTGTTTCTGCACTTTGCCTGCTACAAGTTGCATGCTTAAAAAAGTTGGGGGGGGGGGGACAGACTAAAAAAAAAAACTAAAAAAAATCAAGCACTGTCATGTGGTACCTCTATATGAATGTTTTTTCATTTCTTTTGTCGTTGGCTGTTTTTTTTGTTTTGGTTTTAGTGTGTTGCTTTATTTCTCTGTAGAGCTCAAAGCCAGTTTAGATTAAGGATGTCTCTGGCTCGGTGGGACTCCGTGCAGCTGAGAGGAGAATTCATATTCTCTCCTGTGCCTGCGACACGCACACAAACAGACACACACACACACAGACACTATGAAACAAAGAGAGAACTGCTGGAGTCCTAAAGGTGGAGACAGTCCACTCCCCCACCCACCCCTCCACCGCCTCGTCTGCTCAGTCCTCACTCATATCTGTGGATTGTTCATCTGCATAGTCCCCGCCTTGTGCTCATACCAATCTGCTTGGGTTTCACCATAGTGCAGCGTCGAAAGCTACAGTAGAACTGATGTGTGTTAGCAAAAAGCCATCATCACCCCCATCGCCAGCCACTCTCTGTTATCAGTGTTAAAAAAAATAATCGCAGAAATGACAGAAATTGCGAAGACAGCGGTTTTCAGAGCATCGCCCTGAGGAAAAAACAGACCAATTACATCCAAATCCTGGACAATAATGACAACTTCACACAACCAAATAT
>CAJRST010041110.1:15311682-15369505 GCA_907169785.1 Menidia menidia | reverse complement strand
CCCCCCCCCCCCCCCCGCAAACAATGTGATTATACTGTAATGTTGATGCAATGTGTATGTACATGACAAAAGAGAAAGAATAATAAATATATCATCAGTGTCAAGAAATCTATCTTTTTCTATTATGTTCAATTGTGTTTTGGAATGACTTATATTGTGACACAAACTGCGAAACAGCTGCAATGTCAATTTCAGTGTATTCTGTTTGTTGTTTTGGAAGCCATGAAGCTACGGTGTGTTCTTGGAAAGCCCTGCTAAGTTAAATGTGGCAGCTAATGTGTGTTTGCTATTCAGACTACAGGGTCTTGTACTCAAAAGCGTGTAATTAAGTGCTAAAGTGCAAAAGATTGTAATGTTTTATATCAAAATTACTATTCATGAAATGTCAGTCAAGTTTATACTTTTGTAATAAAGTGGCACTTTAAAAGAAATATGCTTTATCTCATAGTCTTTCGCTTATTGAAGGGGATCTATAGCAGAAGTTGCAGAACCTTTCTTTTCTTTTTTTCCCCTTTTTAATCACAGATTTTTCCTTTGATCTAAACCATGCGAGAATATTTGAGTCTTTAGACCTACATAGGAAAAAACCTCTGCATCCCCCCATGATTTCAATTTACAGAGGATGTAGCCAGAAGAGTGACCCTAAAAAAATGTGTTGTCTTCCTGGATTCAGACACAAGGCCGTGAGCTCTTTCTTTGTCCTTTGCTTCCTTTGTGCACAACCTTACAACCTCTTTCACATAGTGTACGAGTGTGTTTGTGTGAGTAGCCTTCCCATGCCGCCCCCCCCCACCCCCATTTGTGTAAATGTGCACGTGCACATGTGCCAAAGTAGTGGGGTCTGCGTCTGAGTAGCTGTGGAGGGAGAAGGGGGGGGTGTAGAGGGGAGGAAAAAGGGGGAAAAAAAATAGGTCACCCCTTAAAACAAAAAGCTTGCAGTCAACATCGCAACCATCTGCTGAATTTTCATTGGCCGGCTTGTCTCCATGGTAACAGGTTAACCTTGAGGCAGTAGTCACATGGGCGAGCGGGTCTTCTGCTGTCTTGGAGAATACAGCGCGTGTTGTGTGACATCCACGATCACTGTGTCATCCGAGGAGCTATCACAGAGGAGGGAAAGAACACAACAACGACAACAACAACAAAAATGAAAATGAAAACAGTCCAAAAAACAAAAGCCCAGGAGCGGCAGACACTGTGAAGATGACACCACGTTCACAGCTCGCATGATGTGCTAATCTGGCTGTGAGCGGCATGAATGGCTGAATAAATACATGAATGAGACAGTTAGTTCCATTGAAGGTGCGTGACAGTGAACAGACACAAGATCAGTGGCACACGGAGGGGAGCGATCCCACCGAACGGGAGGTCGTAAACCGGCAGATTACACCCTCACGGGGAGTCCCGTTATCCCGGGTAGGCTCTCCCAGAAAAGATGAGAGGTGGAAGCACAACAGGGAAGAAGAGACAGGAGGATTGAGGTTTTTTACTGCATATTTTCTTTTGCAATCCTGACATTAATATAATCACGTTCCAGTTGTTTTTGTGTGTTTGTTTGTTTTACAGTCAGCATCATACACAGAATCCAGCACGGGCTGGGTCAGGAAAACCCCTAAATACGTGAGGATACATCCATTTAAAGCTGCACATGATAGCACACCACAGCGCTGCTTTTGAAACTGGGAATTCAGGTGCATTCTGCATTGTAAAGAACACGGTACAGAGAGGGAGATGCTGTAAATCACCACAGAGGCTTGGTGGGAGCTATACTGACCCCCTCAGGCCTTAAAGTGCATCGCGTACGTGTTTGTGCAGCCCGGACGTGAACCCTGAGAGTCTGAGGAGGATCTGAAATATTCACATGTGAGCGGGTGACCGTCTGTGACCTCACACGAGGCAGCTGGACCAGACACGAATTCCAACAGCTTTTTTTTTTTATTAGAGGCTCAAAAAATGAGGTGCTCCTAAACCCTAAGAGGAAACAAACCTTCTAAACCACGTTCTGTCACCCTGTTTTATTAACTAATATACAAAACGTCTCTAGGCCAAAGTGGTGAATCTGATAGAAAACTATAGTGACATTTTCATGTGCAATGTTATACCGTTATACTGATTCTAAATGATCCAATAATTGATTTGTCTGGGTTTGATAAAGGGTCTTAGCATTTTGGTTCTGTGGCAAAGATTTAGTCCAAAGGATTTTCTTAAAAATGTCCATTCCTTTTCAGACTGATTTGATTGTTGTGATGCCTTGGGCCCTCATTAGCATTGGAAAAACTTCTCCTACTTTTGCCTTTGAAGTCTTCAACAATCATATTCTGGCATTTTTCAACCATGTCAACAGTCAGTTCACTGTTCATCAATTCAAATATCAACAGTTTCTGCTCGGTGACACAAAGTGGGGATGAGCGGCAGCATCTTCTCTGAGTGAAGGCATCACAAAAGCTGAACTCATTGGTACATCAGGGCCTACAGAACAATGATGGGAGTGACACTAACAGCCACACTCAAACCTTTAGCAGCATCAGCCTCCAGGCTGGAGAACAGTTACCTCACACAGGATTGTGCGGATCACTGTCAGACTTTGTCAGTCTGCGCACAGTTCTCAGATCATAAATAATAACTTCCTCTCAGCTTTCTTCCTTCATTCTTTGTTTTGTCTGCCAAGGTGAGAGGTGAGGTAGAGGTATGTTGTCTGTCTGCTTGTCAGCCAGATCAAACACAGACGACCAAGCCGAACGACAAGGAACTTGTTACACAGGTGGAGCGCGAGCGAACAGAGAAACACAGCCAGTGTTAGAGCAGATCTGGGTCAACTTTTTTAAATCTACAAACAGGGCCCAGAGCTACTTGTTTTTTTCTTGTTAGTTTCTGGTCTTTATGTCAAATGTCTCAGCAACTAATGGGCGCATTTGGTAGAGAAAGAGTGAGGGTTATTTTAGCCACACTCACCTCTCCCCAACATCTCAAAATGGTCTAACCCATGTCTTTGTTGTATAACGGTTTCCTTTTGACCACCTAATGGTAGCGTTCAGATTTCGGTTTAAGAAAACTCCTTAAATCTCTCCTATATCATCCAAATGATGTCTGAGTGAGCCCTGGATTTAAAAATAACTAATGCATCCATGCCCCATATTGAATAATTTAATAAAGGACGTTATTGCGTCAGTATCCCTGAAAGGTTATGGCACGCTTTTGCATTTCTGACCCTTAGACAACATGTTGACAATCAACACCCGGAGTAGCGACCAGAGCAAAGTGTCCCTAATGCAGAAAATCACACTGAATCACTGGATGCTGTAGAGTAAAAAATATAATGTACTTAAAAGAGAATATAATAAAATTTCAACACCAGAATAACCAGAGTTTTCAAGTAGCTTTGTTTTGTCTTTCGAAAGGGCTCACAGCACTTTGGACTCAGCATGACAGCTCCTGGCTCTCTTCATCACTCCAGCCATCCGACCCGTCCGTTCCAAAGTACCGGTCCCCGAAGTCCCCTGCAAATACACAGCAGTGGGCTCAGAGCAGAGAGGGAAACCTACAAATATCTAACTGGGCAAATCATTGTTGGAAAAGTTGGGGAAAAAAAGAAAAGAAAATTCAACAGTTTCCAGGATTACCTGGAATTAGGAGATTCTTAACAGGAACAAACACAAAGATAAGCAATAAGAAGGAATTTCTTTCAATTTAAGCTAAAATTGAGGGATGATCTTAAATCTCTTTCATCAGTATCAGGTCCATATCGCCGCACTCACATGTAATTTGTACAGAAAACGATGTTGCTATGTAACTTAGGCTCAAGAAAACCGGTTCTATTGTCTGATGTGCATTTATAGTAGTTACAGTAGTCTCAGGGAGAAGGCGTTGCTTCATATTCAAACTGACACGACCATAAAATTAGAATCTGCTCGGACATGAAATGAAATCCCTCAACCTGAAACAGAAATGCTTATTATCCTTCATCTGCTGCTTTTATTTTCTGCAGGAGGATCAAACCACCCAGCCAAAACTAAGATGGAAATGACATGAATTTCTATCCCGCCCAAGTTTTTTTATTTTGTTTGTTGTATGAACAATACTAGAATTGGGACTAAGCGTGTACGACTGCTTACCGATACCGGGAATTACATGTAGGAAATCGTCCAGGTTCTTGTCCACTGCAGTGGTGATGATTTTGACCTTCGGGAAGGCGTAGGCCACAGAGTGCACCCCGAGTTCTGCCATCAGCAGCGACACCAACATGATCTTGTCCTCCTGCACCTCATGGTCCTGCTCAGCCACACACACACACACACACACACACACACACAAACACAGACACACATCACAGCAACAACCATCAGCGGCTTCCCGATAATCACCACAAGCCCAACTAATGGCAGAGAGCAAAGGCTCGCTTTTCAATGTGCTCTATTCAGCCTAACCTCGCAGTTGGTAATGAGTGACCGATTGGGGAAGGGGGTCCTACCGTTGCCCTTACTGAGAAACAAGGATGAAGTGAAGTGCACCCACCAGCAGCACTCTGACCGCCATCATGGCGGCGGCGCCGGTGGAGACTGTGCTGTCCATTAGGATGACATGATCTTCGCTGATGTCTTTGGGCAGACGCAGGTAATGCAGCTGGCAAGGCCGGAGAGGAGGAGACCAGTTGCCATGGTTACCGGCACAGGACAGGTTGTTACCACGGAGACAAGCATCATGTGGAAGAAAAGAAATCCATTGCTGTTTAGTCGGGTGTCGTGCCGAAACACAGTGTTGAACAGTCAAGACATTTGCTACTACATGAGTCAGCTTAGCCACCTCCGGCTCGCCCGAGTCCAGGTTGGTCTGGATGAGTATCTTGCCAATGCGGACGTCCTTGCACACGGCCCTCAGGGCGGGCTCCATGGTCTCCCCCGCCCGGAGGATAGACACACCGGTGATCTACACAGATGAAGAGGTGGAAGAGGTGTGATAACAGACACCCTGAGGAAGCACTCAGCTCAGAGTTATGGAGGCATCACTCACCCCCTTCCCATTGTAACTGCGACCCTGGTACTCATTGCCCTGTGGGGTCTGAACCACACATGTCTGTTGGGAGAAGCAAAAAAAGCAGTTACTTTTACTTGGACCTAACAATTTACAGCAGAAACAGCCAACATTATGAAACAATGATTGTAATTCCTGAGCAGCTAGTGGCTTGTTTCATTAAAGGACACATGGAACTTTGTGTACTTTCTTATCTGAAGGCGCATTGCATGCCTTTTTCTGTTTTTTCATTAACAGCATGTATTTGAATATAACCATATCTGCTGTAATACTACAGCAAAGCAAAAAAAATAAAAAAAAAATAGCAGCAATCAAACATGCGCTCTCAGTTCATCTCTATTTTTGGGCTCTTTCAACTGCAGTGTTCCAATCATATCTGCTTGCTTCACACATAAAAGTGTGCACAGGGTTTACAAGACATTTTTGATGAATAACACCAAAAAAAAAAAAAGCACGCTGCAGCCAAAAATAACTTTGTTTAAAGAAGCCAGAGTGGATTAAAAGAGCTAATTTGCTGTTCGGAGTGGAGCAGAATTTGAGCGTCTGGTGACTGCTTCTTTAATGTTTCATAAGTCCTTACACATACGGCAGGGCTTAAAAAGTTTTTTAACCTTTAAGAAACATCTGCTTTTTTCAGACATCTCAAAAAATATCAGCATATTTCCAAGTCTTTACAAATATTACACTCAGCTATCTTTGTGGGAGGGTGAGCCAAAAATACATGTGGTAAATGTATGAAGGCCTTTGCTTTCAGTGGCGTGGACTGCTTCTGAAAACACTGCAGCTTGACATTTATATGTCCTGCATATCAGTTTGGAGGCATTTTCATTGATTGATTGGCACAGAACAGCTATTAGTCGCCATATGGAACAGTTAAAATATATGATTCCCTGGCCTAAATGGAAATAAACAAGCCCAAACTTTTACACTACTACCGGCATAGAATTGATGCTGGACTGGAAGCCAAAGAACATATTTTCTCTTATTCTGGATGCAAGAAGAAAAGCAGAACTACAAGAAGCATGCTTGCTTTATGGGCAGACTTTACATAAATTTGCATTTATCCACAACTCTGCCATATATTGTAAGGCCAATTATATTCTTATGCGTGGACGCTTCGGTAGAGCTGACCCTAAATGTGGCATGAGGAGAAACCATGTAACCATAGCATCACGCTGGGTTTCTACTGCAGCATCTGTGACTCTCAGAGTGATCTTTATAGTTCAGCCTCTTCTAGGGACAAGGATCCAGAGATTCCCAACATTTTTCCCAAATCTGTATATCCATCCATTATCGTAACTGCTAATGGGGTCGCAGGTGGCCTATCCCAGTGGTCAATGGGCAAGAGCCGGGGTACACCCTGGAAAGTCCACCCCCCATCACAAGGCCACACAGAGACACGCAAGGACAAACAACCACTCACACTGACTCCTAAGGAGTGAGGAATGTGCAATCAACCTAACATGCAGGTGTTTGGACTGTGGGAGGAAGCCGGAGAGAAAGTTATGAATCCATTTTACTCCACAACATACAAATTTGGAAGAGAACCCACACAGACACGGGACAACATGCAGACTCCACACAGAAAGGTCCTGGGTTCCCCCGGGACTTGAACCCAGAACCCTCTTGCTGTGAGGCGGTGGTGCTAACCACCACCGTGCCACCCCCCAAATCTGTATATTGTGGAGTAAAATGTCTTTAACAATGGAGTCATAACTTTCTCTAGTCTGTAAACAAGTTGCCAAAAATGTGCTTCTCTTTGTCTACTTTTACGACTTTTAGTGATGTTTTATGCAACTGCAAAAGGTATTAAACCATCAAAATGTGGATAATTCATTCGTTTTCCAGTTCTGCCCACCTGAGTTGGTAGAAACGTTAGTGCATGTTCTATGAGGAGACGCATTAATCTCTTTGAGTAGAAAATGAACTCATCTCGAGTGGTTTCTCTGTTCCTGCAGGAGAGCAAAAGAAACAGTTTCTGTGAGCGGCTCGGCCCTGCGGACGTGACTTCGGAAATGACTGGGTGTGAGCGCGTGTGGCCACCTGATGATGGTGTGCAGGCCTCTGACCTGCGGCGTGCTCTCCAGCACGCTGAGAGTCTGAGGCAGCGGCTGCGTCTGCTGGGCAGAGGCCAGGAGCGCCCTGAGAAGAGAGAGAGAGGGAGGACGTTCCAATCAGAAGGTCTCCCCACACCTCGAGAGATGAATAAATCAGCTTTGAAGTGCAATCACGACATCCGAGATAATGCAAGACAGGCAGCCGAGACAGAGCGTGAAGGTCAGAGAGCACAAAGTACACAGAGGGAACTTGTAACAATGGCGAGCTGGCTAAAGTCAAAGAAACCATGATCAGCATACCTGACACTGAGCTCACGCTGCATAAAGAAGAGGAGAAAAGCAATGAAATGACAACGGAAATCTAGAGAAAGAGAAGATAAAGGCTTTCACAGAGTAAAGCCTTTTTATACAATGTTTCATCTTTTGTTAAGAATACATACACATGATCACAGCTCTATCAAAGTGAAACATAAAATGGGTGATACTTTTGAACACATGGTGGCGCCAGCTCTCAACGTACACCTAATCTCTCTGAGACTCACCTCCTCCAGCTGGCTGTGGACATGCTGGACTATCAGATCGATGGCCACCATGTTACCACCACCTTGAAAGGAGAAGGCGCAGGTCAAACAAACAGTATGAAAACGTTTGGTTTAGCTTGTCTCCTGCGGTCCCACCTCTGGGTACAACGATATCAGCCAGCCTCATGGTTGGCTCGATGTACTGCTCAAAGGCAGGCTTCACAAACTTGTTGTACTGCTTGATGACGCCTTCGATGTCCCGTCCGCGCTCTGTGATGTCCCTGCGGAGCCGGCGGACCAGCCGGATGTCTGAGTCTGTGTCCACAAAGATTTTCATATCCAGGAGCTGCAGGTGGGAAAGAGCAAACACCTCTGAGCGGTTCCAAACAGCTCCCGCAAACAGCTCTCTCGTGGCGGCGGCTCGCTTCACTGAAGAATTCTTCAAACAGAAGGAAGGAATGAAAGACACGTCGTCTCACCTGAAGAAGCTCTTTGTCTGCGAAGGACATAATTCCTTCGAAGATGATAACACTGGCGCCGTACACATTTTTCTGCAAAAGCACAAAGGTAAAGCCTCACGGTGAAAACATTTCCCCACACAGTCATCTCAGCTTTCATTCCAGCAGCTTGCTTTGAGTGCTCTACAATTCTATTTATGTTTCATACATCTACAGTTTTCAAAACTCTGCCTTTAAAAGTGCAAAAAAAGTTTAATTACCCTTTTTTAACCCTCCCAGAAATAACAAGATGCATATTTTATTCTGTCTTCTCTGGAGACAGGTCAACTTGTAAATGAGAAAAAGCTGACGCACCCAGTCTTTCTGCCTGCCGTGCGTGGTGAAATCGTAAACGGGGATCTTGACACTTTTGCCCTGCTTTAGTTTGCGCAGGGTGCCGACCAGAAGCTCAAAGTCAAAAGCCCCTGGGTGGTCAAAGTTGTAGTCGTTCTTTGCTGCCAGGAGCTGCTCCTCTGGGGACAAAACCTGAAAAGCACAGCGTGGACCCGACAGCATGAGGGTCTCGTGTCATGGTGTCACATGTCTGATGGCATTCATTAATCTCAGAAATACAAATATTCACAGTAGAATAACATTGCCGTATATAGCAGATTATTGATTGACTCTGTATGCATATTGCATTTATGAATGGAAATTCTAAAAAGGACTAAATGAAAAAACTAAAACGGCTTTGAAATGCTGAGCTGGTTTAACAACAGACGTGAATTCAAACAGTGCAGAATGAAATTGCCTACATCTGATACATCTCTCCTGCACCTTTAGAAAAGACACTCTTCTGAGGACAGTAATGTCCACATTCTGGACAGAGAAGAAAGGCGGTTTGATGTGGGAGCCCAGGAGGCCACCTATGTTCAACTGGAGAAGCCATCACTGAACAGCAAAGGGGGTCCCAGGTACCACCTGGCAAGTTCTTACAAAGCAGAATCGAGTCTGGTTCCCCTGGCAGTTTCTCAGCCATTCACACCTCAGACCCTGTGAGCGTAACCTTCCATTTCTGACAGCTAAGACAATATATAAGTGAGAATTGCTTTAAAAGAAGCACACGACTGGGTGACACATGTGACTGGAGTGACCTGCCAAAAGAGAGAGCAGCCACTCTTTGCTCAGAGATCAGAACTGAGGAATCCTTTTGGATGAGGACTCGGATGTCTTCAAGATGCAAGAAGCCAAGTTGCCTTTATCCAAGCTCTTGTGATTTGTCGCTATACATTATTGATGACTATTTGCATCCATTCATTTCAAAGTTTGTGCGGCAGAGCATTTGTGAGGTTAAAGCTGATGCACTTAAAAAGTGACTATCCGGTATTAACTGCACTCTTTAACTCAATTAAAATGAGGAAGGATGTTTATTAAAAGATGTTGGATTAGTTTTTATCTTGGCGTTTAGTAATAAAACAGATTTAAAGGTACAAGCTGGTGGGCAGAACACTGCTGAGCAGACATGATGCATGAGGCCATCTTAGCACTGAATGCTGGAAATCTTAACATTCTTTCACCATTGCTGGGAAAACATCACCTCATCACTTGACATTTAGGCCCTTGGATAAGTTATTTAAACTTTTAAGAGAGAAATAAAATTTGAAAGCAAAGTGGATTAAATTTTTTTTTTTTTAATATGACTGCTTTGGGTTCAAAAGTCCCCCTATAATCAATGAGAAAATGTGGAATGGATTTTCTACTTGTGTTACACTATGGAGTAACAGATATATTTGACACAAGGGGATATTTTCATGTCTTTGTGAATGAGTTAAAAGTGGCCCTAGATCTACTGTTCAGCTGAACCTCTCCTCTTGCCATTTGAAGGAGACAAATCGACCACCATAAAGTGGGTATGCCCTCCATAGACATGGATACCTTACTGCTTCTATACCGTCACACAGCTGAAAAACCTACTGGTAGATGATGAATGATAACCTGCTTGTCATTGGCTCTAAACGAAAGATTTTACAAATCTAAAGTTTAAACTGCTGTATCCTCATAAAAATTGGAAATCTTTTCAGGAGAGGATGCAGGAAGTAAACTCTTAGTTGCCTATCGCTAGCAATGGATTTATTCATAGATGGAGATTTCTATATATCATAAACTGCTGGTGCTGCTGACAAAGAAGTCGTGCCTAGGCTGTGATCTAAACCCTCTCCGAGCCTCTAATTAAGTCAAAACGGTGACAGCGGAGTGATGAAAATGCTCTTAAGGCTCTTTTTTTTTTTTTAAAGAGGATCATTTCCTCTCTGCGCAACACAAAGCTGCAGTTAATGGCTGAGAAAACAAAAACCACCACAAATAAATAAGAACTAATACGCGTGACGCTCTCACCTTGTAGAAAGAATCCATAGACAACAGCACAACCCACGGCACATCCAGAGCCTCGATGATCTTGTTGGCCACAGTGGTCTTCCCTGAGGCGCTGCCCCCGCACAAGCCTGCACAGCCACACAAAACCACAAAGACCCTTTTTTTGTGCGTTTGTTTTCCCCCCAGAGTGTGTCTAATGCTGTCTGGTGGCGTGCGTGTGGGATTGCACTTAAGCGTTTTTGGGTATAATGAGAGAGAATGGGACAGTGGAGCAGGCCCTCCTGCTCAAAGCAACGTTTAGTCCTGAAGGTAGACGGAATCCTACCGATGACGAAGGCCTCCTTGGACTGAGCCCCGTGCTCGTCGTACCAGGGCGGGCGTCCGGCGGTGTAGATGGTGCGCGTGCCCGTGCGGAGCAGCGGGGGCTCCGTTTTACTCAGCGAGGTGGCGCTCTTCCTGCGCGGGGCCCCGGCGGGCGGCAGGAGCCGGTCCAACGAGTCCTCCCCTTTCCCACTGGAGAAGAAAAAAAAACAACAGCAGCAGGGCAGGTTAGAACCTGAACACACAGCAGGCACTGAGGATCTGGGACACACAAGGCCCGTCGGTCACACTGGAGAAGCAAGACCGCAGCTTTACAGCCACCGGACGCCGTCACGGGCTCAAGGTTCAGCAGGAAGACACTTCCTCTGCTCTGACGATTCCATTCAGAACAAGGTCCACATGACCCCTCTCTGCTCTTATACCGTCCAGTACACAGCACAGCGAAATGTACTCTCAAGCTCAGAGACGTACAAAGATCTCTAACAGCAGCTTTAAAATGCAAAAGCCTTTTTTCCCCCTACTTTCCAACAAGCAAAAGAAGCGAGCAGACACATCCGCAGTGACTGTAATCATCTGTGCACATAAAAGATTAGCCGTATCCAAGTTAGGCGAGATGTGACAAAAGAGAAGAAAAAAGACAGAATTACCATAACGTTTCAGTGTGTGGTTACATTAAAAAAAAAATGTGTTTCTACATTTTATACTTGCAAACCATCCGTTAAGTTGTCAAAGTGAACTTCAGAATAATCAGAGCTCATCATCAGTACAGGATACCTGTCCCCACACTACCAGGCACTTTATCGGGCACATCACACTTTAGATCACAGATTAAGACTGGGATTACTTCGGAATCCAAAAGTCAGTCTAACTGTGGCGTCGCACTCCGCAAAGACGCTTTTAAGGACTCCTGTGTGCCCACTGACTGTAATTAGTGACTAAATCAGTATTTTTCTTGTTTTATATGCAATGCACAGCCAGTCATTTCCAAGTTAAATGAGAGAAAATCAGAAATGTAAATGAGGACAAAATGAGTGATCTGCATCTCCAACTGCAGCAGCCTCATACACTCAGAGACACCAGTGAGCAGGCAGCCCAAATCCCACACTTCCTCTGACCTCCCTGCAAACGCTGTTTAGAGACTATTTACGGCACGCTCGCACGTGTCCGCGGCCAGCACGAACGCCTTCATTATGGGTGTGTGGGGGGGGCTGGTGTAAAAGCCAAACGGGAAGAAAAACAACAGCTGTCGGAGCTTACCTGCGGTCAGACCTCAGCGACCAGCACCCAGAGATTCTGGCCCCAGCGCCGTCCAGCAGAGTCATGTCTGCCTCTGATGACGACCTGTGACCCTCCAGCTCACCTCACGCTGGAAAACACCGCTCCCACAACAGCAGCAGGAGGCCCTCTCAGGCCAGCGTGGACAAATCGGCTGTGTTTTCCAGCCTGCTTTAAGTCATCTGTGTCCACAACCTGCTCACTGATGCCTGCCGCCAACGTGTCCTCCTCTCCGTGTGCATTTGACAACTAAGAGGATCACTGCAACACTGACGGCAAAGGGCCGCTTGGCAGGTATTAATAGAGGCACCGGAGGACACAAAATGGATGGGAGGGATTTCTACCGTTGATCCCTTCTGTGAGTTCAGCGACCTGATCCAAGGAAGCCACTAAGGGGCCAGCATATATTCTACAGGACCAGTCAAACACCATGCAACATCTCCCAGGGCCTTTTTCTGATTGAAAGAGTTTTGATAATACAACACATCATCAAGTTTTTTAAGCACATATCCTCCATAAATCCGGCATTTAAAATCGTTGTCTTATTTTTAATATCAGGGGACCTTTTCTAAAAAACAACACATAATTATGTAATTGTAGTGCAAAACTGATTCTAGTGAATTCCACAGAGATACTACGATTTCAAGTCTGCTGTTCTGAACCTACAAGAACTTTGACTGCAAAAGGGTTAAGAAAATGAGCATGAAATTATTTCAGATTTTTTTTGTGTTCTTTTTTCTTTCGTCCGGTTACACAACAGTGAATCTACAGTATCAGCTTTTAAAATTGCCTCTGATGATGGTTTAAGGTGGAAACGAGATACTTTCTGGAGGTTTCGTATCAGTCTGACGCAGAATCTGACGTCAAGCAGGTCATCGACTTCAGATAAAGTCCATGTTTCACCTCCTTTTCCGGGTTTAAACCCCGAACCCCCCACCCCACCCCCCAAAAAAATATCTCACTTCTCAGTTTGAAAATCCCAACTAATAGACGTCCGATGTAACGGAGGTCACAGCGTCTTAACATGCCAATCTTTGCTTTGTTTACAGGAGTGGTGATGTCAGTGTGGGTAGCGTTACATCACTGGATGAGGACGTTTCTGCGGCCGAGATCGACTTTAAAAAACATTCGATATTTCTTACGGAACTGACAGTTTACACGCAGAGTAAATATACTGATAGTATCGTGTACCTGTCCGAGTGGGAGGAGATTATTTTCAATCTCTCTGCATCCATCGGGATCCTAAGAGCTCGAAGCCGGTGTCGGCTGGTTGAGCCATTGATGGATTTCTGCTCAAGCGGGCTTGGGAATTGTGGGTAATGTAGTTTATCGTCATGCCTATCCACACAGTGAAATAGAGTACGTTCAGGTTTGACATTGAAACAGTGGCCAAAATTAAGAAAATAAATCAGCACTGATGTACATTTTTATTATTTTTTCTGACATTAAAAAAATTCAAATATAAAGAAACAGGACAATAACATAGTAACACTTCTGATAATTGAGCACAGAATGGAGCAATAAAATGACCACAAGGCTTTCCATCAGTTGGTCCATAAAGATGTCCGTTTTCCATGTAGATGCAGAACAAAGCTGCCAAAGTCCAGCTCACATGTCACAACATTAATCATTGCTGGCTGGGTGCTTTTATCCCACAGACTTTTAAAATGATTGCGCATCCTTCAATTCCACCTTTTCCAACTATGAAGTGTCTCCAAAAGTACCTGGAAAAGAACGAAATGAACAATTACTTATTGCTGCATTGTACATCATTTCATAGTTCAAATTGAACAGTTATTACATTTCAGATTATATAAAAAATGTTGGGATATCTACAGCAATTAAAAAAAACACTGAGGTGCATTAACTCTGTGAAACACATTCACCACATCAAACACCTTCAGTCCACTGACAAGGCCTCAATTGAAGTGATAACTATCCACAAAAGTGATATAAAAGACAGGTGGCAGAAAGTGGAGATCTGCTGCATTTACTGAACACGAAAAGACATCCTTATAGTTTCTGGCTATTTGTCTTCCTCTCCACATGCTCTTTATTACTGTGGGTACATTCAAATGTTTCAACAACATGATTAACAACAAAAAGCCTCGTTTTCTGTTGTCAACATGCCATGAAGGGAACAGAGAAACTTGTGAAATGGAGTAATTTCTGCATTATGGTTCCGGTGCACTCCAGACGGAAGCTCCCACACACCATTATCCTTTAAAACCCTTGTTTCTGGCAGTGTGTTCCACTGTGAGTAAAATGTAAACAACAATGGAGATACCTTCATCAAATCAAATCGTTCAGATTCCCCTGACCATCATCAATATTCATGTCTTAAAACAGTTGTAGTATTTCATCAAAGTCAAAAGTAATTTTTCGCACATAAACTTTACTTTTTTTGTGGACAATGTGTGTTCTGTGGAGATGTGCTGTCACGTCTACAAATGACAGGAAGGGGGTGCAGGGGAGCAGCTCACAGATGAGAAGTGAGCGTATGCGCCTATGTGTGTGAGAATAGCTTCCATCTGAGGAGCAGCTCCTTCACCTCTGCTGAGCAGCTGCAGGTTGCGTCCCTCCTCCTGCACCTGGAGCTGCAGCACCTGTTGCAGCAGCTCCTGTCGCAGCGTCTCTTGCACCAAGCCCATCCTCTGCAGCTTCTCCCCATTCAGTCGCAGTAACGCCCGGCCTGTAACAGGACTCAGACGTCAGCCCCTCTGACCCATTTTCAAATCGGTGTACATCAGCTCATTATGTTTGGGGAATGACCTGTGATGGCATGCTGGGAGAATGCCTCCACGTAAGTCAGATAGTTGTGAGGACAGTGTTTCTTCAGCCATTTGCAAACATCTTGTTGTGACCACAGCACAACAGGGCGGAACAGGCTTGGCTGCGTTGGACTGGTGTGATATATCCCGTAGCTGTTGCTGGAATGATACTGCAGATAAGAACACAAGCACAAAGAAATGAAGAGTTTCATGCATGAGCAGCGGAGGTCAGCATTTTGACAAGCCCTCTTATTTTCTTGTCAAGAAACCTTTGCAGCAAATAAATTGCATGTGCTTTCTCATTTGATAGATTTTAAAGCCATGCGAACAGGATGTTCTTTTTCTATTGTTTTTTTTTATATAAATCATCACCATCATGGACTGTGACTGTAAGAACTTTCACTTCCAACTTTATCTGTGTATGATGAATAATAGGGAGAAAATGAAAAGATCCCAAATGATCACTCATTTACATTTAAACAAATTGTATTATGTTTCTGCCACATATGAATAAACAAAGACGGTGGAAAAAATGTCCATTATTTGATTTACTGATCTTTTGAATAAATCAAAACAAGCTACAGGAAAGAACAAAGTAACAGAAAAAGGTTTTTAAAAAAAGAAGAAATGTTCTGCAAACAAATGTGATAAAAGACTATTTGCTACTACTTTTTTGACATGCTAATAAAAATCTAAAATTCCAAAGAAGAATGTAATAATATTAGCCTGTCAACTTAAATAATTTATAAATGGTACAGAATACATGGTGCTTCTCTTTTTTAGAATGACCATAACAAATTGAAAGTCGAGTTCTCATGAAGTCCCCGACACCCAAACAGCCAAGCGTTCTTGGAACAGACGAGCTGAAATGCCTTTGCAGTTCATAACAGTTATGGGAATCTTTGATAATTCTCATTGATATATATCAATGACTGTCTGGGTTGTCCGGCTTCCTCCTACAGTCCAAAAACATGCATGTTAAGTTAAACAGACACTCCTTATTGCCCCTTGGAATGAATGTGAGTGAGTGTGTTTGTTTGACCTGTCAATGGTGTCACCCATTGTCTGCTGGGATAGGCTCCAGCCCCCCCATGACCCCATTGGTAATAAATGGTAAAGAAAATGAATGGATGGATATAATAATGACCCTATTATTAGTATTTTGTCTCATTAGATTGATATAGTAGTTATTAGACGTTTTTGTTTATGAAGAAATGCATTCTAAAGAGTTTGAAAAATCTAGTGCAACATGATAAAAACTCAGCAACATTTATCTTGAACATAATAAATCAAGACCTGAGAAAAAGGCCCAGCAGATTCACACTTTAAACATATACTGATAAAGGGACTTAAAATAAAAACATCACAACAACTCTTAAGTCTGCAGCATCAGATACAGTTACATTCTTAAAAAATCTACTTTTCCCAAGGAAATTTAGAAAAATGTATTAGATTAAAAAAGGGATCTAATTTTAGTTTATGCATATGCCAACATGAGCAGTCAGCATACAAGCACAGCGGGCATGAAAAAAGCGAGTAAATTAATCTTACATGACAGTTACAACAGGTTCAAACTCATTAAAGCACACATGGATAATCATGGCCATATGTGCAAGGAGATCAAAGACACCGTGTGGGTTAGAGTCTCCAAAGGTTTAGGACATGTTCATTGAAGACGACTGAGAATGCTGCACCTACATTTCCTGAAACAGCACAAACAGAGAAACATGCTGGCCAGCATGCTAAAGATCCCACTGTTTAATCTTAAAGACACAGAGGATGTAAAATTGTGGAGGAGCAATCAAACGGCTCCTTTGATGAGCCAAATGGTTTTAAAAATTTAGTAGGTTCAGCTCTCCAACTCTTGACTTTCTCTGATGCAACACAGAAAAAGGTTGGTTTAGATTTAAGAGTCTGAGGGGAAAGTTTCTGCTGTAAACCTGCCTTATATGGTGGACCACACTGATGGCTCCCCTCGATGGACTAGCATGTTGCTTAATAATCTATATAAAAACATTTTTAGTTTCTTTATGTACCTCTTTATTTCCTTATGTTCTTTATGTTCTTCTAGTAAACAATTTCTCATCACAAAACGTTTGGTGTTACAAGCTACAGTAAGTCACTGTCATCTTAATGTAGATGTGTGCTCCTGCTGCTCTGTCACAGATAGTCACTGTCCTGAAAAAGGAGAAGACTGACCTTAAATAATTCCAAACGCAGCAGAAACTTTCACACTGAGCTGAGATGAAACAAGTCCACTTCAATCTATGTGAGTGGGCTGCTGAGTCTTATATTCTTCTGGGCTCTTTTGATATGGGAGAGGTTTTAGTTGGTCTGAAAACCCACAAGGCTTAAGACGATTGTAGGAGAAAGCATACTATGTCAAAATAAGAAAACAAGACTCCAACTCACTGAAGAGGACACTTTTTCCCCCCTTAAACATGTATATGATGCTGATGGAAAGAGCAATCCATACTACTTCATGCTCTGTTCTTTTTTGCTGGTTACTGTTTAAGAGCTTGTAGCCCTAACATGCCTTCAAAGACCAAACACTTATATTCAGAGGAATGTTGCAGCAACTTCTCAGTAATTCACCAACATGGAGAGTGCAAACTTCTACTTAAGATGAATATATCATCACACAAAAAAGATATTGTCATCTGCAAATACAATCTTTCAAATCTTTCAAATCTTGCTAATTGCTTTGGGTGCGTGTTTGGCTTTCATTGTTGATAATTCATAGCTGTAAGTGAAAAACTGTCCACTGTCATGCTAAATCTTTAACTACTATAAGCCTCAAACTATTATTTAACACTATTGTTTGATCAGAAACCTGAGAAAGATGGTAATTTTCTAAAAAATATAAATTATTTGAGAAAAAATACAGCAAAGTCATAATCTAGAAGCTTGTTAAGAAAATAGTTGAAAATGACTGCAGTGGATCATTGATTACTTTGTAAGTCACTTTGGATAATAGCTCTGCTAAATGCATAAACATAAACATGATCTGCAGAGTCCACAGTGATATGGTTCAGAAGGAAAAGGGGGAAGCAGAGGAGATGCACTGAGGAAGAGTAAAGAGGACAACATTTAAAGGAAAATCTGAACTGTGGAAGTGGGAAACTCTCCGTGCATTTGTGACACTAAGTTTGTTTTTTGAGACAAAAATAACCCAAACACTACATTATGTGTATGGAAAAGGATTGAAGTCAGCAAACAAAGCGTTGCATGGAACACTGTTATCTGCCCAGCCCAGTTATGTTTGCAGCTTTAGCTTCAGCTCCTAGCAGCCTTTTGAAGAGCCTTTCATGGGGAGAAGACAAAGGCATGGGCTCTCTGACTTGTAACCGAGGGTTTTAAATGAGGCCAGTTTACAGCATAAATGGACAGTCTCTGCTGACAACACGGACTGTGTGAGCAGACAATGAAGCATCAGATAACAAGAAACTTTCATTTCAACTGGAACAGGATGGCTAATGGGCACAGATAAAATGGTGCCCACAGAAAAGATGAAAATGAAAAAGGCTGTTTATTAACCTACAACAACAATGAAAGACTGGATACTATCAGGCACTGAGTATCCAAATAAAATTAATTTTCTTTCTGCTCTCAATAACAGACACTATAGTGCGGTGAGCTCTGGCAGACTTGCCGTATTTAAAGCTGAGGTAAAAGGCTGGAGCCCACTAACCCGCTGGGGACAGAGCAACTATCATTCTCTGTTAACAAAGTGCCCCTTTGCAACAAAAGACGACTACAGGCTTAATTTTTAAACCTGGAATTTTTTTTCAAGCAAATGTCAAGGAGAAGAGGAGTTGAACAGGGAGGGTTGTACATTCGTTAGTTTAGTTTCCTCTCTTTAGCATACTAATCTTTACCTGTCATGTCCTAAAGGCCTTAGAGATTATTAATTGACCAGTTCCTGGAGGGTAATAGGTCATTCCAAATGAACAGTCTGAAAAATCTGTCATCCAGATGAACAATAGATAGATTTAGGTTAAAAAGAGAATGAACTAAAATAAAAACAAAAGCAGATAAACGAACGAACATATTCCTGCTTAATTAAAATAGGAAATTATGACGATGTCTGGGTAAGATAGAAAACGTTTATAGCTTAATGTCCCTTAATAGGAAAAAAAAGGAGAAAGTTTTATCTTGAATTCCAGAGTGTGAAGTGCAAAGATTTTTTACTTTGAGATCCCTTGATGTGAACATCCACACTAGTCTTAGATCTGGATGCAGCTTCTACGATTTGCTATACAAGTTTAAAATGTTTGAATTTTTCCCACATATACCAAGCCACATGGATATTTAATGAGAAAAATAACATATTTTGTGGAGCAGCGACAGGAAGTCTTTTGGGAATATGTGGCACATACATAAGTGAAACTGTCTCTAATGTATGAGCTGTCCTGATTATTTCCAGCATTGAGACTAAGCCATTTCATTATGTCACTTCAAAATATCTCACCTTCTTCTAATGTTGTGGTCTCCAAACCTTTTCTCAAAGGCCCACCACCTTTGTCTTAATATACTTCAAGCCGCCGGAACATCTTCTCCCCCAAATCCCCACATTTGTACACACATCAAATCATATCTGTTCTTATATTGCATAAGTATGTCCTGATTTGTTCCTCCAAATGTAGTCTCTAATAAACTGAAATATAACTGTACAGCTACAACTTCTATGTGAATCTTGTTGAAAAATTCTGCAACTTTGTAATCCCACAAAATTCCTTTTATTTCATACAAGGAGTGTAACAATTCCCAAACAATAAGAGAATGATTGTAGGAGAAAACAATTGTAGGAAAAAAATATGAAGTTATCGCCACAAACCATTCTTTTTGGGGGGTGGGTGTTTGTTTGTTTTTAAGCCTGTTCCCTCTTGGATTTTACAGACTACCTTCCGTTTTGTGAAATATTGTTTATTTCAACGTGAGCAGCAAACTGACAACTGCCCTCGCACAATGAGCTTATCTCAGCCCAGTCCAACAACTGTGGGGCAGAGGTGTGTGACAATCTGCTGGACACATCATTCATCTATTTTCTATACCAGCGTTTCCCAACCCTGGACCTCGAAGCGCTCTGCCCTGCATGTTTTCCCAGTTTCCCTGCTCCAACACACCTGATTTATATAAATGGGGCAGCTATCCAGCTCTTTAAGCTCTACAGAAGGCTGGGGAAGACCAATTCATTTGAATCAGGTGTGCTGCCTGGAGGAGGGAAACTTGGAAGATATGAAGGGGGCCTTGAAGGCAAGGTCAGGGTAACACTGGTCTATACCACTTATACCTAAACGGGTCAGTGGGGGGCTGGAGCCTGTCTCAGCTGACACTATGCAAAAGGCGGAGTATACCCTGAGCAGACTCCCCAGTCCATCAGGACCACAAATTTTTAAAAAAGAAACACCACACTACTCCTCAGGGGAAATATAGAATGTGATTAACCTAATGTACCTGTTTTTGGATGGACACAGTGGTCACTGGGAAAATAAACAAATTCCTCACAGAAAAGTCTTTAGCCCCCTGGATTCAAATTGGAAATCCCATTGCCGTGAATAAAAATACATCAAATTTTTCTAGTGGCATATAATTAATCCAGACAGTGCTTAATTCACTGATGGCAATAAACAGTTAGTGTCTGAGGCCTTTTCAATGAAAAAAAGCTATAACAATGGTGTATTTATAAGTGAAATCAGGCCAAATCCAAAATCTTGTAAGGGGCGACTTTCTACATAAAAATGTAAGTGAGAGCAAACGACAGCAGAGGCAGCAGCTCTGGAAAGATTAGAGTTAAATTATAGAGTAAAGTAAACCTGTGCTTTCTGAAAACAAACAATAGTTTGTGTTCATGCTTTCCCAAATTATGGCAACACAATGTCCATCAACAGTTTGTGAAGCTTTTCCAGGATAACTTTGGAGGACTGGTATGCACTGGATCTCAGGCATGGTGTAAACAATTGTGTATGCACTGGGTTCAATGTACATCGTGACTGGAAAAGCCCCCATCAAACAATATTCTGCTGAAGTAAAAGGTGTTGTTAAAGGAGAGACATTTTCTGCTGACACTGTTGAGGTAAATTATTTACAGACGTCATCCTTTATCCTTGGGCCTCTACTTCTGAGAAATTTCTGTATGTTCTGGCTCAAATGAATATTTACCACCACTTAAATACTTGACCAATTTGGATTGAAATAAATGGATACTTGCAGTTAATCTGCACTGAAATGGACACCTAAACTCAGACTTTAGACCTGTTCCAATCTGTCTGCACCTGAAGTTTGCACTTCATCCAACATGATCCTCTCTATTTAATGAAGCAGAACGGCTCATATAACTCATATCTAATACCAGGAGAGAGAAGAAAAACCTGAGGGAGTCATCTCACCATGAGCCAGGTGTGCTGTTTGCAATGTCGAGGTCATTTAGTTGCTCAGTACCTGCAGGGGCTCCGTGCCCGGCTGCTGCAGAAGCTTCACCGTTCTACCTCCCGCTGTTTTCTGTCCACGCCCGTCATGCCAGGTTAGGTTCCCGCCAGTGCGCCGACTCAGCTGGTGCTTGAAGTCCTCAGGCAGAGCCCTGTACTCCACAGCTGGCCTACAGAAGCTGAAACTGGATGCAGCTGGAGAGGCAAAAGCAATCAGACAGAAAGACATGCCATTAAAGGAAAAACAAATCTTTGCTCTGCAAAGATCTCTTTGAATCTGCATGACGGGAAAACAAAAGCCTTAGCTCAAATATAATGAGAGATTCATTCACACAGGGTCGATGGTTTAAAATACTTGCTCCGACCTGCTCTATTAACGCTTAGCAGGCCCTTAAGGTTGTGGTATGGTAGCACAATTACCAAGTGAAAACCTCGTAGGTAAATGTCAGAGCGGTGAGACAAGCCACTTTCTCATCATTACAAAGAGGCCGGCAGGCAAAGATCCAAGCCCTCTCAACAGCAGGTGGCTTCCCAACATCCAGTAATTAAAGAGTGTGGAACTACAGTAAACATGCTGTTACTAGCGCAGAATCTGGCAGAAAGCCATGGGTCATTACAGATTCATGGACCAGACTTTTTCTCACATGTGTTTGAAGAAAACATGCATGCAGCTGTGTTTGTGTGTTTGTGTGGGTTATTGTGCATTTTCAATAAATTATGTCGATTGGGAGAAATTGAAAAGGGCACAGAAGAGACAGTCAGGGGGAATGAGTTTGGGAGATGAAAGAATGTCTTCATGTTTCCAGCTTTGTGCATCTCCTCTGTCATTCATCATCTCCCACTGGGAAGCAGAACCAGTCATTAAGGCATGCAGGCATCATCAGGTTATCATGTATAAAGCTTTAGATGCCACTTCTGTTTTTTTTCTTTTACTGTGCACGTATAAATTCTCCTTCCAAGGCTTCTCAGCAAGGCTGCTGCTGTAAACACTGACGTACCCCCTTCGTTCACGTAAAAATACATAATTAAAGCCATTTGTAAGACCTATTTACTCTTGTGATTTCCTCTTGTTTTTCCTTCTTTCAGAGGAAAAGTTCCCATTAACTAAGTGCCTGCGATGGAAAGGGGAAAAAACACTTTCATGAAGCAAAGTAAACAGATTTGGGGGTGGCGCCTGACTGCAATATGTTAAATGTGGTCATTTGGGCGAATGGATGCAGTGAAGCAAAGCGCTGCGCTCCTTTAGTTCGAAGTCGGGAAGGCTTTGAACTTAAATACCCAATTACACATACACAACTCCACCTTCTAAAGTTTGTTCTTAAAAATATATATTAAGTTGATACAAAAATAATGGTTATCAACGCACAAAAGTGAGCCCCTACACTGGCGCCATGACGGTTCAGCACCCTGTCACTGTCCATCAGCGGAGCACTTTTATCCCCCTCTACCCCACTCAACCTACAGCCTTGACTTTAAACTTACTGTTTCGAGTTTTAAAATATGTATATTTTAATCTTTTCAGACTAAATAAGCCTCTTCTGTCAGCACACCGTCATTGCGAAACCCCGTCACATCGTTATGTTACCAGGTGAAACGCACCAGATTAACTGGTTTAGCTAGTTCGCTATTGTTTTTATATAACCGACTCGCGCGTGCCTAAAGTACAAACTACGTGGGGGCTGCTTTCAAGGGGAAAGAAAGAAACAATTTCAAATTAAATATAAGGATTCTTACCGTCCACGGCCATAGTCAATTTAGAAAAACTCTCCCATGGTCTCCGGTGAGAGACACTCCCGGTCCTGCGTCCGCTTTTCCCCTCCGCGCTGTGTTCGCCTACAAAAAAAAAAAAAAGTTTCAGTGAGCTCCGGTGACGCTCCACATGCTCCCGTCTGCTGCTGACAGTGGCTTAGGACCGCGTTTTTTTTAAACCTGTGCGCGACTTCGGGCTACATTTGCTCCAGAGACGGGGGCAGGAAGGTCCCGGATAAACTGACAGACTCGGTCCGCTGGCTCTGTGGGGCGCGAGCGTTTGCGCGTGCGCGGCGCGTGGATCTTATTTATGTCGTGAGAATCAGGCGCGCGGCGATTTCTCAAGAGCACGCATGAGCGCTACGAGCTCAAAGTGCAGCCCGGGGCCCTGTAATTTAGTTTGTGGAGGCCCTGGAAAAAACAGCCGGATGACAAGGGCTTCTCATCAGTGTCGCACCCACCGTAAGAATTCTCCTTTGCCTTTTTTTTTTCTCAAAGAAAAGGAGCTCTGTATGCGCCCCGGAGCGACGCGCAGTCACTGATGGACCCTCTTTGTGAGTTTAGTGCAGAGGAGCTGCAGGAGAGATATCAGTGAGCACCACGCTTGCCCTCACCTGCCCTTTCTTGACCACGTTTGGTCTTACAGTAAAGGGTAGTAGTCGATGGCCTGTGGGGTACTGTCAGAAACCATAACCTACTGTCTATTTGGGGGATTACAGCAGTGTAAACCAACTATCTTTCGTATTCTTTTTAAAAATAAATTTAGCAAATGAAATGTTTTTCTTTCTTACACTGTAAGAGCCCATACTTGTATCCATGGCGACACAAAGAAAAAGTCCAAATGAAAAAGAAACCAACTGCAACTGTTTTTCACAGAAAGCCAAAAATAAGTCTTTTTCTAACCTGTCCAAATGATCACATTTTTCAGAAAGAAAACGCGACTGTCACTGTGCTGAAGGAAGCCTTGCTGTGCCAATGGCTCTTAAATCATACAATCTGGAGTTACCATTCTCTGAGAAGCAGCAGTTATAATGGATTTTGTTCTGTGTGACATAAAATGTTGTGCTTAAGTGCACCAGACTGCCACTTGGAGCCCAAAGCTGGTGGACTTTTGATGATTAACAATCTTCTCCCTTCTCTTGTCGTTACACAGTTTCACAGATTGAGTTTAAACTTTCTGAATAGTTGAAACTGCCTAGTGTAGATGACAATAAATTATGATTCAAGTTTAAAAAGTAGAGTTTAATCAATTTTTTGGATCCTCTGATTAACACATTGGACCGTAAATACTGAGATATCACACTGTAAGCAGCTTGTAGCTGTTACTGTGGTTACGTAGTTATGCATTTTGCCTGAAAAAGCCTTATTTAATATTTTCCAACTTCAAATAAATGGTCAAGGCTGGCATTAATGGTGCAAGTGCTAGTGGGATTTTTCCCCCTAACATTGTAAACAATATAGTTATTGTGTTATAAAATATACCAAATTATAGAACAAACACTTTAAAAGTAATGGTACAAATACAAATGAGTCTCATAACTTTGAGCAGGAGTGCACAATAATGGAGAGAAGTACTGAGAAAGTGATCTACTGCCCCCTAGTGAAGTCTATGTTAACCTTCAAGCTTTCAGGTGTTAATTCTGCCCCAAAACCTCCCAAATATCCATTTTAAGGTGTGGAATATCAAAGAGAATGGGCATATTTAGCTTATTGTTATTGTGTTATATTCATTAAAAACCAAAACAGTGCTTTTATTATTTTTAATAGCCCATTATCTCCTTTTATCACCTCTAAAGCTTAGCCTGGCTTTTTTATTAAAGAATTGACATAATGTTGTGTATCTAAAAGTCATTTTAACAAAATGTATTTTTAAAACTTATTTTTTCATTTTTTTCCTCTGTACTAACGCAGCTTAATTAACAGTAAAGCAATATGAGACACCATAAATCTCATGTGTGTCAATCTGACAATCTCAATTTCAGTCAATGTGATCGCATTTCCAATCTATCCCTCATGTGGAAAATGTTCATCTCAAATGATTGCACACAAGTTGACAGCATCTGCCAGTCATCTCGGTGCAACAGAATCATCAGAAACTATTAAATATGGTACAGCAATCAACGCATAGCAACTTAATCAGAAATATAGTCCTCTGGAGACTGTAAACATAAGCGATTGGTTTGGGTTTAATTGGCAGGGTGTGTGCATGAGAAGCTTCTGGAGATGCGTCTGTGGTAGGAGAATTGGGACCCTCTTAAACTTTAAGTGCAGGCACATTTGGCCTGGTTAGAGCGTGAAAAGATGAAAGGAGAGTCTTGAATTAATAGTTTCCACAGGAGCGAACATCAAAGAGCCTAAAATATTCTTGGTGTACATCTGAGGTTCACACCGAACAACTGCCTTTGTTTTAGGTTTTCCCTCAGGAATTCTGGACGGGGATTGTTTTTATGGTCATTTTGGTCAGATGAGTTTTTTAATTTTTCAAAGTCTGTCTTTATGTCACACTCTACATATGAAGTACTATTTGGAAAAATTTTAGCACAGCCTCACTTATTGATGGAAGCTGTTTGTAAGGAAAAAAGAGGAGAGAAACTAGCTGGTAGGTCGTGAGGGTGAGTTGACACAAGGGGGCAGTGTTATTTTGTGTATGGTTAAACTGTCCTGGCTTTTTGGTTAGGAAGACCAATATTTCATGAAATCGAAACAAGCAAAAACTTGTCTAATCCCATAGTAGTCTTATGATTAAAGTGCACTAGTTAGGTCTGTAAATTGATTTTAACATAGAAAGCAATATATCGTCAAGTAGTGTAAAGTTGTCATCATTCTATTTCCCTTCATAAATAAGCAAACAGTTACACAAGGATAACCATTCACTGTCATTTTCACCAGGGCAAGAAGGTTCCCTGCTCTTTCTGTGTGGAGTTTGCATGTTTCCTTGTATATGTCAGTTGTTTGTCTCTGTGACGGCCCTGTGACAGCCTGGTTTCGGGAGCCAAATTTCTGGTTAAATGTTTTCAGAGTGTGGACCATCCCTCTGGAAAAGTGTGGGGGTGTGTACTAACCATCTCCAGATGTGTACACACTGCCATGAGTCTGGCAAGAGCTAACACACTTAACCTCTTAGACAGCGTGTGAAGTATGCCACGACCCCTGGCTTCCCACGTGGCTTCAGAATTAGGGAAACTTAAGCCAACGTTTGTCGAATGTAACGAGCCAAACCTTTTCTTTTTTTTTAAGATAGTGATTAATAGTGATTCATGTTTCCAAGTGTACAATTTAAAAGAGGTTCACCCCGAAACGTCTCGATCTAGATGTATGACAACAGAAAATTCTTTGAGGGGTCTAACAAAACAGGAAACAAGCTCAAGTTTGGGATGTTTGTTTTTATTACATTGCTGTGAACATACAAGGGGCAAAGCATCACACCTTTAAAGTCAAGCTCTGACAGCTATAAATCTTTTGCTCCTCCAACATTGAATGTTTGCCTGGAAAATAAAATTTACAATCCCTGTAAAACTGCTGAGGACATGACTCCACATCTTCTGCTATGAAAAGGCTAATCTGAAAAAAATAAAAACAAAAAAATACTTACCTCAAGTGGCAGCTGACACCTACTTCCCCTGTTAAGCAATGACCAGTAGTATAATTGGGGTTATTCCCCCAATATTTTTACAATGAGTTTTTTAGCCGTACGCCCATCATATGTCAAGAGTTCATAGTTAGATATTTTCTCATTAGAGCACTTTGCTCTCAGACAGCAGGTCTACTTGTGGTTCCTTGAGTTTGTAAAAGTAGAATGGAAGGCAGAGCTCTCAGTTATCAGGCCCTCTCTGTGGAACCAGCTGCCAGTATAAGTGCAGGAATTCCTAGCTTTTAAGATCAGGTTTAAAACTTATTTTGTGTAGACATTTTGGTTATGGATGTCTCGTGTAAAACTGAAACATTCCACAGTGATACTTGGACAGGTTCAGGCCTCCTGTGATACACCTTGCCTTCGATGCTTTGTTTTTTTTTCTGTTTGCCTGTGAAATGGAATAGTAAATGGACTTGTACTCATATAGGGCTTTTCCAGTCGACTTGGCCAGTCGAAGTACTTAATACTACATTTTATTCACCCACTCACATAGTGGATAGACCAGCACCTATAGGGGTCCAAAGATCACTGGGGTGGTCCCACCAAAGGTCAAACTGTTGGATCCTCCTAGTTTGTCCATTTGCTACTTGGGTATATAAGTGTACTTTTCAGGGCTTCTTAAAGTACAAACGTGTGGAATGAGGTCCAGTTATTAACCATATTGGGGACATAGTTTTTTTTTAAATGCCTCAAGAGACACCAATGCATTTTTATCGTGCCCCCTTTTTTGACAGTGCTGGCAACCTTGAGTTCAGTACCTTGCCCAAGGACAGTGGCGTGTGGCCCAGGGGAACATGGAGTTGAAGCACTGACCTTCCTCTCTTTTCTCCAGAGCCACACCACCACATCCTCCATTACTGCTATCATTAACTTATGTTGTTCTTACTTTAGCAGGTATGCCTGGTCCGATCTTACAGTGTTCATTGTTCCTCTCAGATGCTGGCTGGTTGAGGAGATGGCCACCCTCCCTGATTCTGGTTGGGCCTCAGGTTTTTTCTTGTTAAAGGGAGCTTTGTCTCTCCACAGTAACCTCATGCATGCTCTGGGTGGGGGATTGGGATTGGATCAAAGTAAAGTTTTGGTGCAATCTCTTGGCTCACCTAGCAAGGCAATGTTTTTTTTCACTCTGTATGAATGATTTGAACTGATTAAAAAATGTTGTGGTTTGGCACTATATAAGTCAAACTTACAGTTTGATTGAATGAATGTTTGATGAATCTCAGTTAAAGAAAGTAAAAAGTCAGCAGTCATATCTTTGAAACAGAAGGCAAATAGCAGGAAAAAAGAAGGGACACTGTGATCATAATGATAAAGAATTCACTTTCCATTCCATCAAATCAAAAGTGGCTAACTTGGGCTAAGCATATTTGTTCTCATTGCTTCTGGGAGGTGTATCTGGCCAGCACCTTGGTTTGCCTTAATATTGTGCGTGTTCCTTCACCTGTGCTAAGCTGTCCTCACCTTGCTGGGTTCTCTATTTATGATCATTTCCACACAACCTATTCAAATTGTACAGCAACACCATCCAGGAAGTAGTCAGGACTGGTTGATGGTGGTGCCTGCCCTCTCCTTTTGAGACTTTTGAGTCCAAACCAATGGCACTGATGTCTGATGTTACTCATGGTGTGTTTTCTAACCAACAAAAATATCATGTGGAGCTTTTTGAAGGAGTAAAAACTTGATTCACCACCAGCAGTTATCAGAGTTTATAACAGCATGGAAACACTGGTTTTCTTCTCTTTTCATTTGTTTTTATGGATTTAAAACTTGTGTAAAACCAAAAATATATGCATATGGTGGTTTATCTTTACTCTCGAGTCAGCAGCTGTTGGGGAAGTATCTACGACAGCAGGGATAGAGCTACAAAAGCCACATATTCTAACACCCTTTTTGACTTAGTTTAAAACTAATGACACAGATATAGGGACTTACAAGACAGCTCAGAATCTGGACCCTTGGTGTTAAAATCAAATAGACACAAAGAAACACAGATAAACAAAAACAGTTCCCCATCTGCCACACAGACTCCATTGAACATTTTCATGGGCTTACAGGCTAACTGGGCCTCACCCAGTTCATAAAGCAGCTGTGTTAAGAAGTCCTGTTGCAGCTACAGGCTGACATAAGCATTATGACGGCAGGTGAGGCTAAAACAGTTGGAACTGTGTGATGCCATTCAAGGAAAATCCAAGGTGGGGCCGCCACCAAACCACTGAAGAAAGCTGCACTTGTTTGACAGCACTAGTGCTTCAGTCTAAGCCTGAACACTGTGCGTTCTGCCACGTTTCTTATGATACAATGATAGCTTGTTTATATGTCAAGAGGGCAAAAGGGCTCATGGAGAATGTGTAGTAAAGACACACACTGTTGTGTTCTAGGTGGAAGGTGTGGTCTGGTACAAACAGTTGTCAGGAAATTATCCTTCCACCAAAAACAAGTCAAACAAACCTGGAAAAAATGGAGAAACAGACAATCCTTTTGAAGGATTGAGTTGTATATTCATATATTTTCAGCAATGCTCACACCATTTTAATAAAGCAACCTACCACGGGGCTCAGGAAAAAAGATCTGTGATTGAATTAAAGTTATAGGTTTGAGGTTTGTCTAGTCCTAATGTCTGCTTTTATTTCTGCTTGTGAAATGATTGTCCTGCGCAGTCTCACATGGTAGTCAGTAGGGGGGAAGGATAGTTTAACTAAATTCACCAGACATGAGTGGCATTTTTCAGGAGGGAATCCAGTCATATTCAAATGCACCTTATGAAACCTCCAGGCATCTTATCAAATGAATATGATTTAACGGTGTTTTAACAGAAAAGAGAAAGGCAAGTCTAAAAGGGAATGTTTAAAGATGAAACAGTTTCACAGTTTAATTTGTTAGTTTGATTTAATTCAAATGTGTCCAATTGTTTGATTATATTTGTTTTATCATTTAAAACTACAGTAATAATATGATGGTTATGACTATTTAAAAAGATATTCATTGCTGTTACAGCCCTTTCAGTAGAAATAGTTAAACTGTGGAACAATCAGGCTGCCAGGCATGTTTGAATACTCAGGGCGGTGAACATGCTAAAACTGCACAAAGGCCTGAGTTGTGAATGAATGCGTGGGTCTGTGGAGCAAAGCACTCAGACTTGGGTGTGCACTGCCACGGCTTTTAACACGGGGGATTTGTTTTTGTTTGCTTCCTTCCCTGGAGGTTTGCTGTTAAGTCGGCGTTTAAAGTGTGTTGGTGTGCAAGTGTGAAGTTAAAAAGATGTTTCACAGATTTCACATCACAGTGTGCCAAGTCTACACAAACTCCCATAACAGTTTAGTCAGTCTGGCAGGGAAAAGACATGTTTGACCTCCAATACAGAGTTTACACAATATGACACTGCAGGATGCTAAATTCTCCCTCCAGCTTCTCACATGTAGAAACACTCTGTTTTATGTCCTATTCTTTGTCTCATTTATGAAAATACTTTAATAAAGATACCCAAGAACATTATCTTGTGATTTGTATAATGTGCCTATATCTAATTATATAGAAAATTTAAATGTATGTTACAATCTGTTTTCTCTCTCTAAAATCTAGAGGATACTTTTAATAGAGTGAGCTTAGGAAGCTTAGGATGGGATGATGTGGATATTACCCGTGGCCTTCCTAAAAATAGCAACCTAAACAACCTTTCCTTACAGAAGCAGAAGGTGAGAGGCAAATGTTCTTCTGTGAAAGTAAAAGGCTATCACAAAGAGTGTGAAGCAAACAAATACAGTATCTGCCAACCAAATATGTGTCCAACAATTCTTATTTTTAGACAAGATGCTGTTTCCTTGGGGGTACAATTATACCTTCTGTTTGCCAAGACTTTAACATGGGAAAATAACTCAGGAGACTTCAGCTTTAGCCGTGACTGGTAGAAGCAGTCTTCAGATTGGATGCTCAGTCATGAATTCACAATTTTCTATGAAGCTGAACAACACCAGAGACCACTGATTCTCTTCCTGCCTCCAGTCTCACTCTTGTGTTACTGAGTGGGAGGAGATATTCAAATAGCATCAGAGTTGCCCTATTACTGGCATCAGGAGTCCTTCAAACTCACAGTGGACTGTTGTCCCTTAAACCGAGTCCCACCCAGAGTCAGAGTCAGGCTCAAGATTTCACAGGGTGACATTCTGCTTAGGACCGCAGTCTGACTTTAAGCTGCAGAGTCTTTTTCTCAATTTGCATGTTTTAAAAGAGATATATTGTTTCACATTTAAACTTTTATACTTGCGAACAAATGGAGTGGAACATTTAGGATATTGCTGACGCCAGCTGAAGGAATACTTTTTTTTCCTCTGTGACATTTCCACAGTTTCCCAGACTGAAGACACTTTTCCGTGCTTCTTCTTCCTTAACAAGTGAATATCCAAGGATGCATTCTGCAATGGCTTTTGGTCCTGTTTTGTTCATCGCTTTGCTTTTGTGCGTTGAAACAAAGTTCTACAGACCATTCCAGTTTCATCAGTATGACCTTGGGCTCAGTCCACACAACGAACAAGGGAAACCCACCAGCAGACACAAGTAAGTGCTGTTTGTGTGTGATGTACACCACCTAAAAGGTCCACTTACATTTTGAAGAGTGACGATGTTGTGAATTTCCATGGGATACTGTAAATTTGATGCCCCATTTCTCCCTTTTCAATCTGTTCTCCAACAGGAATCACTGTGCCTACGTCGTAGAAAAAACCGTGTCTTTCACCCTGCAAGATGGGGCTGCTCCTTATGTAAAAGCTGAGTACAACAAATGTTCCTGGGGCCATAAATGTCCAACTCTTTTGTGAGTAAACAAACAGCTTTCTCTATTAATAGAAAAATGTAATCACTTAACAACACCAAATGAGTTAACACTTGTAGCTGGGTGTTCCCCTTAGGTATCGTCTGATGTACAAGCCGATCTACAAGGTGGCACATAAAACTGTCACAGAGCTGGAGTGGCGTTGTTGTCCTGGGTATTCTGGTTATGACTGCATGGAGGGACATCCAGGTCATCACTATCCAATGAGAATGATGCCACCATTTATGGGTCCACCGGAGAAAGGCCCACAGTATGAGGGACCACAGCACAAAGGGCCAATGTTCAAAGGCCCAACTGTTAAGGGCAATGTGAAAGCCAATCCGTGGAGTCAACTGAAGGGACCCAATTCCATCCCAATACCTCACTTTGGGCCTCCAAGATCTTCTTCTTATCCAGAGGGCTCTTTTGAGCCATACCCATCTGAGCCTGAACCTTTACCGGAGAACCAGGATACACATCTCACAGACAGCAACCAGGATCATGAGCACAGCCAAGAACCAGAAGAAATTATGCCTGCTGAAATCTTAGCTCCTCAGTCTGGTGAGGACCACCACGAAGCAGGTGCCATAGGTGAGTCCAGTCTAAGGCCCTTTTCTTCAAATATCATAACTGAATACAGTCAAAAGTTTTGCTTTGTTCGCTTTGTATGACTTTTAAAAGCCTTTCATTCTCTCTTAAGGCCACAGTCTAAACTCTGAGACAGAAGAGCGAATATACAGAATTGAGGAGGATGTGCGGCGTCTCAGCCAGGGTTTTGAGACTCTGAGGGGAACTCTGACTGGACTGGAGGATAGCCTGCGAGCCTCTCTGAGAGAGGATGCAAACAGGATGCTGTCGGCCCTGCTCTCTGCTGCCCCTGGTCCTGTTCCCGCTCCAGCTACACTCTCCAACCCATCCACTGTAGGGTTCGTTGAGATTCCTGCGGGCCACCCCGAGGCAGAGGGTTTAGATGGCAGCCACGTGTTTCCAGGCCTCACACAACTGAATGGAAGGGTAGAGGAGCTCAGGACGGAGCTGCAGGCCAAGACAGCGGAGCTACGGGAGCTGAAAGCAGCAGTTATGGGAAAGGATGGAAGACTAAAGACGGTTTCGAATGGAGCGGGAACTGCATCAGACTCCAGTGGTGATCTTGGGGGAGCTATGGAGGATTTGATGGATGCCAAACTGAGCGCTGCCAGAACAGAAATCCTCGGCGGGCTGGAGAAGCGTGTTCAGAGCGCAGAGGAGCGATGCGAGGAAAAAGCTGGAGAGGAGCAGCGGCAGTGCCAGAGGGAGCACCACAAGCAGCAGCAGCGGATGAGAACCACTCTGGAAGAAAGTACATCAAAGCTGAGATCTGACCTGGAAAACATCCAGGCACAGATCCACGGCTTGAAGGCCACAGAAAGCTGCTGTGGACAGATGAACGAACTAACAGAAAGAATTCAGCTGCTGGAAACATCAGTGTCAAGCCTCAACAAGTCCCAGGGACACCTGAGCAGGGAGCTTGGTGCTCATAAGGACCATATAGAGGGAATGCTGGAGGGCCGCCTGGGATATGTAGAGTCCAAGCTCAACCTGACTGGACAGATTAAAAGTTATGAATCTGGGAGGAGGAAGTTTGTCCTCGACAATGCTGTGACAGGACAGGGCTTGGAGACCAGGGTGGAGGAGAAGTTGAGAGCTCTAGAGGACCGATTGCTGGCAGCTTTGGAGGAGCTGAATAACGCCACTGTCCCCACAGTGCTGGAGGGTCATGCTGTTCCGACTCTACAGACAGAGCTGGAGGCCCTCCGAGGGAAACTTGATCTGGATGTCGACAGGGTGCAAAAACACCTGGACAGCCTCCAGGACCTCTGCTCCTCTTCTTGTTCCTCACCTCTAAAATCCGACACCCAGGCAGACTCTGCTGGGCCAAGTGAAAACCAGCAGATGGAGCAGAACGTTAAAAAGGCAATGGGTGTACAGACCGACCGTTTGAACAGTCTCAATGTTACGGTGCAGAAGATCTTAAATAAGCTGACTCTCAGGGATCAACAGATGCAAGCAGAGGATAAATCTCCGCTCGAAGCAGAGCTGACTATTCTCAAGTTCAATGTCCGCTCTGTCAACCATACCCTGAGAGGCCTCAAGGATTCTCTGGTGACTGTGGTCCACCAGGTGGATCAAGCCAACAGCACCTGGCATGACAGAGAGGTCCGTCTGGCCCAGCAAATAAAAGGTGTGGTCCAGCTGGTGGGACATCAGGCCTCCATGCTTGGTGCAGGTGAGCGCAGACTGGCCCGACTCAAAGGTGAGCTGCACGACATGAAGAGGCGACTGGCTGAGGAGGTGCGGGGGTGCCGGAGCACAGCTTTGGTGGTGAAGAAAGAGGTCACTGAGGTTGGGGGGCGTGTAGCAAGCGTTGAGGACCGGTGCAAGGGCCTGAATCACCTGGCGGATGACCTGGAGAGAATCCGGGAGGAGCTGGAGCAGCAATCGACCGGTCTCCTCCTGCAGATCAATGGGACTCTCTCCAGCCACGCTCAGCAGCTGGACGAGCTGAAGGGCGAGGTGAAAAACTGCATTTCACGGCCAGAGCCAACACAGAGCTTCGAGGTGAAGCCAGACGGGAGTCGAGGGGACACCTTCACTTTGCAGTAGTTACGTTTTTATGGACAATCAGTGTTAAAAGGGGTACATATTTGTGGGTCTAGTGGGGCTCTGCCACAGCTCATTGTTTGAAAGTTGAAAAGCCATGGTTTCAAACCAGCACTGAAATGGGGTGATTTTGGTTAGCTCACATTATGCAGTAAAAGTAAAAAAGGGCAGCTAACCGTTACTGTAATCATAACAGAATTTTGAAAGGGGATCAAGAAGGTGCAACTTTGACTCTAACCTGACTCACTCAGGAGAGTGAGTGAGAAATGACTGGAACTGTGTGACTATACTGTTTCTGTGAAGCTCGTAAGAACAGTCATATGTGTTTGTTCTTTTTCTACGTATGTTCATATGTCTAGACTAGAAGTATGCAGATATTTTTATTCCTTTTGCGGGTTCAGATTTTGAGCCTCTTTCTTGAATTTGTAATCGATCAAGTGTTTACATTTCAGTTTATGTTCTGATTTTGAGTTTTTCGTAATCACTTTCTAATAAATAAGTTTCTCTAAAGTTCATGTAGTTCTTTATTAAAAATGTCGAAAAAATGCAACAAAAATAGAGAAACCTCTGGTGGTTGCCAATCCAACGAGGCATAGAGGCTCTTCGTTTTGATGCATGGCCAAGACAGACAAGTTAAGAAACCACAAGAGGGCAGTAGGCATGAGTTAATATGTCTGACATTCACTGGATTGTGGAGGATTGAAATAAACAGAGTAGAGATGCCAGCCTCCCTTTCAAAAATGAAGTCAGCTGGGACAGCATGACTACCACAAGAAAATTACACAAGTCTTTCTTTGCCAGGGAGATTTGGGCAAATAACCTAAGCACGCATCTCATTGTCTCTCAAATCGAAAAATATTGCCACTTTTCTGAGCAGTGCTCTCATCGGACATTACAATATGGAAAAAGGTGACCTTCTTAATAACCCTTTCTTCGTTACTTTCGGTCCCCCTATCGGACACAAACCATTAAAATGACAGCTATGTGGGAAATGAGCCCACTGCTCCGTGAAAACGCTTTAGACCGGGACATGGGGGGAATAATAACACAGGAAATGCCTGGATGGAAAGGAGGTCAGACAGAGGAGATAGACAGCAAATTTCTGTTGGCCGAGGAACTGAGTGACGGAGCAATTTTGAGATGCACATATACACCTTGGTAATGATGCAGGTTGTAGAAAGATAAGTGTTGGACAAAGGCATACACTACTGCCTCCTGGGGGGGAAAGCTGTTCACCCTTCACCTACTCCTGTTCCAATACTTAAAGTAAACATAAATCCAATAAAAAGGAAAAAAAATAATTCAATCAAAATACATTCTCCTTCTCTCTCTCTGCTTACAAAAGGAGGCCCATGTCACTTCCCATTTCCATTATGTCTCTGTCATTGTTTGGGTTTTTGTCTCTATAGTCCTCAAATGTCTCCATTAAGTTCGCACTAACACAAGCCCAGACAGCAACCCATTAATCTTGTTTCCAACGAGAACAAGGGCAGACAGGGCTCTGGTGGAATTGTCTCCTCTGACTGTCTTCACTGCTCGCTCATGGATCTGAATCAGAGTTATGCTCCCTACACAGCGCGCAGACTGTCACTGACCAGAGCACACAGCCAAATCACAAAAGGCAAAGCTGGCGCGCAGACAGAGGACAAAGGATATCTGAGTAAACAGAGAGCCGCAGCAGCTGCACGTGTGAATCATCCTATGCAATGTCCTCTGCAGAAGCTTAAGGTTAACGTAAGGCTTTTGTCCTCATTGCAATGATAGTCGGACAACGGGCCATCGATGATAGTTGGCTCAAACACAGGTATCCCTAAAAGAGTTACATTAAAACAATGATTCAGGGCGTCCCTTTGATAAATTCAAGGATCTCACAGTTTCCAGGAAGCAGGTGAAAAAGAACTTTCAAGTTACATCCTCACAAACATATTTCTTGTACATTAATCCAAAAAAAAGAAAATACAATGAATAAAAATATATTGATCTGTTTTTCTTAACAAATATCAACAAACTTAGTTATTGGGAATTCTTTGTCAAACGTTAGGTTCAGTCTGTCTCTATATACATGGCATTGGAATTGACAAAAGAGCCTTGAACACTCTTATATTTGTAAAAACACCTCAACAGAGAGAAAAGGAGACACTTACACTTTGGAGTAGTCAAGTGGATAATCAGCACTTAAGGGATAAATATATGAAATGGGAACTATTTTCCTTAATGGGATGAATTCCAGATAGCGCCTGTCAAAAGCTCATCCAATAGGCACAAAGAATAGTTTAAGCACAGCTATCTGCATGTTGGTATTAAGTTAGCAGTGTTTTAAATCAGTACCACTGTGTACTGGTACAATGAGAACAAAGTAAATATAACTGACCTGCATGTTCAACAATAGAAATGATCAATTATCTTTTGCTACCTCGTTACCCCAACAACATCAACAACAAGTTCTTCATGAACCAATGTATACAGACAGGTGCATCCTGAAATTCTGAACTGATCACAGAGGTTTCAATATACAGCAGCCGTGTGCCTCTTCCTTCTTGTGCGTCAGAGCCACCATCTCTTTAAAATGTAATTTCACAGGCTGAACAAGTTAATTCATTTAGAATATTGAACAGGAACTTAGACCAGAATTGCTTAGTAGAAGTTCTTCATAATGAATTAATAGACACCCTGCAGCCAATAAAAATGAGGAAATTCCACCAGAATATGTTATAACTAAGTCACACTGATACATTATGAATTATGAAACCATAACAGAAACCTAATTTGAAAACTGTCAGCAGTTCAAAGTCATGTTAATATCAAAAAGCAAAATATTCCCGGGACATGGTTTATTCAGTGGACAAACATTTTAGAATTTCAACAGCACCAGAGTGCATGAATATCACAACACAGAGCAGAGAGAGGTTTGAGTTACAACGCAGCAGGTATCTTTTCTCTTTATTGTCTTGATGACAATATTGTCATCAAAACAATGACTGTCTCTTTGCTGATTACTTTGCAAGAGTAATCAGATGATCACATTTGCATTTTTTTTAAGTGAAAAGGAAAACAAAATAGTCCAGACCAGTAAAAATATGTTGGTTGTGTAATCAAGTCAATTGGATTCTTTCTCTAAGCCCCACACATTTTTACACATGGCCTCATAATAAGTCTCCGACAGTTATATACATTAAATTTAATATTTTTCAGTCCTTCTTACGTTTCAGTTGGATCAAAGTTAAAGCACTACCATGCATTAAATCATGCTCGCATGCATGGAAATTTCAGTTGACAGTCACTGCATGCATGTTCAAAATGATCTCCAATAATTTCCTCTTGTTCAGATCATTTCCAGCCCACTGTCATCTATCATGAGTCCCTGCTAGGCCTTAATACTATGGCTGACCACTGGCTGTGACACTACAGTCATCCAAACGTGCCTGAGCTGGTGATCTGAATAGGAGCAGTGCCCTGTGTCGTGGTACTAATGTGACGGCGCTGCTCTTTGCAGCTTTGACAGTCCTGCAGCATCGGCACAGCTCACCAAGCAAGCCCACATTCCCTTAAGCAGCTTTCCGTGACTGTCAGTCCGGGAGCCGTGCCACTTCATGCCAACTGCGTGGATGGGCAGGAGAAAGTAAGATGCCACAGCGCTGCAGGTGAAGTTCCCACAGTCCCTCTAGGATCTAGATGGACCGTGTATCTAAGGATGAAAATGTATTTTTCAACTGTATGCAGCAGTTATTTCGGAGCCTTGAATTAAGTACAGTCACTTCAGATATTTTGTTGTTGTCTCAAATTACTCATCGAACCTTAGACGCACTGTAGCAACAGATACGGACCGATCAATACCTTGTTGGTTGAGGAATGGGCAAAAATTACCTCATTTGCTAACCACTCGTTTATTATTCTTACAGGCATTTTTGGCCTATACAGTCAGCACAGTCTCTGTCGTGCACACACCCTCACACAGATGAAAAAAGAGCATTTCTGTGGTTCTCACCCAGGGACACATGGCCATGACCACCCACCTGTCAAAAGAGTCAATACTGAGGCACCGCTGCCCCATGAAATACAGAATATTTCAGCCAACTGTCATTTCTTTCATTTCCTCAGGATTTAGACATGCCAAGATCCAACTCAGTGGTGTTGCATTCGCTTGCTGAAATGAATCACGAATATACCCTGACTCACAATCACGGATCTGAGTGGTGTGCAGCCACAAAAACAGCATGTTTGTATGGTTTAACGAACATGGGCTTACTATACTGTTCATTCCAACAAGGAGAGCTGTTATAACCATGTGGCATTTCAGATAACATTATATGAATAGATCTAACCCTTTAATTATCCTTAATATGTTCACTTGGCCGCATCATTTAAGATGATACTTTTAGTTTTTTTCAATTAAGAGACAACCACTGGGAGATTTTTTTTTTAAAAGAAAAGATTCTCTTACACAGAACATTCATGACAACACGACTTTATGGTCTTTTTCATTCTTCATTGCCTTCATACATATACATATATATATATATATATATATATATAATGGTCTTGTTGGCGTCAGTTCCCCACACAGATGTAATAGTAATGAGGGGATATGATTACTGGAATATCACTGGGATCTCAAATTGTGGAAAACATGAAGGGATCGATGACAGACGTAACATTTCGTTAATCTAATCCAACTGTCTTCATTCACCAAACAGGACGACTGACTGAATATTCCACAGAGGACTGTGGTCATTTGAAGAAATTACCTTCACAGGATAATGAGAGAACTGTGGCCGCCCTAAGCAGCTGTGTTTGCTATGGGAACTGATCTGGAGAATCCCCAATTTCAACTCCTAATTAGGCAATGGCTTGACAATCATGATAACCTAAACTATTTTTGGAGGCGATGTGTGGCTGGAGAGTGGTGGGAGTAAGCGTGGACGGAGTCAATTGGGTGGGGATTGGTACTTTGTTTCATCAGTAACACTCAGATCTTCCCAGTATTACGCTGATCCCTCTCCCTCCCTCTCTTTCTCCCTCTCTAGCCTGCCGTCACTGTGTTCTCGATGAGCACCAGTGCGACTTGGTGCGCATCCGTAAGGATAATGAGTGTGGATGCTGAACCACGGAGCCAGCTCTCGTGCACCTGGCCAGCCGCGTGAACATGTGTGTCAGCGCAGGGGCGGAAGACACCCTAAACGGACTCTTCAGCGTGAGCCTGAGACAGGTCCAGTGCTCTCCTCTTCCTCTCTCTCCCTCTGTCCGTTCCTCCTCTCTGTCTCCCTTTCAGAGGCTGGCCAGGCTCCTGTCCTCCGTGTCTGGCTCGCCACCTGGCCTCCATGAGTTTAAATGAGGACAAACCAGCCCTCCCTGGAAGGTAAGCAGCAAAGCCATGGGGTGTCTGTGACTACAAGGAGACGATTACAGGCAGCACTAGATAGTAACAATGAAGAAAATAGAAAGAGGGGATCGCGGATGATGTCACTTATTTGGTCTCCCAAAATTTTGCTGTTGTTCTTTATGATTGTTGCATCTAAATGGGTGGGGATATGCATGAAAATCTAAAATTGTTTACCATTTCTATAATTTTCTGTGCAAAAAACAGGCTGTTGTAAGAGGTTCGATATGTGTATGTAACTATCTATATATGTATATCTATAGATAAATATATATATCTATATATATACACATGTGTCTGTATGTGTGTGTGCTTCTCTGTGTTTTTATTTCGAAAGGGGGAAACGGATTGTTCTAATGATTAGGTGAAGATAGGCAGCTCACAGCAGACTTGTGGGCTCTCTGGCAGGATTAGTGCTGGAGATTCTCTGATTATCCCCCTCCGTAACAAAAAAAAACAGCTTCCCTTTATCTAACAGGCCAAGTGGAAGTCGTCACAATGTGTGACCACAGTGCGTGACCACAGTGTGTGAAATGTGACCATTTCCAAGACAGCCTGTGGACTTGCTCCTGGGCTGCTTGCTGCACATTATTTTCTAGGATGTGTCCCTGCATGCATGGGCAGCCAGTTGTTGTTGCCTGCACAAACATATGGGAGTCTGTTTTGTTTGTGGGCATTCACTCTGGCTTCCCCTCAGAAAATCAATATGTGTAGACAAAAGTCAATGACAAATGAAGACGGACATACAGCTAAACAATATGTTTGCTTTCTCATGTCTGACTGTAGTTAAGTCAAATTATATGAATGTCTTGAAGTGAAACATCTTTTTTCTTTGTCTATTCAGGGCTGCTGTTTTATTCTCATTTATGCAGAATTTAAATAGTAAGAATGGATTGGCATTTTTTCACTTAAATCAAATCTGTGCCAGAACTGTCCTTCAATCTGCAATTTCACACATTACTTTTAATCTTTGTCTCCGCTTAAAGTCGATTATCGGCTGGCAACAAAAACGGATAGAGTCGAAATTGCAATTTCTTCAACAAACCGAAGGTGAATGCTGAAGAATCCTGAGTGAAAAACCTGTCACCTTCATTTATTGGAGGTGATTGACAAGAAACAACATTCGAAGAGTAATCTAAGCCCTGTCGAGAACTCATTCAAAGTCAGATTACTTTACAGCCAGGCTCATCTGCCTAAACCCAGCACATTAGGGGTGTGTCCTGTAATCGCTCCCCTGTCCTTACATAAGATATGCCACAGCATGTTTGCCGCATTAAAAGGAGATATTGCCAAATGCTTTGTCATCCTTAAAAAAAAATTGGTGAGAATATTGTACTGCGATGGCGTTCCCTTGTCACTGTCAGTCACTCTCAGCTGAGGAGGCATCCGGGATGAATTCAGTCAACTTACATCTCTCGGATGTCTCACCAGGCCCTCGGGGATGTGGCTCGCAGTGTGTCATACATGTTCCTACGAAGGTCTGCCTTTAAATAACAAACATGCAGTGAACCATGTGCGTATTCTATTTCTAATGATACAAACAGGTGGTGCACAGATATCTGTCTGCTTCACTTGCTGTTTACAATGACGAGAAGGGTAGTTTTTTAATTGATATCAAATTAAACAACCGATTGATTAATCGAGAAAATATTTGGTACATTAATAAATACTAAATGTAGCATTTATATAACTCTTAAATGTAACAAGATAAACATTTAAAAAAAGAAAGCTTCAACTTGTGAATTGTTCAAAGTTAGTAAAAAAAATAAGTTAAATGCTGTAAATACTTTTACGCTATAGACTACAAGCAGATGCCTTTATAGTAATCAGTATGTTTTACAGCCTCTAAAAGTAGAATCAGGGAAACCATCCTTTTTCCAAACATGAGTTTTAAGTAGAAATCTTTAAAGGAAAAAACAACATGTGATGCCGCCATGAAAAGCACAAATGGAAATGCTTATAGGACATGACAGACCAATCAAGCCAAGCGTTGAAGATGCAATGTGACACCGTCTGGCCTGAAACACAAATACTGTATATGTCAAAGATGTATGCGACGAGCAGTATTTTTCTCCATGCCAAATGATTGCGTGTTCATGAAGAGAAGGCAAAAGCTGGCACAAATCACATAAAACAGGGGAGGTTTAAATCTACAAATCATATTTGAAACATAAAGGTTAAAAAACAAGTCTGAGATATGCCTCCAGAAAACCGCATACACTCTATATAACATTGCAATCTGTGCATTCGGCCTCTCGCTGATGGCACAGCCTGACATGCCTGGCAGCCGTTAAATGGCTGCTCCTCTGCGCTGACTACAGACATTTAATGGTTGTGAGCGACAGCCCTATTTTCGGTGCCATCACGAATGTCACCGTTTTGATAAAAACGCAACCGGGGAAACTTTTAGAAAAGTCGTGCAGTAGATTAGTCATCACGTAAAGAAAAAAAAAACAGAAATAACCGCTGATGGACTAAATCACTCCATCTGTAATGGGTGTGTTTCCGCAGGGCCAGAGAAGGGAAGAGTAATGGGAAAATGTGAGTCCAAAGTAAAAACGGTCGGTGCACAAGCTAGGTCAGTGTTGAGGTCATAGATTCTAGTCTTCTTTTTAGTGCAATCAATTCAAAACAAGACAGACTTCGATACACCAAAAATCCACCCACAAATTCTCCTCCGGCAAAAAAGAAAAACTCTGGCTCCAGCTGGTTAAGACTTTCTTTGATCTTTTTAAAGGTTACCACTCACTTTCACGGTCCTATTACAGTGGCTGGCGTTAGCTTTGTTTCCCAAGTTTCATTATTGAGTTTGCAGAGGGTTTAGCAGGCAGTAATGTTTAAGACCCTAAGTGATGTCTAACATGGGTTAGGCTGATGTTCTAAGGCTTTGACGCCTGACCCCCAGGCTTGACAAAAAGTAGGAAATTGTCTTAGTCATCCATTCCTTCAACTTTTAGCAAGCAGTTCTTTTCAATCTTTTCCACACAAATATTCAAGTTAAACCACGTGGGATGATGAGCGCTTGCATACCCTCATATTCAGGTCTGTCCATGGATACTCATGAGCCCTGGCATGACTCTGCCAGAGCTTTCCCAATGCCTCTGATGCGCTTCAGGTCATTACCTTGTTGAAATGTCAGCTTTTGTCTTAGCCTGAACTCTACCCGGATGGCTTTCACTCATCCACAGAGACATGCTGCCATCACAATGTTTGGCAGCAACAGCAAAAAGGAGGTGATGCTCAGTTTCTGGCTTCTTTGGAGTGTATTTTTTCCGTCACATGGTCAGAAATTCATACAAGGACCTGTTGGCAAAATCCCAGTGAGCTGTCATGTTTCTTTTTATTGCAGAGTAACTTATCTCTGGGCACTCTACAATAACGGCCTGATTGTGGTCAGTCGTCCTTCTGGCCATTTTTACGAACGAACTCTGGATATCATCCAAAGCAATAACTATTTGGTCTGGCCATGCTGCTTTTTCTATGTTTACTGGGGAGCCAGATCAGGGAAGCCAGATTATGACTGGTTTCTAACTTCTATCTATTTCGTACTGATAGAGGTATGGTTTTTGTTCGGAGGACAGTCTTTCTGATTGGAAACTGGGGACTTTGGAGGTCGGGTCAGCACCGGTTCTTTTGATAAAGCTGAGTGCATGGTCCGGTGAAGACGGGAGCTGCCATCAGCAACTGCCACTGCCAAGTTGTCCCTCCAACCTCTGCAGTGCCCCGTATCACCTTCACAAAATGGAAGCAGTTCACCTTTATTATTGCGTCTTATTCCTCTGTAATTTGAGAAAGCCAAAAAGTCCTGCGTATTCTGGCTTTTGGGAAGCAGGACTTCTGAAAGGCACGACCACATGATGATGATCAGTTCGATGTAAACCTGTCAACAGTAGAAGATGGGTAAAGGCAGCAGGCGCCAGATTACAAAAGAGTCCATTAAAATGGCCAGATGAGAGAATATTTCCTAACTCTAAGAAAAATGACTCGCTCGACCGAAATACAACAATATCTCTCTCCCTTTGTATTCCAAGGACTGGATGTGATTGCCAACTCACCAGCTGTCACGTTCCCACAGCCGTGGAGTACTGTGGTGCAAAAAAAAAAAAAAATCCTCACTACATATTCAGTTCAGCTGTGTTTCTTCCACTCAGACAAAGTGGACAGGTCTTCGCTGCTTAAGTCAGACTGGCTGCTGACTTACATAGTAATGAAGCCTCGTTCATCATCCTGTGTGATTGCCAAAGTCCTTGAAAGCCAATGATGTCCATCATTTCTGATCGACTTCAAAGAGTATTTGTCCACATTGGCAACTGCCCCATGAATGCCTTCCATCTTATTTTTCATTCTCCTATTAATCAAAATGATTAGCTGAATAGCGAACAACATCCAGTCCAGCCAAGGGATATTGATTGCCATGGGTTGGAGTCTAGCTTATAAAATGGAGCTAGAGTGCCTCATATGTACCTGAGTGGATTCCCAGAAGATGCTATTAGGACTCTTTTAATAATAGGTCACTCAGTTCATTGAAAAGCTTCGATTGTTATTGCTCAAATCCTCATTGAATCAGAGTATGTGTGGAGATTGTCTTTGCATGTGTGGATATCTGACTTATTGCATCATATGTAGGCAGAAAACTGCAAATCCACCATTTCTTTCTGCGAGAAAGTATTACTGCAGGCGTTTTTAATCCTAACTGTCTTGTTTGCAGGCTCTCACAAGCCTGTTATGTCTGCTGCAAGCCACATTTTTTTTTATTTCATTCCATCTGTCAACCCTGCGGAGCATATCTGGATTTAATACAAAAGGGTCTTTTGTAGAGGATTATAGTTTTTTTTATTATTCAAAGAAAAGATTATTGCTTGTTTCCATATCTGAACCTGTTGGGCTTGAAATATTTCACAGACAAGACAACAGGAGAACCAGACTTGCAGAGACCACCTGAAGCATTTGGAATGCACGACAAACCATATAAATAGGCTTTTGAATTGCAAAGATATACTGTAGACGTCGGTGCTTACAGCATTATAAGTCAGGCTCTTAGCTCCAGTACATTCTCCTGTCAGTTTCCGCTATTATTAACCTGAGTGCTTGTGTACACATTTTAGATGGGAAATGCTTCAGACACGTCCACTTTGTTTGCCTCCAGCATCTCTAAGGATAAAGACATGCTCATGGGCTCGGTCTACAGTGTGTTCTGTGAGTTCAGACAGGCAAAAATCGCAATGTGCTAACTTTGCTGACTATGTGCATCTCTTGCCTAACTGAAAACTTTGTTCTTCCACAGGTATTTTGTCCCTATTGGGCAACTGCATCCTGCTACTGGTCGCCTACCACAAGCGATCAACCTTGAAACCAGCAGAGTTCTTCATCATTAATCTCTCCATCAGCGACCTTGGGATGACGCTCTCTTTGTTTCCATTGGCAATCCCCTCATCTTTTGCACACAGGTGTCTGTCATGCTACAATTGTATTATCTCAGCACCAAATCACTTTCTCAGTGAGCTAAAAGCTGACTTCAATGGGTAATCACTGACCAAAAGCGGCAAGAATTGTCATAAATTCCGAAGCAAGTTTACTTTCCTAGCACGGATGCAAATGAAAGGGATTCTTAAACAAATCATCAGCGACTGACATGACGCCCTCACATTCACCTCCACCATGTGTGTTTGCAGGTGGCTGTTTGGAGAAATCACCTGCCAGCTCTATGCCATGTGTGGGGTTCTGTTTGGCCTCTGCAGCTTGACAAACCTCACAGCCCTCTCCTTTGTGTGCTGCCTCAAAGTCTGCCTCCCAAACTACGGTGAGGGCATCGTGTCGGCTAATGTCGTGTCCCGTCAGGGATTGCCTGAAAGGGGAATAATATGACGTAAAAGAATCCACCTGTGTGCATTTAAAAGCATCTTTTCATATATCTCCCCCTCTCAGGTAACAAGTTCTCCCCCTCACATGCTCGCCTCCTGGTGGCTGGAGTGTGGTGCTACGCTTCCGTGTTTGCCGTGGGGCCCTTGGCCCAGTGGGGGCGTTACGGCGCCGAACCCTACGGCACAGCCTGCTGCATTGACTGGCATGCACCCAACCACGAGCTTTCGGCTTTGTCTTACATCCTCTGCCTTTTTGTCTTTTGCTATGCGCTGCCCTGCACCATCATCTTCCTCTCCTACGCTTTCATTCTGCTGACTGTGCGGGGCTCGCGTCAGGCCGTCCAGCAGCATGTGTCACCGCAGACCAAGACCACCAATGCACACACTCTCATTGTGAAGGTCAGAGGATTTTGACAGTGCCACACCGACAGTGCTGACTTCAGTTTTAGGAGTAGACTGAATGTAGGAAAAACAAAAACTATTGTATGAACTTGTAAACTTGTAAGCTAATTTTCCATTTGAGTGAAATTATGAATAAGGGAATGTTTTTCTAGATATTTGCATCCACTCCATTTGCATTTGATTAGCTGTAGCATGCGGGACACTATGTTAATCTTTGGCATGTCTTTGGTGTATGTATACCCATGTTCAAGCGTGCCATGTGTGTGTGTATGTGTATTTCCACAGCTCTCAGTTGCAGTCTGCATAGGCTTCCTGAGCGCCTGGAGCCCTTATGCTATCGTGGCCATGTGGGCTGCTTTTGGAGACGCCACGCAGGTCCCCCCCGACTCATTTGCCCTCGCCGCCGTGTTTGCCAAGTCTTCCACCATCTACAACCCCATGGTCTATCTGCTCTGTAAGCCAAACTTCCGCGAGTGCTTGTACAGAGACACGTCCATGCTGCGGCAGATGATCCAAAGGGGGAGCCCGCAGCCCCAGGAACGCTTTGGATCCGCCTCGCAGCGGAACAAGGACACGACTGCCTCTACAAGATTCTCAAACGGACAGCAGGAGAGCTACGGGGCATGTGTGAACTGCGGCGACAACACGGGGCTGTGTCGTGTGACTGCGCCCCAAATGACTGCGTCCATCCTGACTGGATCGCCCTACGCGGAGGTGACAGTTACCCAGCTCGCTACCAAACCGCTACCAGATCTCCTCTAATGGGACAGCCTCCTGCTTTCATGAAGCAAATGAGAGAGGACACATCCTCAAGGAGACAGAAAGATGACTTGCCCACAAAAGAGCTGCACGAAGCAGTGTGTTTTCCTTGTAACCCCACAGGGCTTACAAGGTTGCCGACACACTCGAATGACTTTCATTGTGATTATCCCTAAAACTCCCAACATCTCAGTTGGCTGTAACTTTGTCGGAGCCACAGCGACTTCTACTGACGTCTGTTTTACCAGATATTTAACTGGTTACCAAAGGAGCAGAAAACGAGACGGGAGAATCCTTTTGGGCTCAGGGTTAATCAGGAAAACGCACACCTCTGCGTTTAAAGGGAGGGGTTTACCAGCACGCACTAAACACAGATGTAAGGAGATGGTTTGAGTTTTGCTAAAGTAGGGATGTGTGGCTGTAGTGTGAGGCGACACTTAAGCCAAACTGATCATAGAGACCCTGCAGGTTTGAACGTCTGTATGAATGTTTTGTCCTCGTCACCATCGAGATCAATAGTATCAACGACACAAAGTCAAACGGGACGGCTGCTGTTTTCTATTAAAGGTGGAGCAACAAACTGAAACAGCGGCCACTTCAAACCCACAGGGGCAGAGTACTTGATGCCAGAGAGACAGATATGCTGATGAAGTCAGCGGTTGTTGAGGCTCCACAGTTACATGAGGTCTGCAGGTTAATTATTTGAAAAGATTTTCTTAAATCTAACATTGGTTGCTGGCAGGTATTTTCATCTCCAGACCTGCTATTTTCAAACATCAATTTGCAGCTTGGTTTGACTATAAGATATAGCTGCTAAAGCAATACAATCTTCGGTGAAAAAAAAGAAAAAAATAGCATTGAATAAGTTGTGTTGCTACTAATCTAGAAGAAGGAGTGAAGTAATGCTCTACAGTTAATTTTCCTCTTTTTAAAAATGTCTGAGCTGAAAAATTGAATTCATTTAAATGGGAAAAAAAACTTTATGACTGAAAGGAAATCATATAATATAGATGGAAAAATGTAGTCTGCATAATGACTCAAGATTACAAATCAGCACCCACCATCCAACAAGGGTCAAAGATTACATGACAACTGCTTTTCTACAGTACGTTTGCATCCATCAACTAAAAAAAGATGTTCCTTTACGTTAGCTGTGGAAATGGTCTTACCTGGTCCTGCATGTAGGCACCAAAACTCTATGGTTGAAAATGCAAACAGCACTTTGTCATATTTCATTCTGCAGTCCCCTTTTTAAAGTGAAACTGTGCTGTGTGGCTTCACATGCATGTAACAAACAAAAGAATAAACTACTTTTGCAGTCGTCATTTTTAAAGCTAAAATATTGTGAGCCTTATCTAATAAAGAGATGAAAATGTTCAGGAACTTTTTTGAAGAGGATTTTCTTTCACCTCACAACTAGCGAGAAAGGAAACAGCAAAATACGGGGGAACTTGTCAATGCAATAATTGATAGAACTATAAATGTGTGGGAGATTTAAGAACTGTACATGTTGTTAAAGACTATATCTTCATTTGAGAGAGATGGCGTGAGTATTTAGGACCGCTGTGACTTAGTGTTGCTTTGGAAACTGCTAATTGCCTTTAGAGCTCAACAGGTCCCACTTCACATGTGACCTTTTTTTTTTTTCTTACCTTGATTCGTGCTAATAATATCAGAGGCCTTTTGTGGTCATTTAAGAATTGCTTTGTGCCATTTTCAACACTGACCCAGGCTAATTTTGTCTCAGGTTTAAGCCGGCAGTGTCTGAGAAGACCAAATATACAACAGTACAGCTCCTTCTTCAGAGCAGGCTAAATTTTTTTGTTTTTGTTTTGTTTTTTTACAGAAATCATCAGATAATCAAATTATTTGCCCACGCGAGCTTCAAAATCCGTGGGTTTGTTTAGTGCTTGCTCATTCAGTGACAGGGCAGAACATTTTATTAATGATACGTCTGATCATATTTGACTCGGTAGCTTTAACCAGCTTATCTTGGGCCGACACTATGTTGGGGAGTTGAAAAACGACCAATTTTTACTGTAATGACTCTATTTTAGTGCAGCCCCATCATTTTTTTGTTTCCCACACAGGCAGTCTCTTTTCCTGGGAATATCAAAGATGGCACTGGGCAGAGTACCCACCTCTACGAAGATAATATTTGCATGCACTGAGGAAAAATACACAAAACACTCCACTGCATGAATCTTAAAAATGGAGGAGATTCATACACGGAGCTACGCTGTCTATCTAGTTAAGTCATCTGCTTCCACTGGACTTTAGCTAAGCTTGAATCAAATGAACCCGTGCCAGCAGGGAGCACAGGCAAATATGCATGAGGGGTCAACTTAGATGACATGCAATTTATTTCCCCCCCGGAGAATAAATAAGTAAGCCTTGGGGGTGGGGGGGTAGGTGTTGAAATAAACTTTACTCTGGCAACCATAATAGTGAAACAAAGAGATGTAGCTAGAACAGAATTAGAAGAAAAACAAGCAATATGGCACATTCCATTTAGCGGAACACGCATGGCTGCATGCGGCAGCTGGATGGTTGTTTTAAACTGCAGTCTCAAGACAGTGGCTTCTTAAAAACAGCGGCTTTAAGATGTTAGGCTTTCAATCTTGAAGAGTTTGTTTTTTTGAGAAAAAGATGGAGTTTTTCAGCAGATGGGATTATATCTAGTGCGGTTTTAGCAACCCCTTATACGCATTTCGCTCTTTAAAAAATCATAATCCTCAATACAAGCGACCCCCCCCCCTTGACTCCCCTAGAGCTCCCCTTAACTGTGCGCGTCTCATGAATTCCAGACTGTGACTTGACATACCAAGTGTTCTTGTGCAGCTGCACAACCCCAGGCATCAAGTCAACACAAAACACAAAATTTGCTATGGCATGTTTGATTCTTGGCCTGAGATTGGTGCCTTCAAGGACAACGGTATTTGTGATGTGCTTGCGCGAGAGAGACAGAAGAAAATGGAGGAAAAAAAAAAGACGACAAAGAATATGAGAAAGAGAAGAAGAGGAATCTTAGGGCATCATCATCGTGTATGGGAGGTTTGCCTTGAAATTACTGATGCTGCTGATTTCCTTGATTGCTTCGATTCAGGTTAAAAAGGTGGCAACTCAATTTGATTTCTCCTTTGATTCAATATTGTTTTTAGTAATCCAGCTACAAATGGTCCTTTGGTATTACAACAGGCCAAACAAAGATTGCAAACAACATATGAAACTGCTTCTTCCAAATTATGCATCAAGATTCTCAGAGCAGAAAATGGAATGAATGTGTGGCATAGACACCCTATTCAGTCCATAAATGATTGCAATTTTCATTCCATCAAATGTGTGTTATCAACCATTCCACCTGGTAGGAAAAACTGCGTCACAATAGCCATATTTGTTGGAGTTTTTTTGGGGTTGTTTGCCTCCTGTTTACTAGCTGTTGTCATGATAGCCAAACAATTCCGATTTCATCAAAAGGAACCGGAAAACTTTTCACAAAAGGTCTTGCACTTCATCCGTGTAGTCTGCTGCCAAATTTAAATGAGCTATAATTGCTTGGAGCAGTTGTTTGTCGCTTGAACACCAGCCTCTCACTTCATGGCAATGCTAGTCTTTTGACATTTGTGTTTCAGCGTATTCCGGATGACAGTAGATCACCAGGTCACCGGGCTGTTCTGTGTGGAACTGATCACTGCCTACACATCCTCATGTTCTGAACATGATCTGCCTCACCTTTACAGGGGAAAAAGGCTTTGGTTCTCTTGTCAATAGCAGCGTGATAGGTTGATTCTTTCTGGTGCTATGACGCCCTCTACTGAGAATAAATAGAAAAGCATACTTATCCTAGATAAATATTAAGGTCAAATTAATTTAACAGAAATCAAGATATATTTATATACTGCTCACATAGCTACAAAAGCGCAGGACACAATATGACCAATGGAACCATTTGTTGCTGGAAAGTGTCATAATTTAACCTATACAGTGATGGAACATTCTTCCATTCATTAGGATATTATCTAAAAGCCGTCCAATCTGGTCAAAATGAGCAGAGTTTTTATGGGGAGAAATATTTTAACAAGATATTACAACATAATCAATAGTAAAAAAAAAAAAAAAAAAAGACAAAAAGAAAACAAGAAGAGAAAGAATTGATTTGTTTGTGGGTTCCATCCTGCTGCTGTACAGCTGTGAACCGTTGACAGTGGGACGGTTGCTAGGTTACGCGGCCCACGGCCTCGTGGCAAAGTGCGCGTTCAGCCTGTCAAAGCGCGGTGAATTTAAAGTCAAGATAGGCCGTTCTGAAGCCGTAGCACCAGATTTGAAACGTTTAAAACGACAGTTTGTGCTTTTAACTTAACTTTCAACTTCGTGACAAGCTCTGCCGCTGCGTTTTCGCCTTCAAAACCAACCTACAGACTCAGACGTTAACGGTGTCCAGGTAACGTTAGCTGACTTCGACGGAGAAGTTTAAACTTAATTAGCAGGGACGGCATACTGAATAAATGCACGCGCCCTGTCTCTTGTTAGCTATATAAAATGCCATAACAGTTAGCATAACCAACACTGTTTTGTTTCCTACCGGTGACAGTTGTCTTACCAGCATGCTGTTCTACACGCAACTTTTCACATCCAAGCGGGGGCCTTTAGCTAAGATTTGGCTGGCAGCGCATTGGGAGAGGAAACTCACCAAAGCTCATGTGTTTGAGTGCAATTTGGAGTCAACCGTCAGAGACATCATCTCCCCAAAGGTAAACTTTTACCTGCATCTCCCTTAACCAGCACATTGTGTGACAATGGAACCTTGTGTTTTTTTTTTTTTTTTTTTTTTTTTTTTTTTAGATGAAAATTGGTTTGAGGACATCCGGTCATCTGCTCGTTGGTGTGGTCAGAATCTACTCCAGAAAAGCAAAGTATCTCCTAGCAGATTGCAGCGATGCCTTTGTCCGAATTAAAGTGGCTTTCAGGCCAGGTAAAAACGTTTTTTTTTTGGTGGTTTCTTTAGTCGTAGTCATGGAGAATTACCTTGTTCCTCACTGCGCATGCGTACTGTCACGCGTTTATTGGTCAGATAAAGCAAATTGCGACTTTTAGCGGGCAGAGATGTGTTTTTTTTAAATAAAGAGAGGTCTTGTTAAAGCTGATGAACCGCAAAGAATAAAGAAAATTAATATGAGAGACAATTTACTGTATGTCTTGTGGTTATTGTAGACACAGGATATGTTAATCCCTGTCATAAAAAAAACTGATAATACTGCCTCTAAAGACACGAGGCTTTATTTGACATGTTTTATACCTGTAAAAGCAGCAACACAGTGTCCTCAAATGTTTTAGTTTCTAACTGACTGCAGCTGTCCATATTTATATTCTACTTGCTCTCCATGCTTGTTTTGTCTTTTGAACTGTTTCTCCTCCTTGTGCCAGGTCAGACAGATTTGCCTGTGGAGGGGCAAGAGGCCACAATCAAAGCAATAACCTTGATGGAAGATTTCACTGCTTTTGATGTCCAGCTGCCACATCCCTGGTACAATTTTCTCCACCTCCCCAAATAATTTTAGCGTGACATTCATAGCTTCTTCTTGCATTTGAACTGGAAATGGGGAAAATGAAACATCAGCAGTTCTGTAATCTTCAGTTTCTCTTTGTTTGAACATAAAACAGATTTTCAGCTTTATTAACATCATCTGTGAGTTTTTTGGAATGAGTACTTGCATTGTTTGTGTTTTCCTCATGCTGGGACCACAGTGACGTAGATATGGTGGACAACTTTACGCTAAACCAGAGTCGGTCAGAGGAAATAACACTGAAAGAGGATTTTGGAAATGGATTTCTGAGCTTTGCAGACATTGGTAAGAACCACATTGTTTCGATGTGTCTTTACACCAAGATTCCATGTGATCGATTGCATTTTGCTTTTTGCATTTATATGCAGCTGTTTGTCGGCATAAATTTAGTAGAGATCTGCTTCTTTACCAAAGAAATGACAGATGAAACTGACTTTGTATTTTTCTTTTTCTTTTTTTCCTCTCACTTCCTCTGGTGGGCTGCAGATGAGTCACTTGGCCAGACAAATGGACTGCTGCACAGGAGCTACGAGAGCCATATACAACACAGAGACACTTTTGGGGATGAGGATAAAGGATTCGACCTTCTTGGTATTGGTATTTTTTTAAAGATTATTTTAAAAAACAACATCCATTTAAGCCAGGTTTATGCACAAATTGTATTTCTAAATGGTAAAACACTATCATCGCATCCATTGTTAATACAGTATTTAACATTAACCTGCTTGTTTTTCAGTTTCCTCTGGATTGTTATATGTCTTGGTTATAGTGTTGACAATATTCTTCTAAATAATTTGTACGGGCCCAGGACCCCTTTAAAAGAACTGTGTCCTTTTAGGTGTGCACCTTCTGAATTGGGACACAAAGAAAAAAGCTTCTAGGCCAGCAGTTACAATTATTGTCGAAGATCCCCATTCTCTACATTTTCCCTATAGGATCATATTTCATGAACTTTTTAATTTTCTTTTTAAATAAGAATGGCTGAGGCTTTGTGGTTTTTGATGACTGTAGATTTCTTGTCGAACTCCACTGATCACGCTGAGCCGGCACACTTCTTACTGGAAGATCTGCCTGACGAAAACCAGCAGAGCTCTGCACCAACCGATCAGCATCAGACGGGTAATGTGTCACATGTTCACGGGATGCTTTAATGTCGATGGTTTTTGTTGATGCCTCTCTGTGAATTTATTCCAGATGCTGACAGAACGAATACGACAGAGTCGCAGACTCCCACTCTAAATGAGACCACCCTGCTTACCAATGAGAATGCTGCCTTTACCCTGGAACCTGTGGCTATCACTCGTAGGCAATAGCTACTCAAAATTTGGTCCAGTAACTCCAAAAATGCAATGTTTGTTTTGAAATAGTTACTTTACTCTGCGAGAACAAGCAAAGGAGACTGTGCTGCATCAAATAAAACAACACCCTGTCCTGTTTATCTTCAGCAAACTCAGTAGGGAAAAGGATGGAGAGGAGGAAACGCAAGCTGGTGGTGGACCAGATGAAGGATCTAAGTTACGACTTCATCAGAGAGCAGCTTTCTGACTATTCAGATTTGGTTTCCCCTTTGGACATGGCCCCACCGACTGCAGAGCTTATGCAGTGGAAGGAGGTGGGAGGAGCAGAGAAACTCCTCTCACAGCCGTGTTCCACTGTGGTAAACCCACAGATAAAGGAGGTACAAGCCTCCGTCACCACCACCAAGGGCTATTTTAGCAAATGCGGCCTATGTTTAAACCTAAAACACAATTTGACTTCTTTTTGTGAACACTGGATTTAGATGACTGCAGTGCTTCTCTTGTAGCTTTTTGCACAGACTATCATCCAGGTGAAATGTCACAGTGTCCGAGAAGAGGCTGAGGTAATGCGCCGAGAGAGACAAGAGGGTAGGGCGTCCCATGACATGTTTTTCTTTCATTTCCGTCATCTGCCACGTTAAAGTGATGCGCTTATTACCTTAAACCTGACCCAATCTCAGAAACCTTTTTCCTGTGAAAAATTCTAAAATGTTCATTTACATTGCGTTGAGCTGGTCACGCCATAAGAATTTCATAGTAAGTGTTGTGTTTGGCTTCGCTTTCTGACATGGAGCTGTCACAGCTCAGGACGAGTTCATGGTGGACAGCCTCAGTGTTGTGGATTCGTTCGGCAGCCCGGAGAAAACGCACAACACTCAGCTGACGGCCCTCAGCCACGTGACCAACAACACCGAGACGAGTTCAGAGCTTTCACTGGTAAGTGCAAGTGTGTCCAGTTTCCTGTGGAATAAATTTTTTTTAAAAGTCAAACAAAGAGAGAACTGGTCTTTTATCTGTGCTGTGTTATGTGGGTCAGTATAAAACCAGGTCAGAGTTCACCCACCCAGATCTCCCCTCAGAGGACTCCATGCTTGTCCATCCATCCGTCTCAGGGCAGGACACTCAGCGGACGTCCCTCCACACCCAGGTGCTCCACGACTCACGCAGTCACTAACAGTCACCTCTTCTGTGTCCTCCTACTTTCCACCGACTTTTTCCTTTGGGTTTGAAGTGAAATGATGCGCTGGGGTTTGTTTGAAAGCATACCTTGTAGCGGAGTGGCTTTACTCTATCGGCGCTTGACAGATGGCTGCTTATGATTTGATTGGCTGCCTTGGCAATGTGCCCGGCTTCGCTGACTGTAACGCGCTGCATCTCGATCTGCAGTCATTGCTGGACAGCCAGGACTTTGAAGAGAGGAGGATAACCAGGCGGGCGCAGAAGCTCCTGACCACGCTGAAAGTAAGGTTCTATAAATAGATGCTCGGACGCTGGAGCCACCAGAGCACCACACGTCAGGACGGTGTGTGGCTGTGGCCTGAGTGTTCCAAACATTTAACAGTCACACTCGGACGGATTTAATCTGATGAGTCAGCGTCCGGGGTGATGATGGACTGTGTGTGTGTGTGTGTGTGTGTGTGTGTGTGTGCAGCAGAGCCAGAGTGGCAGTGAGCCCTGCTTCAGCCTGAAGGCTCTGTGTGATGGAGGCACGCGCTCGCAGGCCGCAGCCACCTTCCTCTGCCTGCTGGTCCTGAGAAAGCAGCAGGCCCTCCACCTGCAGCAGGCCGCACCCTACGAGGACATCCTCGCCACGCCCGGACCCACATTCTACCAGTAGCTGGAGGGGGGGTTAGCTTTTTGATTCTGAGTTGTTTTGGTGTCTGTGTTTGTGGGCAGATGTCCGTCCTGGTTCTGCTGGGTTCTTCCAAGCGCTTCCGTCTGTTTTTTTTCCTTTAAATGCATTTATTTTTTTAGCCTCATTTTGTATTCTCAGATTCTCATCTCACATTCACATTCCTGCATGCTCGGTTAAACGGTTTGCTCCTCTTACAGCAGAGGAGTGGCCTCTGGTGCGACGGCTTTCAGCCCAGCTTTCTCCATTTTCTGTCGTCTTGTATAGAAGCAAAAGTAACTAATATATAAGCTGATGTTTTAAAAACCAGAAATCTTTACCTTGTGTCTCCTTTGTTTTCTTTTGTAAATGTTTGGGATACTTAGTGTACGTAACACACGTCAAATCTGTTCAAATTCAATTTTTCTTTCATTTTATTTCGCTATCTAAGGCCAGAGTGGAGCCACTGGTCACCTGCACAGCACTGTGCAGTGACTGCAAGAATTGGGACGGCTGATCTTAAATTATGCAGAATTTGGGAAAGGAGCCTGTCTGTGCGGGCTTTGCAGCTCACACCCCGTCACCCCAAGATAGAAGTGGACCGCAAATAGAAATGTCACATATTTTTGGATGGCCTTGATTGTAAATAGTGCTTATATTTCTGAGTTTGCTTGTGTGCTTTCTCCCTCTTTCTTATAATTTGTTACACTGTGTGTCATTCTGGACGGTGTCTAAAAATAAATGCATTTATGAAGCGGACTTTAATGGGGGTTCTTTGTTTTGTTCTACTAAATACAGGTATAAACTCTAAAACTGGGATTTATTGGTCTCAGTTGCAAACATTGGAGCCCCATCTCTCCACTGTGGGGGGGGATTCAGAAGTTCTGTCCACCTGTGTGACCCGGTTCCTGTGGGGGGGCTGCCTGACTCCCCTCTGTCGCTTTAAGAGGCAGCGATGCAGCAGACGCAGTTTCCTCATTTCTTCTGAGGCTCCACGGCTGCAGGATGGACTCCGACCGGCGCCTTCTCCTCCAGCCGCCGCCGGGAGCCCGCAGGTCGGCCTGGAGCCGCGACTCCTCCACGGTGCGCAGCGTCCTCCCGCGGGAACGGTACGGCTCGGCGTGACGCTGGACGCGTGTCGGCGGGGAGAGGGCAGCCCGGTGGCCGCTGCTGACCGTATGTATGTAGGACGCATCTGGGTCCGGGTTTGGTAGTCAGCCTGAAAGCTTCTCCTCTGTTTAGAGTGTCTGTTAGAGCTGGCTGTCCTGGCTCTGGAGAGATGACACTTTTTGAGTCCTCGCTTATCAAACGTCGATGTGAAGGGGGGGGGGGGGGGGGACAAAAACCAAAAAGCGAGCGATTGAATACAGCAGTAATTAAGGGGGGGGGTGCGCCGTTTCTCCTTAAACATTGTGGTGTGGGCTGCAGCTCTGAGCTCAGCTCCATCCGCCTACAGAGTGATGATCATGTTCTCCTCCACATCCCACTCTGTCCCCCCACACTTACGTAAGACGATTGCGTATTTCTCACCACCGCTTGCCACTTGTTGCGCTGGCGGAGGAGAGGAGGAGGAGGAGGAGGAGGAGGAGGGGGTGAGATTTCCTGCCTCCTCGTCCTAGAAATGAAACATGGGAACAGGTCACGTGACGCTTTTCCGGGTTTGTCCCCGCGCGCCTCTGATCCAGAGCAGGAGTCAGATGTTGGCCTCCTCTCCAGGGAGGTGAGGAGGGTGGGCATTACTTTAAATGTCACCAAGTTTCAATTTGTGACTTTAAAAGGATTGAAAGATCAGCCTTTAAACATGGAGACCTTCCCGTGAGTTTTCCACCCTTAATAACTAAGGTCATTCTGGGGAAGCCAGACCCAGATAATGACTCTAACTCACTGTACGCCCCAGTAGGTCGTGTTCGTCACTGTAAATCGATGATAAGGAGAGAAAAGTAGAAGAAGTAGAAAAAAGTTGATGTACATGTTTTTTCCACTTTAGCCCTGAGACAGATTGCAAATGTTTTATGCCATTTAGTCCGTAATGAGGTAGGAAGTAAATGCTCTGATTATCCAAAGAAATGTCCTATTTTCAATGTATGACGAATAGGGCATTTTATTCCTGTCTAACAAACAAAAAAGCGGAAAAGTATTTTTCTGTGGTTTGTCAACAAATTTGGGCGAAATGAAAATATTTAAACCATCCTAAAAAAAAATACTGGAATGGATTGTGACGTTTCTCTCAACACTGTACAATATCCACATTTCTTTCTGGCAATTTTTTTTGCTTTTATAGTGCAATAATATTCTAATACGATTACCCACTAAAGGAAATAAAATCACATTGTGCAAGCTTCTGTGATCTGTGAGCCACAGTGAGGAGGCCCGTTTAGAAAACCCACCTCTGCTCGGTGCTCGGTCACTCGGCAGTAATTCGGTGAAATGTCCCCGCCAGGCACCGAGTCCCAGACGGACTGTGCTGCTGGGTCTGTCGCTTAACTCTGCAGATGGGCAGAACTCAGACAGACAGACTGACAGACAGCCCACATCTCCTCCTCTTTGTCTCAGAGCAGAAAGGAGGCTTTATTTGCGTCTGACCCCGACGACTCATCATGAGGGCAGCGCCGGGCTTCAGTCTCCGGCCTCCCGGAGAGGACGCGCAGGCAACCGGGGCTGAAAACAGCACATTACAGGCTTCATCTTTTTTT
>CAJRST010041110.1:15180223-15306682 GCA_907169785.1 Menidia menidia | reverse complement strand
GCTGAACTTCTCCTCTGTGATCATTCTAAGAGATTCTTTCCTTTTTTAACATAAGCTGCTTGCGGTTCCGTGGTCATGCATTGGCTTATTATAGGATAAACTAAATAAATAGCTGTAATGCGTTCGATTGATCAAATCTATAGATTCTGTGTTTTGTTTTGTTTTTTATCTCTCTTGTAACTTGCATGTAACCCTCGGTTTGTTTTGGGCTGCTCTGCTTGCATTAAAACGCCCCCTCCCCCTGGTAAAATGTGCAACTTTAAGGGAAAGTTACCAACCTCATGATATGTAAAGATTTTTAAGTCTGCAGGAACGGGGAGTGAAAGTCAAGAATGATCTTTTTTAATAATTAATTTAAGTGAGCATCTGGTAGGCTAAGCACAAAAAACAGCCACATTCATTTAGCTATTTCAGTCATCCCCCCCCGACCCCCCCATGAACAGAATGTGCACTAAATCTCAGGAGGAGAAGTCAGGCGGCCAGAGCTGGAGAACACACACATCTCTGCTCATCTCTAAAGGACATTAGCTCTACAGACAGAATGAAAGAAATTTAAATAACGTTTTACAAAGCAAAAAATCTGCAGCTCTGTTGGAATTGTTAGAGGTTTATTCACATGTTGGATAGAATATAAACATATCAACCATGAAAACAAGACTGTGCTTTTCATTTAATTTTTTATTTTGGTTCGATGTGGGGCAGAAATGTTTGCGGGAGATCTGATGTAAGCAGCTACTTTAATTTTACTTCTCCGGTTCTAAAAATCTTATCTAGTCACTTATATTCAATAACTTCTTTTCAAAATATGCAGGAAAAAAATAGTCAACATGCACCATTTTGTGATCCATTGGAACTAATAGTTTTGCTTCTGCGTAAAGGCGCGTGCAGAGATGTTACAGCCAGCTGGAATTTTGGCTTTTGAGGATCTTTTTTCGGCCAAATACAACAGACAGCAGCCAGTCTGTGGAAGGGTCAAAGATTTTATTGGAAAACGTAGCTCAGATATGGCTGACACCTTTCATTTAAAGGTGGCATTTTTCTTTCTCTCCTCCTTGAGCTCAAAGGGATACTTGGAAATCTTCCAATTGCTCCATGCCACCATTGCACTGGTCATCTGTAATTTAAGCAGAAAATATAGCAAAACCCCCCCGTTTCCGCTCGGGAAACGAGAGATGCTCGTTTTCCTTCCTTCCTTTTATTGTTAGTGTGCAGCGATGCCTTTAAATAACGCTTCAGGAAGCAGAAAATGCTCAGCAGTGAGATATTAGTGAGTGGCAGAGGGTGGGGGGATACCAGCTTCTGTTAAAACCACTTATTATGGCATCTTTAGAGGAAGAAACAGACCCAGACACCTTGGAACCGGCAGCAGAATGTGATCCTCTACGTTTACACCATGGACACTTTTGCTGTGTTGTAAACATTGCACCAATTGAACATAATTTAAGACTTAATGCTTGCGTCCCAAAAAAAAAAGAAATCTGTGCTTGGTTGGTTGGTTCATCCCCTCTGCTCCCGCTCACGCCTTTCCAATTTACTTCACGCGCAAGTATCACAAAAGTTGTTCGTAGAAAGATTGCTGTAAACTATTTATTCTTACTTTTTCATACAGCCTGCAAAGAACACAATCTAACTGAAGGCCACAGAGCCACAGGAGCGAGTCTGATCCAGCATCTAAAGACGTGGTCCTGAAGGCAGCGCATTTTGAGAGTCAACCGCCAATTCAAAGTACAAAAAAAAAAAAAAAAAATCACTTTTAAAAACACAGCAGAGGATGACAAAATACACGGGAGGTGAAGGCCTATGACTTATCACTGTATAGAAACTCAGGTAGAATAATATACCGTTTTTAAAGCAAGTGACAATTCGGTTTGCACCTTAACGGACCGGAGGATAAACTAGTGAAGCTAGAGACATAGGTCCTATGCAGGATCAAGAGCAGGAATCATCTGTGAACATTTTTTCCTCCATTGTCCCGAAATAGGAGACAACCTGCATAAACAAAATAAACAAAAAAGAAAGTAAACAAAGAGCTAAAACAAGAGGCCAGAGATTTAACTGTGGAGAGGCATAATGGGATTAAAGGACAGGAAATCTAAAGCTAATTATTTAGCACCTGTTAATCTCTTAATTCCACGAAAACAAAAAAGTCAGTCTATTTAAAAGTGTGAAAAAAAACAAACAAAACAAAACGGGAAGATACCGAGTAATAAGCTAACCTTAAGATGGATGTTCCCTCATTTTAAACCCACTTACCCTGAAAATGTGAGTGACATTAGAGGCCGAGTGCGCGCGTTTCAGGCTTCCAGACCGAGCAGCTCCACGTCGAAGGTGAGGGTGGCGTTGGGAGGGATGATCCCGGGGTGACCTTTGCTGCCGTACGCGAAGTCCGGCGAGCAGATGAGCTTTGCCCGCTGGCCTACGCTCATCTGCGGAGGAGAGGGAAGAGCCTGTCAATCTGCCCTTTGTCATTCCTAAGCTTGTTTAAAGCCTTGGCTGAGTCAACACCGTTAGATGTAAATACTGGTGGAGGGGTATCATTTAAGAAAGAAAAAGAAAAACAAGGTAAAAACATCTATTTGCTAGAGAAATGTGTTCTTCTCAAAGGCAGGCTGCAGCTTCTGGTGATGCCCCCCCCCCCTCACCTGAGCCACTCCTTCCTCCCAGCCGCGGATGACCTCCTGGTGCCCGATTTTGAATTTAAACGGTTTCTCCCTGGACCTCGAGGAGTCGAACACCTTCCCGTCCGCAAGTGTTCCTGCGAGGAAAAAAAAAAACGAGAAGGATGAATAGTAGCCGCGAATGCGAGGCCAGTGAGCGGTTTTAAAAGGCGCGATGCTCGACATTTACACTGGCTTTCAGTTCCACAGTCTCCACGATTAGCCCAACACACCCTGCCAAAAGTCTGAGAGCTACCGTTAGCCGGCTAGCATCATGGGACCGTTTGGCTTAAAGTGGAGGGGGGTGGGGGGGCTGACAGCAGCTACCGTACCGTTATCTGGAATGTTCCCTCGTCCCTCCAGCCCAGATAATTTAGGTCCGCTTAAGTTACTAAGAGCAGAAGTAAGCTAGGAAAAGTCCGGCCTTAGCATCACTTTAGCCGATGTTAGCCGAGGAGGCACTTAGTTACATTGGGAAGGGGTGTTAGCCGCAATGCTAACGAAGAGCTACCGCTACGGACAGCCAGCTGTTAGCCCAAACTAATCGTTTCGACTTCGTCAGTCAGCCCCCAAAACACTCACATTTAACACATTTACCAGGCTAACTTTTGTTCCAAACAAAAAAATAAAAAATAAAAAGAGTAGCCTTAGCTCTCACCGACATAGTGCACCACGACGCGCTGCCCCTTCTTCGGGAACGTCCGTCCTGTTCGGATGAGAAAAATGGATTAAAACGTTGTTTTACCGTGGCCGCTGCGAGCCTTTCGGCCGAATTCAGTCGCGTCCTAACCGGCCGCAGTAACAAATCCTACCGTCGCCCGGAGTTATAGTCTCAATTTCAACTCCCATTTTGGCTCCGCGGTGTCGCTCCTCTCGACCACTCTACAAAGCTCGCAGCGGAAGGAGGAGGAGGCTGGGCCGGCCTGCTGACGGCGGTGGGCACGGAGGGGGCACTGGCCACCTGATTATCAACATTTTACACTATTCTTTTTCCCCCCCGGAAGCTTCAAAAAGCTCAAAATGTAAACCTCTTTAACAGCAAACGTCCAACAACCATGCAAAAATCGACGTTAGGGAAATGTAATGATGATATTAGTATCTGAACCAGCTAATTTAAAATGATTCCTATTAGAGGTCCCTGAAATCAACATCATTAAACTTGTCCCTTAGCTATGTAATCCAGCCAAACACACACACACACACACACACACACACACACACACACACACACACATATATATATAAATATATATAATCCACTTGGTCCACCTTTAATAAATGATCCTTCCTTAAAAACTTTATTTGGTCGTTCACACAGACCCCTGACACATCTGGTTACAGTCCAATGGTCTGGTAGGCCCAATATCAACTAAGTATATATATTTAAAAAAAAACTAGACATTAAATGCTGCTGGCAATCAGACTACAAGCGAACGTTTTTATATTCAGGGTATTTCTTTGAGAAGGTGCCTATGAATTAGGTTATCTGAATTTAAAGCTTCCCTCCAGACATTTCAAGCCGTAAAAGACATGCCCATACCGTTATTGGAATACCTTTACATTCAACAATTTACTGTGGGTGGATTCTGTTAAACAAAAACAGTTGCAAAGCATTTAATACCGACATCACAGTTGTCTCAATTAGTATTCTTTACACCAACTGTTTTCCCCCCACTGAGCAGATGATGGGCTGCTTGGGCGTGTGTGTTGGCCTCCACTTTGCACAGTGTGCTCAGCCTGTTTGGGAACTCATGCGTGGGGCATTTGTCACGGGGATCCACACAGTGAGCATAGGACATTAAGTCAAAGATTGGAGCAGATGCCAGCAAGGTACATACAGATATGAAATAATGACAACAAATTTTAGTTTTAGTTTTAACTGAAGACTTAGGTATCGGCCACTTTTATACCAATCAAAGGTGTTTAGACACTGTTTGTCTTGCAAGAAGCTTCCGGGACTTGGTGTATCACTCTTTTTGGTAAATATTTCCATATATTCACGTAAATTTCTATAAAATATAAGTTTTCTGTATGCCACATTTTACCCACAAATAAAATACGATAAACGATTTCACACACCGATGTGTTTGCAGAGCAAAAAGCTGGTCAAAAGAGTTCTTCTACATCCAGAGGGCAAATCAGTCAATTTCAGTCCAAAATAAAGACCCCTTTTTGCTCACTGGCTTCTTTATTCAGCTTTAACTCGGCAAGTTGACAGTTCTGATTTCTTGGGCTTGTTATTTATGAAAGTCACAAATAGTGTAAAAACAAAAACTGCCAAAATGATCACATTTAGTAAATTAAAATAGAGCAAATAGCAAATAGAACAAAGCTCTCTAATCAACAGGTATCCAAGAGCTCTCAATCTGAGGCCCTAGAATTGATATACTGCTACCTTATATGTTTCAATGTCACAAGATATATTTAAAAGAAAAAAAACTGAAAAATACATTTATCTCTGCTATCATACGTTAGAAAGTGAAGTGTGTTCTCTAGATTTTTTTTTAATTATACTGCTACCTGTTATTTTAATGAGTGCAAGCAGCATGGCGAGTCATGCAGGTGTTTACATCCCAGTCTACTTTCTCTGGATCCCAGTGGCAGAGCCCTCTATACCCACGACACTCTGGAGCGCACCTGTGACCTTTTGCAAGAATCAGCCGGGTTCCCAGAGAGATGAACCCCCGGTGCACCTTCTGCTGAGGGCCCTTTCAGACTCTGTCTTTGAGGCTTAGGATTTCTCTCGGAAACAACATGTGGCGATGACGTGCAATTTTCCCCAAAAGGTATATGTGACACGGTTGAACGAATGGAATCCTTAAGTGAGCCGTTTGAACGAATGGAATACTTAAGTGAGCCGTTTTTATGATGTCGGTAAGAGCGTGGAAAGGAGTGGGATTTGTTCAGAGAGCTGGTCTTCGGGTTGGAGTCTGACGCTGATACCACAGCGACAGTTGATTCCTGCAAGATTGCTGGCTCGAGGCATTCCTCTGGGACTGGTGAGGATGTTGGCGGTACCTCTGAGCTAAATAAAGAATACAAGCAACAAAAAAAAAGAGAAAAGTGTTGGTTTACATTTGGAATTACTTGGCTAGTTTTGCAAGTAAAGTTATTTAATATGAAAGCACCATCAGTTTATTGCCCCAGGTGAAGCTTTACTAAAACAAGCTGCTGACTTCAGAGTAAACATTCTTCTTTTTCAATTTTCTATCTTTTTTAACTAACCAAAACAAAATATCAAACATCATCTTATGCTTGTAATGTGTTCAATAGAGAAAGTGAACATAACATCACACCTGAGTGTTTAAAGGCTTTATTGTATAAATGCTTTCTCTTGTATCCTATTTTCAATTTCCAATATTGGCCAATAAAAGAGAGTTAGGGTTTTCGGGGGATCTGATTATGACGCCGCTCGTTCATAAGCAGACGTTCACAGTGTCCTAATATCAACTCCTCCACTACGTTTGGACTTTTACAGCTAAATAGATATATAAATAGAAATCTATTGGCAACAGTAACTGCAGGCAGTGGAAGAGCATTCCATCCAAAATAGCGCTCACATGTCTCCCTGCCCTATGGTAAGAAGTACCTTCATATCTCCATTACAGCTGGGATCATTGTATTCTGCCTTTATTCAACAAGTACCCCAGGAAAGATGAGCTAAGATCACCGGGCTCTGGCTCCAGTCAGTCCAAGTACTTGATTTGCGTGAAAGTAAGCACTAAAATTTTGAACAACCATTGAATAAAAGAGAATAAAAGTAATCCAAAGGGTTTATTACTGGAGTTGTTCCTGGAGCTGTAAGCGTTGCCTCTCATTGACTGGATATGTGCAAAAGAACACCATCCCTATAAGCAGAAGCACGATGGGGACTGGCGCGAACAGCACAATCAGAGCTATCGCCACTCCATCACCATGGTTACATGCACCTGCCTTGTAGCCCGCAATCCTGCAGACGGAGCAGAGGAGAAAAACAAAAAAAAAAGGAAATGAAATGCCCAGCGGTGCGCACACAAAACAGATTCATGAAGCGGCCGATGAAAGCCTCACTGTAATGTCATGGTTGACAGTCCAACAGATAGCCCCCCCGCCAGCTTACTGCAGAAAGCATAACCAGAGAAAAACAGAGGCTCCAGGTCTTTACAGGAAGGGTGCTTCAAAGCAAAGTCATCCACCACATCTGGGAGCATTGACCTGTAGCATGCACGTTATGAGCGGAGATCACAAAAAGTTCTGATCAGTCAAAGAGAATGCACAGTCTTTGGAATACTTCTGACTCTCCAGAGTCAAGAGCTTGTGCCAAGCCCAAAGTCTGACTCACCAGGGTAACAAGAACATGGTCGCTATGCTGAATCCCATCAGAACGCACATGGTCATAAAGACTGGCAGGTTACTGGGGAAACAGGCCACAACGATGGCTGCTGGGATGAAGAGCTGGGACCGAAATGTCAACACTTATTTGTGACGGCGAATAAAACCTTTATGGAAAAATTGTAAGAGTGTCTGATTTCTCACCGATAGTCCAACGAAGAGTGTGGTCTTTTTCCCAATTCTCAGAAGAACCATTTGCCACAGGGGAACTGCTAATGAAGCGGAAACCTGTACAGATATTACAACATTTTTCCATCGAAAATGTTTAAGGAAAAAAATCAATCTGAATTTATACACTTAGAAACTTCCAGCTAAGTAGTGTTTATAATCTGGGTGCAGTTTACCAGTAAGACCAGCAGGAGGAGCTGGAACTGGGATCCCAGACCAGCTGCTTCACTGCAGAACAGTGCAAAGTTGCCCAAAGACATCTCAGAAAAAGACAGAGAAGCAAAAAGTTTACCTGATATCAGCAAATGCTTGCATGAATTTGGAAATGGCAAAAAAAGAGATCAAGAAAAAAAAAACATCCTGGGACCAGTAGTTGGCAAGATAGGATTCTGTTGTGACAAATACCTGAAATCCAAGTACGCTGAACACAAAGCCCAGCACAAGCCTCTGGTAAGGAATGTGGCATATCAGCATCTTCAGGGAGCTCAGGTATGATGGCTGCCTTTTGTCATCAGAGCAGACGGGAGCTGAGAAAACCATTATATTAATATTTTTTTTTTTTACTGATAACTGAAAAGGAGAGATCTACTCATTTATGTTGAGATTTGAGCTATAAACTAAATGACATCACGAAGAAAAATAAAATGGACCTTTCAATTCTGGGTATACATGTTAGTTAATAAAAAAAACAACTATCCTCTTAACCAAGTAACCAAACTAAATGAGTAAAACCTCACATGGACAGCTGCATATTACAAGTAGCATAATGATTTATTGGATGTGAAAAAAGCCAATATGTGGAAGCGGTGTGTGAAAACATGGCTGTTTCAGGGCTAAAGAGGCCTAATTCTCTTTGTGATGCAATGGGGTGCACTTTCTTTTTCGCATAGCTGGATCTGTTAATTACAGTACTTAGCCATTCTATTTATAGAGTGTGAGCGCTGCTGTGTTTCACCCTTCTGCTCCCTCACACCGAAGAAGAGAACCAGGCTGCAGAGGAAGAACAAGCTGCCCATGGCCAGAGCAGAGGACAGAAAGGCCTTTTGCTGGGGGGCAGAAGGAGAATATAGAACCAATAAAACAGTTATATATAAAGAAAAAAGTAATCAAAAGATGCATACAAACAGTACAAAACTAATGCTTCCAAACTTTATAACCTTGCTCTCAAACCGTGTTTCACTCAGTGTTGACTGCACTGTGGTTAAAGGAAAGGCTTTCATTTGGACTCAATAACTGTTTTATTAAAAGTTTAAATGAGACAACTGACAAACATAACAATCTAAAAGGAGAAACATTAGCTATTTTAGGGTTAAATCATGAAGACAGATTAAATCTGCACCAATGAGAGGCAAAGACAGCCAGACTGTTCCCACCAGGTTTTACGAGGCATGCCGTTGCTCCACTAAGTTTTCGGTAGATTCAGGTTTATGTCGCCCAGTGTCAGTAAGATAAGTATAAGCATGCATATGCCACGGTTGAAGACACAACAATACCTGCGTCGAGCCAAGAACAGTTAATTACAGTGTAACCAGATCCCCCTGAGCGGAGGCCAGTACAGTGCCAACACAAAGCTGTTAGGCCGGGTACCGTTTCCTGTAGCGACACGGTTTGTGGTGAAGATGTGCCGGGTGGTGCGCTGGCAGCCTGGTCCAGCTGCTCACAGGCTTCCTGCTTCTCCCTGCCGTACACCGACACAACCTGGCCCTGAATCACTGAAGCCAGCAGCATCGCCAACATCTCCACAGTCATTCCTGGCAACAACAACAACAACAAAAAATAGATGGCAGAAAGACATTTTGTTTGGCCTCAGGCCATCGTGAGATGCATCCTTACTGTAGGCTGTGGCGGAGTCTCTGTCCCTCTGATGTCCACCCAGGAACATGTTCAGTGAGAGGTACGGGACGTTGTAGCACTGTTCACCGAGGACAGGAAGACAACATGAGGTTAGAGGCCAGAACGCTTGTTTCAGCTCCTCTCTCTATTGATGTTTTATTTATAAGGTGTTTGAGAAGAAATAACTTATACAAAGCTGAAATGTCATTAAAACACAGTATAAAATATCTGCTACAACACAGGAAGTGAAGGACTTTTCACTGTGATCTTTTGATTGAATCAGCTGAACATTTGCAAACGTTTAGAGAAAGACACAGTTTTGGAGGAGCTGCTTCACCTGCTGAGAAATCTTTTTGAAAGATGTTAGTGGTCAAAAAGTTTGAAAACCAATAATCTAGTCTTGGTATCTTAAAATTGAGTGTGTAAATTATGTTAAACTTTAGCAATACTGACTAAAAGTGCAAAAGATTTCAAGTAATTAAAAAAAAGTGGAATGGAAGTGCCAGCCTCATTTGGGGAAACGTTCCAAAAATGGAAATTCAGAGAACTCCAAAAGAAGTTCTTTCAATCGTCTGCAAAAATTTTAAAGCTGTGGCAAAAGAAACAGAAAAACACGAGTTTAGATAAGTAATAGTGTCCTGGAAAACTCTATAAGTGAATTAACTGCTAACCCAAGGTGCCAAGATTAAGTATGAAAAAAGCATCCACCAACTCATGTTTTCAAACAAGCATTGCTTGTAGATCACTAGTTGTAGTTCAACTTATATACCTCTGAAAGAAAGTTTAGACCACAAGCAGCAACTGCGGAACCGTTGATATCTCGTATTATGTTTTGTCATTTAGAGGCAGGTTTTTTGGACATAATAGTAAATACGCCTCATTTTAATTTCCTTTTTATATGTTGCTGCCACCAAGAGCTCAAAGTGTTTACATTTTTCAAAGTTCACGGCAGCTGATTGTAAGCACATCGGAAATAATTTCTAAAAGGAGATTGGGCTTGTGTTAATAACATAATAAAACGGACTTACCAATGTAAAGAACAGAAACCTTAATTGAATGTACTTAACAACTACAGAAATACATACATACACTCATGAGTGTCTCAAAGAGGCAGGCCGCCATGAGGAACCAGAGCACGCAGCCGGCCTCTGACATGGAGTCTGTGGGCACAAACCACAGCATGGCATAGGACAGGACGGCAAATGGGGTGGAGATGACCAGCCTGTGAGATACAGAGTGAAGGGGGTTTCTTGGTCACAGCTCAGGATGATGAACGGAGGCGAAATTCAGACCCCAACCCACCATGGCGTGAGTTTGCCAATGGGTGTCCAGTTGCTGCGGCTGGCCAGGTATCCAACCAGAGGATCCGTCACAGCATCCCAGGCTCGACTCGCAAACAGGATCATGGACACGTACATGGCCTCCATCTGAAAAGACTTTTGAATTCACTTTCAAAAGGTCAGTGGGTCAGAGGAGTACAGGTCGTTTCGGATCTTTACCTTGACAACGTCCAGGAGGAAGATCTGCAGGGAAATACCAATGGCTGCTGCGGCCATCTGACATGGGACCCCACCTACAGCATAACACACCTTCCTGACCACAGGGATCCCAGCTGAGCCCTGCTAGAACCAGCAAAGGAAGGAAGATTTATTAGTCAGCTGACTCATGCAGTCAAGACAGCTGATGTTCGGATTCACTGGCTTTCTAATAAGCACCACACTAAAAAAGGAGCAGAACATTTGTTTTCACAAATCTGGATTATCAGCATAGAGTCATGCGCAAAGTGAAGTGATTTTAAACCAAATGAAAATTAAAGCAAATAAGATGAACTACTACTTTCATTAAATGTTTGTCTTTCTTACTCGAATAAACATTTTACCAAAGCTCATAATAATAATTAAAAAAAATACTTTTGCCTTCCCAAGCAAACGTATTGCGTGCGCTCGCAAAAAAGTTTTGCTCTTACGTCATCATCCAGGATATTCAGCCCTTTGAAGAAGTTTGAGGTGTTATTCTTATAAAGAGAATCAAACTCTGCAGGAAACGCAAAACTAAGGCGAGGGTGCGCAAAAGAAAAAAAAGTGATCCGTAAGAATCAGTGTCTGTAAATCCATCCATGGAATGAGAAGACAAGGGACGGTTAACTGTGTATCACTCAGAAGGCACATTAATTATGTTAACTGTGTATCCGTCAGAAGGCACTAATTAACATTAATTATGATGAGAAAATATATGTAACGCGATTCACATCACGCGCATCACAAACAAAACGTCTGAAACACGACTGGTCAGTCAGAGGAGGATTGGGACTTACTGTCGGCTGACCGCCGCCGCATGGCTCCTCGTTCTGCTTCCATAGGAGATTCCTCACTCTCTGGAGCTGGTTGGTAAAGTTCCCAAAGCAAGTCATGGTCGGGTGGCTGGGAGAGAAGGACTCAGGTGAGCCGCAGGTTGAACGGCCACAGCTTCCTGTGAGCGCGTGGGGCTGCGCCTCCATCCCCTCTGAGCTGTGGAGGGAACATTCCACCCATTACTGTTTTCATCTGACTGCTGTCCTCTCCCAGATACAGGAGCAAAGTGTTCAGATGTGATCTGATATGACGCACGCGCCCCAGAAGTGCTTGCTATTCACTGTTCACGGAGGTGCGAGAACAGGTGGTTTAGTTAAAAAAAAAACACAGGACATCTCCTCCTGGAGGTGGTCGGGGAGATTAGGCTTTGCTGACTGGATGCTGGTTTTAAGAAAAAGTGATGCACATTCCTCTACAGTCGCAGCGCTTTGGTACTTCCAACGATTCACGTGCGCGGTCGTGCTTGAGGTTTGATTTTTTTCTTAATTCCTCAGACGGACTAAGAAAAAGATCCAACATTTTTTTTGGCGTAACCAACAGGCAACACGCGTGACGGATGGTGTCCAGCCTGAAAAACTCCAGGGAGTTGGGAGATGGGAATGACCGGTCCGGCTGGGGATGAGTGAAACCAATCTGAGGCGGTAAGGAAGAAAACGGATGACTGATTTAAGTCATTTAATTCAAGAATGAAACTTTTAGAACGTTTAATTAGTCCTTATATTTGATTGGTTTTGGTTTCTGGGAAAAAAGTGGTCATACTAATGCTTAAGTCGAAGTGTCAGGTCAATTACCATAGAAAACGTGGTGGTAATTTAAGGTAAAATATCAGGAAATTTACAATTAAAGCACTGTTCTCCAGGCAGGAGGAGTGTGGACGTAATTCCAGGAGAAAGTGGTACACCTTTCGGAGACGTACCCGGAGACCCCCAATTTGATGATATGAACAATAAATGTGGTCCGCAAAGTGTGAAAAGGGCAAAGTCCAGCAAAACTGGAGTTTTCAGCATATCAGAAATAAAAAGGCTGAAAGAATGAATGAATAGCTTCAAGTAAAAGGCTGAAAGTTAAACTGACCCCATCAGCAGGAAAAGAACTATGCTGTGTGCTGCCACATAATGAAGTCTGTGACCATTGCTGGTGGGACAGGAACCCCATGACTGTAGTAATGCGTCCAGATGGGTCCAGATGGGCTCGTGTCAGTGTTCCACCCATGGACTGAGAATGACTTGATCAAGGCCTCCTCCCATCCTCCAAACCTCACTCACTCAGGTTCAAAGGCTCGACCCAACACAACTTTGCAATATTCTAGCTCTGTCCTACCAGATCTGCCGCCATGACAACCAGGCAGTGGCCAGAGGGTGAGTCCAGGGTCCAGCGACGGAGCGGCGATGAGCTTCTCTGCAATGGGTGAAGATGTAGAACACACACACATACACACACACACAGACATATGCTGATGGAAATGAAGAAATGCTGGCTGACCCACATTCTTCCTGCCTTTTTGAGAGAAAATTACATTTTTCTACTAACCTTTAAAGACAAGATTCTAGGCAGAAATGACTCACACAACAAAGTCTGTTTTAGAAGAAAAGATATGAAAATATGCATCAGCGCTGAAGGAGAGAAGTACTTATCGTGTGTGTAACTCCAGATGGGTTCTCTTTAAAACCTTTATTATTGAATTTTATTGTCATTTAACTGTATTCAGTTCCAGATGAATGTTTTTAATGGCTGTAACTGTAAAATAAAATAAAGAAAAAAACATATTTTTGTACAATGCATTGTCGAAGTGTGGGATTAGTTCCCACCACACATTTCCATAAGGAAAAGTGTTTCGTCTGTCCTGTTTGTGTTGTTTTTTTCTTTTAACCTGAAACAGATCTGTCGCTCTTACCCGAGTTTGGGCTAAGAACAATACGGATTAATGATGGGCTGTGAACCCATGATAATCACACCAAAATTTCACTATTGCTTTTAAAAGAAGCAATATACTTTGAAGCCTGAAGCCCTCCAGCCTGTTTTTCATTTTGCTTAGAATGTATTGTTGGTTAATCGTATTGCTCTCTATGTAAACTCTTTTTTGTGCACGCCGCTGTGTATCTTTAAAGGATCAGGGCAAAGGTCAGCCAGACGACTGAAGTTTTTGTACAGATCTACAAACCGAGAACGCAGCAAGTTTAACCACGTCCACCCATTGTGCCAAACCTTAGATATATACTGTTTTCATTATTTACTTTCTTTTTCATGCTTCTCTCTTTTTCTCCTCTGTTCACATTCAGTCAGATGAACAGTTTTAGGTAGATTTTGACTTTCAGGATTGATTTTGGACTCTCATGCACCTTTGTAAAAGTTAGCGTGAGGGTATCCACTTTGCAGGCCTGAAAGCCGGTCTTGACCCACTCCATCTGGGTCTTTTGCAATATGGGACCGACATTCTCTTGTGGATTCCATCCAGAGAGCAACGTGGAAAAGGAAAAACCCGGTGATGCATGAGAACACAGAGCCAGCCTGGCCGAGCTTTGGTTGATCTCAGACAAGATGATTTCCTGTTTTTGGGTCATGTGACTTTAAGAGGTGGGGGTTCCCTGTAAAAGACGAGTCACAAAGAAAAAGCTCAAGTCATTTTAGGGCATGACATTTTACCGTCGGAGCCTCATGCTTCATTTCTCTTTTTCTTAAAGTCTCCAGGTTCTCTTGTCCATGGAAAGGCCTCCCCGGGGGGTAAAGAACCTCCCCTGTCTGAGCGACATCCGAAGCAGAATCAGCCGCACTCCGCTTAAACTGTAACTAAAATTAAATCTTCAGACTGCTCTTACACTTCCACATCAGTGTGAATCAGGAATCTGGTTGGCCAGCTCTTTTGCGTTGGAGAGTGGGGCGCTCTTATGTGCTCGACCTGCTCATCCTCCAGCTCCGGCTGCAGTCAGGCTGATCTTCCAATGGCCTCAAATGGGGCGGATAATGGTGACATACTGAAACAATCAGGTTAGGAGTCACATAAAAGGGATTTAAGATTTTCTACATGTGCAGAATAAGGTCATGAAATGTTAAAAACGAGAGCTCAGTGATCCCACCGCCTCCGTGGTTCTGCAATTTTGATGAGTGGTTCTTCTGCATATCAGAGTGAAGCGTGCTGGTGAGAGGCTGCATGTATTCCTGCCCCCGGGGGAACAAAGTACATCACTCTAGTCTGCTCCGATGACTTGTGGAGCTTGTGTGCTGCTTGCCTCTGTAAAAATAAAGCCTTTCTGCTCCATCGTGAGCCTCCAGTCGTTTCAAAGGGCCCGTCTTTTTTCTCTTTAGCGTCTACAGATAAAGAGGTAAAATAACCAAATAGCATTTTCGTTATTCAAATCATTATACAAAAGCACATCAGTGACACGGACGATGTCACTGCAGCAGCATATTTATCACTTCTTTGCACGCATAGACGCTTAGATAATGACATGTGAGGCAGGTCCACCCTTCGCTTGTGTCACCATGCTGAAACGAAAAACAAAACAGGAACGGGCTCAACAACCCCAAAACATCCAGCTGTAGGGGTCTAAGTGGCAGATTAGATCTTTACAACAGGAAAAAAAACAAACACTCAAGTTAAACCAAAGATTGGTGAGAATGTGCTTTTGCCCCGATGGGTGAAATCTGTTTGCCCCCAATAAACAGATGACAATTTAAGCTGACTAATGGTTTTCTGAGCGCGGTGCCTGTGGCGCTGGTGTCCGGTGACTACAGGCTGCTCTAAACGGGGCTGAGGGACGATGGGAGGTTGTCCGTCCAAAAGCCAGAAACGCATCTTTGAACAGGACCGCGATCGTCCTCAAAGCTAACCATCCACAAAGATGTAGGTCAACACGAGATGAGGTCAAAGCCTGTCCGACACAAACTGCATGTAAGGTGGAATCTAGCAAGTCCAAGAAGTCACAGTGTGGGACAACTTGACGTCAGGCAGGTGAGACGAAAGAGCATGAGATCATACCTTTAAAAGAGTACGATGCCAGCTTCTGAGACCGGAGTGCACTTCCACTTCCACAGCTTAAAATTATACATGTTGGTCATTTTTTTCCAAGTGTATTAACAAAAAGGTCAACTAGCATTCACTTGTTCAGTGCGTCCACCTGCAACACAAAACAGAGGGAGGCCGGAAAACATGCTCGTACCATTTCAGCTTTAATGGCGTTCATTTACAGCACAATGTGGTCCGTCCGGCGTCAAGGTCACTTCCGTGTGAGGCGGCTGCCACGGAGACGTCATTGGCTCTGAATACTGGACACGCAACAAGTATCGGACATCACAAAAAGACCTGAACGTGATTTTCACAGCCAAACAAAAAAACAACAGACAACAAAACAGAACCAAAAATGGAACCACCGTAGGGTGGATTACATAGAAAACACACTTCTATTCCTTAACAGGACCATGTCCCTCCAGGAATGATCAGAATTTTTAGACTGAAAAGGAAGAACAGTTGAATTTTTCCCTGTTGAACCAAAGCTTACAGTGTTCAGCCCGTGCTACAGATGGGTGCTTTTGGTGGGGCTGTCCTTGGCCTGCCGGAGTCCATAGAGCCATTTGATCACTCTTGCATTTCTCTCGATGACAGAAATACCATAAGGAACACGGCCTGCAGCATTGCCAGCGACTTCCTCCTCCTCCTCTTCCTCGTCCTCCCCTTCCCTGTCGGAGCCGGCGCACTCGGACCCCGGAGCGCTGACGCTGCGGAAGCGAGCCAGTGACACGATGTCAGAGCTGGAGCCGGTCAGGTCCTGCAGGTCGGCCGGGTCCAGCCCGCACAGGTTGAAGAAGCGCTCCAGCTCGGTGCCGGCGCGGGAGTACCGGTCACTCATGTCCGACTTTGATCGGGTCAGCGAGCGGCGCTTCTTGGAGCTGGAGGAGGACAGGCGGGTGATAGCTGGGGAGGGAGGCGGGATGGCGGGGAGGCTGGGGGGGACAGGAGCGGGGGCTGCGGCACCAGGGGGAGGAGGAGCGGCGGCGGGGTCGGGCTTGGATGGAACCGCCACCGGCTTCAGAGGAGAGGGACCGGGCGCTGCTCTGGGCTGGAAGACGCGCAGGTTAGACACAGTTTGGTGGAACAAAACCTTGGAATGTAAAGGCATGGGGCGGAGGGGCGGCCGCATGAACTGAGGAGGTCTGCCAGCCGCCCTCCCAGGGCCCGTCTGAGGCATGACGTCCACTCGCCGGACGGTCCCAGCAGCCGCGGCCCCTGGGGAGCTTGGGCCGTCCACCGCGGCCGGCCCACATGCTTTTAACCTCTCTTTAGGCCGGTCTGGACGTGGAGGCGGGGGTGGCTTCTCCTTAATCTGCCGGGGGCTGCTTTTGGAGGGGGGGGGCTGCGTGCGGGCTGTCCATTCGGGGGCTTGGCCGTCCTTCCACCCCGGGGCGGCGCCGGGCTGCGGCCCGTTGGCGACGTCACTGATGAGGTTGCTCAGGTGCTCCAAGTCCAGCTGGACGCCCTCCTGCTTGGCCCTGGCCTGGGCGGGGGTCTTCCTGGTGGGGCGCAGGGGCGTGTTGGGGCTTAGCAGAGGTTTGAGCACCTCGGGGGGTCCAACGGGCCGCTGCCTGGAGAGAGCCACCTGACTCTTGACGTATTTGGACTTGTCTGCCTCCAGCCTCTCGACGGCACTCTGCTTCGGCCCGTAAGCCGCCGCTGGGATCCTCCGGTAGAAGTCCGGTCCCACCGGGCCCTTGGGCCGCAAGCGTGGCGGTGAAACCACCAGCGCGGCCCTCGCCGGTTGCCTTGCGGAGCTTTGGAAGGTCTCCATGGGCATTTTGCCTCACGGTTTTTGCACCTGTACAACTTGTCTGTTTACAGATTTTTACGGCAAGCCTGGAATAGAAGCCCTGAGTTTGATCCTTTATCTGTGCCTCTGCCGTGCTGCCTCACGGTCATCTTGATGGCCTTACGAGGAGATGCAACTCTGGACTTCCTGCAAAGACAACAGTAAAGATTCAGCTCGGTAAAGAACTTCAATTAAAAGGCAAATCTAAACATCTACTTTAAAAGAAAAAAAAAAAGCATCTCATTAGTCCCCTACGAAGCCACAAAGACCCCACAACCATAGACCCGTTTATTTACAACACCGGCCAATGGCTGTCCGCCAGCCTTGCCCAGCTAAGAAGTTCATTGGCTGCTGGCACAAGTCGGAACTAAACAATTACCAGCAGCCATCCATCTTTCGGCAGACAAACACACAATAAAACTGACACTTCATTTTCAGCTAGAGGAAGGCCTGTGAAAGGAGTGGTAGAATGAGTGTCTGAGTCTGTGTGAGAGAGGGGTGATGGGGAGGCATCAGAACAGCTGTCAACAAGCCATTGTCTGGAGGCAATACAGAGCAGATCACACACACACTAACAGCTGCTATGGGAACAATGACTCCTCAGCCCTAAATAAAGCAGCCAGTGGCCAGCGTTAGGAGTACCACCAAGAGCCTTTGTGGGATCGAATTAAACAGAGACGTGAAACTCAACTTGCCACCGTTACACGGCTTTACACTGTGAACGTCAGACCCACCGTCTGTAACCTCTCATAAAGATCCAGGGAGCCAGCCGAAAATATGCTCCAGTCTGCATGTGCCAGTCAAATTCTCAAAATATTTGTCATTCCTTACTGAGCCTGCCAAACTCATGCTGACAAAGCTATGAAACCTTCAGTATATCCTCCGCCCACCCCCCTCCAGAATCTCACCTGCTTCCAAGTGTCCAGACCTCCAAAAGTAAAGTGACCCCCTTCCTCCTCCCCCTCACGGACAATGAGAGCCAGCAACACAACGTATAAATGACATTTAGGCTGATGGGTGACACGGCATAGAGGAATGTCAAGAGGTGGGTCAGTCCAACCAAAATAGAGCCACTAATGTAACGTTTCAAAGTCAAACGCTCGCGTGCTATTGCGGAGAGCGAACGGCAAACGTTAAGTGAAACTGGAAGTCGAGTTAAACAAAGATAGCCGGGGCCAGGTAAACAACAGCGACTTGCCCTCAGGTACAGCAGCCTCGAGGCCTACGCCGCAGACGTGCCTCGACAAGCCCCGACCTACCTGAACGAAGGTGGGCCGGTTGAAACAACATTCCAAAAGCTTATTTCTCCACCGGACACTCACCTGCACGGTTTAAGTCGGACACCCGGGTCCCCGCTGGGGTTCTTGTTGAAGCCCCGCGAGCAGACGACGCCGTCCTCCCGCATTAACCGTTTGAACCCTTTCTTAGCAGCAGAAGAAGAACCTGTTTGACAACTCATGGGTGCCGCTCTTAGCCCCGCCCCGTTCGCTGATTGGACCAATCAGACTTATTCAAGGAAAAGAAAGTCAAACTCTGACTGCATGACCCTGCGATTATTTCAAATATTTCATGTTGTTGATCTAAATTACAGTGGATAGTTGTAAAAAGTTTTCCTTAAGAGAAAACGCAACTGGCGCTATATTGAATCCTCTATTAAAGTCAAAGTACGTCACCTTAAGGTTTCTAAATTCAATAAGATTCCAATAAGGAAGTGCTAAGTGACAGATTGATTTTTTTTTTGTTATAACCTAATTTCTCCACAAAGACAATCTCACCCTGCATTCACCCACTGCTGAAACTACACGGCATACAGAGATATTCTGTTATCCAAAATTAACAGGGTAGGATAAAGAGGGACTTGTCTGGACAAGCTTGTCAGACAAAATACAATCATAGTAAAATGCAGGTATTTCATGTGTAGTTTTATCTCAGATAATACAAAGAAGAGTGACTCACACTGTGTACATAAAAATAGATGACTTTTAAGTTGACCTTACAGTGTTTTGTTCAGATTCAACAGCAACCCCCACACATCAGAAAAATCACCACGTGTCAGCAAATAGAGACCTTTACATTTGGTCTTTTTGAATCCACAAATGTAAAACATCACATCCACATGAAGATTGCACTTAACAGCACAGATAAATGAAATTTAAGAAACAGTGTTATTATGGCAATTTGTTTGTGGTAATCCAAACTCGAAAAGTGAAAAAAAACACATTAAAAAGTTCATTTTGATCATTAAAGGGAGTAATGACAATGCCATATTTTTTCAGCCAGAGAACAACAACTGCTACGTTTGGGTTAAAAAATAATTGCATAACGTTTGTCTCCCATTGACTGCTTTGACATGTAGTGCTAAAGAACATTGCTTTGTGAACATGGTGGGATAAATTAGACAAAAAAAAATCCGGTTCGAAGGAACATTTCACAGTGATGGAAAGTATTCTGTCCAAATTAGGTGACTAAGGCCAAAGTGGAACCCTGTCCTCCTGAAACTGGCCCTGTGTGAAGCATATGTAAACATGTTAGAGCAGTAACATTTCACAGCGACATCAAAGCCACTTTCAATCAACTGCACGCAGGTCTTATCAAATACTCACTCCATATTCACATTGTGCACATGATTCATTCATAATATTCCATAATATTATATGACATAATACCAAAAAGTCCAACGGTGAGACATCAATACCAGAAACACAAGGCAGAGGCTTCTCTGAGGTTAGTCTGCTCCCTTATCAGAAGTCAGGGACAGAGGGAATTTTTCAGCCTTTCAAAAACACTACATCACCACCAGAAGCCCAATTAACACCACAGTAATAATGCTTAGAAGTTATCCTAGTGCCCCGGGATTTATTTAAGAAGGTAATGTGCCGTGTTTTCGGTTGCTGTTGGTTAGGAGATAGCACAGTTTTTATCTTTGTCCTTTGCACTCTGGCTGAGAGCCCTCCTCCTCCTTAAGCTGCCCCTTAGTCCAAAGTCTCTTTTCATGTCCCTCCCCTCCTCTTCCTCCTCCCTGTCCTGGCCTTCCACAGCCTGCTGCTTTTGAAGTTGTGGGGGCAGAGGGATGCGCTGTCCCAGGAAGAAGCCTTCCTCCTCCGAGTCAGAGGACGAGGAGCAGGTGGAGCAGTCTTCATGTTTGTACTGCCCTGGCTGGAGGGTCAGAGAGGAGCCCCTGGAGGAGCCCCGGCCGTCCCTGTCCTTCTCACTTCTCCAGTCCAGGATGTCCAGTCGGGGCCGGTCGGGCCGTAAGCTCCGACAGCGCCTCTCTGACCCCGGGTGGAGAGCCGGGTCTGAGGGAATGCGGCAACGCCCCCACCCCCGTCTCAGACTGCGCTGTTGATACGAGGAGCCATCTGAGCGGAGAAACAAATAGTGAAAAACACTGAATGAACTCTAGTTAATATTGCACATCCCGAAAGCCTCATTTTACCCAGCAGATCCATCTGCGGTGGGATGCCTTTCTGCAGATGCAGCCTGCTTCCGAAACCTCCCTCCTCCACCTCCTCTTCATCCTGCTGATTTTCTCTACTTTCTTCCCCAAGCCCCCCCTCATTTTCATTCTCCTCCTCATCGTCGTCCTCCTCCACAGAGTAGCTGCTGCTGATTGGCTCCCGGAAACTGACTCTGGCTGTGCCACTGCGACTTATCGGGGGAGGGGAGGCACAGGGCTGGTCCTCTGGTTGGAAGATGATCGGAGAAGGCGAGTCTCGGGGTGTCAATTCACGAGACTTTGCTGGAAGAGGAGGTGGCAGGACGGGAGAGTTGCTTGATGAGAGGGGGGGCGACTCAGATGAAACAAACTGGCTGATATGTGAGTTTTTCTGAGGAGAAAACCCTGAGGAGAGATAATTTAGAGAACACAATAATTAAGACCCATTAAAAAAAAACTGATAAAATGCTTAAGCATGAGAGATTTCTGCTACCCTGCATAGCTTGATTTGTCTTTTCCACCCAGTTCCTACAGTCTTTGTCGGTGGAAGTTCCTCTGGAGTTACGACCAGTTAGTCCAGTATTTCCATTTAGCTCTTGTTGGAACTGAAAACCACAGCCTGGAGGCTTGACACCACAGTCCCCTGACAATAAACTGTAATGTGGCACGTTGCTGGGCCAAGACGGTCCCAAGCCATTTCCCAGATGAATGTGGGGCAGAGGGGAGTAGGAACCTCTTGGAGGGGGCAGACCATTGGGTGGAGGATCTGGATGCTGAACTGGAGCCGGGCAGTGGACGCCTGGAAGGAGCAGATCAAAAGAATGTTGGGGAATTTAAAAAAGAAAACAGCACTTTGGTGAAGTAGACATGTAAACACATAAAAACATGTCTTCCTTTCCAAGACCTCTCTTAACATTCACCTCTGTTCTCCTCGGGAGCGTGAGCGCAGTCTTTGGCAGGACTCGCAGGGGGCTTGGCGCCCTCTAGGGACTGCAGGGGAGAACCACACTGCAGCTGAAAGTGTCTCTCTGCGGTGCCCCACTGTCTGCCGTGATGAGGGGACCTGCTCTGCAGCGCTGAGTCGCACGAGTCTGAGTTATTGGGGTCCTCGCCCAGCGAGCAGGACCTGGAGCAGAAGATGAGTCCCCCGCGAGGTAGGAAGGGGCGCCCCAGCAGCGGCAGACGACAGCGAGCGCAGCAGAAGCACGACTCCACGGCGTGCCAGTGCTGACCCTCGTACGTCATCTGGCCCTGGTCGATACCTGAAATATATCTGTGATTACCGATAGCAGTAAGTGCTGCACGGGGATACTCAAAGCACCTTGGCCTCAAAGTAACAACGTGCCTTTTTTCAAACAGGGGCGTTTGTTTTGTCTGAATAGGTTTGGTTCTGTGACAGCCTACATTGGACTAACTAGAGGTTTGAAGCTGTCTCTTGTTCCTTGGTCTAAAACAAATGCAGGGAACTAGCAAACACAAGGAACCTATGTAACTTGCGAAGAATATTTCTCTGATGTAACAGAAGCGAAAGCCCAGCAAATAACTCTTTCCAGTGAAGTCAGTACCTATGTGCTCTCCACAGGTGTCGCAGTACTCTGCATACAGGGACTCGTAGCAGGAACAGCAGTACGGTCGACTCTCTCTCATGATGTAACGCTGGCCGCCCAGAGCAGCCTCACACTCAAAACAGCAGAAGTGCTTCATGTGCCAGTATCTCCCCTCTGCCTCTGTGCATTCGTCAGCGAGAATGATCTAGAGTTGACAGCAAAGGGAGAGAGAGAGAGAGAGAGACGGAGCGAATGTGTCAAACACGCGTTAACACATCAGTGGTATGGAATGCAGTAGAATGCCAACAGCTCAATAAACAAAATGAAGAAATGGGATGTCGCCAATGCCCCTTCTGTTACCAGCTAAGCCCTGTCTGGGTCTAAGGATCTCTTTTAGGTCAGTTCATGCAGATCCATTAGTAAACTATCTCAACTAATCCCTTAAGTCACAGTGAGAGGGCATTAGAAACAGAAAGAGACAAACAGAAAAATACACAAACAGTATTCAGCTGGTAGGGGACATTCTAAAAATGCATCTATGATTAAACGGGGGGTGTATAATAAAGGATCTCTCCACAGCCATTTGCATAATCTCCCATATGTTTTACACAAGAATTCTATATAATTGCATCCTACAGAAACAGAATTCTCATATTCCTGCCCCCTGGTGCCTACAGGACCCCACCTGCAGAAGAGTTTAAATGAAAACAAGAGGGGGATTTTGATGTCACCTCGTCACAGGCCTGGCAGCGGGGCTTGAGCCTCTCAGCGTGGTGCCGGCCACAATATATTTGCCCGTCCTGGTAGAAGTAGATTAGATCGACCAGCAGCTCGTTGCAGGATGCGCACTGGAAACATTGAGGGTGCCAGCAGCTGCCGTGTCCTGCCCGACTGGCAAACACAGCGATATCTCCGCCGCAGATCTGTCTGCCACACTGGAAAAATACATGCAGTGTCGTGGGGGTGTGGTACAGAGGGAAGGAAGTTAGGCACTATATCCTTTAACAAACAGTGAATACTTCAGGCTGCGTAGTAATTTGCCAACACAGCTTTGCGATCATTAAATCTCAATGTGCCGGAGCCCCTGAGCTACACATGCGTCTTCACGCACTGTAAACGACTCTTGCCCGTTTGGCTCTGATACGCCGTAAGGGCCTATTACGTCAGACGTGAGCTTTGGCAGAACCTGCCACTTGCTCTTTACATGATTGCAAAAAAATTTCCCCTGCACCTGTTGGCAGATAGCTCCCGTCATGGTCACTGGGAAAAGTCTGACAACGCCTCGGCCCAAGTTTTCTCTTTTCCTCTGATGACTGAACAGACGCAACTCCTTTTTCTCCTCCTCGTCCAGAGAGTTACAGTACTGGGGCTGTAAGGATCCAAAATAACAAAGTTAGACCCAAGAATTGTGTGTTATAGACGTCAAAGATGTAGCCGATGACTACCCCCAATAGGAAAAACATTTTGTCCGTTCATTTTGTGATCCTGATGTGAGCATGTCAGAACTGTGGTGCAGTCAGAGTGACGGTACCTCGCTGTCATGGGCTGGGAGCTGGTGCAGCAGCTGTTTGATTCTGTATCTCTCCCCCGGACTGTTCACATAAGGCACCCGGTCTTCAGGCAGGCAGCTGAAATACTGGTACACCTGTGAGGCAAGACAAGCACGTACCCACGAGGGCAGAAATGAGACAGTGCAGAATGCAATTTATCCAATTACAGAGCAATTTACTCAATTGCTGATCTGAGTGTCAAAGTTAAATATATCAAACTCTCTGAATCTGTGTGTGAACATGTCCAAGTTAAAGAGGGCACCTTCCGTGCCTGCAGCTCTGGTTTCAGCCTCGGCGCCACGGTCATTACCTGTTCAGGCTTGAGCCCAGGTGGGACCCAGGCGTACTCCTCGGAGGCGCATCCCGAGTCGTCATCGGAGATGGAGTGTCTCTGGAAGTCTGACACCAGCTTGGTCATCATCTTTTCCAGCTGCCCCGGCACCGACCGCACTGCGTGCTCCTCTCGCACACACTTGCAGTGTACGCAGATCTTCCTGTGGAGGCAGAGACAGTTTTGGGCTTCATCACCCCCTGGGAGCATTGCTTCTGATTTACAGCCCAAGCCAAAAGATGGGCCCAATGTCAAACTTTTATTTTAAGTGCAGGTGCCAGGTGCTTCGAGAGCTGGGGAGTGAAAAAATTTTAAAAAATACAGCTCTGAAACTCAATCACGACTGCGGATATATTCTTCTTCTCATGCGCTGACAGTAGAAAAAAAGAAGAAGAACAAAAACAGTTCAGTAAAAGAAACAAAAAAACATTTGAACATTCTGTTTTAAAGTTAGGCCGGAAGAAAGAGGACACGGCTTTTTTTAGGAATCGTTTTTTTAAAACGAACCCAAACAAAGAGCCTCTTCACATCCCTCCCTCACTCCCTCCCCCTTTTAACCATATAATTTGCTGACAAACTCCGCCAGAGACGTTACATCACATCGAGGCCCACAAACGCAGTAAGCCTGCGGTCGGCCACTAATACCACTGTTGTGGCAACACAATTAGAAACACACAACCGATAACGGGCCCAGATGAGTTAATTCCTTCTTTATGGTCAGCATCTTACAGCATCTGCATCCCTCCCCTACTAAACGAGCAGGAAATGAGGTCACTGACATAAGCCCCGCTGTCAATCCAGGACGGTTCGGGGAGAAGATGGGAGCAGTAATCTCCCTCTGCCTCCTGTTACAACTATCTTGTCCTCAGCCTCTGCATCACATTCAATCTGGCGCTGGGTGTGGGAGACTTGCCGAGTCGGCGCAGAGCGCCGCCAGGCTGAAAGTGAGGTGCTGGGGTCTCGTATGCAAGTGGGCGAGACAGAGTGGCCACGTGCAGCATTTACTTAATGTGTGCATCTCCGTTGTGATTGCATAACAGCTTGCCAGCTGGTACTTGTGGCTCAAGTTCATAAAGCACAAAGCAGCTTTATTCCTGCACACCCCACCCCCATGCAACCAAAAAACTCAAACACCCACTCAGACAACTCCTGGGGCATTGCAGAGCCATGCTCCTCTGATAAAACAGGGCACGGTAGTGACCACTGCTACAGAACACGTACTCCCCCTTACTCTTTACACAAGCCAACTGGGAAGGAGTTGACAAAACACAGATAAGGGATGTTATTATAGGATCACGCTGCCTGTTCCTAAGCCCGGGATAGTAGGTGCTGCCGTGTTTTTGCGCGGGAATGCTTATGGATGCCAGTCTGGCAGATCTGCTGTAAATAACAGTAAACTCAGCCAGTCAGTTTTGGTCAGGTTTAAGTCATGTTGGCACAAACACGGTCCCAGTTTTAGGGGCTTACATGTGCCTGTCAGAACAAAAAAAAAAAAGGAGGGGAGATCACAAGTCCCACGCATGTGGGTGGGAAGACACAGTCAGAACCCTGGCATGACGGGACAGATGGCAGCCACTCATCTCACATGGCAGTTACTCCACCAGCATCCACAGAAATGAAAGCATGTGTGGGGAAAATGCAAAAACAGCCACTGCTGGAAGGAATCCAGACTAATGTGTCGGTTTAGCTGCTGTTCAGACCACAAAGAGGCCATGACAAAACATTTCGATTAGTGTCTTTGGTGTAAGTGGTTACACAATCAGAAGTTTGTGCATTAAAAGCAGCGCATTGTGGAGCAGTTGTTGGATGCCGCAGCGCACTAAAGACCTGCTGTGCAGAGCCTTGTAATGTTTAATTGTCTGCGTTAAAAGCCTGTGATATAACACCGTCAGCTTTCTTTCTGTGGATATGAACCACATTTGTGGACTATTGGCTAAAAGGGAACAAAAAAAGCTTTGAGTTCCTGAGTCGCGTCACAAGTAGAAGACTCCTGGATCCAATCCCTGCTGGGCCCTTTCTGTGTTTGAATGTGTGTCTCTTTTTTCTCTGTACAGCCCTGTTGGACTGACCTGTCCACGGGACACTCAGCTCAGCGACAGACAGGACACTTTCAGAGGACCTTCCTAAACTATTTCCCATTTTGGTAGAGTAGAACAACAAATTTTAGATCTTGGTTTTATTTAGGGACAAAAGTAACTGTAACTGCAATAACAACAACAGAAGCAAGAAAGTAATCGGTTAACTTAAAACTAAACTTCTAAAACGAAATAATTTTAACTGACTTAGAATAAAACTACGCTAAGAATCAACAGTTTTAGGAGAAACTTGTTTCGCCATATATATTTGAGGAAGCTGTTTTACATGTGAGAGTCTGCAGTGTAAACTGAGGTCCTACGATGGATTCACCACCAGCCGTGTAATAACAGGAGGCACGGCAGATGCTGCTTCGCACAGGCATCCCCAATCTGCCTCTAAATGTGCTCTGCTGGAGCTGAACAGTGTTACTGACACTGCTGGTACAGCTGCCACTGTTGTTGTGTGGTACTTTGTTCACATTTACAGACAATAGAAACTAAACAATCAGTTATACTGGAGTTAAGAAAGTATGCGAACTGAGGAAAGACTATTGCCTTTTAACAGATTCATTAAATGGAAACGTACATTAAAAACAACAAAAACTGCACAACTGCGTTAGATCAATCTAAAACTCATCTTTTTCAATAATAAAATAAAAGCTTGCTCAGCTAATCTCTCAATAACTCCCCTAATTTGACCCAAGACAGTGATAAGCAGGCATGTATATCCTTTCTGTATAAAACAACATGTTTTAAAAAATCTCTGACGATGACACACAAGATCAATCAGCTACTAAACACCCATAAAACCCTTCAGTTCACCCTCCTCTCTCCGATTCATCACTCTGTCAGTCTGTACTCTATGTTCACCTGCCAATCAGAAATAAATATGCTTTAGTCATTACCTGTTTGGATAAACATGCCAAACTATTCCTGGTTAGTCTGTTGATTCCGTCTCATCCTGAAAGGAGTAAAGATGTGCATGGAGCGGATTCCTACAGCGTAGCGTGCCGTCTCACTATTCGGTGACAGCTCCCCTCCATGTGACCATTTCTGAGTCTGAGCTGCTCTTTTGAACGCTCCAGCCAGCGCAGACTCCCACCCTCCTCCGTCTTGCACGGGGGCGCAAACAAAAGGCTACTACGCACTGAAAGTGAGCCCACACTACTAAAAATACGCACAGATCTCACTCTCAGATCTAAGTCCAAGTCCCAGTTATTTTCAAATGCATTAAAAAAGAAAACAAAAGGCACAACATACACATCATACACAACTGATAAGTTTGTGCGCATTCATATTAAGCCTCAAAAGATCTTTAAGGATAAGAAGAAAGAAAAGTGATTGTCTTTTTTTCCCTAACAGATGGCTTACAGTTACTTTGTTGTCATCGTGAATCATAAGCAAGAGGAGCAGATTTTGAGCCTGTGAGCAATGCTTTGCAGTCTTATTTGTCATATTATGTGATCAAGATGGCCATCCATGACAACAACGCGTATCTGGAGAAACATCAAACAATCAGCGTGACTCTCGGCTTCTCTGAAGTCACGACGATCTGTTAGAAAAGAAAGTTAGAAAAGACGCAGTGATAATATTATATCTGATTTTCAGGCACAAATGCTGAACCGTTCCATTTTGGTGTCTTCCATGAAGAGATTTTCCACTACTATAAACAAAATTATTTGAACGTCAACTCTAAATTACCACTCTCTTGCTCCTTTTGGGGACAAAGCAATGTATCAAGCGGGTAATTGTCAGATTAGTCAATAACTAAACTGAAACCACGATTAGCTTGAGCTTTCTAAGATGGCTGAGGATTAAACAGCCAATCTGAACTATTGATCGGGCATTCAAATATTTCTGAGGGTCTTAAAAATGATGGGACATCCGGTGAAGGAGCCATATGATAACCCTCTGTGTGATAATCTATAAGTGAAGGGGGGGGGGCTCAGATCTGGCTCCATGAGACAGATGGGCCCCATCCCCTGACTCTCTGTCACTAATAAGTGACGGTGTAATTGCCACATGGCTACCCAGACTAATAGCCACGATGACTTTGAACACTTTTGAAGTGTGGTGGGGACCTGTGGGTCAGAGGTAACTTAATTCACTTGCTGCTGGGCAGCGGAAGCGCCATCTGCCCCCCACCCAGTTTAAGCTCTGTCTGAAAAACCTCAGGATGAAGATGGATCACTTCCCTCTAAGTGAGCGTCAGCAGCTGAGCCTGGGCTCTACCGCGTGATCTGCTCCGCCAGCGAAGGTGTGACTCTCAACTGGTTATTAAAAAGGATGCAATAAGATCTGGACTCCAGGGTCTTTCAAACTGACCCCTATACATCTCAATCATTTAATCACTTTCAGCTCACGCGTGTTCCTCCATCGCCTAACTGTCTTGAAATGTCTAAACAAGACATTTGCCATTTGTCATTTTCCCCAAAGTCATTCATCATCTGTCGTGCAGCCAAAAGCATAATGAAAAAGAAAAAACGACGTATAGAATAAAGCGCATTATGTTAATCCCACAGAGATTAAACACACTGTAAACAGATCAATGAGTGGTCATAGGTACAGCGCGGCACACGTGTTTCAAATTCATTCTGGCTTCTGATCTTTTGACCTGCATAGAAGAAGAAAAAAAGCTAGATCAAATTAAAAGACAGAGACACAGATAAAGCCCATAACTTTGTTTTGTGCAAAATAAAAGCATAAAAAGTCACGATGAATCTTGAATTTAAGAAAATGCACAGAGAACTTGAATGTGATAAATGCACAAAAGTGTCATTTGCAGCGTGAAAGCTAAAACGGGGCGGGGGGGTTACTATTAGATCCTAATCTCATTGAGATGATTGACAGAAATTAGTAAAACCCAACCAGCTGGTGGTGCACTAAACTCCTACAAGGAAGAGGGATTATAAAAGCCAACTAAAGGGAAAACAGTTTACAACTGAGTTGTATAAAAATAAACTTGTTTCATTCTGTTATTTATGATTAATAGTCTAACAATGGCTTAAGAGTAGGTAAATGAGGTATTTCCTACGTGTCTTTGTCTATAAAAAAGCACCGTACAGTTCACAGAAAAATCTTGACAGACGAATTGGAACGTTTTATCAAAAACATTCATTCTAATGCAGGCCATTCCCCGAGCTGTGATCCAGATGATCAGTTGGTGGATTTGCTCCCAAAAGGTAATAGAATTGCCCCGTATAAGCCTCCGGTGAGCATGCACACAAAATGTAATCCCACTGTCACCATGACAGAGTACAAATACTCTAGAGGCTGAGGAAGAGGTCTGAAGTTCAGATGGCTGCGGCTCAGACACACATCCCATGCGGCGGGGGGACGTCGGATAATCCCGCTGCCGTGTAGAGCGTCATCTCCATATGTAAACACCGTTTACGCACACAGGCTGCAGCAGCTGTTGTGGCACTCATATCTGTATAGTCCTAATTCCTTCTGACAACACGGTTGGTGGAAGGTCTGTGTTAACCAGGATGTGGTGCCCTGGGTCACTGACGGCGTCATGTTTGGCGTCTGCTAATGTATATGTGTACGCATTGTGTACACAGATCACCACTAAGCTGATTTCAGTCTGTAGGAGCGTTGCCGTGCACACGCTTTAGGATTAAAACAGTTGGGCAACATCGAAAAACTGATTTGCTGCTAAAGCAGCTATTTTTTTAGGTAAGCATCAGGAGTTGAAATTTTACACCTTTGTTCCCGGTTATTATCTCTCTTACAATGCAGCAGGAGAAACTGGGACACAACTGAAGGCAGTCGAGTGACGTGAAGCCAACGTTTCCTGAACATCTCACAGACAATGTTTGAGAGCCCGTCGGTTTATACCTCCAGCCGTGGACACGGAAGCCAGGGCACCGGTCTCCGCAGCGCATACAGGGCTGGCCTCGGTCAGGGTCCTCTTCCTCCTCCTGAAACACACAACATGAAGTCACATCAGCTCGCGACATTTCCTGATTGGAGCACCGTTAAGCCATGCATCCAAATAAAGGCAGAGGCCAGAACAACCTATTCAAAGTTTTGAGCTGGTCAGAACCACTTCAGGGCTTCAGTATGTGGCGAAGAATGGGGTGTGTACAGATGTTCTAACACATGTACTCATTCACATGTGAAGCATTTGATATTGAGTTGTAGCTCGTGGGTGACAGGAAGTCTACACTGCACTGGTTGGTAAAACTGATATTAAATCTAACGTTCTGTAGAAACATGATCTCCAACTAAAGCCGGGACTGCATCCCCTGGTGGACGCTATACTTTACATATCCAGATGTTTTTTGTTCATTATTCAATAAATAGATTCATGGTGTGTTCTGAGGTCATTTGAGAAGTGCTGAGTGGTGCACTGGACTTATAAAAATGCAACTCTGCAGCTAAGCCCTAATACAACCACCTCACATCTCACTTGCAGTCTTGTGTGATCCTGTGTGTGTGAGTGTGCATTTGTGGACTGCAGGCCTCCTTTTAGAGATGAGAGGAAGGAAGTGGACACAGGATGGGAGCTGCACCCTTTCCCCCTCTGTGTAGTCGCTGGGCCTCTACTTTCTTTTCCTTGGCTGCCTGGGCAGCTGTTGCTCTCCTCCCTCCTCTGTGAGCAGTGTAGCCTTGACAGAGACAGAGACAGTTTCTTGTACAAGCTACCGTTTCAACAGTGCTCTGGGTATATTTTGTTTATTTGATGGGACTATGTGTTTATAAGACTTCTTTTCACTCCTGTTGGAAGGACAGATTTTCTCTGAAGAAACCTCCTCTGACACCTGAACAAAAGCATAGCAGTTGATTTGTTGGCACAGATCCAATAGCTTGTGCGTGAGGAAAGCGCTCGTAAAGCTGCATAGGTTTGACTTCAACGAGCAAAGCAATAAACCTCTGATATGCGATGCACCAGGGTACCTGTGCATACCTGTTCACCTTCCTTTTTTTCCTCCAGCTACTGTAACCACTAAACCCTCAGTGATCACGTCAAGCCTGTTTTCCAAGCAGAGATTTTAAATGCAGCGGTGCTTTGCTGTGATGAGCAGCAACAGGTTTGTTTGCTGCTGTCACTCAGAGCTGTTATAGAGCGATGACGATCGGTTTCATCTAACGTTGTTTTTTAAACGCAAATAAATACGATTCTGTTTAAAGAAACGTTCCAACAAATGTGACCTTCTTTTCTTGTCTTTTTTTTTGTTGTTGTCTGATCACAGCAGTATATCGAGTTGCACAGAAACATGAGTCCGGCTTTGCTGTTCACTTTCGTGTACAGGTGGAGCTCTCAGTGCGTCGCGGCCTGCCGAGTTCACAGACACAAAGTGACTGCACGCCGCTTTAATGATCACCTCTCAGCCAGGTATGAGAGGTGACAAGACGGGGTAAATGAAGCATAGAGATCATTTCTGGATGACTGCGCCTTTCATTTGTTAGTTCCTTAGGAGCAAGTTCCCGAGTTGTCACGGTGACATGGGGACCGAGCCTGGGAGGCACTTTACTACAAAAAGCCTGCGCATTTAACACGGGTGTACAGCTACACTCCTCAATATGTTCCAAAGAAAACCGCTGCAGGACACTTCCAGAAACTTTAGCCAAGTGGAATTAATTACACCTGAAGAAGGAAAGAAATGAAGTGACACTTCATGCTTTTTTCCCTCCTTTTAAGACAGTCTGACTTAATTAAAGTACTGCAACACTTTATTAGACTGGGATTGACTGGTGACCCGTGCGGGGGTGTACCCACCTTTTGCACAATGGCAGCTGAGCCTGAGTTGGATTAAGTGGAAAACGGATGGATGGATGATGACTTTGATTGCAATTTATAATGATCATACTGGTCTGAGGAGTGGAAAAAGCTCCTCAGAATGGGGGGGAATTACCCTTATGAAAAAATCATGCATCTTGACTGCGTACCCCTATCAGAGAAAAGCATTCAGCCACATCTAACTTTCACTGTATATGCGGCAACAGCTGAAGTGGCTGCACAGATGTCGTCTATAAGTTGTTTAATATTGTAAATACGTATTAGAGAAGAGCGACAGTCTGGAAATACTTAATAGGTAGAATTTTCTGTCACGATACCTGACAAAAGAAAACAAAAAAAACATACAAATGAGAATTTGTGAAGGAAAGTATGTTGTATGACTACAAAAAGATGTCATGGTGTAATTTTGGAAAATGTGCAGAGGGCTAAAATTATGTTTCATTGCTTTGATACAACCCGACCAGGAAAAACAAGCCTTTTTTTCCTTCTAAAAAAAAGTTCTAGTCTCATAAATCAGAGAAGATTAAGGATTTGCTGCAAATAAAAAAAAAGTCTTGCGTAAGTCTGACATAATTTTTTTCTATTGAAGCATGACGGCCTACTGTGTCTCTGTCCCACTGGGTGATAAGACTGACGTCTGTCCACACACAGTAATGGTTTGGACTTAATCTCACACTAATATCAAAGAGATAAATGTAGTTGCATTATTTCAGAATGCTCACTCATTTAAAAGCAGAGAGCGATAAAGAATTAAAGCTTAGTAGTGACTGAAGGAAGCACCATTTAAAATCCTAAGAAAAGCTAGAAATTTATTCGAAATAGGTAATACCCCCAATGTACTAAAAAAAGGAGAACATCTGGAAGTGTACAGAAACAACTCTCCGTTTCAATTGGCCTGCTCTTGAACCTTTGATTTTCAAGATCAGGAGTATCTCAAGATAGGAGTATCTCCCTATCATCTAAACAAAACATCTATTAAACCTTGCCGGTTCGGTTCAAATTTACACTGCATATGATAACAAATTATACTCCAATGAGTTGTTGTCCTAATAAGGAAGGAATACACTACTGAGTTAAAGAGACAAAAAGAGCAATATTTTGGTCTTAAAAATTTCAAATAAAAAAGCTTCCTTGTTGTGAGTTAAGTGTTTTGAATGATACAGCTACACTGATATTCCAGGGTTTCATTTGCTACATATCAGCTATCCCAAAAGAAAATGTGTCAGCTTCGTGTCCCGAGTGTGAAGATTTATTTTGTAACGATGTGAGTGAGGGAAGCTATGGGAGTGGTGATCGGAAGTCTCCTCCAAGTGAAGTGTTGGTAGAGTCAATAATACTTTAGCGGGTCACATTCAATTCAGCTCACACACTTTTACGACTAGACTGTCGCCAGTCTGTGCGTATCTGCTCCTTTGTTTTCACCAAGTGGGCGTAGAGTTTAGTCACTCTTGTCGGCTGAGCTGCAGCAGGTAACGCCACAAACAGGTAAACGTCCCGACAGAGAGGCAGCCCGCTTTGTTGTCCTAGATCAGCATGCATCCACAAACGGTAAACTGGGGATTGCTTAAAATAAGGATGAGGACAGCAGATAAATGGTACACCAGAATGACATCATCTAGCCCACACTAAAGGCACGGTACAAGCCAAAAACAAATCCACTTATGGGATTCTTTGCCAACTGGAAGAAATGACTATCATTTAGGCCCACATAGTCGAGCTATTTGGATGGATTAAAAATTAACAGCAAAGGTCACAGGTCGGGTGCCTTTCCTGTCTCGGCAAGCTGTGTTGATGCCCCTTTCTTTACTGGGCAGGATCAAACAGACAGCCAGCCAGCCAGCCGTCTCCATACCTCCCCTCTCTGTAGCACAACATGCCCTGTTAACTCTTAGTTTGCTGTCAGGGTCAACTTGAGCAGCAATATTTAAGTTTGGGGTGTTTGATCAGCGTCCTGAGGGTCAACCAAAAATCTTTTACAGCAACAGAGAGGGGACTTTTAGCCATAGAGGGTCTTTTAACAGTACACATTTTGACTCTGCATGACCTTAATGAACAGGTGTTACTGATAACATCAAAGCAGCCATAATTTGACCCGAAGCAAAGCAGCAAAGCCATTTTTTAATTACATTTTTTCCCACAGTGGGTCGCCAGTTTCAGACTTCCCCTTTCCTCCCCTGAATCTAAACATTTTTAGAAGTAAAAAAAGGTTAAAATTGAGAAGCTTTAAATTCAGTTTAGGAAAGTACCAGGAAGTAAAAGTTATTAGTAAAATGTTTCTATAGAGACATTTTTTATGATTCTTTATTCTATGGTACATATTTATGCAGACAATCTCCCTTTATTTATAATCAAGCCATATCTTTATGTGTATGAAATCGGTTCTTTGATTTGCATTCAATCTGCTTCGCATTAAATTAGCTTAAAAATGTGAGCATGTTTACATCATGCATTATGTATGATACGGCCCAAAAGAGAAGAGGCAAACAATACACTGCATTCCAAACAAATTTATGGAAAAGATTATTCAAAGCTCAATTTTTTTTAACCCATTAAAGGAGAGAATTTGATTATTAACGGTTCCCCATAAATAGGGGTATGGGGTTTTCATATGTTGTTGAATTACACATGCAAACTTCATACTAATTTATAAAGAAGGGAAAAACAAGATGTCGCAAAGATAATATAGTACGTTGTGGCGACACGGCTACTTGCAGAGTGGTTAGTGGCGGCCATGGTCGCAGTCCCACTTGGAGCAGATTTCCAGGCGAGTGGCACGGCCAGATGTTTGCCCGCGATACAGCTGTTGGCCTGTTGACAGCGTAGGTCGCGTTTTGCAGCACGATATCAACTTTTAAAACCAATTTGGAACAGCGAACAAGCTGCGCGCGAACCCCCGTCGGCGTAATTAAGCACGTTCAAGTTCCAGTCCCCGTCCTGGTCAGGTACCATGACGTATTCCCACCCCCCTGACTCTACCTGGGGCTCCGACCCGACTCGAGAAACAAAGAATGTTTCAACTTTAATAGGGGGAACGGTATATTATGTGATGCGACCTAAATAAACCAATAAACGACACGGCCTATTCGTTTCAGGCAAAATTCCGAGGCCATTGTCAATAAACAAATCAATTCACCGAAAACAAAAGCCAGGTGAGGGTGGGACGGTTCCGCCGGAGCTATTTTCTGTTGGACTCTAGCGCAAGTTCATTTGACTTAAGCCGTTCAAATGAGGCACAGAAACGCTTTGGGACACTGAAAAGTAGTTTAATCGTATCTATGGTGTCGGTTAAAGATATTATCCGCGGAGTTACCTTGCTTTGGAGAGTGGGAAAAACAAAAAATACTTACCGTGCGGTTCGACCGTCGCTTTTTAGACCCGCGCAGGAACATGGTGTCAGACGAAGGTTCAAAAATATGTTTTTTCCCCCAAGTGTAAGTATCGGAAACGCCAACCGGTAAAGTCGAGCAACGTACTCCGTGTTTAACTACATGCTGCTCCCGACGTACTACCACGGACTCCTCATTCCGTCTTTACTTAGGACTTTTGCATCATTTCTGAATCCCGAAGTAGAAAGTTAGCCTGACTTAAAACCTACTTCCGGTTTTACTTCAAATTACAGCAGTCTTCCCTTAACTTTTTTCTTTTACATATCCTAAACAAAATAAAAACCATATCGGTGGAAACAATTCTGTTCAATAAAACTAAATGACTTCATTTGGTGGAGTATTTACAAGAAAAATTACTTGACTTCAAATAAATGTTTTCTTACTTTTATTTTGTATGCGTTAGAAATGTAACTTTCCCCTCTTGTTTCTCTTCCAAAAAACAAACAAAAAAACAGTAAAAATACATACCAACAACTAAATAAAAGGTAGACCTCAACAGCTAACTATCCCAAAGTGTGGCCTATAACGACACCAAGACAACAACTAGCTGGATGCCAACACAAAGTTGGGTATCAACACAATTCTGCTCCTTAGTCCACATATAATTTTAGATTTTGGGGAGAAGCAAAACTCACAATGCATTTCAAATGATTTTCAACACACACACAAAAAAATAATAATTTGACAAGTTTTGTTTGGCCAGAGTTATTATAATCAAGGTATCCTGGGAAATAGTTTTGATAGCAGCTGGCATAACCCCAAACAAGGGATTATCATTCCACTGCAGGGCTTTAAAATAACATGAGTCCTTATTACAGCTGAAAGGCACAGCTCGAAATGAAGGCCCCTCCTTCATGATTTTCATTCCTTCTGATTTTACCCTTTCCTGTCCCAGTGGCCCATATGCAAAGACCTAGTTGCAGTTTAGCAGATCAGGTGAATAAATAGCAGACTGCTGTCACCTAGTGGGCATAAGAAGGAGACTTTTTTTTTTTTTTTTTAAACATTAAGTTGATGGAACCTGAAAGATTAATGGACAAGGCAAGCTACAAAATGCACATTTTCTTAGTAACAATGGCTTTATTTATCCGATTTGAATTTTGAAATGACAAACAGCAAAATCTCAGAGCAACTTTGAATGAAATCAAAATCGATCAAGGCACAAAGTTTTACCCCAAATAATTATGAAAAGGTTGGACACAACTGCGGCAAATAATGTTAAAAACGTATCAGTCATAAGAATTGATCTTACTTATTTTCTGTGAGTTTTAATCTCTTATCAAAAGCGCACTTCTGCATAAAAAAAACTTTCTCCTGCTCTTTACTATTGGGCAGTATGACGTATAAACAGGGAATTAAAATAAAACAAAAACTCACAGGAGTAAGAAAAAAATATATCAACCTGAGAAACAATCAAAAAGACAGTTAAGGGTAGAAGATGACACTGGAATTTGTGTGATTAAGGATTATCGGAGGGTCCTAAAGATACTCAAATAACTCTATTAGTACAAAAACCACCAGAAAAAAGGTGATAAATAATAGCAGACCATATCAAGTTTTTTAAAACAAAGAGCAACCAATGGGTGTTTTCAGTTAAACTTTAAGGCACCGTATCACATAGGGATTGTTATTGAACATTTCAACAAGAATAAAATGTATAACCAACTGAAAATAAGCTCAAAAAGAGCATAATTATGACATTAAATAAACCCTAAAGCAAACATCTTTGTATTAGTTACTTTAGAAGTCCAAATAACACAGTTATTATTCACTACAGCTGTCCAATAACGATAAACAAGTGTATTAGACAAACTCCTTGATGACACCTGAAGTCTTGAACTGCCCATTATTGGCATATTTCCCTTTTTTTGGTCAGTGATCTATAGTTTAGTGAAAAAGGTTGGGGTGGGTGGGTCTTCACGTAGAAGATGGGCAAGCACAGATGTACAGCACCACCCACTTTGGCTATGTCATCCTCTCAGGCAGGGCCTTAACATACATCTCATTTGTTCATATCAAAGAGTTGCAACAATAAAACTGTGACCTGTTCCTTTCACTGTCCATCGTCTTCACTGACCCGCTCTTCAGCTAACGTATGCAATATGTTTCTGTCTTTGTGTCCCTGCAGCAATCTTGATGCAGGTAAGAGGAGAAGAGTGTTTAAACTCTGTCATCTGTCGGGAATACAAAGAGACAAATCAAGCCACCACTGCCACACAAAGGAAGAAGAAAAAAAAAAAACACATTTGAGTCAGGAAATACACAAAGTGCCCTCACCAGTGGAAGCTGCCATGTGCTGCCTGGAACTCCTAATTTGCAGATAGATGGTGTAGGTGTCATATGCAAACAGCAGGCCTGCAATCAAACCAAAAACCTGTGGAAAATATGAAAATCATTGCTTCAATAATAAACGATAAACACAATTTACTTGATATATCTGAAAAAAAAGCATATAAAAACCTCTAGTAATGCTCTAAAGCAGTGTTTCCTAACCCTGACCTTCTGGGCCCACAGACCTGCATGCTTTTCCATTTTGCCCAGCTCGTGCACATCTCATTCAAATGAATATCTTTATCAGCCTTCTGCAGGCCTGACCAGCCGATCCACTTATTTGAATCAGGTGTGCTGGACCTGGGACTCGGTGAAAGAATGCAGGACCGTTTCCATCTTTCTGGGTTTAGAACCCGTAACGCATTCAATTATGACAAAGCTGCATTCCTGTGAGGCAACTATTATCCCTACTGGCAGTTGCATTTGCAATCTTTGGGTAACTTATAACACATTTCATTCATCGCTCAGCACTGTCGCCGTGCCGCAGCAGAACTCCCCGGGCTCAGGTTTGGGTGCCCACAGAAGAAAATGCTTGGGGGATGAGTGTGATTTTAGGGAAGTGCAGACATGTTTCGCGGAGACGGTGGTGAAAGCAATTCACTGGTGACAAACAGGTGCAGGATTGTGTGGTCAAGTCTTTTTCTTTTTAGCGCACACTCTAATTTTAACACCTCCTCCGTCCCTCAGGCTACTAACACCTTTTTCAAACTTAACACACTGACTCATTGCAACTCAACACCGACAGAGTTTAGGAAATGAGTGATGTGGTTCACTAATGGTAACAGTTGTCAAGGGGAATAATAAAGCTGGCACATAGGTTCAAAGTTTCAGATTAAAGTTGGATCTCCGGTTGAGTCATCGGGCCTTATCTTACCCCACCCGCGATCCGCGCTCCGTCCCCTGCTCCACCGATGACGCATATGAGAGAAGTGATGATGTAAAGAAAAGCGCCGATGATGGCGCGGAAAAAATCCTACACAGAAAGAGAAGAAGGCAGGACATGAAGGGCCAGGGAACAGAGGGTGGGCCGGAGCGCCTCAGTGTACAGAACTCACACTCCAGACCCAGTTGACCACTTGGATCTGCTTGTCCATCTCCATCATGAAGATGCCAAAGAAGATCATGGCGAAGACCATCTCGCAGATGGCGACGGCGGAGTAGCCCCCGTACAGAGACGCAGCATAGCAGATGAGGATGATAAAACTGAGGACCTAAGAGAGATATGAGGACAAAAAGAGATACTAATGACAGAATGATCGATGTTAATTTGGGACAACACCATCTAAACAGCTCAACAGTTTAGACAGCGATTAGGACAGGCATGGCATCTCATCCTAACAGATAATAATCTGTGTCCATTGAACTGTCAGAGTGGGTAGACAGTAAATCACTCCAAACAAAGCCGCCATTATGCCGAGTCTGTCTCTTGACTCATTCTAAGTCAACATTTTTCAGAGAAAAAAATATTTATCCACACAAAGTTCTTTTAGAGTTAATGGATTATAATGGACTATTTTAGTAGGTCCATGGCTCTCAGCTTAGATTTACAGCGAGTGTTTGTTCCCTTTTATTTTCCCTTATGTGTAAAATAAATAAATACAAAATTAGCATGCATTCTTCTCAGTCCAGTGAAATTCCACAAATGCAAAAAATAAATAAATAAAGCTGCTTATGGCTCACTATAAGTCTTTTTTTTTTTTAACATAATATGCCTATTGTTGGTGCTGTCCAGCTGTGTAGGCAGATTCTTTCACACAAACACCATGACAACTGAAGGAGTGGAGGCTTGAATTAGTTCCAAGTCCTAAAAGCTCTAAGAAGTAAACCAATAAATTACTGACACAAGTTGCATTTTATCTGTTCTGTCTTTGCTTTAGTTTTTTTTTTTTTGCCATTTCGAGCAACTGGTGTCTGCAGAGAGCGAGCAGCCGTAACAGTTTGTGTTGCCTGTAAAGAAAACTATGCACTGAGGTAAACAGTAACCGTGTTTCGTTTTTTTTTTAAACAGAATGGGTTTTCCCCTTCCCCTAATCAGACTACATTCATGGCTGCTGTTTTCAGTCAATGAGAAATGGCTTCTTCTAATGTAACGTACAAAAAACCATCACGCAAAGCACCACTTTTCTGATAAATCCCTCATTTTGCATGCTGGAGCTTCAAAATGTTTTTTCAAATTTGGTGCCGTGCCACAGTAAGTGCTATCTGGAGACAATGTCAAATAGCTCTGCAGATGGAGACCCAAAAAAATCACTCTGATCTGTGTTTGATTAAAGAAAAACTAAAAACACATAATGTACATTGAAAAGTTTTATTCTGAGACACAGACACCTCCCTGTGGAGTATCAAATCACTGCTGCCTACATGATACACGCACGACTAGACAGACTCGACGCCAGCCCTACATCTGCCACTGCGGCCCACCCCCCCCCCCCCCATGCAGCCCACCCTCCCCTCCCAAGCAGCCCACACCCAGCTAGCAAGTCAGATGCCTCAGTGGTTCATGTGTTCCTGAGACTGGCACAGGCTGCCTCTGTAGGGCAGAGAGGAGGACCCAGACAAAGCGAGCTCTGTGCAGAGCAGAGCCGGCTGCTCTGAGGCCAGTGGCTACAGAAGAGGGCCGTCACACACAGAAACACCCGCTGCACAAGAGCCCCCCACCACACGCACAACAAGAAAAGCTCTGATGTTGACACCTTTATGTTTGACCTCATAAAGATAGATCTGTTTGCATGAGGCCACTTTAAAAGATCCCAGCAGGATCTATTCACATCAGAGCTGCTTTTTGAATATTGACTAGAGAGGGGTATTTATTTGGGAACAGTTGGCTAATTATAGGCAGCAGCAGCAGCGATGTAAGAGCCAAGAACCATTTCATGGTGCCGAGACACACCAAACAGCAACGGTTGCTAGGGAAGTCCCTCACGTTTGAGCCCCCCCCCCTTCCCCAAAACACGGAAATCACGAGGACTGAGCATTCTTTCATCACCCTGCTTTCCCTCTTTCACTTAGGACCAGTCTCCATTCTGCACCCCTATTGACTCGCATTATCGTGGCTAATGGACTCCACAGGTTTGAGAAATGACATTTAAAGAAGAACCTTCGGGTGAGCAGGCTGCTCGGTGCACGATTTTCCCCTCATCCATCCCCACAGGCCACAACACACCAGAATTGGCGCTGCATGGGTGTGTTACACACACGCTGCCCAGCAACTTTAATCACACACCAGCCCGGTCATGTCTATGAAAGGCAGGGAGAAAGGAAAATATGAATACCGCCGTCAGAATTTCGCTTTACCGGCTGCAAGACTTCAGCAACACCGACTGCCGGGTTAAATATCCCATCAAATGGGAAATGACCCTAATGAGAAGTAATGACGTGCATCTTCCTGTCTCTCTCCCACAGCCCTCTGCCTGACTTCACAACTATTTCAAAACTTCAACATCACTGATGACTTCCTTTGGATTTGATCAAGTTCCAGTTAAGAGCGAGCAGAGGAAATGACAAACTATGGAGAGCACCCGGGGAAGCTGGGAGCTCTCCTTTAATGGCACGGCAGCTGTGTGCGCAAAGCAGTTTGTGCATACTTTGTTCCCAGGACTGAACTTCACACCAGTCTGGAATTTCCATTACTTCAAGAGAGAGAGAGAAGAAGAAGAAAGAAAGAAAAAAACAAACAACTTTACAGTGGGTGGACCACTGACCGGCTTTCTAATGGGCATGTTGAGTTAAAAGAACCGGGCCTTTTCAGTCAGTAACGCAGAGTTTTCCTTGAGGATGAAAATGTAAAGTTCTGTGTAGCGGGTTGGGTTACAACACTCAGATGGACGTGATCAACGAGAAACGTTGCAAATTCAAAGTAAAGGCAAAAGTACCAAGTCATTTCCTGAGGAAAAGACCAAAAAATTAGATTTAATTATGTACTTAGTGACGTGAGTGCTAATGTAGTTCTCTGTGGAAGAATGTTGGAGCCCTTAGGAGGCTCAAATCATCACATCTTTGTAGATGATTATAGGGTTTGTCCCTAAACTTTGTGAACCCGGATAATCTTTAATAGAGGCGTGTAAAGAAAGAAGAACAAAAGTCACTGTGCACTATTTGGATAAGGAGACTTAGTTACCGTGCTCTTAACCACCGAAAAGCAGAATTGATATATGCAAAACATGAAGGCCGCACGCTTGTGTGAAATGCAAACAAAAGCATTCATGTGAAAACGGTAGTCAAAACTATGAAATAAGTGTTTCTGGACAGGAAGTGGTGTATTGCCATCTCATCAGGGTTTCTTGCTCTACCAACTTCCACTTTTCCGCATATATTCCACTTTAAATGGAGCCCGTTGCAAAGCTCAGAGTGCAGGAAACTGCCTTAATAGGGCTTTGGTACAAGTAGGAATGCCTCTTCCTCGCGTTTTCACCGCTTGTGGCCTGTCAAAAGGCGCTTGGCAAGTCTTACCACATGTGACCTCCCGTTTGCCGCTAACGCTCAGCATTTGGCTCTTTGGTGCCAAATGTGAAAACAGCGAAGCGCAAGTGACAGGTGGGAATCCTTAACCCTTGCAAAAAATCCCTCAACCTCCTACTCCCCCCCCCCCACTCAGATCCACATGCCTGTCATTCCACGACCAGGCTGCGCTCTGGAAGCGGGCAGATAATGCAGCGCATTTATGACTGAAACAGACTCCAGGAGGCGGATCGGATATCTTTTGCCATTTCACCAAAGCGTAAAAATCAATAGGGCACATTAACTCAATCATATTCTATGAAATATTCATCCGCAGCAGGCAAAACACACCGGACACATTAGATCGAGCTTGGCAAATAGTTCACAACTTCCGAGGCCTAGTGGTAAACATTTCCCCTCCACTCACTATTTCTGCCGCGAGGATGAAGCCTTTCTGGGTCTTCACGTAAGCCTTCAGCTTCTCCAGGCAGTTCGCTGCGGGGCTGGACGTTGTGGTATCAGCCATTCTGGAAAAAAAAAAGAAAAAGAAAGCGACTCACTGTGCTGGCAGCAGGTTGCGTTCAAGGCCCGCAGGTCGAAAAACCGACGCGTAAAACGTCTGATATCTGGTGCGCGATTTAGAAAAACAAACAGTATCCTCGGAATAACAGCATCCGCTTTTTAAATCCGAGCGCTGCTCCGGTACAAAAGTGAACGGAGAAAAGAGAAAAGTTTCTTTTGCCTTTTTCCACTTCACAGTTTTCCACTTCACCTTGCAGCGCGGCTGAATGAATCACCTCCTCCGTTCAGCGGTCTGGGTGGAAATGAGCGCTGTGTGAGGGGGGGGGAGGCGGCCAAGGAGCTGACTGAGCCCGAGCGGGGCGTTGGCTCTCACTTTCCCTCATGGGGGAATCACCGTTGACCCGCAGAGACCAGCGTAGCAACATAATAAATCTCTCTCCGTGGTTACGTGGAGTGAATGCGAACTCTTCCGCTCTGATACACTAATGAGTTCGCATTTCCTTAAGTACAAGTCGATTTAAAAGTTCGGACGTGCCATATTTGAAACGTTTCATGCACTAAACAACGAATTAGCTGGTTAAGTGAACATAATCTGGGCTGAAGTCAGTCCCATTAGTGGGAAAAGTGGTTTTAAAAAAAATAAAGACGATCAGTTAATTATATCTAAATGGGTTAAGACGCAGTGGCAGCATGGTGGAGTTTTCTCCAGTTTTTTCCAACTCCAAAACAGACATTTATTTAAAGAAACAGTAAAAATATACTATAGTATTACACCAGTGTATTCACATGAATGAAAACAACAAAAGCAACATTATAAAAGTACTTTCTGAAAACAAAGTATAATTTCATGCTGTGTTCGCCTAGCTAGCCACGTAAAGTTAGCCAAGCCTGGTTGCTCTCCTCTCAAAAGGTATTGCTTTAAGTGACCTTAGTGAATGATTTAATTTCTCTAGCTCCACTTTGTGTCTCTGTCCGATGTTCGACCAGTCAGTAAGCCCACTGTATGGCGGAGGGCTGTAACGTCAGCCCCAAGGTCGCTCCCAGAGCGGGAGGGCGGTGGTATGTAAATCAAGCTGCTTTCACCTGCTGGCAGAAGAGAGGTGCACCGCTTCTTGTATTGAACAGGAGCTACTGCGCATGGGCAACATTTAACGATGTTCAATGGGCTCAGAGGGCGGAAATGCGTCACCAATCAGAAAACGTTGATGTACCTGAACAACTTTACTCATTTATTTACTATTCATCATGAAAATATAAACATGTAAATATGCATAGAATTATCATATATGAATATATGTATAAATTCTTTTTAAAAAAAAACGTCTTAATCAATGCAATTTAGTCAGTGGGGAATGGTGGGGTGGCGGGGTGGCGCCCTCTACTGGCCAGCCACCACTTTTAAGACATAGGCCTATACCATGTGTAAAACAGTGGTGGGTGTAGTTTTTGTGTGAGTAATATAATTTTTGATGAATTTAAGGTCAGTTATCCTTTTCCCTATTACTATTTATGTTCACAAAATGAGTGCGTTCCAATGACTCTGGAACAGGCATGTGAGAGCACAGAGTTATGTCACAGAGGTTGTCTACCCCTGGTCCTGAAATTATTTTTATGATCTACAAATGGTTACGAACGACACAGAGGAAAATGAGAGAGGGGCAGGGTTTCTGACTTTTTTTCATATCAATGATTGCTGTCGCTGCTGCATGCTTACTGCTCAACTGTGACCTCCTATGAGATTCACAACTCAGAGCATACCACTCCGCCTACAGGGTGATGTGCAACTGATAATATTCAGTCAAACTCTCCTGGCAATGCTTTCCACCACGGAGGCTGTGAAATAAACAATGTTTGAGCCAGCATCGCCTACCTCGTACATGCATACGACTGTACTAGGAGTTATGCCACAGTAAACTCTCCATAGTGATTCATGTTCAGAAGAGAGGGCCGGCTGCCCATTGATAACTGTTTTGGAATCTCACCAACTGGTGATAGTGGGTTGTCCTAGAACAGTGCCCATCTTATAAGTAAGGAAGTGCAGGAAGCATACCACCTTGCATCAAGTGGCTATATAAATATATATATATGTGTGTGTGTGTGTGTGTGTGTGTGTGTGTGTGTGATAGTGTGTGTACATACAGTAAATACATGTGTCACACCAGCCTTAATCCTGGCCAATAGCCAGCCTAAAATGATTTCTTGTTTCACTCAAGTCCAATCAAAATAGGGTTTTTTTTAGCACAGTTTGCAGTATAATAGACACATTTAATTCTTAATGTTATGGAAAAACTGACATTTCCTTCCCTCTTATGAAGTTAAAAACACATTTTTACCTTCAACAGAATAATTTCAAGTTTATTTTCGTTTTGTTTCACATGGATCCCATAGAATAAGAATACAGCAGAATTCCGGAGAGTCTTGGATATTTTTTCTTTGTTCTATCATCATCATAAATACTAATATGAATACATCATACACAATAAACACAGCACTATCCAAAGTCTTAGAATGTATCACAAGACATCATTCACCACTAACAACAGAGTATATTTCATTTCAGCATATTTATAAGAGCTACAGTAAAAGAGAATGAAAGACAGAGAGAAAAAACAGAGTTAGGGGATGGGGAAAGGAGAAGAGAAAGCCAATAGCCTCTACACAGCCTGAATCAAAGAACCCTGATTTTTAAAATAAATGATGATCTGTACAGTGGAAAATGGTAAACTGGTAATGGATGAAAAACCTGCTCTGGCGAGAAAAGTGGAAGCAACACTATCAATGAATATACATCTCTTAACATTTGGCAAACATGCTCTTAAATATCCAAACAGTGAACTGGCAGCCGTACAAGTGTATCTTCATCTGATAGAACTAATTATTGCAGCACTTAATTTGTGCTTTAAGTAGAATATAGCAGAGCTGCTGTATATGTGCTGTGCTCTACCCATTATGATGGATCAAATATTCATTTGCCCCTTCCCACAGCTTCAAACCTCAGCGTCTCATATACGATTTTGGATGCTTTGGGGTGTAACGAGTAGGTTGCATGCAGTAAACTGGCTTGCCTTCAGAAAGAGGAGAGTCAAAGAAGTGCTGAGGATGCAGGACAATTATATGCATACGGAGGAACATTTCGAAAAATGCCTCCTTGTAATAATGTGGCATGACCAAGGCTTTCAAAAGCTAACAAACCCTGACTCTTATCTACCTTTTACTGAACGTGAATGTGAGTTTGTACGTCAATGATTATAGTGTGATATAAACATCAGTTAAAAAACTATTTAACTCTGTCTTATAGCTCTCTGGATCACACAAAAAGGCGACTGAAAACAGGATGAGGATCATCGACGAAAAGTGGTGGGATGCCTTTACTTGAATCCAAACTAATAAACAAACACACAACACTAAAACTCTGGTTTCACGGCCTGATTCACAAGTGTAAAAGCACTACAGCGGATTCAGGAACAGCTTAGCAAATATGAAATGCTCACTTATCCTCTTCTCCCTACACACATTCTGAATCTAGACACGCAGAATTTTCACAGAATCACAAGAATTCAACCACTCTTGACAGTGATTTGAGATGGAACACAATATGAATATTAAACAAAACCTCGAACCAATCAACTTAGTACAAACTGTTATCACGATTACAACAAATCACTCTTTCTTTGCCTACATATATATAGATACATCTTTTCACCTTTTGCATTTGAACCTTCTCCCTGATTATGCCCTGCCAATAATATTAATAATGATTTAGAAATAAATTAATAAGATAAGAGAAAAAAATCATGTAAAGACAAAAAGAAAAATAATATTAGATTCTTGCATGAATGAAAAAAAATATGATAGTGGTATGAATGGTTGAAATAAGGGACAATGGTTAAAGGTTAAACCAAGTGAGCTCCTAAACAGAACCAAAAGAAATTCAATTGAATAACTCTGTGCTCAACATTTGTTGTATAACAACTAATATGGAGTGCACAATTATTCAACTGTGTACATATAATCATATATTTATATATATATTTATCAGCATGTTGATATTTACACAGCACAGACAAATACAATCTCCCGAGTTAAATATTACTACAATTTTTTTTTTCTCATAAATGTCTTTCCCCATTACAAGATTTCTCATAAATGTTCATCAATGAATGTTTTGGTATTTGTATTCAAGTTTTTCTCATATAACCAAACAGACAATCCTCTGTTGTCTTCTACTGTTAAATACATCACAAGAATAAACATCATGTTACAGTAAAGACCCCCGCACCCCCCAAAGCCCCCCCCCGCCCCTACATCTTATTCCATGGAAGGTGACCCTTGCCCCCAGCTCCGCGAGTGTATGCCCTCCATGCCTCCCTCAATCCGCCTGCTGACTCACAGATACACAAACAGACAAACAGAGGAGTGTGGAAACGCAGGTGGTGGCTGAAAACTGCACTCCAAAATCGCAAGATCACCCTGAGGGGAGGGAGAGAAAGAAAGAGGCATGGAAAACATGTCAGAACCAGTAAATGCATGACAACAGCAACTTCATGTTATTATTTTGACTTATCCCGAGTCACAAATTTGACTTTTAAAATAGGCCCACTGTGTGTTAGCATAGCAACAGACTCTTGGACAGCAGGAAATGACTATTTACTCCACTGTTACAAGACACCAGAGCTCAGTGTCTTTATTTTCAGCTGGACCAAACTGTATATTTGGTGAGTGAATATCTATATCTGCCACACAGCACAACATCCACTGACACATGCTTTGTGCATGAGTTGAAGGGTGAATGAGAGACAATGTTCACATTTAAATCTAGTTAAAACTTAACTGGGAAGGCTTTTAAAATGTATATACTGGCCTTATCTCTGTGAGATAAGGGCAACACACAAAACTACTACTACAACTATCTGTCATTGAGAATCAAAAAGGCAAAATACTTTGGGGAAATATTACAGAAACATTATTAGAAACATTATTGTAAACGTAACCCATGATGGTGAGGCGCTATGGGCAGACATTTCTGAATCTCATAGGGCAGAGAGCAGAGTTATCTGTCAAATAGAGTATTCTACAAGCTCTGGGCAGCCAAAAAAGCTCTGTGAAGATAGTTTTAAGACTTCTGGGGGTAGTGGAATGCAAAGAGGAAAGAGAGCAAGTGATTGGAGCAGGATAAGATAAAAGAGCTGGCACGGAGCTGTACAAAGGAAAAATAACTGTCCATCCATAACACTGGCCTCTATACTCCACAGATAAATTGTATGCCTTACACTTTTTTCACATAAATTGATACTGATTGCATTATTAATTCTATGTCTACACTAAAACAAATGTCTCATATCAAAACAGTTTTCTTAATTCTGCTTTTTGGTTCAGTTGATGTCCCTCCAGTCCATTCTGTTCATTGAGAAATTCTTCACAATTAACAACAGTCTTTAGATCTATGTTGGTGGCATTGGGAGGAAATGAGACTAAAGAAAATTCTTTCATTTAGGATCAAGGATGCGTTAAGTACTATCTATTCAATGGTTTGCTTTATTCTTATAAAGTCTACAAATGTTTTACACTTTTGCTGGTAAGCTGTCACGGTTAGTACAAAAGGTCTTTTTTTTACCATAGATTTAGTCCCTTAGACTGGTGAAGCTTCAAATTTAGTCTCTGATTCCCCTTTGGGCCATTTACATTGACACGCCGTGGCCTGTTTGGCCATTTGGAAAAATACCAGCCACTGCGGCCAACTTTATGATGTCAAAACCCTCTTCTATGAGATGTCTAAAAAAAAACATGGAATTGGTGGCTGAGATGGACAGAATAGATTTGGTAGAGCTGTAACTAACAACTGCCACATGCATCGTAACAGAAAAAGCCATTTAAGGACATGCGAAGAAGTTATACATCAACTCAAACCGGCTTATCTTGTGCCCCTGAGACACAGGGCCAAGTATTGTGAACTTTGTCCCGTAACTCCTGTTTGAATGAAACATCCGCTAAAATCACTTCCCCTGAGACGGCGCCCATGTTTTTTTCCTACAAATCCGAGAACTTGAGCATGTACTCACCACCCTGCAGCTGGTCTTCGGCAGGGCAGGTTTTTACATTTGATTGGAGAAGGAGGTGGGCTGCTGCTCGTAGCCCTGGTTGTAACCTCCCTCCTCGTAGCCTCCCTGCTGGCCGTATTCAGGCTGATATCCCCCCTGGGAGCCCGCGTAGGGGTCCTGCTGTCCGTATCCTCCCTGCTCGAAGGAGTCAGGAGCGGGCTGCTTCTCTTGTGATGGAACGTAGGTTCCGGCAAACGCGGCCATCAAGCCGGTCTCCTTAAAGACGAACCACAAGTTTCCAATCCACAGGATCAAGTTGATGAATCCGAAAGCCTGCGCAGCAGAAAGGGTTATCAGCGTTTGTTGGTGGTACAGTTCTCATATGAGCCTTTGTTCTGTGTGTGTTTTTCGGTCAGGTGTGTTAGGGACCTACCACAGAGGTGTTGAGGCCGGACACTTTGGGGTCGTAGATCTCACGACAGCGATTTGCTGGTTCGTCACACGCTTCGATTAAATTGATGACCTTCTCTGGGTCAGTGGCTGTTTTCACATCAGAGAGGCCTTTGGCCCAAGCACATGAAGACACCAGCCACATGAAGGCAAACACGCCTGTCACCACTAAGTCCTGGGGATGGACAGCACAACATCTTAGTTACTCCCATTGATTCAAACCTCGCGGCTGATCATTCCTCCCAAAAAACAAAGAAAACAACAACAACAACAACAACAAAAAAAGAACTCACAATGCGGGCCCCTTTGTTGTTTTCGCGGTACTTCTCCAGAATAAAACAATACACAGAGAGGGCTGCCATGGAGTAGAGGAAGGAAAAGACACCGATGGTGACAAAGAACTCAGCTGAAGAGGAGTAGTCCCCGATCAGGAACAAACGTTCCCGGTTCCCTTCCTTACAGGTGGGGGCATCGAAGTAAACCTGATGAAGCCTGATGATGTTGAGAAACATGGGGAAGAGTCAGAAGAGTTTAAGGAGTTGAGAGTCACATGCTAGAAATGTGTGTCGTTATGAACCATACACTGCTTTTCTTAATCATCTCAGGCAAGATGGAGTCTTAGTATAAGTATTGAGGTGGAAGGAAACAAAGTCAATTCACATTAGCATAAGATTGGGGTACCTGCATTTGTGTATTCCCTGTTATTTTAAACTTAATATTTCTTTTTAATGCTCTTTTTCGTGCTATCTTTGGCCTGTTACCAGGAAATATTGGCTCTTGTTCCTGTTGCCTTCTGAGAGTTCAGCTGCTGATGCTCTGCGACACCATCAGAAGTACTTATGACAAGCCCCAAAAACAGCACCCCAAATCATTCAAGGAAGCTTTGTGGTGAGGATTCCGACCACATCTCCCCCCTCACCGCCTTTCCAAATGTTTGTCTACACCCATTCACACAAATAGGGCCGGCTGTGACTAATAGGTAAGGACAGTTGCCTGCCAATGGACCGGTTGGTGGTTCGATCCCCAGCTACACAGTGAGGTGTCTCACTGTCTAAAATGGGGTATGGAGTTCTGAGTCCTGCTTGTGCCAGTCCAAAGCCTGGATTAATGCTAGCCAAACTTACCATGCGAGTCAACGTTGACACGCTGTGCCAAACAACAACCCATTGACATGGTAACCCTATGATTTCCCTTCAGGATTTGAAAAAGTGTCTTCACGCACTTTGAAATAACATCGCTTTTGCTCACACATTTTTGTCCAACCCCTAATTTGTATGGGGTTGAGCATCTTTCTGATGGACACAGTGATGCCAAGAAGGAGGAAACTGGGAATTGAGCTGGTAAACTTCTTATTGTATGATGATTCTATCACCAAAACAACAGCCACCTCTGTTTAGAAGCTGTGATAGATTTACATTAGATATTATTACAACAACAATGTAAACATATGAGGAAATCATATTATTTTCCGATGTGAAATACGCCCCTTTTTATTTGGTTTTCAGTTCTCTGCCTTTTTTGGGAAACTTCCTCACAAATTTAAGGTATTGAGACAGATATCTCTCCTGTGTGTTGTCTGGGAAATATAAGATGCCTGTGCAGCTACATTATAAGTTATATATAACTTATAATATTAACTAATGAATTGGTTAAACTGCAATCTTTATTAGCTGGTGTAATAAGGTGATAGAAAGAATACATCCAAGACAGAAATGGCAGGATTCATTTCCTCTACTTTGGTTCTAAGCAGCCCCAAAGCGAGCCAACTGGGAGTTTTAACTGGCATTAAAATGAGCACATCATACATACCTGAATGGATATTCAAATTCTACTTCTATGCCTAGGTCACTTTCTGATCGGTTTTTACACTCCACGCTCATCTTGAACATGCCGGAGTAGCTGCCACATGTTGAGAAGGCGAAGATTGCAAATATCTGTGGGAAGACAAAAAAAAAGAAGACAAAACAACATTTTAAAACCACAACTTATCCCCAGTCACCCGTGAAAAAAACAAAAAGTTGACATCTACCCATCACTTTTCTCTACGTTGGACTTGTATCAGAGAATCGCAGTCTTGCATTGCATTTTGATAGATGTAAAAATGTAAACAGAGAGCGGCAGGTAGGCTGCAGATGTCCCCCACAACCTGCCATTTCTCAGCCAGGCTCATCGGGATCCACCAATCCTGTGAAGCCGCTAATAGATTCACAGAGAGCGTAAATCAATTCAGCGTTATCGGCTGCCGAGGGAGTAAGGCCCGCACTTGTTGCCATGGTTACCGATGGGGTATGCGTTTTCGGAGGCCGTTTTTTTTGCCATTTCTGGTGCAGTAGTGCTCGTTGCATCCGACCCAAGGTTGCCGGCTGATTCTACTTCATGAGCACAGAGCACCTGTCATCACCTGCTTACAGTCGCATAGAGGGCGCAAACACACACAAGAGGAGACAGCCTCACCCTCTCGCTCACACACACACACACACACACACAGGGGATTAGGCGAGTCAGACTATTTTTACCACACCCTGCCAACACTGCAGGGCAGATCCGATTGGACGGACAATCCAGCTATTAATCTCTGTGAGGTGCTTCACCATCTGTCACAGAATACTCATCTAAAAGCTACTGTAAGGAAACACACTTACACACTCTGGCCCAACCCCTCTTGAAAATGTGTGTGTTCAAATTCACACGTGACATGCCACTTCCTTCTTGGCTTGAGCCGTGTAGTACTGTTGTACTGTGGTGCTTAAAACAGGCTTAAAGGAGTCATCTTTTAGCTAGTGTCTCCAGAGGGATTGTTTTTGCTGGATTTTATACTGAACAATGTCCTTACTGTGATGGCTTCACTCATTAATCTCTTTTGTGGGGTGGGGGTTTTTCCCCCACCTTTTGTTCTACATAAAAAATTGGGTCATTTCCAAAAGGGAGATAGCTTAATTAAATCAACATTTGGTCAAAAGAAAATGGCTGCAAATCAGTCTTTTTCATGCTGTATTTGTTGCTTAAACTCAAACACCACCAAAAGGATTAAATCCTGCAGCAGCCATGCAAATTATTCAGAAGACAGAGCGTCCGAAACTGCAGCATCAGCACAAACCTTCACACAGACACCAGCGTGGCGTTCTAATACTACAACTTAAATATAACCACACTCAGTCTGTTTGGAATAGACTAACTGTTTTGACGATTAAGGTTTTAGTCATCCCAAAACATTGGTAGATGCTTTAAGTACTCCATTGTCTGTTTGAACCAGAAACAGATATCAGACCAACAAAGATTGAATCTTCACTGGTTTGCTTGGCCTTGAAAAGATTTTCTTTCTCTTTCAAGGGAATACATGAAAATCCCATCTGGATTACAAACGGAAAAGAAAATACCTCAGTGCGCTTTACTTCAATCTGCAAAGTGTTAGGACAATCTGAATTATACATGTATAAACAAGATAACCAAATGAGGCAGCGGCTTTATTTATTTTTGATTTAAGCATTTAAAGCTCCAAGACTGAGAAAATCATTTGGTGAAACGCAATATGTCAACCATTTCATGCATGAATTCTGATCATTTCAAAGTGTTTTTGATTTTCTTAAGGCATAAAAAAGTAGGTGATTTTTGTTGTTGTAGATTATGTGTTTGTTCAAGGATTTTTCCAGATGTGTACTTAAGTGGACAGGATATGTTTGAAGACGTCCAACTGATGAAATACTGTATGTTACAATGTAAACATATTTTGACATTTGTTAACAGAATGCATGAACATAAACTATATTCACACATGGATGGTGCATGATGCACCAGTTTCCATTTCAGTGGCCTATGTGCATTTAATACATAAAAAAACATATTTACGCAAGAAAATGGTTTTTAAATAGCTGTCCACTGTAGTGGCAGCTATCCATGAAAGGGTTCATTCATTTGATCATATAAATGTTTTCAGTCAGACTCTAAATTGCCTTTAGGAAGGAACTTGTACATGTGTTGTTGTTCGTCTATATTCGGAAGAATCATTGTAGACAATGTACAAATGCATGTCATTATAAAAGTCCATCAATCATACTATTTTCATAAACTCTTTAATAAGACTTTATCCCAATATATGATAATAAGCTTCTAACATAACAACTAGTGTCATGTAGAAGTGATTGGTTACTTGCTTTTCAAACATATTTTCTGCATTTTAAATGGTCTTCACAAACTCCAATCATTGCTTGGAAAGAGTTAAGATTTTTTTGTGTGTTGAAATCTGAAACCTGGCCAATAAGTGACACTACATGGAAATACAACTTTTTATGTAAACAATCGTGCCTACACAATTTTTTGAAAGATTTAACCTCGAGGATTTGTTAGCCATCTTAGAGGTGGGTAGCTTAAAGGTCACCACTGTTGTGTGTTGGCACCGAACACACATAAAATAAGATGGCAAAAAAAACAAACTTTGCTGTCAAATCTCCACATTCAAACATGACTAAGCATCAGTAACATCATATATAGAGTTCTACAGAGTATTCAGCCTCAGTGAGTGTTTATGTTGGTAGATCGGTTTGGATAAGTCTGTAGTTACAAGGCTAAGCCTTTTTGTGGATAGATACATTAAACTTTACATAAATTCATAAATACATATATAAATACACACACCCACACCCACACACACATATACATATTTGTATATATATGGCAAACTGTGGATTATCTTTTATTGTCTGCTCCTTTCTTGGACTGTACACGGTTTTAAACAAATCCCCACAGAGAACTCTAACAGCTACCAGCTGGACCAACTGCTGGCCCTAAAACTAAAACTGTGCTGTTGGGTTGGATAAAAACTAAATACTGGCTGCTCGGGCTGAATCCAGAGGGGGAGGGGCATTGTACAATTTAAACCCGTCATTGCAGAGTGATAGAGGAGTAAAGTAAGGGCGGAACAGAGGGAGGAGTGGAGATGTCAGACTGAGCAGAGAGACAGTGCCATGGTAACGCTACTGCTAGCGTCAACCACGACATGGAGGCTGGTTTCTGCTCCTCCTGGCATGCTGGATGGGTGTCAGCTATTCTGTGCCGGGAAGATATACACGCCTTCACTCTCTGACTCCAACGATCTGTCGGCCACTGCTGTTCTCACGCGTTCTGAATTCTTCCGTCTCCTTCTCTCAGCTCGGCCGATTTGCACTCGACAATAACAACAGAAAGCACCAGTAATATCAAAGCCGTTGTGTGTATGAAGCTAAAACGTGAAATCTGTCAACACAGCAACCAAAAGACCAAGAATACCTACCAAATACTGTTTTTTTTTATGTGCACACACAGTATTAGCTAAAACTGTGCACTGAAAGTGCACTGGGAAGTAACCCATTTATGTATGAAAAGACATGCTAAGATGTGAAAAATACAAAGCAGCAAACAAAAGCCCTCTCCAGAGGCCCTGGAGAGATAACAGCACAATGTGTCTGAACAGTGAACCCCCCCCGAGCGACAGCGGCATCAACAATCTTTTACTACACATTAAGGATTCTGCCCCAGCGAACAAAGCTGCTACTTTGTGTTTACGCAAACGGCCTTTTTGGGACTGCTGAAAATGAGTCAGAGCAGAACTGTGAATGCAGATGAGATTCCACACGGCGGCCGCTCGCCTTCCCCGCCGCTGAACTCTGGCTGAGCTGTATTTGGAAACTCAATGTCTTTCAACATCCATCAAACTTAAGCTTTTGTCAGCAAGATTCGCCGGAGGGAGAGAAAAGATGGGGGTTCGGTTAGGGAGGCGGGAGGACAAAGACTCACGCATACCACGCATACACCGTGTTTTAATCTCCAACCTCACGCTAAGTGTGCTTGGAAAGCACACCTTCTCAGCCCCTTTGCACTTTACACTTCAACTTCTGATAGTTCTAATCTCGTAAACACGAGGCCGTCTCTGGGGCTGCTGTCTGTTTTGTCTTTAATGCATTAGCATCTCTTTCTACTGGATCCTGCCGAGGAATCTGGTGGAAATACTTGAGAGGTTGGACTCTTTTCTCTCCCCTCCTGAGAGCCCTGCTGATGCGTGCCCATATTAAAGCAGGCGGATGGGCAGCTCCTCCCCTACGCATGATTCATGTGCCCCGGCCTCCCCGGCGCGGCCGCTGATTGGTGCTGGGACGGCAGTGACCCAGGGAGGTGTCGGCACACTCACACCGCTCCAGGGAAGGGCTACGGAGTCATGCGGCGCACGCACGCCCCCCCCCCCCTGAACGTTCTCAGCCATATCTGCAGCGCCCAATTAAGAGCGTGGAGCCCCGACCACGCCGCTTTGGCACAGATCTTTACATCTGGGTTGTATTACGGGGGTTCTCCATGCGTGGCTGTGGTGAGGAGTTATGGGGCTCATACACAGGTGGGGCATCCCCTGCTCAATTCCACTAGAAGAAGGGAGTATTATTTTTAAAAATCTACACAATACCTACACGCTCATATTTCCTGATTAGCAGTTGAAGGCTATTACAGCTGTAACTAAAATTCCGAGGTGACTTTCTATCGTATAGAAATGAATATTGTATATATAATATTGTATAAAATATCCTTCAACATAACAGAACATAACAGCAGGGGTTGCATGGGTAATTAGGAGCACTACTCCCATAACTCCACCAGCTGTGGGCAGGGAAAAAAAAAAACTGCAATAGAGCAGCAGTGCTGTCAACCCTGCAGCATCTTCTCTCTGAGTATCCTGCTGCTGATGGAGGACAAATATTGTGGAAGACAATACATCATACGACTGACTACAGACCCTCTGGAATAAGCTCCACCAAGCAGCTGTGGGAGGGACATTTCTTGTCATTGTCTCATTCATTGTGAAATGTTCGGCCACCCAGACCCCGTTTATGTGCCAGTTGATGAAACAGAATAGCAAATCAATCAGAAAATCATTGCAATGGAGACACTGTTCAAATGGGGAGTTTGATATTATTGCTTGGAAAATTGAATGAACAGATCTCCAATAGGAATCATTCTGTGAACGGCACAGAAACACAAATCAGCCTTTGTTGCTCATGGCTCCTTAATTCTGTTGACCTGGCTGTCAAATTAGGCTTTAATCATCCAAAAGGAAGCAACTGAATGTTTGTTTTGCAGCTGCTTTGTGCTGAGGAGCTTTAAAGTGACATCTGTACAGGCATGCAGAAGTCGTGCCCTCTTATAAAGGACTCACTCTGCTATTATTCCATGTCTCTGCCAGCTGACACAGTGCTACTACGATAATTATGCAACGCATCCCGCCGGTGTCTCCGTCTCCGGCTCAGCCCCGCCGGGGCGTCATCATCACAACATCAGGATGTAAGCGGCCTCAGCCATTGGCTGAGCATGCCTCCACCGGACACATTTAAGGTAAGGACACACACCAAAGATACAGGAAACCTGACAGCAAACCCACTCCCCATAGAAGGGGAAGCACACAGACAGTTTTCTGAGAGTGAACACTCACATCTGCTATGCAGATTTATGCCACCTGACAGACAGGGGATCAAATATCTCTCAGCTAACCAAGGTTTTTACCGTCAAACAGCAAATATTCACAAATCTTCTCACAGTCACCATGAAATATATAGTGAAACCAGGAACGTAGGGCACTTACCCATTGTAGAATCTTTATAAATCCCAGTGGTTGTTTGATTACCGTGAACTGCCCTTGGGCCACCAGCTGTCAACAAAAACAAACCAGAAATCAGGAAATGTGGCGTTTTTGGCGTTTCGGCTAATTTTTGGCACCCAGGGAGAACTCCCTGCATCTAAAGCACGATGATGTTCATGCCATGATGTACACATTAAACACAAACACACAAAAACATCAGCATAATGTGGCTTTAGTCTCTCTGCCTGGAGGCATCTGAAGGTGTTTGTTATACGGAGCTGCAAACGTTCCAGTTAATAACGTGAGTCACGAGCCTCATCCTGAGACTACGAAATGGTGTATGAAGCCAGTGGAGTAATGTTGACATTGCTTTCCAAGGCTAGTGTGTATATATATATGTGTGTGTGTGCGCATGTGCGTGTGTGTGTTTATGAGAGAGAGATCTCCTCTCAGCATTACAATTACACAAAGCTGATTAACGGTCTGCCTCTGCCCTCTTCGTTGCACGACCAGCAGCAGCAGTCATTCTCTTCATCTGTAGGGAAAAAACCCTGCAGAATCCGCGTTTATTGGTGGAGAGGAGGATGCACTCGCGCGCAGGTGAATGCGGCACCGCAAAAAGAAGGCGGCGTGTCCCTGTTTGCATCGATAAATGGCCGCAGCAGCAGCTACACTCTCATCCTCATCGCGTCTCTGTTCGGGCAGAGCTGTGGATGCCAAACATCCGAATTAAACGGGTGACGCACGCGTCGATAATAATGTTTTGAAAGAGAAAAAAAAAAATCCCGCTCAGGCCCGTCTCACAGCTTGAAACCCGCCTGTTTCCCAGGAAAATTCTGAGAGGCTTTTGTCACAAACCCTTCATCTCTCCGGGAGACGGGCTGCTGCTGCTGGGGATGCGGGAGCGTCCGGCCTATACTGCGGCCGGACCTCGGGGAGGTGTTATCAACCCCATCCTCTTCTCCTCATCTTTAGGGAGAGGGATCTAAATAAACGAGGCCTCCAGAGGCAGCGTCGTCTCTTCCCTGTGCTGTGTGACATTGCCGCAGCAGCCTCTTGACATCCTACACACACTGGGATCGGGATTCGGGCCGCTCTGTCACATCTACCGCAGCATCCGCCGATTTCCACCGCCTCCCCCCCCCACACCAAGCCCAGGGAAAAAAATGCATTTCTACTCATGTGCAAACGAATATTTTTTATTCCCAGTGTGCAAAAAACCGCTACACCTGAGGTCGGAGAATATCTGGTCCAAAAAAAAATAATTAAAAATTCGGAATAGCCTTACTGAAGATGCTCAATAAATTCAAGCGAGTCGTGATCAATGAAACGCCAATTCCGAAAGAGAGAAAACACAAATCTAACGGAATGATTTCCTCCCCCAAAAGCCTTACCTGGTTTACAACATCCATCTTGGCCGCTTACTCGCTGATAAGAGGATCAGAGGGGCGGAAGAGGGAGGCTTCTTATCCGGAACAGCCCAGGGGGGGGAGGAAGCCGCTCTCCTGGAAGAGCCCGGGCGCTGCGTCACGAGCCGGGTCGGGCGCGCTGACGTCGGTGCGCGCTGACGTCAGAGGAGTCGCGCGTATACTCGGAGTAGCGGCGAGCCGAGCCGTGTGTCCAATCGCAGCGCCGCTTTATTCCCAGGCAGCAGAGGCTGCCCGGAGGCCTTATGGTGGGGAGGGGAGCGCATGGAGACTGCTCAGGCTCCGGCAGACGGAGGGACCGGAGCGGGAGGGGGGAGGAACGGGGGAGGAACGGGGGTCGGTGGAGGTCCGTCACGCGCTGCGGGCCGCAAACAGGCCGCACGTTCACCTGCCATCAGCTGTGCGTCCACAGGAGACGCCTTTTTTGGGGGGTTGTTTTTTAATTTTTAATGGTGTACTCACCACTCTGCTGGGGGATGTTTATATGCAGGTTGCAGAAAAATGCACATTGCAATGCTGACTGTGTCCCAATGCTTACAACTATATCATATGTGATAGTAAAATAACTTAGCGGCTTGTAGGACCACGTTTGACATTTAGAAGTGTTTTTGTTTTGTTTATCATTGCAACACAATCCTTTACCGGTGTAATAAACTTAAAAAAACATTTTCAAATTTAAAATGTATTCATCACTCTTAACATTGCTTTCAAATGGGCCATAAACATATGACATGCCGTGGGAACAAAGGAGTAAGAGCAAATTGATCCGATAGATTTCGACACAAAACAACTTTTATTTGAACTGGAAAATCTATCAATAAATTCACCACCTGGCCGTTGGCTCCCCCATCTTTTGGATGCCTCTGCAGGGCTCACAGGACGGACATTTGGGCTGTTATCAGTGATGGCTCACGCCTCTGAGAGGGCCTGAAGTAGAGACGCAGAGCTGGAGGGACCTGGCCGAGCTGTGGAGCCCGCTGACCGAAGGTGATTGGTTTGAGCAGGTCGGATCACATTGGCTGAAAGCTGAGGAAAAGACCTACGCAACGAGGTATGACGTGCCTGGGTGCGATCCCCAGAAATCCCCAGTAGAAAAAAACTTTCCTTGCTCCACGGATTGAAATCCAGCTATATGAGGGGGGAAGAAAATAGTAAAAGAACAACAACTTTATGATGACAATGTCTCAAAAATGAAGGGGACCCAGGTGACTTGTAACTGTCAATGTTTACTATACAAAAAAAAGAGAAGTGATTACGTTTGACCCCTAAAGTGGGAGTTGCACATGCTGAATTGCATTTCTTGAGCCTCCAGTCTCTCTAAAAGGAAGTTAGTTTGAGATTCTGTCTAGAACTAGGAATATCCTGTTTCAAAATGATTTTAAGAAACCTCTGGGCTCGACAGTTTTCATTTCCGTTCATCTGGATGTCCCAAGAACTCCCTGAAAAGCTGACAGCTAACTCAAACGGCTCCGGGTGCACCTCATATTTCTTCAATTTTATCATCTCTAAAACATTCATTTCACAAGTTTTGCCTTATGTTTTAAGATGTCCAAGCACCATATTGTTCAACTGGAGGGCCATCTTCTCAGGTTTACTTCTGATTCCTAAACAATTTAAACTTTTAGGCTCCGTTTTGGTGGCTCTTTTCAAGTTCAGGAAGATGACCCACTTCTTCGATGACCCACAATAAAACATCGACTTTGGTTAAAATTGTTTTTCTTAGACAGCCCTGTTTCATTTGCTCTCAGTGCATTTAGATCCTAAAACTTTGTCATCTGATGGTGGCTCTTCCTCTCTGTCTCTCTCTGCAGGTATCTTCGTTTCAAACGGACGGCTGTAAAAGAATGGGAAAAAAACAAACGGCTCCCCGTTTTAAGCATTTTAAACTGTCCTTAAAAGTCAGCCTAATGTGTTCAACATATGTGATAGCGGGGCCTGTAATACAATATAGCATAAGAAGTGCTTGAGTGTGTGTGTAAATGAAGCTTGTAGTATAAAACTGTTATGTAAAAAGAGCCTATTTAGCATTTCTGACACTTCATCACTGCTTACTGGCAGTCATTTGGTTGAACCTTTGTCTGAACTCAAATAGAAATAGGGAACCACTTTTTAATCTGCATTTACCAAAACGTAAGCTCTCTCTTTCATAACAAAGCTTAGAGGCATCACATTGCAACAAAATCTCTAAACCACAAACAAGTGCGGTTCCTTGTTTTGCATGGACTGTTTCTTTAAAGAAGGGAAGTGAAACCCAGATGTTGCCCATATGTCGCTTCATTAATGCTGATTATATAATTGATGGATTAGATTTTAATGTGGTTTTTTAAATAAGCAAAAAAAAACAAACAAACAAAACTTTTGAGGTGAGGCTCACCGTGTGGAACGAGCTGTAAACTGTTCAATATTGGAAATGTATGAGAAAAGATATTTTATTGATGCACACTTTACAGTCTCCCCATCCCTACAGTCTCATTCATCAGAGAAAAAACCAACCCCAAAATATTTTAGACATTTCTGCTACAAGTTTGCACTTTGACTCTTCGAGAATATTTAATTCTGTTTAAATATTTTTGTAAAATATTTGAAGTTGCCGGACATTACCAGCTCAGTTTTAAGATGTTACACCTGATCGACATGCAGTGGCTATACATGTTCTCCTTTTACAGATTATTTGTCATAACTGCCACTGAGCACGCAGGCGTTAAAGTGATGTCCCTTCAAGTACGGCACAAAATGAGAGTACAATGGGGAAGAAATACGTGATCCTTTGTCATAGCGAGGCTAAGAGCCGCAGTTTGCCACAGACACTGGCAGAAACTTCTGTCTACCACAAAGTCCTCACCACTTCAGATGGAGTCCCAATCAGCGTGCATGGTTTGGCATTCAAAAACAAATTGCATCCCCTCAGTTTAATGTATGAAATCGTATAAAAGCGTCTCCCTCGCAGCCAATGTGAACACACCTCCCATCAAAGTTTTCGATTCTCCTCACTCCTGAACATCCGGTCCCACGTCCTTATTTCAGGTTCGCCGATCTCAGTAGGAGATCACGCAGTTCATTTCGTCGGCCAGCTCTTCCTCGAAGCGTGAGAGCGACTGACTGGTTCCGCGCGCGATCAGGTCGGCAGCAGCGTTCTCCATCTCATCCAGGCTCATGCGGCAGGCCTCGGCTATCTCCCGTTTGGCAAAGGTCACAAACTTTGGGTCCCGGGCGTAGATACCTAGACCCTCGGAGATCAAGATCTGTTGTCGGGGCGGAAACAAAACAAAAAAAAAGGTCAGGCAGGGTTATGCTGTTAGCAAATGTGCTGCTAATACAATACAGTATATTGTTTATGGTAGTTGTGGTTAGATTGTAATTAGCTGGAATTGCTCCCTGCATTTTTATCTTGGACACAAAAGCTTTCCTTTCCAATTACATTAACATTGTATGAGACTGATCTGTAGTTCTCTTTTTCTCGGAGTAAAAATCTATTCCAAATCCTGGCTGTTGGGGTTATGTTTTACAAAAATCTCCAGCTCCCGATAACTCACCGACTCGACCAGGCTGTCTGCGCTGCCTTTGTCCACGAAGCCCTGGTTGACGGCGGGTGGCATCCTAACGCTGGTGAAGGTGCGGGTCTGACCGGGGTACCAGCCCTGGCGCCGTCCCGCCGGCAGGCTGGCAGAGCCGTCGCCCCACAGCGGCTGGCTGGTGCCGCTGGTCTCATCCACCAGGATCATGGGGGTGTAGATGAGTTTGCCCCTGCGGCCGGAGGGGGCGATAATCCCCGGGAGAGGGGTGGTGCCCGCTGCTGCCGTGTTGGCCCAGGAGGCGGAGGACATGGACGACACACTGCTCGGCCGCGAGTCCAGGCTGTGCTGGACCTGGTGAAGCAGAGAGGAGGGTGAGGAACGGGCAAAAGGCAGATGAGAAACGCCGACGCTGAGGTTGCGTCTTTGCCATCGCTCTACCTGCAGACGAGATCTGGTTGGAGATGTGTTTCCTTGATAGTTTCCGGGGATGGGGAGGTCATCCACGCTGCTCTGGGGCCTCAGACATTGGAAGTTAAAGGCAGGCTTGTGACCTGAAACAATAAAAAAGATCAGAGGCTCTGAAATTTGGCTGATTGCAAGCCTACGGACAAAAATAAATGATGACATCTCCATCTCTGTTTCCCTCTTATTACTAGTATCTTATTTACTGCCTTACTGAGAACACTTGAGTTAATGTAAAATCAATACATGTGCAATTTACTCTTTCCACCACAATCCCCGACTAAACTCCTGATAACAGAAGTTGCTTCATCACTCCAGCGGATATAAAAAAATAAAAGTCCTGTACGGTGCAATTTAAAAGTCTGTTCCTCTCTGAAGTTATCTGGGGTCAAGCGTGAAAGAAACTCATGAATTATTTGGACCATGAAACATCTGAAAGCAGTTTAACACTCCCACCTCTTCTCAAAATCTACCAGCTGTTCAGTACTCTATCTTAAACATGACTTGGGAAAAAAAAAGGTGTTGAACGATCCGGTTGTTTTTACCTGAGGCGTCGGACAGATTTAACAGGTTGATGGCCCTCAGCGCCTCACCTTTGGGAATGCTGGGAAGCAGCCGTCTGCGGACGAACTGCGCGCCGCCGTTCTCGCTCCCGTTGTAGCCCCCCACGGCGCTGCCGTTCTCCGCGCAGCCGTTCAGCATGCTGCCGTCGCCGTTGGCGCTGACTATGCTCCCGTTACCGTGGTAGCCCGCGTACCCGTTGCCGTTGTATCCGTTGGGCGCGTAGGGCGCGGGGCTGACGGCGGCGCTGCCACCGTTCATGGTGCCGTCGCCGTAACCGTTGGCCACGTAGCCGTTGGCGTCGGGAGTGGCGTAGGGGATTTCTCCCATGCTGCTGGTGGCGTCCAGATTCTGGGCGCTGAAGCCCGGGTCCGTCGGTGCAGGGGACACAGCCTCAGGATACGTGTATCTGTGAGGTTAGAAAGAAACAGATAAATGCTTTAAGAGTTTTCCTTGTCCTACTTGTTTGTGTGCTTAACAGCACATTTCCGGCCTTTGCATGTGAAAGCACACATTTCTTAAAATGCCCAATGTACAGGATCTATGTCCTCCATGTCTCTTACCTGTCTACTGAGGCTTCGCTTGCAGCATATCCATCACTGAGATAGAACTGCTCAGTGGATTCATTAGCGGCCACAGCGGGAGCTTCCTCGGCCACAATTACTCCTCCATCTGACACCTCCGGGGGAGGAGGTAACGGGGATTCGCTGATGGAGTCCACCCTGCCGGTGCGGTTCGGGAAAAGTCAGGGAAAAAATATCTCGCAAAGATAATTTCAGTCATTTCCAGATGAACTTGTAAACACAGTACCTGATAGGTAGGGGTTCGGACCTGACCGGCTGCTCTGTTACGATGTTGACGCCTGCCAGCTCTGACCCTGGCCTCTCGTGCTCCAGCAGGCCCGACACCTGCTTGGTGATCACGCCCCCGTTGGCGATCTTGGGTTCAGGTTCCATGATCACGGCGGTCTGCTCCACCAGCATTTCTATAGGGGGCATGGGCGTGCTGGCAGGCGTCGGGTTCACCGAAGTTCCGGCTTCACTGTCAAATATCTCATCGCCCGTCATCTCCCCCTCCGTGGCCTCCTCATCTTCTATGTCGCAGGCCATCGCCAAACGCATCTCCGGAGCCAGGTCCTGCAGGGTCCGCAGCCCTTGCTAAAAACGCAAACACATTGGCTTTGAGCTTTTTACTCAAAGCATTTGCATGTCTTCAGCAGATCATCCAACAACGCTCTGGATGAACCCTCACAAGAAAACATAAAAGCAGCTAAGAAGCATATAAAAGTTTTCGGTTTGGCTCTATTGTTCTGGGAAGCTGCAGAAAACTTTAGTGGTTCACAGTGTTCTTCGGACACAACCCGGACTGGGTGCGAGTTTGAATACATGTGGGTTTTAATCAGCTTTACCAACACCATATTTTTTTAACCAAAAGCCTACGATCCTTTGATCACTGACTTTTCACAGAAAGCAGAAAAACACTCTATTATATTATATTAGCGCCGCCAAATGGAAATGTCAAAAATTTATTTACACTACACGGTTTGGGGCTTTTCAAGTGTTGCCACAAATGCATTTCCGACTTTGTTTCATGCTTAAAAAAACTATTGATAGAGTATTTTGAATTTTTTAACTCTCATACACACACACATAAAGTTATTTTGGATACAGTTCCTGTCTTAAGTACTTTGCCGTTGTGGATTATGACGCTGACGAGGTGTGTTACGTCAAATTTATCTGTCTTAAATCTATGCGACAAACAGTCGAGGCAGCGATGGAAACATTCCTGAGAGATTTGGGCCCACGAGACATGATGGTATCTGACTGTTGCTTCAGATGTGAGGGCAGGACCAAAAACTGTGCTGTGTTGGATTAAGATCTGGTGGCTGCTGAGGCACAGTGAGCATTTACAGTGATTTTCACTGCGGTACTTGAATAAAGGTACATATAAACATGGAAAGGAATTCTGTTCTTCAAAAAAGAATCAAACATTGGAAGCAGCGTATGGATCTCTGAAGTAAGCAAGAACCAACTGTACCTGCAGAGCTGCTGCCCTGTCTTTCTTCTTAGATTTCCTCTCTCTCTCTTTTCTCTTGCGGAACTTTTTGAAGTAGTCTTGAATCAAGAAGCTGGCATAAACCTTCCCGCAAGTCACCTCATCCCCTGAGGAAATCAAAGAAAAAGTTAAAAGAATAAAACTAAAAAACAGTTCAGTTGCAGGATTACACATACTGTGTAAAAAATATGGGCATTCCTGATTTTTAGACATATAATTCTATCTTTTCTTTGACTCTTTACTTTGACAAAGGCTTTCTTTCATTGCTTTTCTTTGAAGCTCATAGTGTTGCAGTTTTGTGATTTACCTCTAGGGGGCGGAATGATCTCATCAATAAGCTTTGGCTTGGTGCGCTTCCAGAGCTTCTTAATGATGATTTTCAGCTCCTCGTTCTGCTGATCGATGGGGCCTGAATGGATGACAAAAAACGCATCCTTCATGTGAGCTCAACACCTTTAAAGCGCCGGATCTCATGCGATCTCATCCTAGAAATAACTGTGTGGGTGTGTTTCTGCAGAAGGTGTGACCTTCGGTTTTGATCTTGAGCGAGGTCCGAACGAGAGCGAAGAGCGTGGCGCTGAAGGTGACTGTCCCATCTGGGTGCAGTGGGACGTTCATGGCCACCAGCCTCTGAGGAGATGACAGGAAGCAGAAAGTTGGCAGATGTGTGCATTCCCTAGATGGAGGCCGGTGAAGGTGTGCTTTACTTACTTTACAGGCAACACGATGAGGGCACAGCTTTCCAAAGCCCAGAGGTGGCTGAATCCTGCGTAGCATAGTGACCACATCGATGTGCTTAATGCGGCCGCTGCAAGAGAGGCACACAAACCCATAACTGACCAGACGGATAAGATTCGCTTTGGAAACGGTGTGAGCGGAGGATTAGCGCAGGAAAAAGCCAGAGGAGAACCAGAGTGAAACATAAGTAATCGTACGTGGCCTCCGGATCGTAGTCAGACCAGACCCTCTTGAACTCGTCCAGGTGGTGAGTCCCCAGCACAGTCCAGTCCCTGGTGAGGTACTCAAAGTTGTCCATGATGACGGCAATGAACAAGTTAATAATCTGGGAGAGAAAAGACACACACATTCAGCTCAAACACTAGCGAGGGCACTGGGGCAGTTTTCAGTTTCTGAGGGGGTAGTCCCACAGAAGCCTGAATTCTGAATTTCTTTGTTTTTGCCCTGCTGCTCATGCTCTTTGCTTCTTGATGGATCGGTTAACGAGGATGCTCCCTCAAAAAGAGTGATTAGAAACATGGAAAAAAGGAAACCCAGTTCTGTGAACACAGACAGATGCTCCGGGTCACAGGTCGTGCTGTCCTATTTTTCCACCACCCTGCTAAGAGTCAAAACCTCACACGGGGTGATGGATGGCAGTTTTCCACAAAACCAACGGAGAAAAGTAGGACAGACGTGAACAGACTCTGTGGTACATGTCTGTTCACGGATAGAAAAAAATAATCTGAGGTTTAAACGTTTTCTATTTTATTTGATGCCAAGACTATACAGATACTTCTAAATATGCATGTGTTTAAACATACTTGATGCTCAATGTGAAGAAGAAGAGCTGAAGTCCAGTTATAGCACGTGAAACATATTATACCTCAATAAAATATTCCCTTTTCGGGAAATATTAAAAAATGGATGTTATTTAAACCTGGTTGTACTGTGATGAGGTCTTGAAGTGTGGGGTCCCAATTGGAATCTTCACGGGCAGTTCTCTGACAGCAAAGTCGTCTTCATTTGACCCATTTAATGTCCCAAAATAGCACAATGGCCACAAAAGTGTGACCAAAATATTTAACGTCAATTTAAATCTTCAAGTGAGCAAGCAGTTTGGACTTTAAAAAACCATTGATGTGGGTTTTTAAGAGCTGGGAGTAAAGTCTTAATACTGGAGGTCATAGTATCCTCTCTACTTTCATCTGACTTTAAACCCGTTTGATCCGACAGTCCGTAAAACACACGGGTTTAAATTGGCTCTAAATATAGAGAACTAAAGAGGACCTGCGTTTGACCGCAAACTATCCGATTGTGACGGGCTTAAAAAAAGAGGAACAAATTGGCCTTAATCCTCCTCGGTTTCACTCACCAGGTAAGCACAGAGCATGAAGAAGCTGATGAAGTAAAGGTAGCCCAAATTGCTACCACAGGTGAACTCTTCGCCGGGCTCCACGTCAGATTCTGGGTCACAGCGTCTGCCGGGCAGAGCTGCCAACATGATCTCCTGCCACTGCTCTCCTGTGGCACACCTGCAGCGGACACAGAGCAGCTCTGTCAGTCCCGCGTTCCGTTCAGAACGACACAAAAACCTTTAAACCTTTCGAGAAATAACAGAAAGGCTCATATGATGCACGCCTAAATGTGTGCTTTGGACAAATTCAAACAAAACCCGGGGTGGAGGTAAAGGCTCGGTATGCATAGGTTTAGCTTTGGGTAAATGAATTGACCTAAAGAGGACCAGGACAGCCATGAAGAACGTCTGGAAGTTGCAGTTTCTGTTGATGTGTGTGTCGTCATCAACAGCCACTTTCCCAAACATCTAGAAGGAGAATAGAAGTGCACTCGATGAGCAGAGGAACGGCTTTATAAAAATCTAGGCATGCTGTTATCTGAAAGGGTTTATTCTAACTGACACTCACCTGCATGCCAATCACAGCATAGATGAAAAATATCATAGCGATGAGCAGGCCAACGTAAGGCAAGGCCTGAGCAGGTGTGGGACGAGAGAGAGCATCGGAGGGGTTGTTATTTGGAAAAGCATCACGAGAGCCTTCTGAGCACTTTAGATCATTTTACTCTCTGACCTGCAGGGATTTGACAAAAGTCCAGAGGAGGGTTCGAATGCCCTCTCCCTTGCTGAGCAGCTTAACCAGCCTCAAGACTCGGAACAAACGGAAGAACGTGATGGACACTTTTCCGTGCTCTCCTTTCGTGCCGCCCTGGAACGGAGATCTATTTCAGTTAACGTGGACCTACTCATTGATTTTTAAGCTGTCTGTGAGGACACTCACCTCGCCATGACCGCCGCCGCCTCCCTGGGTTATTAATTCAAACCATGAACAAAAGAGACAGAGAGAGAGAGAGGCAGGAGGGAAAAAAATCGACAATCAGTTAAACAAAAGTGGTTTCACACGTGGAGGAAGACATCAGTCAAACCCCCAGGACAGTAACAGTATCCATGCATTGATTCCCTCAGTTACCCTTTTTCTACTAAATTGATTTGTGTGATTTGAGATTTCTGAAACACTTCTGAAGTGGTAGCTACAAGTCACTACAAGAAAATTAGAAATTTTGGGGAGACCTCTCACAAATACAAGGCATGGAACAGCTTTTTCAGGGAACCCCGGCTCATCTTTATGAGACTTGTTCCATTCACATGGGATCAAAGTAGGTCATTTAAATTCTGAGTTTATCCTTTTTTTGCAGCCTGTTTCCATTTTTTGCATTGACAGACAGAGTGATTCTAAGAATAAAAACAATACACATATCCTCTTGGCTTTATACTTATGCTTATTTTTGCTTCTTTTTTTTTTACTTTGCCATTTATAGTCTGTATAGTAACACCTGAGTGTATCTGCATTTATTTCAACAACACCATGAACTGAAACAGATCAAGGTAAAACAGACAAATCAGTATATTTTCATTCTTTTGTTTGAATATAATATGTATTTTTGTGCTTTTTTATAGACATTTTTACTTTTATTCTATTTTTTTCACTTGGCCTCTGACTGCTAAAACCACCTAAATGTTCAATAGAGTGACTTCAGGAGCCCTCACTGCAACGACAGGAGTTTATTCTGACCCCTGCTGTTCCACACATACTACATTTTAAGTGGAACCATAGGCCATTCCGACATGTGTCAGTAATAATAGGTCTCCAAACTACTTGAAACCACTGGACACTAACTATGGCAGAGACGTTGTGACACATAAGAGAAATTTCCTTTCTTTTTCTTTTTCTTGCCTGGATAAAATTGAGAGCAAACTTACACTGAACTCTGACACTACAATATCCAACACGCTCCCCACCACGATCAAGGCATCAAAGGAGTTCCAAGGATCGATGAAATAATGCTGCACAGATCAAATAATAAAACAGAGTCAACAATGTACAGCGTATGGCCGTGACCGCTGTAAGCCCACACAGATTTGACCTCACGTGAGCCCGTAGAGCCATCAGCTTGATAATCATCTCGATTGTGAAAACCACAGTGAAGATCATGTTGAGGATGTCCATGATTGAGGTGAATAGTTTGGATTGCTCATAATGCTGCAAGTCAACATAACACCCCGTCATCATCACACTGAAGCATGGTCAGTGTGTGTTTTCTTTGGGAGTTTTTTTGAGAGATTTGAGAGAGGGTCGTACCTGAACAGCAAGAGTGAGAGTGTTCCCCAAAATCAGCACAAACATGATGTACTCGAACTGGCTGGAGTTAATGATTCTCCAGAATTTGAGCTGGGATGGGTTTTTTGGAATGTAAATTTTAATGGGCTGGGCTTTCAGGACATAACACACACACTGACGCTGAGAAAGAGAGAAAAAAACAAAGTGAGACAGTGACAAAGCAGCTTTGCTTATTTAAGTTCTCACAACGAAACTACAATCACTGAATAACGATGTCCTTCAAAAAAAAAAAGAAAAGAAACTTGGTTACTTGATTTTTGTTCAGTTCACAGTTTTTAAACTCAGCCTCTCCTTGCTCTCGAAAGGTGATGATGACAAAACCCACAAAGATGTTCATCATGAAGAAAGCAATGATGATGATGTAGATGATGAAAAAGATGGAGATTTCTACTCGGTTGTTGTAAATGGGGCCACGGTTTATAGCATGAGCATCCACTGCCCGGTACAGAAGCCTTTGAGGAGGGGGAAAGAAATATGAAATACGTGAAATACGAGGACAAGATTTATGGAGAAATACAGATATGAAAATGTCAGATACTGAAAAATGGGCAATGTTGCATATTTCGTATATATGTGTGGACTCAAGTGCACCACAAAAACAAAATAAAACTTTGAAAATATACAAAAAACATCTATAGATGTACACAAATTAATAATTTCTAATATATATATATATATGATTATTAGATTTAATACTTTGACTTTCATCTCCACATACTGTATATTTATTTATATATTTATATATCTATTCATGCATCTATATAACGACTTTTTTTCTCAATGAATGTTCTTTACAGATACTCTTTTTTGTGGTGCACACTGCCATTTGAATAAAGCAACAAAGATGTAAAGAATGATATATTTCCACATTTACTTATATTGAGTCGATTTTTTACTCTAATGACAGGTGCCTACTATGAATAAATTCCCAGATGAAAATAATGAAAATGATCAGGGTGGACATTAACACACAATAAAATAAACAATATATAGGCCTTTTGTAAAAAAAAAAAAAAAAGTAAGAGGAAAAAAAAAATAAGAGGAAAAAAAAATTGGGCAGATAATATAGAGATGAGGCACATACACAGGACATGCGAGAATAGAAAAAAGTCATGCGAGCCTCAAGGTTTGCATAAAAAATATGGAGTTGAATGCTCACTGTGGCCAGCCTTCAAATGTTGACACGGTAAATAAAGCCAACATGCCCATGAGCACATTGTCAAAATTGAAATCGCTGTTCTCCCAGACCCTCTCCTTGACCATGGGGTGGTTCATATCTCCGTCTTTGTAGACCACAAACGTTCCCCTAAAAGGGCAAATATTCACAGTTTTCATCGAATTAATAACATGTCCGGACAGGATCCGGAGTTGTGTGTTGTATGAATGAAAACACACTCACTTGCACTCATCGGGGGTGTGTTTGGCCTCATCTGTGCAGCTGAAGAATCTGCCCTGTAATGTCCAACCAAAAGAAGATTTCCCGTTAACATCACAGGCAGATTACTTTCCCTTTCACCATAAATGGGTGAACTGAAATGATACTGCTTAAAGGAGCGGGCACGTACCTTGAAAAGCTGCACTCCAATACAAGCAAACATGAACTGGAGGAGCGTTGTGACAATCAAGATGTTGCCGATGGTGCGAATGGCCACAAACACACACTGAACCACGTTCTGGGGTGGAAAACAAAACAAAACAAAACATGTTAAGAAAGAAAGCTTTACCACAAATCATATGCACTGTGTAAAAAGCAAATATCCCATGTCCCCAATAAAATATCCCAAAAACAAAAGTTAGGACTCTGCAAACGCACAATTATCTAGAAATAATTTTAAGCAAGCATTCATACGAAATCAAGCAATGGCAGCATATAGATCTCCCTATAGCTGTGCTGGGACATTTTCCATTTAGTTTGATGTGTTATTTTCAGATGCGGTCCAACTTGAAGGAGCCAATCATTTTGTTACACAATGCTCTGAATGTTTCAGCTTGTGAAAGGCTTAGAAAGCCATTCCATTTGGCCACTGGACCGCTAACAATGTGTCCTATAAGCCACGAGCTCCTCAAATTGTTTGAAATTATTCATTTAAAAAAAAGAAAAAAGTCAGAAATACACAAATTTGACTTTACTCGTGTTACAGCCCCCCCCTCCCTTTTTGAACAAAGTTGCTATCGCTTCGAGACATCTTCAGAGAAACTTCGAAAACCTGTTATTTTCTTGTCACAGCATTTTATTTTTTCAGCACATTTTACCAATGTTGCTCCATCTCAAAAGCATCTATTTTGGAAAAGAAATGAAGAAACAAAAAGGCTGACCCGCTCACCTTTAGTCCCTTGGCTCTGTTAATAGCTCGGAGAGGCCTGAGCACTCTGAGGACTCTGAGAATCTTCACCACTGAGATTGCGCTTGAACTGAAGGCAAAAGGATTTAGGGAACAAATCTTTGGACATGAAAAGACTTGAAAAAGAACAGGGCAAAATTCAAGACCGCATCGGCGAATATAATAATAATAATAACCTTAGTTTTTAAAGAAAAATCTATATGCTTTTGCAGCTTTTCGACTAAAACTTACTGCAGGAAGAAAGATGCGAGTGACACGCTGACGACAAGAAGGTCAAGAAGGTTGAAAGCATTTCTGCAGAAGGAGCCGGTGTGCAGAAAAGCTCCATAAACAATTATCTAAACAGGAGCGGGGAAACAGGGGAAGACAAAGAAAATGAAAAAATGTGATGCCAAACATAATTTTGGGTGTAGAATTTTCAGCTGAATCTACCAGCCCGTCGCCGAGGGTTACCTTAAGGACGATCTCCACAGTGAAAACAGAAGTGAAAACGTAATCTGCATATCCGAGCACCTGAGAATGACAGATTTCAGCTCAGATTTCAGCTCATTCATCACAAGGCTGGGTCGTGAGAGGGGAATGCATGATGGGAACGGGACAGCCTGTCTGAACGAGCCCTTACAATGTTCCTGAACGAATGGGATTTGATCGGGTCCTCTGCGGCCAGCGAAATGCTGCTGAGGATGATGAAGACCAGGATGAAGTTGGTGAAGTAGGGGTGGTGGATAAAGTTGTGGCAGGCGACTCGCAAACTGAAGGGGGAAGACATTCAGAAGGACATCACACATCATGCATCTGTTTTCCAGCCAGCCTGTGTGGGTTTAATGTGCAGCATCATGGGTCGTCCCAAATTACCAGTTCTTCTTTCCAAGGAGGAAGAAGGAGCTCCCGTCGGGTATGGGTACGATCTTTTCTTTGGGGCCCGAGAACTCCGGCTTTAAGGGAGCAACTCCTTCAATGAAGAGCGAACGACACAGACAGTTTTAATCTGCTTCGATCTGCATGGCTATTGTCTCTCCCGCCGCGCGAGGGACGTCCATCACACTCACCCTCGAGTCCCTCGATGGCTCTCAGCTCCTCATTTTCCGTCCAGTCATCCTCTTCGTTCTGCACTCCAAACAAAAGATCAGCTGTTCTAGCTTTAGTCGGTTGGGCCATTGGCTCATTACATAAACAAACAAAAACGTTACCCCAGCATCCTCGTCCTCTTTCTCTTCGTCCTCGTCCCACTCCTCCTCTTCTTCCTTTTTCTCTCTGAAAATACGCAAATGAGTGAGGTCCGATTGAGCTTGAAAACAAAAAACGCACAATTCATTGTGTATCGATGCTGCTTGCCGCAACTCACTCCACTTCTTTCTTTCCTCCGCCTCCGGCCAAGTTGTCCACAGCGATAGCCAAGAAGACATTGAGCAGGATGTCTGACGTCACGTTAAAGATTCACGTGTTCCTGTTTCTTTGTTTTGTTTCTTTGTTTTGTTTTGATAAAAAGCTGAGACTAAAATGGGGATATGGGTCGTGATGTGTGGCGATCACTTGGCCGAAAAGGATACAGTTACCACAGACGAAGAGGATGACAAAGTAAATGCACACCACCATGTTAGGGAAGATGGGCCCCCCGTATGCCATGATGCCGTCGTACATCACAGCGTTCCAGTCCTCCCCGGTGAGGATCTGCAGCGAGACGAGGAGGTAAAAAAACAGACAGGAACTGAATGTGGGTGCTGTCAGTGCGTGGGATGCTTTCTTTCACCTGGAAACAGGTGAGCAGAGCCTGAGGGAAGGAGTCGAAGGTGCTTCGCTTCATCTGGGTCTCGTCAAAGTTGAATTTGCCCCCGAACAGCTGCATCCCCAGCAAGGCGAAGATGATGAGGAAGAGGAAGAGCAGGAGCAGTAGGGAGCAGATAGCTTTCATGGAATTAAGCAGTGAGGTGACCAGATCGGAGAGGGCAGCCCAGTGCCTGGTGGTGAGGACAGGGCACCACGAAAAAAAGAAAAAAAAACAGCAACATGTCAGCTAAGGAAATTAGAGCAGGGCGAGTGGACCTCATGCTGAGGACTTAGTGGAGCCCTGCCAGTAATCACCGCGTCATCTTGAAAATCCTGAGCAGGCGGATGCAGCGCAGCACGCTGATGCCGATGGGCGGGATGACGTCCATCTCCACGAGCAGCGTCTCCAGAATGCCCCCGCACACCACGAAGCAATCGAAGCGGTTGAAAAGCGCCATGAAATAGATCTGGAGGCCAAAGGCGTACATCTTCATCAGCATCTCCAGCGTGAAGAGCATCAGCAGGACCTTGTTGGCTCGCTCTGAGGGACACAGAAAGCTCACTGAAGCCGTTTGGGAACAGGACGTTGGGTGGAAAAAAAGCAAAAAAACTTCACCTACCTTGCATTTCTGTGAGCCACTTTGGCTGCCCGTAGTGCTCGGAGGCACTGGCCACAGTGTTGAGAAACACCAGCAGCAGCACCAGCCAGTAGAAGTTGTTAGTCTTGACTGCAATGCGGCAGTTCTTTCTCATGGTATGATTCAGCTGGCACAGCTGGTCGCTGAAAGAAGGGTGAAGAAGGATCTTTAAATGTAGAGCTCAATCTAGAGCCCTGACCACTTAGTTCGGCGTGGTCAGGATTGGTGTCTTTCCTATTTATGCAAAATAAATACAAAAAGAGTGCGCTGATATTTAAATTATTTTTTTAGCTAAGTGTGAGAATGCGTGGCTTTTCTGGTTGTCTGACCAACAAAAAGGATTTTTAAAATCCTCTTTCCTCTATGCCACAACTCCCCCAACACAATGTTTTATTCATGGTATTATTGAATGTAGATATTGTTGTATCCATCCTCCCTTCCCCTGCTAATTTCAACCCTCTGAGGCAGACTTGCTAATTTAAAACCTGCATAATTCTTGCTTCCAAAAAAAAAGAAGCTCTCTGTGGAATTACTGACTGTTCCAAAGCAATAGAGGGAGATTGATTTTATAGACAATTTCAGGATCTAACGGAAAATTTCACATGTACACAATTTAATAATGCAATTTTTTGTGTGGAGCATTTGCTAATAAACAAAAAGTCTTGTTTAAAGGCATAGCACATTTTGACTTTATTTTTTTCCCAGAATGGAAATCTTATTAGAAAATAGGACTACTCTGGTGGGACAGTAATAAACTAAAAAAAGGGGCTTCGGTATCCTCACACTGTATTTAGATCTTATACCTAAAATTATACATTGCATTCATACACAGAACTTATCATCTCAAAAATTAAATACAGACAAATGAGCTCGGTGATGACCCCCTCCACAATCCATGGACTCATCAAATTGTTGTTTTTAATCAACTGATTTTAAGCAATTTATTAGATTACATTATATTAGAAATGACTCAATGATACAAGTAAAAAAACAGGCCCATGAAAGGGGACGCTCTTAACCCAGGAATCACTAATGGTTGTAAGATGTCAAAAATGTCTCACCAGAAACTGTTGGCCATCATCTTTGCCCTGAAAAAGAAACAAAATGAGGGAGAAGAAGATTTTAATAGAAAACAGGCTCCTGTTGCATGGTGCTAGTTTGTCACTTGTCTGGCTGCTTACATGAGGGAAGCACAGAAGCCGCTGTCATCATCAAGGTATGCGATGTCATCGTCAGAGTCGGATTCTGTCAAGCAAACAGAAACGGTTTCACGGCCCGTGAGACGTGTGGTGTGGGATAAGTGGAAATAATGGCCACAGCGTCGGCTTTCATACCTCCTCCATCCTCGCTGCGTTTGTACCAACCGAACTTCTTCATCATCTTTTTCTTTGCAATGGCGGCCCCTTTAAAACATGCACAGAGGACCAAAACATAAAGAAATGCCACATGCCGAGCGGGCAGCGTATCAGAGTAAATGTGCATTGAGCCCACGTTTGTTTCCTTCTTCGTCCACGTCCTCGGCTTCTATGAGCCAGTCCATGTAGCCTATCATGTCCTCCTCCATCTGCTTGCTCTCCTGCGCTTTCTGCAGCTCACCGCGCGCCACAGCCTTCTCTCTTTCTTTAGAGAACTCTCTAAAGAAAAGAGCACAGGTGTGAAATGCATGCTGGATTTGAACAAAAGCTTCCTTTGTGTCTGTTTCTGTTTCGGAAAAGCTGAGGCCTGCAGCACCCACCCGCTCAACACACCCAATACGAGATTGATGATGAAAAACGACCCGAAGATGACTAAGGAGACAAAGTAAATCCAGGGAATCTCGAAGCCAATGGCATCGTTCATCTGTGGAAACACAACAAAAAGTCAGTACATTTAGGAATATGTCTAATGAGCAGAGAGAGAAGAATCCAGAAACATGCATGTACCCAGTAGAGCACATCTGTCCAACCCTCCATAGTGATGCACTGAAAAACCGTCAGCATGGCAAAGAAAATGTTGTCAAAGTTTGTGATGCCGCCGTTGGGGCCCTCCCACTTGCCCCTGCACTCGGTCCCGTTGGTGACGCAGAAGCGGCCGTTCCCGGCGAACGCACAGGGCGACGGGTCGTCCTCCACCATGAGACCTGCAGCAGGACACCCGCAGGCCCCCCGAGTGAGCACGCACCAGAAAAGCCCGGCACTCTCTTTTCTTTTTGCTTTTTTAAAAATGTGACGAGGAAGCCGAGACCTGTGCTCATGTCATAGCACGTCTTGTGCATCCTGCCGATGAAAAGCTCCAAGCCGATGATGGCGTAGATGATGATGACAAACATGACGAGCATACCGATGTGGAGCAGGGGGACCATAGCCTTCATGATGGAGTTCAACACAATCTGCAAACCTGGGCAGGGCAAACATTCACGCGTCACACTTATCAGGGGGTCACACTTAACAGGGGTCAGACTCAGAGCGAACTACAGTGGCCGATAAAACGTACTGGGCACTCCAGACACGAGGCGGAGCGGTCGCAGCACCCTGAAGGCCCGGAGGGCTTTGACGTCCAGGCCTCCGGGCTTTCCCGCAGCGTGATGGGCCTCCCCCGGCTTGTGGTCGGTCATGCCCTCCGCTATCACGCTGAACAACCTGCGCAGGCCAGAAAAAAAAAGGCTGCTTTTATCATCTGATTTAGTGGCAGAACATCAAGACGTGGAGACTTTGTGGGGCGGGAAATTTACCCAACAATGACGATAACGAAATCCAGCAAGTTCCATCCGCTGCGTATGTAGGCGCTGGGGTGCATGACTAAGCCGTAGGCGAGAATCTTTGTGAAGGTCTCGATGGTGAAGATGACAAGGAAGACGTATTCGACTTGCTCCTGAAAGCAAAAGAAAAGTTTGTGTGGGAATGGTGAAGAAAAGTAAAGAAAATGTCAAGCTATTGTTCAGGTGAAACAATGGCATTTAGACAATGTTATTGCTGGAAATGGACCTTATTTTTCTCCGGATGATGAAATAGGTAATTTGTGCAACCACTAAATGTTAACGGGGTTGGCTTCCTAACCTCTCAAACTACTGCCTAACACAATGGACTCTGTTGCCAGATCCTTTTTCTCCAACCTTCAGCTTAAGCCTGCTAATCACTGTCACTGGACTTCACCTCAGCCACATACAATCATCCAGGAATTCGGTTAATGCAGGAGAACTGGCTTTCACTATTTCACGCACATTCATCAAAACCTGATCCAAAAGAGATGATGAGACGAATAAAGTCCCCTGTAACAGATCTAATACCGTCAGCTTACCTCCTTTGTGAAATCCAATAAAGGGATCTGCTAGCATGTATCGTGCTGCAAGATGGTGTGTGCATTTGTGTGCGTGTTTGTGTGTGTGTACCTGTGTTTGGAGCTCTTAAAGACACATACTTTAGGTCAAACTCAATTATTCAGTAACTATGATGCTAATCAAGCCAGTCAAGCAAATTTTACAGGTTACGTAAAAATTATTTTCTGAAATAAACATTTCAGACAATGGAATAATGGTATTCCATTAGTGTCTGTGGGACTAACACACAGACACATAGACACACACACACAGACACACACACACACACACGTGTTAATTTGTAAAAACACAGATTTTTTTTTTAGTACACCGACTTGTTTGTTCGAAATTATTTGATTTCAGTTTGAGCCCCAAGTACTTCAGCTAAAACAAAAGAAAAAAAATAGAACCACAGAGAGGCACATAGACCAGGGAGGAAGAAGGATATGGCAGATGGTTGGAATCTAAGTAAGTCATGATCCCTGACAGGCTCACCGACAGCAACTGAGGTCACAGCGTAACTTTTCTCCTCAGACATCAACCTCCCAGCCCGGTTCCATTAAAAGACCTACTTCCTGTGTCTATAGGGTAAAGGGGGGAAAGCTCCTTTTGGGGCCCCACAACATAATAAAACTATGAGTGTCTGAATTTTAACAACTATTCAGGACAACTACATAACTGAAGATGTGACAATGACGATGATGTTAACTCTTGGAAACAAAGAGTGTATGTTCAATGTAAAGTATAAAAGAGGGGGAGTGCCTCACATGTTGACCCTCTTTTATTTTTAGAAGACAGAGCACGCTTTCAGACATCTTACAAAGAAAGGAGTGTGATCCAGCCATCTATTTGATATATTCTATGCTGGTGCTTGTTTTATCCTTCCGAAAACTCTTCTTTTCAAGTGTCTTCTGTATGGATGATCTAATATTAAAGCCAAATGAGTGTAAGACTGCATAACTACAGCCAAATAAATGAAGGATTAACCTTTTTTGCTGACTCTGTAAGGAAAAAATCCAATCGATATGCGGTGTGACTGCTATAGATTGTGTTGCTAACTATGTGTGTCCAGCTCTCATTTCACAGACAAAGATTAATTTCCCTGGCAGAGTTTCATGCACATGTATTCCATTTATTTCAACTGAGTCATCACCTGGAATATATGGAAAACCATCGCAAATGTTTGCTTTTTACTCACGAGCTGGTGATTGGTGGCGTTGGAGTCATCGTCTGGGTATGGCTTGGTGACGCCCATGGCCACACAGTTGGCAAAAATGGCCAGCAGGATGAAAATGTCAAAAGGCCTGGAGACAGGAGTTAAGGTGCCGACAGAATTCATTCAAAGTTGCTACCCTGTTCTGATTTAGTGCGTCCCGGCCCATGCATATGACAAAAAAAAGAAAAAAGGATATTTCCACTCCACCAGGGCCAGTGCGGCCATGCGGATTGGGTTGCTCAGAGTGAGGCAGCACAAGGCTCGGGGGGCCCTGAGTGCAGACTTGTTTGCCTGCATTGCCTTCTTGGCCCCCCCTCCCCTTTTCCTGGCCGAGCCAGTTGACCCCAGGGTGTCCGACTTGCCTGCATCGCCCCCGGGAGGGGCATCTGTTCAGATAAAAAAAAGATACACAAAAGGTGTTGTCGCCCTCGTACATTTTCACCAGAAACTCTACAATATGGCTGTTTCATGATGCATCACAGATTCAGTGTACGTTTTAACATGGATAATTCACAGAATGCCAAAATAACTGCAGTTAGAGGCCTTTAGTGTGGGACCTTAAACAGCTGTGTGACCATCTTTGGCCATTCCCGGTGTTTCTCACATCTGCCTCATGTTCCACAGACATGTGTCAGTCCACCTTGCATTATCTAACACAATTAAGAAAGGCTTTGCTTGGAACAGGCAGGTATTCCGTCCTCCAGGCCTCATATTAGAAGACCAGATGTGACCTACTTCTTTAGTGGGAGCAGCAAGGCACTTAGCCCTGCACTATCTCAAAGTAGGCCTTCGAACACCTGTCGACAAGGCCCTGCACACAGATACATATCCACAGGGAGTTTTGTCATGTGAACAGCAAACAAGCATCATAAAAGCCGGTAAATCTTTTGGATAGACTGGAGAAAACTGTCCCAAAAAGACTCCTTCACATATGATGACAGCTGTACATCTCACATCTATTCATTCCGTGTTTGCACTTTTTAAAGGTTGTCAACAGGGTTCTATTAAACAAACCACCAGAAACATTAATGTCTTTACATAATGGGATCATTACCACACTGTGTGCACACAGGAGATCAGTCAGGGAGCCTGTCTTACCTTTCTTTGCGGCGTCCATTTCCGTAGCTCCACACCACGAAGTCACCTGAGAAAACGCACCATCAACTCCTCCAAAGGAGCTCCGATGCGCGCGGGATCACGGACAGAGAATTCGGTGAAAAAGTGTCCACCTGCAGCCCTTCATTTCGTGCGCGCCTGCAGAGAGGCAGGTCAGACTGAGAGGCTGCGGGCCATTCTCCACTCCGCCACTCCAATCCAATTAAATCCGCTTTATGGCACCAGCTTCCACCGAGAGGACCAGCTCTGAAATGAGTTTTTCTTTTCTTTTTGTCTTTTTTTTATCCACGCTGGCACTTTACAGTGAGAGTTATTAAAACAAAGGCGCGCCCCTGTCCGCGGTGGTCAGCCGTCGGGATTAAGGCGGTTGAGCCGGTTAAAAAGGATGACAGCGGAAATCTTTCAGGGGCCAGGTGGAGGAGGAGAAACCCGGTTCTGCTCCGAGACTTTGAGGCACTGTCATACTTTGAGAAGGGGGGTACTGTTTAGAAGTGGTGTCAAACTGAAGGAGTTGGCTGCCAGGTGGGGAACCTGTTTCAGAACCTCGGACAGAAGCAGAGACGCAGTGCAGTAGCACCGAGCCGCCGGCTGGGGGCGCACATGCGCAGCAAATAGACTGGTATCTACTGGTATCAAATTCCAAAGAAAATTCAGATTTGCAACGCATTTTGTCCCAATAAGAGCTTTAAAAAATATCTTAAATGACAGAATAAAAGGGGTGAAATACAGTAAGTTATCGGATGTATTTTTAATTAATATTTGGTGTCCAGGAAGACAGGCTTTCTTCTCATCCCCCAAGTTGGTCTAGAATGAATATTTTCTCCTTTCTAAAAGGTATTGGGAGGCATTAGCAACTTTTCCCACTTCTATCGATTGCTTATATTTTTTTCCCTGAGCACTTCGACTTTTGGCTGATTCATTTGCATGAATCTATGTGACAAACAGTCTCCATGACAGACTGTCTGTCTACAAGCAATTCATAAGGAAGGAAAAGGAATCCAATAAAAATATAGCATAAATGCTGTTTGCAAAATGGAAACAGCATCATCTTGGATTTTACAATCCAAGGGCACACATCACTGGTCTTTTTTGTACCCTGCACAGATTCTGGATAGGGATCAGGGCACATCCAAAATGTGAAAGACGTCTTCCATCTTTCTGTTTCTGTATTCTTAAATCGTCTTGGCTCTGCGATGCCGATCAGTGCTGGAATCAATAGTTCCACAAGAGCAGCTTATTCCTTGGACTTTCTGATGCCTTGCTGCAGCCTGTGCATTGTTAAAAGCTAACAAAATATCAAAGAGCTGAACACTTGCATTTGTGGACCCCTACCCGGGAGGACTCAAATTCCCTGAGTCAATCACGCAAAAGCGTGCGTAAGCAAAAAGAAGGCCCTTTGTCATCAGTTCTGAAGACCATGTTGTTTGGATGCCGGGATGGGGACTGTGCTTGTTGAAAGGAAGAATAAGCTTTCATCCCCAAGGAAAACACCACAATGGTCAAGAAGGGTGATGGCAATGTGATGTTTTGAGCGCCTTTTTTCAGTTATATGCACGAGGCAGTCTCATCAAAGTAAGCAGCCGCATGAGAAGCTAAACCAAACGGGAACATTCTGGAGGAAAACGTGTTGCAGACTGAAGGATAACCTCACTCTGAGCAGCATAGGAACATCAAGCATAACAGATCTGTGAACAGCACTTTAAAAAAAAACACAAACACAAACTGAACTCCTAAAGAACATCTTTTAACTTTATTGTTTTTAAAATCAACTTTCGCACAATAAATAGTCTCTCATAAAATAAATCTCTCTATACACACTTCATTGTAAACCACTAGACTGTGCTTAACACTGTCTTTACTGTATCTTTTATTATTTTCGATTTATTTTTGGTTTGTTGGAGGAGTACAGCATCCTCTTAGGACAAAATGATGCTCAACCATCAGCTAACTAAAGCGAACTCAAGCCACAGCATCGTAGAACATTCTCAATTTTCTTTAAAGACAGACATGGTTTGATTATCTGATAATCTGTATTACAATGTAAACTATCAAATATGTAGCTTTGCTTAACAGATTCAAAAGCCCCCCATTGAAGCTGGAGAAGAGGAAGTGCAAGAAAAGGAATGGAATGGTGTTTGCTGAGCCATCTGAGGACGCATGAATAATTCAAAACATACAGTCCTTTGTAATGATTTAAACACACACATTTAGAAACATGAAAACATTCTCTGCTGAACAAACATAAATCTTTTTTTTAAAACACTGTTTCCCTTTTTTTAATAAATTGGCCTTTCTGAGCATAACAGCTCTGGTGGTCTAAGGGTAAACCGATCGTTACAAATTTCACACATAATGCTTTCTTGAGGAAAGAACAACAAACCATTCACTAAATGGCAAACCAATGCAAAAATAGAAGTGCAACCCTTCTATTTTTGCATGTTAATTATCAGGTATAAGCATAAGCTCCCCAGTGAATCAAGTTTCCTCACCCAAAGGTTTTCCCCCTGATGTTCTCCTCTTCTTATCAGCGGTAAAGCAAACAACAAGGTTTCCCAAACTCTTGGAAATACAGATGTTGGCCTTAAGTTGATTTATAAAATCCATACTACACTTAATTAATGAATTAAATAACACAAAGGATTTGTCGGACGCACCCTTGCTCACACATTCACCCTTAAACACTAAAGCTCACAGTAATGTGTCCCTGAGGAACAAGGAAAAAGTGCAACTACTTGTCATCCCAGGGACCCTGGTATCCATATGACCCTGTTAGAAGAGTTGGCCTATTAAACTCTGGTATAACTCACTGCGTCACAGTTGGCCTAAATCGTAAACGCTTCCTACTGAAACAGCCCCTTTGGTCTCTGCTGCTGTGTGGGATCTCCATCCTTTGGCGGAAGCTGGCTTGGATCGTCTGCGAAAGGAATAGCTGAAAAAAAGAAGAAATAAAAAGGTTCACTTTTATGTCCCCGTCATATTGCTTAGGTATTCCATTGGAATAATCTCTTACATTTCACAAAAGACTACAGCACATATTAAAGAAGTTTAAGTGATAAGACGTAAGGTCTAAAAACTGTAAAGAAACTTCAACCCACCTGCTGAAAAACAGTTAAAAAGCATTTGAACATACAACTCTTAATGAAATTAGTAAGACATATACATTTTCAACATTTAAAAAACAAGCTTAAAATAACAAGCAGGGGAGAAGCAAAAACATCCATTACACACAGCATGTTAAGTAGTCCCAGATGAGGGTGTCCCGATTGGATATAAAGAGAGACGGTCAGTGTTTTCATTCAAAGTTCAATCCCTTATGTGGTGTGGTAAAAATGCGTCACGGAAGACACAGATTCACAGAAAAGGAAGGGGCATAAGAATAAAAATACAGGCCCAAAAAATGGAAGACTGCCTAGATTTGCCTTTCTGGTTTGCTGTATGCCAGCACACTATATTAGAAAGACTGCCTTGGGAAAATGTAATTTCTCATTTATGGCTTCATGGAAAGATGAACCTCTCACCCAGCTTTAATATCTTATCATGTGACACAAACATAATTCATAAAATCTGAGATTTAACTCACGATTCTGAAACTGCTGTGCTGTGTATCTGGTCAGCAGAATACCAAAACCCTCAATGAGGGCGAGCAAAATCCCCCCCATCATGGCAGAGCCCATCATAGTCAATGGCCCACCTGAAGAAAAACACAACATTCAGTGAGTCTTAGCAGTTTTTTGATTCCCTAACACAAGCTGGTCGTATCTAGATCAGAGAGCTTACTGCGTGCTGCCAGGATGGCTCCAGTCAGTGCACCACTTGTGATGGAGTTCCAGGGGTCCTCTTTCCCTCTCAGGCGCACTAACCCGCAATCGATTGTGGAGAAGAGCCCTCCCCACACAGCAAAGCTTCCTTCAAACAAACACCACAGTGGGGAAATGAAAACTTCATATTTAATCTTAGGGAAGTAAAATAAGCGTATTTGTGACTTTGTGAAAGAATTGCGCCCAAAAAAATGACTCACACAAATGGCCACAATGGGAACAAAAGAAAGAGTTCATGGCTAACAAAGAATGCCTCCTTACCTCCAATCTGAGGAGCTCTTATCCTCACTGCATTTGCGCTTCCTTTCAGCCTGTGCCCGACACCCTGAAACATTAGAACATAGCTGAATTTTTCTTGAACAGATTGATGAACTAGAAAGAAAACAATTATGTTTGAACTCACAGCGGGGGCATTACGGAAGCCCTTGATTGCCTGGAACACCCCTCCTCCGATAGCACCCATTGTGAAGGCTCCTCCGCAGTCATCCACTATCCTCCAGGGGCTGCAGCAATTTCACAGAGAGGAGAGATAGAGATGTATGCACATATATGGTATGAGAGGAAAATGCTGATAAAGTGGTAACCTGCCCCAGAAAATGCAAACAATATGGATACCTTCTTATTAGAATTAATATTAGTTCACGACCAAAGGGCACACTTGTGTACAGAAGAATTATGACCTATGATCAGCCAAACAGTTAGTACAATTTCTTAGACAATGACAGTTAAAGATCTCTGAGCTCATTGTGTTCATTTGGGTTTCATCTTGACCATCAGGACTTCTTATATTTCTGTTGCTTGGTGGACGCTGGCTTAAAATAACTAAAATCATCATAAGCTCCACATTATTCTCTGAGTAACGCAGGAAAGAGACCTGTCCTGACAGAGAACAGAATGCCCCAAACAGCATTGATACTAGTATCTGTAAGCTTACTAACAAAAAGAAGCATCATGATTTTTTTCCTATCACTCCAACTCCAACCCCTAAAAAATACAATATCATGAATTATTAAACTGTTCTTTCAAGACCTTAAAATAGAAACACATGCACATGGTTGTGGGGGTGCCTGTACATCATTTTAACTTTTAATGTCTTTGTCATAGTAGTTCTTTTTCTTTTTTAATGCACATTTGGTCAATAACTACAAAATGGAAAAATGTTAGCCCCTCTCATTTAAGACAAAATATTATATTAAGTATATGCAAGAGTAAGTATAAGTATATATAAGATGCTCACACTACATCTCTGTGTTCTTCTTCTTTCTCTTGAATGATTAGTGTGGGCATAGCATTTAAAAAATAGTTGGACAGGGGAATGGCAGCACTAATATCAAATGATAGAGCTCTGGATGCAGCATTTATTTCCATTAAAGATATGTATTTTGAAATAACATACCAAAATAAACTTTTTTCAACCACTTGAAGCAAGGCTCCCTGTTTTTTTAAGGTTATTAGCTTTAAACCTAATTAAGTACTGTAGACTTATAAGTTTGTTGACTTTTAGTTCCACACACACAGCAATGAACTTCGGTCAAACACACCGTCAGCTCTCGCTGGAAAAATATCGACGAATGACATTAATCTGTTCGTACTTGTGTGTGGAGGTATATTCTGACCATAGCTTCACCTGTTTAAATCTTTGACCTTATGCTAAGCTAACTGCAAGCTAACATTTGTCAGTTTCCTCTTATTGACAGGCTCAGTGTAAAATTCAAAGAACCAAAACTAGTCTGTTTTTAGCTTTTTTCATACGACGGTAATGGACAAATATTCCAAACTTATACTTACCAAGGTTCTCGGGCATATTCCTCCATGTTTGTTTGTTGTCGTCGTCAAACGGACCCCGTGACGACATCATTATGCGACGCGTGCATTTTTTTTGCAAGTGGTGGCTTTCGCTGTGCGAAACGGATAAAGGGAGAAATTGAGAGCTCGGGTAAGAATTGAATATTTTTGTTCTTATTAATTAGAGATAATTGCGTTTGTTTTTAAATTATTTTCACTAAATTGTGTAGAAGCTATTTGGTAGTTACAAAGTAGGTGCTTGTTGCTTTAATGTTTCAGCTGTTGCTACGAAGCTGAACCGGTGGGCCATGCGATATGTTTCTTCTACATATAGGCTACATTTTCTGTTGTACACAGCGGGAGTCATTTTGAAATATGTCGATTGCCTAGGTTGCCTAGTTGAGCGAAAATGGCGTTAACATTTTAAAAGGGGTTTATCTATGTCGTTTCCTTTACGTGTCTCAAAGGCTCGAAAGCACCGGGTAACAATACTGCCCAGACAAAATTGCACTAAATTGTGTCCTGCTTTGAATAGCAAAGGCTGCAATGAATGATTATTGTCATTATAAATGAATTCATTTGTCATATAACGGGCAAACTGATTCGTGAATTTTGCCTGATGTCCTCAATTGGTTTATTTATGCCTAAAAGAGATCCCAACTAGCCAACAGTAGATGAGACATATTCACAGTTCCAGTAAAATCAGAAAAAGGCCCAACAGACAAAGAACATTTCTCATTGTTGCTTAAAAGATGAGCACTTAATGTAAAGAAAAGCTGTGCCTGATCAGTTATATTTATCCACACATGTATGGTAGGAGTTTCTATGAAGTGTACTTGGATTATCAGGTAACTGTTTTTTTCAGGCTGCATCTCAATGTTCTCCCCATGACTTTGCTTTCAGGATGCCTCTTCCTCCAGCATTGCTAGCCCGTTTGGCCAAGAGAGGGATTGTGAAGCCCTCAGAACAAGGTAGTCAGCCATTAAAAAGAAATGTTTTGACAGCCCCTAGGACAACTAGCTTTTAGCTGTTAGCGTTTTCAATCCCTTACATTCTGTTTGAATTTGCTCTCTTTCTGTGCTCACTTTAAAACAGAAGCTGATGAGGAGATAATTGCTGAAGACTACGATGACAACAATGTGGATTATGAAGCCACACGAATAGAGAACCTGCCACCAAACTGGTACAAAGTGTTCGATTCTGCCTGGTACGTATTCCGAGTAATTATCTGTCACACTTCGGGTCCACCGACGTGCAAGCCGAACCATCCAACTAATTAACATATGATTGTGTCTTATTATTACCCCATCAGCTAAATTCCTGATAAAAGCATTCACAGACATATTACAGTCATTGATCTTATGTTTGTTCAGGGCTTCGGATCTATCCATTTTAATGTCTTTTTCTCACACTCTACAGCGGCCTTCCGTATTACTGGAATGTGGAACACGATCTGGTTGCTTGGCTCTCCCCAAATGACCCCACCTCAGTTATAACCAAGCCTGCCAAGAAAGTAAAAGGTAGGTATTTATTAAGCTTCATCACCGCAGGTCAGAGGTTTTGTAGTTTTGTAAATGGCCTCTGAACGCAGGTTGCTTTTGTCATGATTTGCATGCTACTCATTTCTTAAAGTGTTGTCCTGATTCTTTTCTGCGGTCTTTCCGTTTTTCTTGTTTTAGTAGACGGCGGGGATGAAAAAGTGGAGAGACCGTCTGAGAAACAGGACAGAGACAGGGAACGAGAGCGAGAACGGGAGAAGGAAAGAGAAAGGGAGCGGGAAAGGGAAAGGGAGCGGGACAGAGAGAGGGACAGGGAGAGAGACGACGGGAGGGAAAGAGACAGGAGGAAACAGAGAAGAGAAGACATCGCTCCATATGGCAAGAAACGAGGTGACGCTCACATTCTTTTCATTGTACAGATTTCCATTGAGTCCTTCGATGAGAGCTAAAGCTTCTCTTCCTTTTTAGGCAGAAAAGATGAAGAAATGGACCCCATGGATCCGAGCGCCTATTCTGATGCCCCGAGGTACAGTACACTCCCAGGACTTCAGTCTTTCCGTTAAACCTTATCACTTCAAATACCACTTTTGGATTAGTTTGAGTTTTTCATTACAGACATTTGCATAAAACGAAAGACTTGTGCACCTAAACTTAAAAAAAAAAGTTTTAAAAAGACCCTGGAAAATGTATTCTTGTATACATTAATTTGGGTCGCACTTGGAAAACTCTGTGTGGGGAATGAGCATGTAATTGATTATTTATTTACATATATTTATTTATTTTATTGATCTCATCGTTTTACGACAGGTCTTTTTGATCTCTACTCCAAAAGGCTTTCTTTTATAAAGAAGTCCTCTAGACCGGGCCGACATTTAAAGGTTCCCTCAATTCAATGGAGAGCTTTGCAGCTGTAAAGTAACGGGACACATTCTGGTTTGAAACTTTTATTTTTGACAATTGCTGACTCTGCAAAGCCAGTGCCAGGTCACATGACAGCTGAACCTCGTGGGAGCTAGGTGACTGCAGTTTCTTTGAGTCAAACACTGCAGTTTCTGTCTTCTGGTTCACCGGCAGAATATTTCCCCCTCGACTTAGACTTAGACTTCCTTTATTGTCATTGTACAAAGCCACATAGTGAATTTGACAACAAAATGTCATTGCTTGGCAACCAGGTACACCAAGGTCTGTATGGAGGTCAGGTAATAAATACGGTTGATAGTTAAACTATATGTATATAACTATAAATATAAAAGAGCTGAGAAAAAAGAAAGAAGACAATTTTTTTAGTGCAGTAAGTAATACGGAGTTGGGATCTGAAAATAAACAATACAGGTAATAAAAGTATGGATTAAGAAGTGGGAATGAAACGATCTGGTATCTACATTTCAAAATGCCTAAAATGCATTATCTGTGGCTCATTTTTCTTGTTTGTCTTTAAGCTGTAAGGATGCTAAAAGCCAAACTGCTTACCTAAAGAAACCTCCCCCGTTGTTATCCACAGAGGCTCGTGGTCGAGCGGCCTGCCCAAGCGGAACGAAGCCAAAACGGGTGCGGACACCACGGCCGCGGGGCCTCTGTTCCAGCAGCGGCCGTATCCCAGTCCAGGTGCCGTGCTCCGGGCTAACGCCGCCAACCAGATACCCAAGGAGTGAACACACCCGCCGCCACGGCAGCTGCTCGCACGCGCCGATGGGAGCGCATATAGTGGAGCTCATTTTGTTCACATCAGTGTTTTCATTTTCAGATGTGTGCATTTAGAAAAGAAAATGGAGTGCTGGGCTTTTTGGACCACCACTTCTGGCATATTCATGTTGTAAATATGTTTTATACGAACTGAGGAGTTAACTCGACGTTACCTGAACCATCGGTGAACGCAATAAATTTCGGGATTAGTGGGGAAAAAGTGCTGTTTGGAGCTTCTTTATTGGCGGCGACAACATTTACACAGATTTCTTAACGGTTTATTAAAAAAAAAAAAAAAACACGCAAATCTTGAATTCATTATTGAATATTACAAAAAGGAACATTTAGCAAGACATGGGATGAAACGCTGGAGTGTTGCAGGTCACTAGTCTGCTGCTCCGATATAGTGACAAATGCAGTCATAGTCCAGTGTGAACAGCTTCTCCTCGTATCTGTCCAGCTGGACCATCGCTCTGCACTTGTTCTTGTCCCGCTGAAGGATGCGGCCCACCTGAGCGGACAAATGGAGTAACAGTTAGCCGCTGAGCAAAAGAAGCACACAGGTATGGGCAGGGAAGAGGTAAATGTGTGCTCACCTGTCCCCTGTGCTCCCCCAGTACCACCATTATGTAGTCGTTTTCACTTTTTGGGATAATGGTTTCCAGCATCGCTTGCTTGATGTCTGGAGCAGAGAGCAGAAAAGAGTTGTACACTGACAGTTAGAGAGGGAATTGAGGGACTCATTCATTTAAAAAAAAAAAAAAAGTTGCTATGACCTGTAAAATTATCATTGAAAACAGGGATTAAGGCTGTGCTGCAAAATCATGATATTTTACTTAAAACAGGACATTGTGAATGTTCAAAATGTGATTGTTTTGGGTGGTGGGGAAATTTTTTTTGAATTTGATGGCCTTAAAAAGGATGAAAAAAATAAGTTGAATTAAGGAGGGAGAGCAAAAGGGAACACGTTGACGAAATGTTAGCAGAAATTTGACTTCCCGGCACCACAGGACAATTGAAATAAAGAAATATGAAGTGGAAGCGGGTCAGTAAAATCACTGAGTGTAAGAAGAGGATCTCCTCTCAAGCAGAGAAATTGGCAGCGGTAAAAAAAAAACAGAACTAAAAACTGAGAAAACTACTGTGCGGTTAACTGCACTTTTAAATTAAACCAAAGGGGGATTTAAGGTTAAAGCCGAGAAGCTGCAATGCAGAAATACAAAGAATACCAAGATATTTCTGGCTCACACCTCCTCCGTATATGATCTTAGGATTGTTCACACTACAAAATATGGATGTGTCCATTTGGTGAGCCGGTGAATCGCAAAGACCAGATGTGCTGTGACAGTTTACAAGGTGAGAAAATGGAGAGAGCCGACACCGAGCGGGGCCGAGACAGCGCCGGTGACCCACCGTCTAACAGTCTCCCCTCCTCGGTTCGACACACGCAGGTAGATGGTGTCAGGACGTCCTCCACTCGCATCTGCGTGAGAGCCAGACCGGTTTTAAAAGCTGAGACAAAGACAACACTTAGGGGCATGGAAAACTGAATATTTTGTGGCTAGCGTAGTCCCCAAAACAATTCCAATAATCGGGATTTAGCAAAGCGATTGGTCTCGATCAGAGTTAAGAGCAAACACCCAAACTGAAAAGATGCTTTTGCTTATGTACCTTTGAATTGTAGTACCTGCCCCCTTTGAAAGCTTTGTCTATAAAGCGAACTTTAAGGTCTCTCTGGAGCCAGGAGGGGACAGCTGGTGCTTGCCTCGATTCCTTCACAGGAGGTTTGTCTCTGTGGAGGGAAAAAAAAAGCCATCCGGTTGGTAACGGAATGTTTCAGTTAACACAAAGACGCTGGTGTTGCTGTGAGAATGCACCTGTCCTGGCTGGAGTCCCTGTGTTTCCTCTTCCTCTCGTCTTTTCCTCCATCCCTCTCCGCCGAGGCGTGCTTTGCCTTGTCGCTGTTGCTGCTTTTCTCTGCCTCGTCGCGCCTCGCTCGCTCCTTCTCTTTCTCCCTTTCCTTGTCTTTGTGGGCTTTACTGAGGCGACCTGCGTGTTGGGCAAACGGTCAATAAAATTGAACCAAAAATGAGTGCATGAACCCGCTCGGTGAAGTAAAATAAGAGGAACGGGGGCGGCGCTCACTGAGGTCTTTGCTGTACTTGTCGTAGTCTTTTCGCCCGACCAGTTTAATGCCGTGCTGGCTGACCGTCACCGTTTTCCCGCCGATGGCGAGCTTCACCATCACTCGCGCGTTGTCCGGATCGACGCCTTCGATCTGCCACAGACAGGTCAAAAAGTTAGGACAAAGCACCAAAGAAAAAGGGGGGGGGGGCTGGCTGACGCGACCCACTTAGGGTACCTTGCCGTAGAGGTCCTTATGCGCCCCCGACTGCACCAGCACGCACCCCCCCGGCCCCAGCACCAGCTCCTCCTCCTTCGCCGGCTCGTCCCCTGGCTTCGGGCGGCGCTGCGGCCTGCCCGGCTCCAGATCCTTTATGGCTGAGCGGTCAGCGCCGAGGCCCAGCCCTTTAGGACGGAGCTGGTGCTCTATAGGCTTCACATCTCTGTGGAGGAGAGAGTCCAATCAATAAGCCGGTGGAGCCGGACATAAAAGATGCAAGCCGTGGACACAGCTTCAGGTCTGAGGGTGAGACTGCAGTTAAATGGAGAGCAAATAGAAAAAGGTAACGCTAACTCAATCTGTAAGGAATAATGAAAGCTTGGTGTTGCCTGCTATCACTGATTTCATAATATGAGGTCTAAAAGTTTCAATAAACAGATTTTTAAAAAATCCTTTTCTATCATTGTATTAACATTTTTTGCTTAATTAGTTTTTTGACAAATTGATTATTTCCAATAAAATAATACAGTGATGGAGACGGGGATTCGTCAGAATGCGATGATTTATAAAACATTTAACTCCATCAATTCTATGACTTTTTTAAATCTGGAGGAACCCTGGGATAGATCTTCAGAATAAAAAGCCTGCACAGATCACCACAGCAAAACAGTCCAGCTGTACAACAGATCTGTTACTATCTGAAAGGTATATATACTTTATTTACATATTACTTTATCAAAGTCATTTGAAACAAACATAGGTTTTAAAGGATTTCAAACTTTTGTTGTTTTTTTAGGCCAAATTCTTATGATTCAGATTTTGAAAACCAGAACAGAAAAACAGCAAAGCAGGATGCTAGACTTGTCACTTACTGTTTGAAGGTCCGTCCGATTCCTTCCTCTTTCTTCCAACCCATTCCTTTGAGCATTGCAAGCCCGTAAGCCTCCACAGGAATGCTCTCATAATCTGCCTCTGTTGACTGATAACCACGTGCAGTTAAATGATCTGATTACCAATACGGAGTCACTGAAGCCACTAATAAATGTTAAAAACAACAGACAGCACGCTCAGCACTGATGGGCCTGAAGGCTAAAACCGGGTGCTTATGTAATCTTTTGAGTTTGGAAATACGACAAAGCTGTTTGGCGGCAGCTGACAGAGCGTGGCGGCCCGTAAAGGCGGTCTTACTCAGCCCTCTGGCCCCCGGCCGTCACACTCACACCCGGCTGACAAAGGTCAGCAGCTACTGCCGCCCTGATCCCGGCAGTGGCCCCACTCATCCCCGTCTCCGCCGAAGGCCTCCCTCTGAGGGGGGCTGAGGGCTGCGATCGTGGAGGCAACCGTATTAAAAATTAACTCCAGGCTCAACGAGCCGGACCCTCCCGATTCCCACGTCTACAGGGACTGAGCGCGGACGTGTGATGGCAGTAAGGGGACACGTGAGGGCCTGTTCTGAAAAGACACAGGAAGAGATCTGATTGGCTGTGCTCATGTCTCTGGGGAGAACGCTGATGCCCGTCTGCCACCAAAGCCTCACTGACAAAGTCATCCGCACCCATACGTGCAACTGTGCCTGCACGCACGCAGGGGGGTGCGGCTCAAACTCAGCACTTTCACACACTCAAATTTCAGCAGCCAGTCCACTGTACCAGGCATTTTGTACTGTCAGGCCTTTTCCATGTCCCCGCTGACACGCCTGTCTGGTAGATCCTATCGGGATCTTCCCGTCACATCTTCAGACCATTCAAGAAATCATAATTAAGCCAGAGCCTGGGAGCCCTGTCCTTATCTAACATCTGCTTTACAAATGTTTCGTGAAAGGCAGCCGGCTGTCAGGCCGAGCGACGCAGACGAAAATAAACACACGCAAGCACATTTTTGCCGTCAATCAGCACTTTCTGGCAACTGAGGTAAGCTTTTTAATTCAGCAATTTTGCCCAATAATGTCACCGTTAGTACACTGATGATTTAGCTACATCAATGAGACCAATTCCTCGCACGCCCACATAAGTGATCCCTAAACTGGTAGTTTCTGTGGCCTATCTTTACATGTTTTTTGACTGCACCAAGACAATTGACAGTCATTTTTGTGCTGCACTCCAAAAGTCTCGAGGTCAACTGCTGGAAGCTTGAGAACAATCTTTTATGAACTCTACAACAAAGTATCACGAGCTCTAGAAATTGGGAGACTTTTTTCTCACAACTTCTCTTTTCCTGTGTAGGATATAGACTAACCTCCTAAAATCACCAGCTATGTATCATCACATTGGATCTAATATGTCCAAAAGTCTGTGTGCATAAATCCACTCCCACTTACCGATTCTGGACGCAGGTCCACCTTTACGTGGTCTCCATCCTCAAAGCCCTCCGGCGCTTTGTTTTGCATCAACAGGGGGATGGACAGGTTAAGGTTGGCCTCTGACTGGGATCCATTTTGCCACTGCTCCAGCTGCCTCCTTGAATCTGAAAGCATAACGCAGAGATGATTAAGGAGACTCTTAGGCACAGGGTCACCTCCCCTTCCTATCACGGAATACACACCTTCAATAAGTTCTTTGACAGCCTGCGAATCCACGGAGTCGTTGTCACGACCCTCTTCTTTGATTTTCCCTTCACTTTCCGTCACCTGGCCCGCCCGGTTCGGTTTGTGCCAGCGGTTCTTCTGGATCAAAGGGATGATGAGCTCTTTGGGCTTCTCGGATGGTTTTGAACTGCAAGGTAAACGACAGTTAAGAGACATGGCAGCTGTTTTGGTTTATTTTGTATCCTTATCAGGAAATGTTACAGACAGTCCCAGTTAGCATCTATTTCCAATGCTCAAAATTCATTTAGTTGTCAGGGCTGAAATTGTATCGTACCGCTCACCGCGTTAGCATTAGCATAGTCAGCGTACCTCTGTAATTCATTTCGGTCAATTCCAGTCAGATAATCTTTGTCGTCCTTCTTTGCGGGAGCGTTAACAGTAGACGGTTTGAATTTGTTGACTGTTTTGGAAAAACCAAATGAAACCGCCGTTTTTCTCTCTCCAGTGTCCTCGGAAATAGCAGATTTAGGATCGCTTGTTTCGTCTCCGTACGACGCCATTATTGTTTGTAGAAATATGAAGACGAAGCAAAGAATTCTGGGAGTTGGAGTGTTTTTCGTCACACCAAGAGCTCCACACCCCAGTAACTTAGCTTGATTAAAATGACTACACATCCCGTCATACACTACAATTAAAGGTGCATGGTACTCCAAAGAGTTGTGAAAGATTGTATCTTCTTCGCGCAATCATGTTTTTATAATTCAATTCGAAGAGTTTAAATCTGACACAACCAGCAAGTTGTTTAGATATTTACTCCAACAATTTAATGTATATTTTATACCAATTAAAGTGACATAATGTCTGGCCATGGCTTTTTCCGCGTTTATGAAAAAAATCAATTTAAAGTTTTTTTCTTTCATGAAAATTATTTGTGATCAATACATGGTTGTATTACAAAACTTTGGAATCAATACTGTTCTTAAAAAGTAGCATTTCTGACGGGGATATGTTTGTAAACGCATTCACCACTTAGGTTGAGGGCCTGTATTAATTCTACGCGCATCAAACAACACGATCTGTTATTGCTAATGTAAAAATGTTTCATAACCAGACGAAAAAAACAACGTGAAACCTTTCCCGGTCACACCTGGTTCTCACGCCTTTAAGAACTGATTGTAACTGATGCTGAAAGTGATGCTGCTGATGCGGGAGCCTGTTTAGGGGCGGTTCTTTTAACTCTTTTCTTTCCCCTCCCCTCAGTGCTCCCGAACTTCTCAAGATAACCTTCTCATGAGACATTTTTCGTTGTTACCAGCCGCTTAAAGTAGGCTCCATTTGAACGCTATGGTCGTCAACTTAAGTTTATTTTGAACTTAGAACAGCCCGTGGCTCTTTTTGTCTGGTCTCGCAGGATTGACGTTTCTCGGCCTGAGAACACGGCGCCTGCAGCTCAATGGCACCTTAACTCTGGTTGATAGATTTAAAAAAAAAAACACGACATTTGCACTTCTGTTTTTTTATTAGTATAATTGTTTAATCTAAAAGTACTGGCATCTGTAGGCTACCTGGAGGACCGTACAGAAGGGAGGCAGGGAGAAGAGGACCTGACGCGGAGAGAGCCGAGCATGGAGGTAAGAAACCGGCAGTTAATCTTTCTCTAAAGGAAAAGACCGAACACTTTGCTCAAGTTAAAATAGTCCGTTTTGGCCACGGCCATCCATCCATCCTCTGTTTTGAGCTCTTTTGCTCACAGCGGTGCAGCAGCTGCTGGAAAACGTCAGATTTGCCCGATAGAGTGTGTGTGCGTGTGTGGAGGGGAGAGAGTGTGTGTGCATGTGTGTGTGTCTGTTATTTTCCCCCCTCTCTCCCCGCTCGCTCACTCTCCACGAGATCACCACAGCTCTCTCAGAGCATCACTAGTGTCCAAATATCCCGTCAGCCGTGCACATCGCGTCTGACTTTCTGTGGGCTTGGCTGCGGGGAGAGCATCGCTGCGCTCCCACCTTTCCTCCAGGCTGCTGCTGCTGCTGCTGCTGCTCCCACATTTCCACACCGGGCAACTCGTCTTTATTTTTGAAGTGCTGGCTCATTATTTAACCTCAGCCGGGTCAATGTATATAGACGCGTTCAAACGGATCCTCTTTGAAAGGCTGAACTGCTTGAAGAGGATGTGCGTCTGTCAGCGGCAAGGCAGGTCAGTGTTTTCCCCTAAAATATCAGACATCTGAGAATCTGCTGTGTGTCATCTAAGTGTCTGTGTGTGTGTGTGTGTGAAAGAGAGAGAGAGAGAGTGGAAGAGAGAAAAAGGTGTGTGTGTATCGGGTGGTGTGTGGGGGGGAGAGAGGGGAGTGGGTGACTGACAGGAGCTGGTAGTGTGTGTTTGTGTTCATGTAAACTTGTGAGCTGAGAGGGAAAGAACATGGGTGTTTCCATTAAAAGGCATACGTTAGGGATGAGAGTGTCAGTTTTAACAGATTAAGTTTTTCTTCAACAGCTGGGCTGGGGATGCATGTTGTGTGTGTGTGTGTGTGGTTATGTGTGCACATGTCCGTCTATGTGCTTATAATAGATAAATAGATTTTTTTTGTGGTGATTTAGAAAGTTTGTTTCTATTTTCTTTTCCCATTTCTAATCTCCAGCTTCAGAAATGGCTCTGATAAAACATTAAGGGACGCCCGTCCCTCAGAACACCGGCACCCATTCTCCCTTATAATAGGCTGCCCGGGAAACGCTCTGTACCTCACAGCCAGGTGTGTGTGCACGTCCGTGCGTGAGACTGTGCACAAGGGCTTTGCAGCATTCTACGCGTGCACTTGTTTGTTTGTCTGTGTGTGTGTTCTGTTGCTGTTTGCTTTGGGTGTGTCCCAGTTTGATTAAGGGAGCTTGTTTTGAGGTGATTGATGCAGGACAGAGGCTTAAAAGTGTGCAGGGTTCTGGATTTGGAGGGCTGTGTAGGTAACGCTGCTCATATAGCAGTCATTCATTTGCTGGAAAAGGAAACACATGTGGTGGAGTTGAGGCATGCCCCGGCCCCCTCTGGTCCTCACGATGTTTGCTCTCCTGTCGTCTGCTCCGCAAACTCATCGGCCGTGTGGCTTTTATTTTCCACGCTTTTCAGCTCTCAGCTGAAGTCTGATCCCTGAGCATGTGGAGATGCGTGTTCACTTATGAACCCAACTCCCCCCTTTATTTTTAACCGCTAACAAGCGAGGAGGATGAAATGAGGCGCATTTCCCCTTTGTCGTAGTAATGCGTGTCATCTGGGAGTTGTTGATTGTCTAATTATGGACCTCCTGAGTCCTTCTGGCATCATGAATATTCATGCTGCTGTTTTTAAGGTGAGGCTAAAGTATGCATGTGCATGTGTGCATGTGTGCATGTGTGCGCTTTACCCTTGACAGTGCAGGGCTGCGCAGGCACATTCACCCATCTGTGGTCCAAACCTTTGCTCCCAGCCTCTGCATTTGAATTCTGCAGTTGTAGCCTGCTCTATTCTTAGTCCTTAACGCGTCATGTGCGGCCCGATGAAATTTCAACGAGGACGACAACAACAAACAACAAACCCACGCCAGCACCACCTGGGTTTCGAGATCCAGTCGAAGTTGGAAGGGGTTCGCGCACCGGAAGTGGCTCACGCTCAGTCGGGAGGCGCATCAATAATTAATCGATGCCGTCGCAATTTAGACACTGCCGTATTTGAAATGTCAAGAAGGCAAGGAACGTATCCTTGAGTCAGATCTGAGTTGGACAACTGGGATCAATATCAGGTGGTGAGAGAGGCGGCGGGAGCAGGCCAGGGTCACCTTCAGCCATCCCTCCTGAGTCAGCACTATCTCTCCCTTTACCTACGCGCACACTTGAAGGCCTGCTTAGGTTACCAAACTGCGACCTCACAAAAACGCTCATTAGAGAGAACTCAACCTTCCCTCCATCCCCCTTCTGAATTATTCATTTTGTTGTGATGATTTCAGCCGTTTCCTCAGAAGGTTACGGCGGGCTTTTTTTGTGTCGATTCGCGTCCGTTTTCCCACCCCAGACTCCATGCGGTCTTTAATTTTTCCTAATTTCTCACTCCCTCCCTTCCCTCCTCTCTCTTCCTCTTTTATCCATCTCATGTGTGAGGAGCTGATCTGCTCTGTTTAATTAAACTGCTCCCTCTTTCCTGATGAAAGCTAATCTGGGATCACAGCGAGCAGTGCGGCGCTCAGCAGAGGAGGACCTGTTGTCGCGGGGCCGTTCCTCGGGAAAAGCGGCGTGTACGCAGCACATCGCTCCCACTAATGTGCCCCCCGCTTTGACCTTGATCCTGTGACTCTAAATATAAGGTTTCCTCAAGGGGGGGGACATCTCTGGGCTGCTGTTATCTTCCCAGGTGTGTTTGTGTGACCGTACATGTGTGGATGGGAGCATTTCTCAGTACCTGCTAGTGCGAAAAGATCATTTTTATTTCTCTTTTTTCGCAGTCAAACCCAGAGAAGCTTCGGTAGTAGCGACATGAAGTTGCGCACCAGGGTACATTTGAATATGTGGAGCACAAACAGTGCGCTCTTTAGTTCATGTTCTCACCAGGCGCATGATTTATTGAGTAACTACCAAGTGACAGGGGGATTTTTTTTACATTAAAAAAAAAAAATTGTTTTCTCAGCTGAGGAGCATTTAATCTTTTATTTTCTAAATCTGTCACTGCTGTCTGTTTTGTGTTGAGCAGTTCGGTGCCCTAGATTTGCAAGTGAGTGAGCATCAGGGAGGTTTAGCACACCCTGCGTTGTTTGCACGGTCTGGTGTAAATGTTGGGAGAGGCAGAGGTCAGGGTGCGGATGGGACGGTGAGCGTCTGAACCCGCGAAAAAGTCTTTGGGACGTTTTCCCTCCGTCTGCGGTGCCATTAGTGCTTGATTTATGATTTGAAGGCTTCTGTGTGTTTAAGATGCTTTACTTGGCTGACCCTCAGTGGCTTCCTGGGAGGATGCTGCAGAGATTAGGAGCTGCACGCCGCATCGCAGGTTGTAGTGGCGGGTGGATCTTTGTTCATGGTTTCGGACGGATTCATTGGAAGGGTTTTTCATCCGTCACCTGTGATAAAAATTTTCTTCTCAAAATACCTTAATTTTAAACAGGAGTCAAAACTCAGTGGATCAGAAAGTTCCATTTGTGGAAATATTTTAAAATGTCAGCAAAAATATCAATCACAGTCTGAATTTAGTTGAAAAAGAATATAAAGTTGGTTAGATCATTAATGGATATGATTTTTTTTAGCTTAGCACTAAAAAACAACAAAAAAGGAGAACATGAACAATAAAAGATGGTTTGCCTTTGTCTGAGTGTGATGTTTTACCCTCAAACAATGTAGTAATTGAGCTTTTGATTTACCGAATTAAATATTGTAACTCATTTTCAATGCTCTACCTGTTTTTTTCATTGGTAGTTCGGTTATGTATGAACTGGATAGAAAAATAAGATGCATGGATGCAAAATATTCATCATGTCAGCTGTCAAATATCAGCAAAACCTAAAGCTATTACCATTAAAAACAATGCCAGAATAAACATCTGGAAATGTGACTGCTTGAAGATCTTTGCATTTCAAGTCTTTGCGTTTTAACTCCAGGGATGATCAGATTTGTATTCCCTCACAACAAGCGACAAATCAAAAAGACTAATTGTCTTTTGGATTTTCTGCTGCCTTGTTTCGAGCACCTCGCTGCGTACCATAATTTATTTCTTTTTTTACCCCGCAAAATATGCGAAAGGAAACAGTGTGACAGGCAAAATATATGTTGTAATAAAAACAAAGTGGTATCAGTTATAATGGAGTGATGAATCCTGCCCAGAGTTTTACTGAAGCAGTGTGGAATCATCCTGACTGAGAACAGCATAAAGGAAGCCAACATCTAACAAGGTGCTTATGAGTGAAGCAAAAAGGAACTATTAAAGTCATAAAAATGGTTTTCTTATGCCTTAAATCCCCTTTTTCCATTTCTCACATATTCCTTGTTTTGCTTCCCAAACACGACAGCTTGGCTCGATACTTAGGTACATCACTGTAGATTGATCAGTATTAGTACTGACAGTTTAACTCGGTGAGTTATCTGCATGGTAGACATCCACAAAGAACACACACAAACAATAACAGTTGTATTGGCTCTACAAAAGTGCAAACATGTAACCTTAAATTGAGTGAAATAAAATATGTCCATGTCATGAATGGGCCAAAAGCCCAAAGCAACCGATCCAGATGTGATTCGTTTATAAATAGATAAATGAGTCACTTACATGTTCATTGTGTAACCATCGTTAACGCTAATTTTGAGCTGGATTGTTCCTGAAGACTTACGAGAAAAAAGAAAAATCTGCAGTGCATCCCAAGTGTTTTGTTAAGTTATTCACCCCCAGCATCCGCTGACAGACCAACAAATGCCTTAGGCATGCTGGTCACAATCCAGCTGACAGAACACACAGTCAGTCCATCAATATCCCCCCAAATTTCCAGTTTAACAGCGACAGCTATTCACGCCGCTGACCTTTCAGATTGCATGAATAAAACCCCGAAATGGGCTCGCATGGATTCATAGAACATTCTAGCTGAGCTAATTGCACAAACTCATTTCATTACTGAAGAATGCATTCGGAGCGGAAACGACATGTGGACGATGGAGCAGGCATGGCTGCACCACGACAAACCAACAGATGCTTTTAGAGGCGTACAAAAATTCTGCTGTTCATTTAGCGCATTAGAGCATTAGCCGTTACACAATCGGACCGTGGGGAAGCAGGGTTTGATCGGAGCACCGATTCCCAGCCAGGGCCGATTGTGTTAAAAGTTCCTCTTTCGCAAAAGTTTTACCAACTCCGCTGTGGTCAAAGCCGATCATGTCAGAGAGTGATTTACAAGCTGGGAGACAGCTTTGATGGGGATGAAGGCCGGCATCTAGATAGACATCGGGAACATGCAGAGAATCACGAGAGCTGACAGTCAGGGCTTTCTACTTAAAGCCACACTCAAATTATTGATACAGGGAGAGCAGTCTGATAGGTGAAAGCAGAGCGGCTTCATAGTGGAAATCTTCTTAACTAGCATGGGTAATTGGCTTGAGAGCCTCTTCCATTTGTTCCATTTTTAAAAGAAAGAAGGTGTTTGCATTCGTTGTTCTTCTTCCGTCATTTTAAACCAACTCATTTTGCTGATCAGGAACTCTCCCATTATGCTCTTGGCTTAGACAGAACTAAGTACGCAGCACGTTGGCAGGGTGTGAATTTGGGATCGCGCTGGATTATAACACAATACCAGAGAATAATTGCGAAACACACTGCATCCCAGTAATTAGTCGTCGTTTTATAACCACTGGCGGATGAAATTTGGACTGAGAATAAAACCCGATTAACCGCCAAACCGCTAATGAAGATTGCATTTATTACGAATGGATCCAAGGAAATGCTTTCAGCCATTAGAGTGGGCAGCTCAGACCTCATCCTGCCGGATTGGACAGGACAGGTTGTTGCTGTTTTCCAGCCTTGCCAGAGCTGATTTAACACAGACCAATTCAATTATTCATTCGTCTTAATTGATGTGTTTTGCTCACCCTTTTTTTTATACCCCTTGAAGGCATGTCAAGGCACTCCAGTGGTCAAGTGTCAGGAGCTTTTCCCTCTTTTCCTTGCTTCGATGCTTCCGTTTGACGTTGAATTATCGCAGTCCTTGGCAAAATACATCACTGTAACTTTAATAAATGAACACCCCCAAGATTCAACCTGAAATAACCGCTTGGTTAATTTGTCCTGTAATAAAGTTGTTCTGCTTGTTGTTAGAAGCTGCCAGGGGTAAAATGGCCGTAGATTCTCTCAAAATGTTTTTGATAATTACTTCCGAAATTGTAATTGCAAAAGACCGCCGTTGCATTCGGAGTATTCCGACATTGCAGCAGTTGAAATGTAAAGTTTAAGATTAAGCTTAAATTATAGTTTGACTCTCTTTAGTGGAAAAAATTAATTATTGCGGTTAATTAGCTTTGAACACTGAATGTTCTCTGGATAATACAAGCATGAGTGTTCCTAGGATTCAGGGCACGGAGCTATTTTCAAGCAGAAAAGTCTTTGTGGCGCAGCTGTTTATGCTATACGCCAGATTAGAATGGCTTCTTTCATATGCTGTATGCTCTCTGAATATAAAGGTCTGGACTAGTCCACAGGGCACGAGTATGTGTGTTTTACCATTGACAGGTCGCTGTGGTCTGAAGTTACACTGGACCTTGTATCTGTAAAGATTCTGAGCATGTCGCTGTCTGAGAGGAAGTCAGTGAAACATGATATGTGTTGGTCAGCTTTTTTCCTGACCTAAAGGTCAGAAATCTCAATAGAGCAGTCTTTTTATAGAATAAGTTATCCTTAAAACCTCTCAGATATTATTCACTCCGTCATTCATTGAACATGTGTGCATGCTTTAGCCAGGCTAACGTACTTTATTTCTAATCTACTCTGTGGTATACTTTACTTTTACTCTAAAAACTTATCAGACATAGTAAAAAAAGTTCATGATCATAATATTAGGATTTTTTTGAATTTGCAATTGACTGAAATGCAAATGAAAACTCGTCTCTCGAGCAAATTTTTTTTCTTCTGTTCTGAAATTCACTAAAGTTAGTATGGGGTTGTTGGTGGAGCCTGTTCAGACCAGTGCAGCTGACCAATAAGAGCACACTGATCTCCCCAGAGGAGGTTTTGAGAGGAATGATGCAAATATGAAACACTATACATTGAAAAATGGCTCCTCCATTCTCTAAAGACCAGCTTCACTACCAGACCTGGAATGGCATTTTAAGTAGCCGCGTCAGCACACCTGCTTTGGTGTTTTAGGCGTGTTGCGAATTGAAAACAAGTTGATTGCGCCCCTGAGTTTGTTACATAGCTCTCACTCACTCCTCGTTTTAAGATCTCTACGCAGCAGAACAAAGCTTGTTAACAGCGGGCTCTCTTGTTTTTCATTTTTGAAACCGCCGATTATTCCATCCAAATCATTTCACCCCACAGAGTGGACTGATTCAAGATGATATTTTACCCAATCAGCAGAAACATAGGTATCGACTGACAAAGGACTTGACAAAGGCGTTTGCACAAGGCATACATTTCATGTTATTTTGGCTGACTCAAAACATCCGTTTGCGAAATGGGAGCTTTTTTGGTCCAGACAAAAGGCTAAAAGGGGTTGTCTGATGAGGCAAGAGACCGAACCCAGACAGCCAAAACAGTCCTGTGGTGAATAATGAGCTACTCAGAATTAAAGATTCTATCATACATAATGAGAGACCTTTCAAATTCAACTAACTTTCAGTTTGAGGGGGTCATAATGCGAGAGGCAGGGTACCCCCCGGACATGCTGCCAATCTTTTTCATGGTGTGCATGTATGAAATCATATGGGATAAGTAGGTCCTAATAAGTTTGATAACTAGACTCCGTTACGATAAAGGTCCAGTTTCCTCATATAGGGACAGTGGGCTTATTTTTGTATCTAAATGTGTATTTATTGTGATTTGGCTCTAAAGGTCCAAATTACTCAAATACAAAAGTTGAGTTAGACAATGAGGAGATGATTGGTTGAAAATGTATAGACCTTTCTATTCTAAACTTCAAACATTAGTGCCTGATGGTGTCTACTATGAGGCCAATAGGTCATACTTAAAAAAAAAAAAGCCTTGCGGTACAGAGAGGCAAAAATCCAATATCCTTGTATGAGAACGCTGAGTCCCAGGAGGTTAAGGCAATCTCTGTTTTACAAATGCAAATACCATTACAGCTTCTGGGTCGTCTGTTGCAAAGGGAAGTTACACAAATATTATGACCAAGTCTCCCATAATGTGAGACTTTGTGAAGTTCCACTATTACTAAGATGAGTAGCAGTGTTGGTTATATTAGTGGCAAAAAAAACTTGATAAAATGACCTTCCATTGTATATTTTCCACAGATATTACCAATGCTGACAGCACGAACTGCACTGCACTCTCTATATTGTTTCTAAACATCATTCGTGCGATCATGCCAGGTAGAAAATGGAGCGAGGTAACACATAGCTGACATTCAAGATGTTTTCCTGATTCGTTTTACACGTCTGAATAAACGCTCCTCATTTCTTGGACCAATCTGCATATGTCAACCAGACATCGAAAGCAAAAATGAACAAATTCTGGATACACATGTATAGTCCATGGAAGCCTTTTGCAAACAGGAGTGGCTTCTGGTCAACATCTCTAACGCAGACATATTTAACGTGCGACAGCACAGATGAACAGCTGGATTGTGGTTGCAGCTGGACAGATTGCTGTTGTCTGAGACCACTCATTTTAACCACATTTTAACTCGCTGAACTACGAAAGGAAACGTTGCATTTGCTAAATGCCAGCCTGTTAGCAATGTCTCCAATGTTTAGCTCATTTAGCCCCAAAAAAATCAAAATAAAAGGGTTCTATGCCCGTGTAGTGCACGGCATGGCTGCGAGCACAGCTGCAGAGACTGAGTCTCGCTTTAATTCGAAGCAGAATGAGTCAGTAAATGTGAGGTCATCATCGTACCCTCTCATCAGTTAAATGTCACTTATTAACTTTGAGGATATGCGGTGTGACAGCTCTGTTTGATTATGCGCAAGTCGACATACTTTAGAAATTACTCAACTCAACTAATACGCCGAATGCCATTAGTGTTGCGACGTGAGTTTGAGGTCAGCGGGGAAGCAGGACGTCTCTCCGGTACCTCCACGACAGCCTGGTGCTGTGTGTGTGTGTGTGTGTGTGTGTGTGTGTGTGTGTGTGTGTCCGGGATGAGTGTGCAGGCCCTGTTTGTGGCGTCAACACCAACACCGGAGACAGGCCGGGCCTCATTAAACCCCCGTCAGACGCAGGGGGGTCCAGACGACGGCCACATCTCAGACAGAGACACGCTCCGCCTCCGTCCGATATCATGCAGACACACAATGTATCTGCGCGCCCCGCGAGAGGATAATACTCTGAAAAACCTATCAGTTGCTTTATTTTTAGCATTTTAATCTTTACCGCTGACAAGTTCGGAGAAATCTTTAGAGAAAGCACGAAGAGCCCGAGGGGCTTATAGAATTATCACTCAGGATTGATGTACAGGGGCCATAGTTGTTTAAGATTAAATGGTTAAAGTTCCTTTTGTGATATTTCCCCCCCTTCTGACCGCCCGTTTTAACCGGTGTGGCGCTGCTCGGGGAGGCGCGTGGGCAGATGGCTGGCTGGCTTTGGGGGAGCAGGTTGAACAGTGTTGCCGCAGAAGGTTTCACAGTGGGGCAGACAGAGCAGAGAGGGACTGAGGGCCACCGGTTGGCAAGGATAATGTGAGCAGGATCATTTCGGGGCTGAAAGACGCAGCTCTACCGGATTGATTTCCTTTCGCTGAAACGTTCGGGGACCATATTCTGGCTGTGGTACCTGTGATGTGACACAGAAATGCAAGCGGTTTGTTTTTAAGATCCGCACGCCATACCAAACCCTGAGCCGTATTTTCTAGTTTATGCTCCTGTTTGATGAGCTGCACTCCAGCAAGGTCAAAGAAGCGAGTCCTGTGCCAACCTCAGGCTGTGCACTACCTCCCTCTTTCTCTCTGACCTCTGTGATTCCCTTTTTTTTTCTCTCTTTCTCTCATCGCTCTCTGAGTGCAGGGCGGAAAAATACAAGCAATTCATATTTCAGTGTGACATTGTTCTGCTTTTATACTCATTTTACACTTCTTCCCTTTTTCTCACTGGTCCATCCCTGTCTGGTCAAATAAACCACCTGACTTCTTTACCTTAGGGGGTGGAGGGCATCTGTCAGATTGCCTGTCAAGTGGAGAGGATTAGATATATCCTGTTCCCCTTACACCCATTCAATCAGTCTTATTAGGCCTCTGAACAGGGTTTGAGCTTGGAGTTCCACCCGGGGCGCGTTATTCCTGTCCATCCAAGGGGTCATAGAAAGTTGACGCGTTACTCTCACACTTCATTTAAGAAGATTGTAACTTGGGAAAGTCATTGCTAATCTCCAGGACTGGAGATCTGGATTTTCCATTTAGAAGATTACTTTTTAAAGGAGTATTTATGAGTAAAGACTAATAGTTACATGTTACAGAACTGCTCTAAAACTGTTATATTATTTATGCTTAGCATCAAATCTGGGAACAGGGGCGACTATCCAGGTGAAGCTCAAAGAATCCGTTATCCTTTTGGTTGGGCTACTTTCTTACATGTAACCTGCGAACAATGGATGTTAGGACAATATGTTAGTTTCTCATGTTACGATAAACAAATATTGATTTCCCATTAGAAAAAAAACTTGATCTCAGTTAGATTTCCCACTTACAAAGTCTGAGAAAACTCACCAGCCTCTACCTAACCAACCATGAAAATTGTGATAGCTGTTTTAGATCGTGTCTCTCAAATTCGAATGTTTCTGCCTCTCAGCCTTTTAAAAAAGACTACCACAATGTTCACATGGATAAAACAGACAGCAATGTGTTGTTATCAGCTTTTACTGCTATTAAAAAAGTTACAAACCACTATCCAACTGGTTTTAGGCTTCCCTTTGGAACAGGGTCAAATCAGGGGCAATTACTTTCCCACCTCAGAGACCTGACTTCCAGAGAAAAGTGACTGTCTGTGTGAGAGAAAAAGGCGTTCCAGTGACATCAATCATCTCATTTTAAAGAAATCCCACATTCAAACTGCTCCTTCAACGGCAGGCTTTTTTTTTTTTTTCTTTTGTATTTTATTCAACGTGTCGTTTGTCTTTTTGATCCTGATATCCTGCCGTGTGTGTCTCCGCCGTCCTGTGTGTTGAGGTGACAGTGCTGCTCTGATCATGTCAGAGGAGAGTCGTCTGTTCTCTTGCATCACAGCTGTCACATCACAGGCCGCTCAAACGAGTCTTCACCACGTCAGCCTCACCCACAGCCCTGCTCTCTCACAGCTGCTCTTCAGGAAGCATATTGCAACAAAAACACATTATTTTCGGCTTTAAGCCTCGGCAGCCGTGCCCCGGGAGTTCTCACCTTAACCGCAGCCGGCTGTAATTAGCTGCAAAAACATGCAACCCCACAGTGTCAAAGCAGATAGTTGGAGGTTGTGTCTGCACAATGCAACGAAAAAGGATGCTTGTCTCTAAATTCCTTATATTTTAAAGTCAGGTTATTATGGGTACAAAAACGACACTTAACTTTTGGCCTCTCGAAAGGCATGCGACCACTTTAATCAAATGCAAACCCTGTTTTCCCATGTGACCGTAGATGTGCTGGAACGAGCACTAAATCCTACTCTGAGTGTTTACATATCAACAAAACATCGGCCTTTAGCGAGCACCATGAATATGAGGGGGGGGGGGGGGGGGGACAGTCTGATTGTGTTGCTGTGTTGCGTCGACAAGCATGTTGGTGCTGTGCTGGGATGTGTTTGCATTAAACAAAGGCGCCGTTCCCATGCGGTGTCATTCCTGAATTTCAAGTTGCCGTTTTTTCGTAGCTTGGATTTCCTAACCTATACGGCTGAAATTATTCATGAGTTTTACACACCCGGGTGTGAAATACCGCGCCTCCTCAGACTGTAGATGCCGATAACTTGCAAAGGTTAAGTGATATAAAGTCACAGGTTCTTTCCATTGCTTAATAAGTAATTGACTTTTTTTTTTTTCAAGCTCAGTCTCTGTCCTCGTTTTGTTTTTTCTCTCTCCAGCTCTTTTGCCATGTCTAAGACTGCAGTGAAGAAGCTGCACTGGCGTTCCAAGGTGCAGGACAGCTTCGTCCCCTTGCAGGGCACGTCGGGGGAGCTGGGGCTCGCCGTCGGTGGAGGGGCGGATTATGGAGAGTTTCCTTTCATCACATCAGCTCCGGGGGGCGGCTTCTCAGTGGGTGACATCATCCTGGAGGTCGGGGGAACACCCGTGCTAGGCATGACGTTAGGAGACGTTCGCGGTGTCCTCAACTCTTGCCCCCACCCGATCCGTGTCAAAACTGTGTCACCAGGTACGATCCACATAAAGACACGTTTTGAATGCAACGACAAACTCACTGCGGCTATATGAGAAAAGATTACCGGTGCCATGGCTAGTTATTAAACATATCAGGTCCAAATAATCCCATATATCTTGGGGATAGCAAAAAATGCAAACCAAACCAAAGATTAGGTTTCAGGGTAGATAGTGGACATAGTGGACAGTGTGGACATTTCCACTCTGTTCCTGAATCTGTCCTCCCTTGTTAATGTTCAATTGGAAGGGTTTGGATTTCCTGTTAGGTCTTTTATTGAGTTACCAGTGAAATGATTTTTAAGAACTATTCAGAACCGCTGCGTGTCCAAACGTTATTATCCTGAGCTATTTCTGAGAAACGGATTTGCTTATCTATCCATTGTTAAGCTTTTTATGGTGAAAAATACATTGCTTCTGTGCCTGCTATCTAAAGTTGGTGGTCTTCTTTTGCATATATGTACTTTTCCTGTGAATATATGCTAATGTATACTGTCTTCTGATTCAATTAGCACTCTCTCTCTCTCCCTCTCTACATATATATCTATATATATCTATTAGGGTGTGATTGACTACAGTGGCATAAATGACACTGCATATTCAGACTATTTAACTTGTTGCAGTTTTGCTATTCATGCCGCTCACCACAGCAAATGTTTAATCAGTCTACACCCAAACAATCCGTTACACTGCCGTCTAAGCTGTCATCCATCATAATCTTGCTCAGTAAACTCCCCCTTGACTCTCACAGGCCGCATCTGCAGCTTGTGGCATCGCGAAGCCGATTCGAACATGTCAATTAGTGTGTCGATGTCAAGGTAGCCGTTCCGTGTCAGAGTAGGGGTTAAAAAAAAAAAGAAAAAAGAAAATAACGATGAAGCATGACAACAGTTATGTTGATACAGTTCTCGCTCACCCGCAAGAGGCCTTGATGTCGTAAACGGGGGGAGCCCGGGAAGCGGATATCTTTGTCGGCTCCAAACGGGCCTATATGTCACCGCCGTGTCACCTGACTGATGCGACCGATAGCCTTGCCTGCTAGATTGATAGCTGATTTGGCCGCAAGGGCGTAAATGAAGACCTTTGCTCCTGGACCCGCTGCTGCTGGTAGATCCATTATAAGCTCTGAGGTCTTCCTGGCCCTCCCCTGGCAGCTTGACTGCATGTTATGTGGACAGTGATGGATGTGTCAATGCGCTGGGTTGCTGCTGCACGCCTCCTCCTCCTCCTCCTCCTCTTCATCCCCATCCTGCTGCAACTACTACAACTCCAACCACTCCCTCTGCCCCAACCTTCAAATAGGGGACACCAGGCGGTGTTCCCTTAAGGATAGGTGTGACTGCTGAGGTTTGGAATTCTGGACACGGAAATCGCAAACCCCTCAACTTTAAAAGAGGCTTTGTTGCAGCTCAGCCTGGTGTTCCCTTTTCTCTGACATCCAGGCAGCTCATTTGCAGGACTGGCTTTTGCTCTCTGGCAGCTTGCTGCTTCAGAATGCGTTCAATGAAGCCATCATCATCCCCCCCCCCCCCCCCCCCACCCCCCTCCACCAAAAGGCAGCAGCCCAGATCAATTCTTACCTGTGCAGGCAGCAGCCATGTGTGAGCGCTGCTAAATTACGCGCAGCCGACTGCCCCCAATTACCAACCCGTACACTGACATTTTTCCCCGAGCGCACGGCAAATCCCATCCTCCTCTGGACTTAGCTGCTGTAGAGAGACAAAAGGCTGCACAGAGGTGTCAGGGGCGGGGACGGCTCGCCGGCAGCCTGCAGGGGAAGAGCCGGCAGGGCGCTCGTCCGTCAGGGTGACAGGCAGAACGCGCTCAGGCCATCAATAACCCAAGTGGTCTGTCATCAGACGCCATAAAGCACTTGAGATTATATTAAAAGCTCGCAGAGAGGAAGCTAAACCGAGGCTGATCAACTCTGCCTTCTTCGGGGACGACTCTCGTGTCTGCAGCGGTTAACCCCGGCACGCAGCGTGCACGTGTGTCTCACAGTCAGAATCACCGGAAAAGTGGCATGGGGAGGACGAGCAGGTGTGGATGTGAGGCCTTAGGTGGTGAAGTGTTCAATTATAGGGTGCATGTGAACGTGTAGCATGGGGCTGCTGAAAGACCACTGAGCTGATTTGTGTTTGTGCCTCTCTCCCCCCCCCCACCTCTCTCTGCCATGTTTGTTTTTTGCTTTCCCTCCCCTCAGGCTCCACATTGTGCAAGGATCTCAGGTTATATCTGAGTAAGTGCTTCACACCCGGCTCAGTGGACAGCCAACTCCAGCAGGTCATCAGAGAGAACCTCTACCTCCGAGCGGTACCTTGTAAGTATGTCTTTGAAGATTAATGTAACGCTTTATACCCCTTCATCCTTGTGCATTGTTTCCGGCCTGCTGCTGCTTCACGCTCTTTAACTCTCATTTACATACATTCACGCAGCTGATGACAGGTGCTGTACACTTGATGTCTAAGGCAAATAATAAATCTACTGTTACCAGGCTTATTTTAATGATTTAGCTGAGCATTTCGCTTTTGTTCATTACCATCCTCATTAATTCTGTGACAACATATCTCCTCATAGTGTCATGTGAACATTGTGGTGTTAATTAGCATTTATGGATGCAGAGCACTTTCCCACACTTTCTCCTGCCACTGCATGCTTGCATTATGAACTAATTAAATAAGGCTGGTCTATGAGGAGGTTGGTGACAGGGCCAAAAATATTTGAAAAATCTCATTTTCAGCAATATCCCAGACAGGAAAAAATGTAATCAGTTTGGTCCATTAACAAAAAGTCATCGGTTATGGTCACAACACAGTGTGTGTGTGTGTGCTGGCTCTGAGAATCCACACCCTGGTACCCCAGGCTGTTTGTTTCTGTTGGTGCTGAGAGAATCTGTGAATCTGATGGTAGCTGTGTGTAACAGGTTCTGTTTTTAGTTTCATACAAGCCATTCCATTCCGGTTATCACGAATAAAACCGAGCACAGTGGCAGCCAAAGGCAGCTAGTAGTTGTACATCTGTTGCTATCTTAATCCCTGACATCGTGACGTCACTGGGAGCAGCTAGAGGATATATAACAGATGAGTACTCTCTGAAAAGAACCTGTGTTTTTGCAGTAATTTTCTGCCTGGCTTTGCGTTCTTCTTGTCTATTTATTTATCTTTTGCTCGGGAGGCTGGGCAGAAGTCAAAGACCACGTTGTGTGTGTGTGTGTGCGCGCGTGTGTGTGTGTGTGTGTGTGTAGTCTTAACCTTGTCAGGGCAGTGTGGAGTTGTTGCTAATCTCTCCTTTAGTCCAGGAAGTAGGTCATATGGCATGAACGGCCACTACACCACGCAGCGCACCGCCTGACAGAACAAAGTACTGCTCAAACCTCACAAGAGGCTGTAAGAGAGCTAAAGCTGTCTCTCTCAGGGCATCACATTAAAGTGTAATTGCAATTTTAGCCATTTCAAGCTTTTTCTCATTACTTAGCCATGCGTCCACCGAGCAGCCGCCTGCTCAGGGACTCCGCTGCCCAAATTAACACCAGCGCTTTCAGCCGTTTGTAATCAGAAATGGATGGATGAGGGCAAATAGTTGGGGAAGGCACTCATATGAAGGTTATTCAGAGATGGTTTTGTACATTGTTCTAGGGAAGCGGCGCACCGAGTCTGTGCATTTGATAAGATTTTGTACAACGTAACATGACGCATACCAGCTCTTCTGCACATGCGATGATAAACTTTGCAAACTTCCTCTGATGTCCAGGTGCTTTAATTTAGTAAGAGTGACAACAAGGCAGGCTCAGCCCCTGAGTGTGTAATCCCCTGATCCACTAAAGATGACACAGTAAGACACTGTTGTTCCATGCTGATAGCAGCACGGGCATGCTCGCCTGATCCTGAGACGAGGCTGACAGCGTGGCTGCTCGGTTTTAGATGATAGAAGCTCTCCTTTGTCTTCATGTTTTTTATGAAGGAGGCAGCTGTGTTTAACAGGAACTTAAGCGTGAGGAGTTTTCATCAGTGTCTCATTGTGGCCCCCTTCAGGACCAGAAGTACGTTCTTCCGGCTCTCTCTCTCTCTCTCCCTCTCTGTCTCTCTCTCGACACTTTCTTATTTTTCCTTTTTTTTAATGCATTATTCAAACTTTGAATTGTGTCACATTATGATTAATTAGCTTCAGTCTAAGCTTTTCGAGATTTCATATAGAGAGGAAGCAAAGTATTTATGACAAGGCATCATTGCTTGCTTTTTATGTTTCATTTAGATGCTGTAGATGCCTTGTCTCCCTGTGAAAATGTAGCTTTTTTGCCTCTGTGCTATTTAGAGAGTATTTTAATCGTGGAATCCTTTTGATGAGACAATATTCTGTGATAGTGAAGCTGGCACTGATACAAGAAATAATATTACAAAGGCTCAGTCGGGAGGGCCGTGCATAAAAATGGAAATGACCGATAGAATTAAGTAAACGGAGGCTGCAGTATCAATAATCTAGAGGGGGGAATTAAATTAAAAGCAAATCTATATCAGTGCCAAAGTGGAGGAGGGGATGACTGCAGTCTAATGGACTTGTGTGCTAATACTGAGGCAGACAGGATGCTTACGGTGTAGCCCTGGACAGTACAGAGCTGTCAGGGAAGCACGCTGTTCTCTGTCGCCTTTTTTCTGCAACAAACTATTTCATCAACTGTTCCGTTTTGAAAGGATAGAAAAGACCCCTTTTTTGTCTCTGCATTTTAATTACTCTAGTGTGTGTGCCAGGTGTCACAGACTAGAATCTCACCCTCTTCAACCTACCCATCCTTCTTCACACAGTCACACAAAGATGTGGTATTTGTACATCTGCCCTTGGATGATTCAAAGCCAAAGTCATGCTCTCAAGGCTGGCTGCATCTCTGTCTCCCCCCCCCCCCATAAAAGACTTTTCTAATTTTCCTCGTGGTGAGTCAGAGATAAGACACATCATCATTTAGTTATTCTAATATGCTCGCTCTGGCATGTCAGGCAGACTGTCTGTGGCCTTTGCAGCTGCAGGATTCATTGTTTGCTGTTTGTGTGCGCTGATCTTGATAGACACCTCTCCCTGGGTGTTGATACAGAGTTCTATGTAATTACCTCTTCAATCCCTCTCTCACCCATGTTCCAGGGGATCAGTGTGCCTGTGCCTACAGGGACAGGCAAGGAAGAAGAAGATGTCAATAATCCATTTTGTCTCCCCACCCGACATGCTATATATATCTATATCTATCTATCTATATCTCTATATCTATGTCTCTATATCTCTCTCTCTCTATATATATATGTGTGTGTGTGTGTGAGGAGGGTGTGTAGATGATGAATTCCTGGCTCGCATCTTCTCTGGAGGGATGTGTGTCCTGGGAGGAGGAGAACAATTATGCACATGTCATCAGGAGATTTCTCATCAGAGCTTTAATTAGATGCAGATACCTATAATTTCAGACTTTACAGATCGGAAGTATAAATCCATATTAGATAGCAATGATACTGGGATGTTGGACCCATGAAAGTGTCAGAAGATAGAGATGGAGATTTTATATTTGTGTAACATTCACAGGGTATGGGCATCCCTTTAAAAGCATGAGGGACCAGAGGGTGCATGGATCCATCTATTAATCATACAGTGGCATGCAACATATACAAGGATGTATTTAGGTTTGATTGAAGAAATGAGTCCAATGCACATTCCAGTTGCATGGTTTATTACTGGCATGATACGTGGTTGAGACACAAATTGTGTGGTAAACAAAGTGCTGCAAAGCGGAGCACACAGGCGGATAGTCTACATGTGCGATGGCTGCAGGGTGTGTGAATCCTTATTTTCGTCTTTTGCGATATTAGTGGATTTGCTTTTCCTGTCTCCGTCCCTCTGAGTGTGCCTGTGTGTTTGTGAGCTGGAGCTCGGCGACTCCCGTCCTGCCCGTGTCATTGTGGCCGGGAGAGAGAGCTGCTCCCGGGACAGCAGTGCATTAATCACAGGTTTTATTGGGGATCTGGGTGTGACTTCCTCCCGCTGGCCTCACACATGGACGTCACATGTGGTCCTCCAGGAGAAGGGCGGAGATTTGTCTTTACTTTGGGTTCGGTGCGATTCTGTCCGTGGATGAAAAAAAATGACTCCCTTCAAGGTCAGAATGGGCGCTTTACATCATTCTGACTATATTCGGATTAGGGTTACCCCACGCTCTTAATGAGAAACACCACATGTCTGTATATGAATTTTGATCGCATGTGAATTTGGGTTGAAAGGAAGCAAATGCGTTGATGCCGTAATGATGCGGGATGCTTTTCCTGCTGTGGTTTGGACCCTTCTAGGCCAAGGTCAATGCAAATCGATTATGGTGACATATCATTGATCACCTGAGTGGCCCTCCTGTGCAGTAGTGATAAAATGACTTTAAGACTTTCTCAGAGCCTCATTAATGTTTCATTTATTGATTAGTTCATAATAAAGAGCCCTTTGGTAAATGCCTACTGTCATCATACGTAAGGGTGAATCATGGCTTGAGGTTGGAAGCCGCTCTGAGCTGGGGCTCATTCTGCAACAGCACAGAAATACATTAGCTGCCAATCAACGCCTCCATTTCCTCGGTTGTGTTTTTTCATTTGTCTGTTCAAATGTTTTTTATTTGTCAGACTAATGTCGGCCTCAACCGGTTTTGCAGCTGTAAATACTGAGTGTCTGATTGACGACTGCTGATGGGAGTAGTTGGCTTTGATTAGTTGATATATCATCCACGTCAGAGCCGGCGCTTCATGTGGCCTCAGCGCTCTGATCTATGGCATAATGTCCTCACTCACAGGCACCACCAGGCAGCCCAGAGAGGGGGAGATCTCAGGCGTCGACTACAACTTTGTATCCATCGAGGAGTTCTTCTCTTTGGAGGAGTCGGGAGCACTGCTTGAAAGTGGGAAATTCAAAGGTAGGGCTAAAGCATCGAGGAGAATTTTGACAATTAAAGTACAAGTCTCTTCAGAGGGGAACAGAAAGGTGACTCATCTCAGCATGCATGGTGTCATTATCCAAACGTTTAGTAATGTATCCCAATATTTTTAGTGGAGAGACTTAATCGATAGATGAATTATTCATTAAAAGTGACTTAACAAAGCTGAATATGAAAGGGACCCTAGACATTAGGTTGTGACAGAGCTTAACAGAACATCCCTTTTTACATTGATAATAATGTTTTAGTTTGACCCTGAAATATAGATTTTTATATAATGTATATTCTTACATAAATTATCAATATAAAACCTACTGACAATGCAAAGCTACAGGGCTGTATGCAGAATGGGTGTTTTAGTGTATGATTTGATTATATCTGACAATGTATTACAGTGCAGTGATTTGTAAAACACACATTTTTAGGCAGGTTGAGACTGCAATAATTGCATACCTTATTTTGACATAAGCCAAGTGACCCACGCAGCTGGAGGGACTCGGGATGCATCATAGCTAAAGATGGCAACAGATACAGATGCAAACAAAACATCAAGGTGTCCTTCAAGCTATAGTTGATGACTTGTTTTAAGTCTGCCTGATTCCACAAGTAGCCAGCTAGCTTGGCTCCGTCTGATAATGGCAGAAAGAAAGCAAGACGGATGTCACTTGCTTGTTTTAAACCTATGAAAACCTGAAAAACAGTTTGGCAGGAAAGAATATTCCATAAGCCCGCACATAAACCCACAATGCTGTACATTGCTGCATCTTTCCAGATTGAAACATGAAACAACCTCTGTTGAATATTAGCTGTGAAGATGGGAGTTTGTCTGAATTATCACCTTATTATTTCTTTTCACTGTTGCAAAGAGAAAGACAGACTCTCTCTCCATACATTCACACTTTTAGGTAGGTAGTGTTCAGTCGCTTTAGACTGTTTGCATTCTGTACAGATCTTTGAACGATTCCCATTTTACAGTTAGCTCACCAACAAGAATTCATGTTTGCCCGAATCACCTTTTTTTTTTGTCCCCAAATGATTTGTACTTTGGAGACCAACGAAACATGAATTAGCTGTTTTTTGTTTTTAGTAAAAAGAACTGGGTTCACACCATCAGTGACAGAGATCGTTTAAAAGCTATGGCTTGGTGGATATTAATGACTCCGGGTGTTGCTTATCACATCTCTTCCTCCCTCTGTAATGGTGAGACTGCTGCTTCTGATTAAAAGGCCTCTACGCATTAGCATCCATAATTTATAAGAGTTTAATGGGGGCAATAAATGTCATCCTCACCTGCCTTACATGTGACATTGACGGACACATTGCTATCAGGATCAGCAGGTCTGTGCCTGCAGTAGTCTGCAGAAAACTGAAGTAAACGGTGGCGGCTGGTGACCTTGCTGTTGAGTTCACTAATCTAATGTTTCCTCTCTACCCATTTGGATCTCCATGAGCCAAATGGCGGGGGGAGCTGGGGGTAATTTCATTTCGTTTTTAGAAGCTGGAGCAGATGGCTAGAACAAAAACAGTATGTAATCTCAGGGGGTACATAATATTTATTAAAAAACAAAACATAGGTAGAATGTCCTCTGTATGTGCATAATGGCAAATACCTGCTCTGGGATTGTAAGTAACAGATTTTATTTACCTCAGGAATGAAGTTACATCATAACATATAAAGGCATATTTATGCAGAATGTGCACATTCTGTGACCTTTATGGTGTGCCAGTGGGCCTGATTTACAATACTGGCTGTAATTTGAGCTCCTGCCAGTATCAGGCATAACATTTATATTCTAAATCCTAACCTATGGACGTCTCATTCATTAAATCTTTTTCACCCTTTATTTACTTTTACCATTTAATGCTCTTTGCATGGACATGTTTTAATTGTCCAACCTGTCTCAGGGAACTACTATGGCACGCCCCGGCCCGTTCACATAAGCGCAGAGAGCCCCCCCATCACTTACCAGGAGCACCGCAACCTGCTCAGAAACTTCCGCACACGCAGCAAATCGCTCAGCAACCTGGAGAAGGCTGCAGTGGAGGGCATAAACCACGACGAAGACTTCGGCCTGTCAGGCAAGTTTTGCTCTGTTAAATGATGGCTGCTGTGATCAATGCCATGAATGTTAATGTAAGAAAGTGCAATTCAGATGCTGTTTCTTACATAATGTATTGAATTTTTTCCATTTTTTATTTGTCAAGTTATTGAAAAAAACATATAGACAAAAACGTACATATTGTATCTGCTAAAACCTAACCCAGTATCCAGTGTTTCTCTATCTATAGCTTTACCCTCTGATGCCCAAATAAATCAATCATTAGGACAATTAGTGTGCTGAAAATTCTCAGTGGAGCTGTGGCCTCATTGATTGTTGGATCACCTCCAAAGGAAGGTCACGCTGGTTTAGGTGAGCAGGCAGAGAAGCAGTCGGACAGCTACACACATAAGGGAAGAGATAAAAAACTATGAAAAGAAATGGTCAGAACTGATTCTAGGAAATAATCAACGTTTCCTAGTGCGGACTCATACAATTTGTTATTTGTTGTTTCTCCCTGTCATCTAGCTGATTTGTATATTTTAGATGTGATCGATGAGTTAAACAGTGGCCCTGAAAAATGCATTTATCACCAGGAAGGGGGAAAAAGGAGTAAAATCATCAGTTTTTATCAGTAAATACATCATCAGCAGTGCACCAATGCACTTAGGAAAATGGTACCTACTTCTGGCAAATGCATGAATATTAATAGGTCATTTATAATGATGCTTTGATGTGTATAATGTTAACTATTTTATCTGCACAGAGACAGTTTAGCACAGTGTCACTAAATGGTCTAAATTGATTCTCAACAGTCATGAGAGCATTTGGGACTTTCTCAAACCACCCTTTGAAGTCTGCAGGGAAATGTCAATCTGGTGGTATTGCAGAAAATATTCACAAGCTGCTAAAATTTGATGAGCTCTCCACATTTTGTCATCACTCACAAGCCAAAAAGTTTTAAAGATAGAGAAATTATTCAATTAAAAATAAAAAAGTCATGGTCTAAATAGTAAAAACTCAAAAACTCTGCTCAAGTTGTTTTAAAAAAAAAACTTGTTTTCCAAAAGGATTAAAGATAAAAATGTCTTAATTTAGGATTGACATATTAATTTAGGAATATTTTTCATCTTTTAAAAAGGCATATAATGAAGAGAGGTGGTTATTGCCCATATTAACAGTCACAGCTCTTTCTGTATCAAGATAGGAGGTTTCTAAGTATTTGCCTCAATGTAATAATTTATTTAGAATATTTTACTATTTGTAAAAGTATATTTAAAAACCCCAAACGACGTGTATGTCATCAAGAGGAAACAACCTTAACATTATCTCCAGAGTAGTTTGGAGCAGCTTAAAGTTATTCATTTGGCTGCAGTTTGCAGCTTGTGTTACCACATCCTACGAAATTAAAATGCTAATCACTTCAAAATTGGATCTATAAACCATTTAGAGGCAAAGGGGGGGTTTGGTAGAAACAGGTAAGTTCAACAATTGCAATAAATGTAGAACATATTGAAACAAAATCTTTTATGGTCAAGTACATCAGTACTGTAAGATGCCTTTGGTAGGAAGAGCTGAACAGGAGGTGAATAAGGGATTTAATGGTCAGGTAAAGGTAAGACAGCTGTAACATAGGGTGGTGCTTTTGGCACGTTGGGCTTCAGGAAGGATGGAGGCAGGGTGCCAGGGTACTGCAGAATACAGGGGAGAGCCAAGCAAGGTGGGAAAAAGGGACATGCAGGCCGGCAGGCATCCAGATAGTTAGCAATGTTCTTCAAACTGTTGGGTAAAACAGGATGGCGCCTGAAGACAGAGTCATCCAACACCCTGACCCTCTGCTGACTCATCCTTTGAAGTGTAACTGTGTGGGTGGATGGGTCAGCAGTGCATGTCGTCTGCAGCAGGACTCTAGACACCCAGTGTCCAAAGTCTCTCAGATCCATGCTGGAGCCCAAAGCTGAAGGACAGCTCCAAGGATAGCGGAGGGAAAAAGGCCGATGTTTCTCATGCAAGTCGTATGGCATGCATGCATGGGCACACGCCCTTTCTCCTCAGAGGGAGGGCAAAGATGGCAGAGATGCTGACCTCATATCCTTTTGTCTGACAAGATCCAGTGGAACTGTCAGCACCAAGCCAATGTACTGCCCGGGAAAGTGTGCACCTTCTACTTTTGTTGAATAAATCAGCATTCAATTGTGTTTTTGTTCACTGTCTTCCTTCAATTGTCATTAAAGGAGGCTCTGCAAGTATCAGCAACAGCATCCCTCTGGGCCACCGGTCCACCGGTCGGCCCCGGGCATCCAGCAGCGGAGGTGATGGTCACGCTATAGAGAACGGGATAATCGGCAGCAGAAGTGGCGCCAGAATTAGAGGCGTGATGCCTGACCACTGGGAGCAAGCCTTCAGTGACCCAGGAGAAATACTGTACACTGAGTGAGTTCCCACCCTTTGATCACTGATCCTGCAAAAAAACAAACTGTATTTTTCATACTTGTTTTCATTCTCTATTTCACTCATCTTTAATGAGATGATCAGTATGGTTTTTCTATCTTGCGAACCATGTGAGGGAGGAGACGTTTAGCTGCTTTGGACCATCTAAAGACTAGAAACAACTTTAAACAGCTAGCCTGGCGGGCATGGTGGTATGGAGGGCGTGCTTTTTGGTCAGTTAGAGGTTTATTTAGCTTATTCGAGCTTTAAAAGGAAAGAGTAGTTGTAAAAGTAAATTTGCTTTCAAAAAATGTCCCCAACAAAGAAGAGCTGATGTGCAGATTTGCTACGAGTGTTAAAAGAGAGCATGGGCATAGGCAGACCACACAGGAGCCATCTCCTTATTAAGCTATGCAAAGCAGCTCAATTTTTCTCAACAGCAGGGGTCTTTATTTACTCGCCAAATTTATGAATTACGCATACACAGTGTTGTGTTCTTGATAAGGAGGCAGCCCAGCATCCCTCCTCTCCTCTGGTAATTGTGCATGCAGGCAGATTGATATCCATGGACCCGCTGGAGTTCCAAAGGAGCAACGGCTGAGCCCCAAAGAAAAAGAGGGAGCTTCCATATTAGGGTATTTTTGTCTCTCAAAAGGTCTCAAAATCAAGTAAGTTCTCAGGAACTAGGTGATAGTTTTCGAGTTTAGATGTAGATGTGTTGTTTTGTAGTTTGGAAGCTGATATTTGGGGTCATGTTGATACCTGTGTTTTGAATAGTTGTAAGCAAATTGGTTGATTTTTTCTTTGGTTCGGGATCTCCCTAAATAACTATGTATATGTGATTACTGGTAGCTTTTGGGGAGGCAGATTAAGCAAAATGCTTGCATCCAGTGGATCTAAGAACATAATTAGAATTATAGAAGGCCAAATCAGATGGCAACCAGATCTAGATAACTTTCAAAGACAACTTTACTGCACAAGTCAGACCTACAGACTCCAAATACAGACTACAGATACAGCACAGTACAAGAATCTTTAGTTATCCTTCATTTTTTTTATTGTTTATTTCGAAGCAGGCAGACATTTGTGTTGTGTTCTAAGGTGTTCTTGAGCAGTGGTTCTCATGAGTTTTTCTTTGGACGTTTAGTGCGTTCACACTATTTGTTTTTCTCAAGTGTTTAGACCTGATCCATTTCAAGGGAATTCAACAGACACTTAACTCTCGGGAGGACTCTTTGTTAAACATTGTTGATATTATCTTAAGGCACTTCTTTGCAAGCAGCCCATCATAAAGACACAATTTATTCCCATTTCTTTTGCTGCGTTGATAACAGATGGTGCTATCGTTTGCTATTATTTCCTGTATGTGCCAACAGGATGATCATCAGTGAGCTATTGGCTGTAGACTTGGTGTATCTTGGAAATATATGCAGCGTGTCCCTGAAAAATCTGAGGACAGTGGACAAGTGGAGGACAAATGAAGAAGTGTCAGGCTTAAAAACTATCCATCTGTAAACTGAAAGTGATATTCTTAAGATATAGTGGGGAAAAAAATACCTGACGGTGGACCTGGAAGATGCATCTGACCTTTCAGCTGATGTATTGAGTGCTCACAGAAGCATCATTAGAAATAGTTTCCGTGGAAGGTTGTCTGTCAAGGAATCATTCTTAGGGAAGGAAAATAAGGAGAGTACGTCTAGTGACAGAAAAAGGAAATAATTGGAAGAAACCTCTAGCCTGGACCTAAACGCTACTGAAGCATTATTGAATTGATGTTGACTGAGAAGGTTAAGGGTTAGGGTAAGGGTTAGGGTTAGGGTTGAAACAAAGCATTCAAAGAAAGGCGAATAGATGTTCTCATTTCAAAGATTGACATTTAAAGAATTATTCAAACATTTTCACCCAATATACTGAATTTGTAACCCTTTTCTGGTCATTTAAAAGCAAATGCAAGGTGATATTCACACAGTTGTATGTCATCTGAGATTTCCCACAAAATCCGAAAAATCTAAAAGATCGGTTACATGGTAACACAAATACCCGCAGTTCCATCCAGTTTTACATATGACAGAAAGTACTGTCAGGCGGCAGAAAGTCACAGTGGAGTGGGAAAACACTGAGATACCAGTTACTTCAGTTTATCCTTTTGAGCTTTTAGAATCTTATTTCAAGAAAGAAACCTCAATGCTGTGACAATTTTTTGACCTGTGGTCATTCATGAATCACGGAATATCCATGCTGCATTGTCAAAGAGTTATTTCATAAGCTACTGCTACACTGATTGGATATCCTATGAACTATCTTAAGATGGATACAGGTGAATACAACAGAGCTTGAAGTGGTTTTATTCTGAGTTCAAAGATAAAGATGAGGCAAGGTGGAGGTTTGGTAACACAGCATCTCCCCTGACAGCAGAAAATAAAGTGAATTTTGATTAGTTATTTCCTCAAAGGGGGCGATGCAATTTTTCTGCTGATTTGAATTTCCCATGGTGGTTTATTTGATCTCAACAAGTAATTATGAGCTGTACAACAACACCTGCCGGTAGACACATGTACAGAATCAAACCACACGAACACAGAACCTTTTTTTTAAGACCTAAAAGTTCAGAAGACTCATTGAGGACTGACAGTTGCTTCCCCCGAGTTACCAGAGATGATTCCGAAGATCACAGATCCATGTGACACATTTTGAATAAGCAGAAAGTCGGAACACACGATAAATGTATTTTCGGATTCGTGCTCATGAAAAGGCCCGCTCTGTGGGATGTGGTCGCATCTGGAGAAAAAGAATGCAGGGGGAAAAAAAAAAATTCACTTGTGTACATGCAATCTAGAGCAACGTGGTGGAAAACTTTTTTTTGTTGCTAAAACATTGTTATTAAAGCTATATTGATTTTTCTACCGAGAGACAGGGTCAGGACAAGTTTAGCTGCTGGTTGCGGGTACACAAACATTTCTACAAAAAGTTTCCACTTTACAGCAATGCTGGTAGCCAAAACAAAGAGTTTGTTGGGGTTTAGAACAGTCACAGGAATGTCCTGGTTAATCTTTGCCTTGTCTTATTAAAATATACAGTTTTTCTGCCCGGCACAGAAAAAGAGTATCTTTTTCCCCAACATCTCAACTGCCTTCTGTACGTACTTGAACCACACCATGCCAATTTCCAACAATAATTCTTGTGTGTATATACAGTATTTGTGGAATGTGCTCATTGGTCTAAATGTTCAAAATGCACATGGTAACAATAATAACAACAGAACAAGTAACATGCACATAAAACGTACAGATTGCTGTGCAGTCCAAAGTATCTACTTACTTCAGACTAATTCAGAGAGAGAATCATAATGAGATATCTAATAATCTTCTCTACATTACTGAGCAGGGATAATGATTTAGTTCAGCTGGGTATCAGACTAAACTGCAGTGACATTTTCTTTTTCATATCTACATCGTTTTTCCTGAAAAGGGCACTTTGCTCTTGCTGATAAGAGCCTTTTCATCTTTTGGACAGATGCTTGTGAGAAAGTGACAACTAGTACAAGATGATATTTTAGATTTCTTGGAGGACGGTCACAGATTCTCTTTTGTTTTTTTTTGTGTGCATTTCATTGGTATTGAACTATACTGTCACATCACAATCAATGTTGCCATGTTTTTGGAGACGACAGCGTTGCCCATTCTTCCCCCTTTTGTTTCCTTCAGGCGCAGTCCAAAGAGGACCAGCTGGCTGAGTCTTCGACCCTCAAGCCGGGACACGGCCTACAAAAATGAGTGTGAGTACCTTTATCTATTGTTCTTTTTTTTCCCTTTTCTTTTTGTTTCTTTTTAGCTTTCTCTGTGATTATCATAACACATGCGACACGCTGAAGTGCTGACCTAAATGCAGCAACCAATTTTTCTTGCACGGAAGTCGGAGACACAGCCGGCTTGTTAGAGTCAAATAAGATAGAATGAGCTTTTCGCCGAACAAAGACGTGTAAGTGATTAAGGCCTAAAGCTCTGAGCTGCTGGCAAAGGGCCAGACCTGCTGCACAGGCCTGCGGGGTCGACACGTGGATGACATGTGACTGGCCTGATGATGTGTTGTTGAAATAACAATACAATTACCTCGTTTCTGATGTCCGGCTGTCACGACTTCTGAAAGTAAACCCATTTAGAGGGCTGTGATTCCAGCTCGTCCCCCAGAAATGCAGTACACCGTTGGTACCAGCAGAAGGTGATAGAGTATTCATGTGGATCAGAGATATTTGCATGTGAAAGCATTTTTAAAAGAATGACTGTGTAATTATTCCATGATGTCGATTTGAGTCCTTGACTTTAAATGATGGCTGTTTCTGGAACCACAGTTGTGATAAGGCTGTGTTATTAGGAAGGAAATTAAGGTTCAACACGTCACACATTTACTGTTAAGTCTACAGTTAACAGTGAGTAGAACAACTTGGAGTTCTGTGCTGACCGAACATGGTCAAGCTAATAGATTGTGTTACCAGTTTTAACTCGAATGATTCTCTGGACGAATATGCTTTGGTTTGTGCGGCATTTCGCTAAAAGCCATCTGCCTATTTGGTTTGTGGCATTATGACTCCCTCTCTTTTCTCGTCTTCCTAAAACCTGTCAGTTCTAACTAGTTCGATGTAACTAAACACACCGGACACACTTAGACTTCGCACGTATTCTCGCTTCTCGGAAGACTTTGCCTCGGAGGTAAGCTTCATGTCTTCTGCTTTGTGTCTATCTCTTTATCTTCTTTGGCGACTTCCAGGGTTCACTAACCAGCCTGCAGAGCTCAGGGGCTTCCCGGTGCACGCAAACTTGATCAAAGGAACAAGAGGGTTTGGCTTCAACATTGTGGGGGGCAGCAGGCCGAGGGAGTTTCTCCAAGTCTACAGCGTGACATCAAGTGGGCCCTCTTCACTTAAAACAGGTAAGGGTTTGATGTACTGTCAAGAGGATAAATTGTGTAACAAAAACTAACCGTTCTTGTACAATGTTTTGTAAAGGGACATTTGATGTTAGTATGATTGGTAAAAGTCTTTTATCAGCAGCGTGTTTTGCAAATCTCTTGTAGCGGCGCTGCTTATGATGTCGACAGGGGCATTTTCTGATGAAAGTGTGTATCAAAATCCTTAATCCTGAGGCCTAGCACACCATAATCTAGCTATCATAACACTTGCAAATACAGCAGTGCAGATCCTGCCCACAAAGCATGCACGCCCGTGGAGTGCATTACCCCTCTCTGAGGCCTGAGCACAGGCTGTCTCTGGAGGGACTGATCTGCTCATATTTGTTAATAGGTTGGTTTGGGGGGAAGGGGCGGGGGGGAGTTATTTGGCTGGATTATTCCACACCCACACAAACAGTTTATCACTTCTCTTCCCCCTCAAGCATGGGCAAATGTACCAGAAAAGCGAAGAAAAAATTAAACAAGACAGAACAGGAAGGATTCGTTTATTGTCACATCATCTCTGTCCGTGTGCTTTCGTTTGTCTTTCTCCAGCCGACATCTTGGTATACGTCAACGATGTTTGTGTGTTGGGGGTGTCCCACAAAGAGGTGGTGGAGATGCTCAAATCAGTGCCTGTGGGCCACAGTGTGGACATAGAGGTTAGGCGGGGGTATCCCATGCTCTACAACTCAGATGGCCGGCCCAAGCAGACCCCACTGAGATTGCAATCCGGCGAGGACCCCATGCCGCCCCCGACCACCACCCAGCCTCAGCCCCTCCACCAGCTGCCCCGCAACCCGACGCCCACGCCCCAGATCCAGCACTTTGATTATAACAGCATCCACAGTGAGGTGAGCTACATGGAGCCCGGTGTGACCCTCGATGCCAACGGCAATGCCACGTTCTTCGCTTCCAGACCGCCCCCCCCATACAGACGCTCCAGTGTGAGCAACGACGCCTTCTCCTCCCCCGTTCGCCCGCCCCGGTACCTGAGGAGTTTGGCCAGGCTTCAGTCGCTTGACCCAAACCTGGCGAGCCAGAGCGACAGCGAGGTGGTGTCTGCGATAGGTTCGCACAGGTAGCAGCACAGATGACTCCCAGGGCCCAACGTGGACAGACGGCGTCAAACAAGTGGTTTAACATTCCTTTGCTTTTTTTTTTTGTTTTTTTATTCCTCAGGGCAGCAATGGTCCGTAACCACAACAACAATTCCCTTTCAACGCCGCCTCCTCATTGTCGGTACGGGGCGTCGAAGTCCTCCGAAAGTGACCTGTCCACCTGCACGCTGCAGGGCTCCCGGCTGCCCCTGCCCGGCTCTCCCCGCAGGCCCTCCTCCTCCCCCGGCGGCCCCCGCAGCGCCCACTCCCACCTCTTCAGCAGGCCGCACGCCTCCCACCACCTCCGACCGCCCCCCACCCCAGAGAGCCCCCACCACCACCGCCGTGGCTACAACGGTTTCCACGGCAACGGCAGCCCCACCAGCAGCACGTCCTCCCCCGGGGCGATGAGCGTGGGCAGCGGGTTCGGGGGCTTCAGCGGGGGGGAGCTGATCCCCGTGGCCCTGGCTCAGGCCGAAGGGGAGAACGGCCTGGGCTTCAGCGTGACGGCCGGCAGCCCGGGGGGCCGGATAACCGTGGTGGAGAGAGTGTGGGACAGGAAGCAGTGCAACTCCCTGCAGCCAGGGGATGCTATTGTCAAAATAAATGGGGCCGATGTCCAGAGTCTTGGCTTTGCCCAGGTAATGCAGGCTCAGAGGTGAAATCACTCTCATGAAATTGTACTTTCTGGCAATCCAGCTGAATTGTTTATGTGGTTCAGCCATTTTTTTAATGTCGAATATAGTCATGAATATATCTGCAGTGATCAGAATAAGCAATCAATTTAAAAACTGACCAAAATATTTCCCCCTTTTTAATTTTTTTTTTTACAAGATACAAGCAATTCTGCAGGAGCACACCAAACAGGGAGAGGCCATCTTGCTGGTGTACAGAGGAGGTACGTCCCTCACACTTACTCTAGTCAGTGATTCCGTAACTTACCAACAATTATTTCCAGTTGCCAAGTTCTTTTTCTGTTATTATCAGGCATCTACCACTCATCCATCTCCCCTGGTTCCATTCGGAGACTCCCTCCTCCTCTTCTCCGGCCCCCCCCTCCCCCCGGTGGCTCAGAGAACTCCTCCGTGCTCCCAGAAGCGCTGCCCATGCCCCGCACGTCCAGCAGCACCCCTCCATCCCCGGTCCCGACGCGCTCGTCCTTGATCCAGAGCACAAGTTTCCTGGAGTCCATCCCGGTCACCCTCACCATGGAACCCAAGGACTGGATCGACATAGGCCTGGAGGACGACGCCGCCGGAGACCCGGTGCCCGACACGAGTCTGGAGAAGCGCAGGGCGGAACAAAACCGGCCGCTGCGAGGGTTTGACGTGGAGCTGAGGAGGAAGCCGGGAGAGGGCTTTGGGTTTGTCATAGCCTCTCAGGATGTGGAGAATGGCAAAGGTAAGAGCTGCTTCCACCCAGTGGTCCAATCTTTTTGTTATGAAATGGAGTGTTCTCCCAGCAGAAAATCAGCTCTAGCTCTATAAATCTGGCCCAGTACATCCATTTGGTCACCTGCCCATGGAAACGAGTTTCACTGGGATGCCCTTGTGAACAGAAACACCATTAGATAATTACACTTTAAAAAGTGGTCACCGTGCTCATGCGCGACTGGATGAGTCACAATGCATCATCAATCTTCTCTGTGTTCTTTCAGGTTTGAGGCATTTGCATTGTTGATGGCTTTGGCTTGTATTATTTTAAGGCTGATTTATCACTCAGTTAGCTTTTGCCTATGTATGTATTACAGGAAGTGGCCCCTATCTTTTTAAAAGTTTGTCTTCTTATTATGCTCGTAAGAAGTGCCAAGAGTTTCAGTCTGGATTTGATTATGTCGAAAGCTATCACACACACACACACACACACATACACACACACACACACACACCCACACACACACACACACACACACACACACACA
>CAJRST010041110.1:15071603-15172764 GCA_907169785.1 Menidia menidia | reverse complement strand
TATATATATATATATATATATATATATATATATATATATATATATACATATATATATATATATATAGAGAGAGAGAGAGAGAGAGAGAGAGATACATATATAGATATAGATATATATTGATATATATTGATATATTTACATACACACACACACACAAACAAAACCATATTATTGTGTGATGGAGAGTAATGTGAATATTGGTACTCTGTTTTTGTGATGGCGCAAAATGTTAACGCAGACAAATATACGATTACCTACCCTAGTCATAAATGAATGTTTTGTCAAATGCTGCTTGAGTGTGGTTTGGATGCTCCGTATTGTACCCTACTTCAGAAATCAGCCAAAAGATGCCAAAAATATGCATCTGGAGTGCATATTTCCAGTACTGTTAATATTGTGTATGTGGGGTCAGAACAAAACCACTATCTAGATTCTAGAGAGTGCTGTGCCCATCGTGCCACGTACAGTTGCCTTGGTAACAAACCACTTTATCTTAACCACTTATTTTTCTTACTGTGAAAACCTTTGCTCTGAGGTGTCTATTACTAGAGATGGGTGGGTTGTTTTAAATAATTTCAGCCATGCCAAAAACAAAAGGCCCTAACTGTAAATCAGCAAAAGGAAAATCTGCAGAATCTGAGCTTCATTTTCTTTTGCTCTTTAGAGAAAATAAATTCTGTTAAGGAAAAATTGATAAGATTTAAGCTGAACGGATACTGTGAGATGTTATTTTTCTATGAAATTATCTTTTTTGATAAACTCAGGTTTTCGGATACTTCGCTCCAGATAAGCCATTAGGGAGGAAGCTGCAGAGTGACTTCACGCCATTTTCATACCGCAAAATGGATTCATAGTCTTCAAGTCTTAGCAATATTATGTTGATTCTTTATGGCGGCATTAGGAGATGCAGACTGTTATTTATAACCAGTCTTTTCTTCATATCTACCCAAGGGAACAAACCCCAGAATTAAATCAAACTGCTGAGAGAGTGCCCGCTCTATTTGTTTGCATTGTTGTTGTGTTGCCCAGAATAGCAGTGCAGCGACCAAACAAATAAACTGTCTTCTCCAACCAGTGACCACACTGAGTAGCTTTTTAGCCAATGTGTAAGAGTTATTTTATAACGTTTGCTATGATTCCTTTTTTTAAAAACTTTCATTTCTAATAAGAAGGGTTGTTTGGCTGAACTGTAAAGTGCAAATAAACTGCTAAACCAAATTTTTGCAGTTGTGGATTTCATTTAAAATTTTTTATTGCTTTGTGGAGCAAAAATACATATTCAATAACGGACAGCAGATGGCAGCATAAACGTAGACTACAGTTTGACCGTATAAAATTAGATTGTACCAGGATGAGGTCTGTGATAAGACTGAGGATTGTTATAAAGAATTCACAACAGAATGAGACTAAATAAAAATAACTGACTAAACAGTAAAGATGTATACTAGTATTAAATAAAAAAGCAAAAAAAAAAAAGAAAATTAAAGAAGTAAACAGCTAAAATGATCTTCCGAAATGAAAAATCTGTCTTACACTTGTATTTTTACTTGAGCATTTACTTCACATTCTCCATCTAGTGATCTAGTGTTACTTTTTTTATTCTGTTCAGAAATATTACCTGTGTAAGCCACAGCCACACACACAGGAAAGAGGGATATTCATGTTTTCAGTCCAGATATGGGCTCTTAAGCACTGCCACTAAAAATAACACCGCTCTAGGGTCTGCTGTTCTCTCTTGTTGTCCTGAGCCGCATCCTTCTGTTCAAGTCAGCTTTTATGCCTACTAAATAAATAAATAAAACCCCATTAATAACAACCCATCTCCCCGTTTCACTGCAAAAGATGTTCAATATTGAGCTGTGGGGTTTCAGCTGTACATTTAGCTCAACAGAATAGGCCGTTTTATGGACCGCATGGTATTCTATTCATTTAGTAGTTTTCCTACCTGTGCACCTTGGATTCAAATACTGAGGAATTTAAAGCTGCAAAGATGCCAAATAAGATCCTGACCATACTTTCAAAATTAAATGGTATTGCTGCACCTTTTCACTGTTATTTTCCATTGAATACTATAAAACTATGAGCTTTACCTTCATACCTGCTGGGACCTTGGTTAAAAACGTTTTTCACAGTAATTAAATGTATTATATCATGTAATTTGGTAATGTGTCTTCCATGTTTGTCATGAATTGAAGAATGAACATGATTAAAGACTTTAATAGTCAGTGAAAGTGCTCACCCAAAAGCATGATTTCTGAAGCAATGTGGTTCACTGTTTCCTTGCTAAACTTAATAATAGAAAATAAGTTTCTTTGTGGAGTAAGGTTTATTTTAGATTGGAACTAAGTTAAGTTGAGTTGATTTTGCGCTGAAATAGCAATTTACTGTTTCGAGATTAGAGAAGAATTACTGGTGTCACCAGACCCAGGCGATATTGTTTGCTCTTTGAACTATTTTAAGTTTGAAACCTGCAGCCTCTTTGGGTTTTTAACTGTGATGTGTGGAGGCCCACAGATGCCAAACATGACAAGGAAGGCAGTGTTTGGAAAATCACAAGTGCAGCAAAAAAACAAACTAATAAAAAAACTTAGAATAGGGCCTCAGACAACAGAATAGTGTGGCTCAAAGTCATAATAAAAAAAGAAGATATTCAGAGAACATGCCCACAAGACAGCAAATAAGAAAATCACGTTTCAGAATGTTCACAATGTTACTGCTGCTGTTAATAGTAATATGTCTTCCCTTTTTCTTTGTATTGGTTTCAGTCCTTCCCAAAATTGTGCAACATTTTCTGTTTTCTTGTAGCATATTATTTGGTTTGCTTGTTTACGAAGGCGAGTTTTGTCCCCAATGAATTGTGACTAGCACCTGGGCCTTTTTAAAAAACATTTTTAAACGCAAAACAATGTTTACTGCTTAAATGAAGACAGCCGGGTACCACGGTAAAAAGTAAGAGAGCAGAAAAACCCCGATGCTTGGCGGTCAGCCTTTTACTTTGAAATATTGTTCCGGAAGTTGTCACCACGCACGCGAGCCTACGGCGCTGCCGCTCCGCGGCAGAAGTCGCGAGCGTAGCTGCAGTTCAGCCGCACCGGGAGGGAAACGCTCATCTGCCGCACCGCTTCGGGGGGGAAACCTACACCCAAATTTCGCCGTGGACCGAAACACCTGCCAGAGACGAAACCCAGAGAAGTTGGAGAGGACGGCCCGGGCTCGCTTCGACCGCCGTGACAGCAGCGACGAAGGCGGCAAACACACACACAAAAAACTACTCTTGAAAAGATTTGACGCGGCCCCTTAATTGATACTTACAGACTGAGAAAAAAATATTCCCAACAGTTGCTGGTCGACAAGGAGCGGCAACTTCTTTCGCCGGTTTGTATTTTTTTGTGGGAAATTCGGGAGCTGGAGCTAAACTCCGCGGTGTTCTCGGATGAGAGAGACCTCCGGGCTCGCACTTTGGAATGTGAATTTTCCACAGCGGGATGTAGTTTTGGCCGGAGCTGCTGGGGACCGTTCGGGCTTTTAAGAATGAACTTCGAAAACCAGCTTTGCTGACTTTTTGTGAGCACAAGACGCATGAAGCCATGGGTTGAAGGCGACGGTGACGGACTGCGGGGACTTTCAACGTGGGAGGGAGCAGAATTTGCTGTTATGTAATGAATGACAGCGCCTGCTAATAAGTGGTAAATCTTAACTAGCGTCCCCCTCATCCCTTTAAATGTGTGTTTAGCGGTAAAGTGCCGATGCCAGAGCTCTTAGTTGCTGATATGACCACGGGTAGAGGATGGATTGATGCTCTGCTTCCTCATTTGTGCATTTAAACATATATATTTAAAATCTTAGTCAAGAATTAAGGATAAATAACTGTATCCTACTTAATCCAAAGGCATGGATTCGACTTTCCTAACCTCTTGACAATCTTATTGTTGTATCGTTTAGATTTTTTTTGCATCAATCATGACACTCCAAACAATTTACCTGCGCCTTGCTGATGACAAAATGACTTCTCCAAATCAGACAATTCACAGCAACACAAGCTTCTCCTTCAGCTTTGAACTGTCTCCATGGCTTTGCATCATCCTTAATGTCTGCTAAGATGCTGTAATGCTCATTTTTGCCCCCATCCTTTGGGATATGTAGTCTCCCTGAAATCCTCAATCTCCTCACCTCTGTGACTTTCTGTTTCTGAGCATCCAAAGCCTATAGCTAAGCTTTAGCAGAGCTTTCGTCGGTCCCTCCCTCCCCCCAACTCATCAGGGCTGGTGGGGGGGGTGGATCTCGGCCCCGCGGGGTCGAAACTGTGGCTGGCGGCGGTCGCACCCCAAGAGGGAGGGTTCCCGTCATGGAGACCAGCCCGGAGAGCCCCAACCGGGCGGTGGAGTACCTCCTGGAGCTCAACAACATCATTGAGAGCCAGGCCAAGCTCCTGGAGACCCAGCGCCGGCGCATCGAGGAGCTGGAGGGCCAGCTGGACCGGGTCAGCCAGGAAAACCAGGACCTGAGGCAGGACCGCAGCCCGCGCGGCCCCGGGTCCGACACCCCCGAGCAGAACCACGACCACGGCCAGCCCCCGTCCCTCCCCGTCGGAGGCGGTGGCGGGAACGGCAGCGGCTCCACATCTCAGGTGACGGCGGGGGCCGCCACCACGCCCGGACCCGGCAGGGAGAGGAGAAGCCACACCAGGCTGACGCGAGGCCTCTCCCGCAGCTCCTCCACCACCGAGCGAGAGCGGCTGGAACGCACCGACAGCACCGACACCAACGCCAGCTCCACCGTGCGCAGAAAGTAAGTCCCATAAGCACCCCACCCTTCCACCACCACCACTACTACAAGCGGCTTGGCGTCGTATTGTTTGAGTGTCGGCAATCTTGTCCAAGTTGCTCTAAATTGTAGGGACGCCTTCCGTCTGACAGAACATTTAAACACTAAGCCCACATAATGACAGGCTGGGTGAAGTTTCGGTCGTTCTAGTCATGTGAGATAATCCTCACAGTAATGGGACTAAAGCTGAGCGAGGATATTTCAATAAAACACCATCTGAGAATGTACTGATTGCTGGAGGATTTAGGCTGACGTGCTCAAAGCCTGATTTAGAGTATGACTTGTGTAATGACATTTGTGAGACGTTGTTGTGTATGCTTTGGATAACTTACTTTTTTTTTATGGATGTCTAAACTTCCTGGAGCAAAGAAGTCATTGGCTACTTTTTCCAAAATCATGTTTCTTTTCCTCCAAAGTCTTGGTCTCAATGGTCCTTTTTTTTCTCCCGTTTTTTTCCGTCCTCTTATTCTGCAAAACTCAGCGTTGGCAAACACCGAGTGCATCTGTCCTCGCTTTTTTAACTTAACCACGCACGCACACATAGAGTCAGCTTTTGTTCTGGAAGCTCTGAGCTTGGTGAGTAGGCAGCAGCTCATGCGGAAAAAAAAAAGGCACACAGTGAAACAAACTGTTGCTGCCTTTTAAATCTGCCTTCAACAACGCCCAGTGGTCCCAGCAGTTGTTTTCACACAGTCCCAGTCCTCTCACCAACGACGGATTCAGATTCACACGAATCCCTTATCGATTAGAGCTGCCTTTTCTTCTGCCGTCTGCCTCCCTGGCACCTTCTTCCTCCTCCCTGGAGGGGACTTAGTCATTAGACACAAGCACATATTAGTTATTAATGGGGTTGTTAAATGTAATGGAGAATAGCTAATGTAGATCCTGTTGATCCTCCGATGTTAACAGCCTGCCCGCAGCACTTTGGACCTTGGCTCGGATAAGCGCATCATATGCCGTGTCACAATCAATAAATAGTCGCGCACGAGGGCCATATTGTCCCCGTCTGGCCGTGACTCAGCCCAGCCCAAACTGGCCTGTTGGCTCCGGTCAACGACAGTGCCCTCCACTCTAATAATGGCTCTGATTCGAACATGAAGTTCCTCACCGACACTCCAAATATGGATTCAGATCAGGAGGGGGGTTGAGGGGAAAAGATGGCAAGGGAGAGGAAAAGTGAGTGGACGACCTCACTCAGCGGGCTTCAGTCTAAAAGAGAAAAGGTGGAACACACACACTGAGTCGCCATCTGTCAGTAGGGTGTGCGAGCAGGGGAAGGGAGAGAAGCTCAGGAGAAGGCCTCACTCTGGGATCTGGCTTTGATTCTGTCCAATTAGTTCTTACCCCACGCACACACACACACAGCAGGAGCCGTCAGCTCTGCTCCTGCGCCTTTCCCTGGCTCACCTAACCCTCAATTTTGATTTGACTGAACAAACCGTCTCCATTTTATTATTTTTCTATTAGTCACGCGTATGGGGAGCATCATCAAAACAAAGTCGCTCCCCTCTTCTCTCTCCCACCACGGCGCCGTTAAACAGCTGTCCCAAACGCCAGCCGCCGCGGCGCCCTTGTGCCTCTGATGGCAGCGTTAGTGACACGAGTCGGAGGCCGTGGGGCGGTGAAATGATATTTGAAGCCAAGCCCCTCTAAAACGCAGCGGGGGGTGGAGGGCATTGCCACTGCTGGCTGTGAGCGGGGCAGATGTTTTTGTTGATATTTTGGGAAAAGTCATCTCAATGCATTTTGCCGTGTGTGTGGTGGGTGCAGTGTTTTTTTCTGTTATGTGCGAGCTCAGAGATGTGTGATAGAGAGACGAGAGACTAATTGGTGTGACCGGAGGATAATTAATGGCGCTTCTGTAGAGGGGGGGGGGGGTTTCACCTGGCCCGAAACATCATCCCATTCTCGCCGCACGGGGCGAGACGCCGATTTTCCCCCATCGTGTGGCGCACACACACACAGCTGGTCTCGCACGGCCCACAGGAGGGCAGGCGGCGGCAGCTGGAGGTCCCGACCGCAGCCCCGGAAGAGCTGACACTCAGAGAAGAGCTGTTACATAACGGCACAGAGGAGGGAAAGCAAAGAGAAAACAGAAAAAGGAGACCTCTCCAACTGTCACAGAACGCTGTGGAGGTGCTCTGGCCTCTCCCCTCCCGTTTGCCCCTCCATCCTTCCTCTCCCCACAGGGCGAAACTGGCTTTGATTCCGTTTCTGGGGCAGGTTGGAGAAGAAGGGTAACGGGCTCTTGTGTCAGAAGCAGCTCCTTGTAGCTCCACTACATTTAACCCTATCCCCTCTACACCTCCCCACCCCCCCCAACCCTTTCTATCACTCACACTCGCGCTCTCACATACCCACGTATGTACACTCACTCTCTCCCCCTCGCTGTTTCTGTTTCCCACTGCTGCAGATATGACTCAGAGAAGCTGCAGAAATGACTTTTTTGGTGACGTTTTCTTTCTCTTCCCCTCTCAGCTCGCTCGTTTTTTGTTGCTGTTTTTTTCTTTTGCCCTGCATTTAAGGGAGCAACTTGGGAGCAGCTATTGTTGCTCTCGGGAATCTTAGTTGGGTTCTTTTTGTAAGTTGCATCCTCGAGCCCGTGGTAACAGAGACGGGGCCCCGGGCAGATGTGTGGGTACGCCCGGCTGAGCTCCCTCTGACCCGGTGCAGAACACGCTGCCGTGTCAATGCGATGACAGACAATCTTGCCCCCTTTTGGGTTGGCCCCAGCTTCTGTAGAAAGGAGACTTGTCTCGGGATGCATTGTCATATTTCAAGTGAGTGCCGTTCAGCTGCGAATGAAAATATCACAGCGGCGCTGACGATAACAGCGAGGCAGTTTAGCTTGAAACAAATTCAAATGATGGATGCGTGTGTTTGTGTGGGAGGCAGCTGCACGTGGGTGGTGCATTTCGCCTTGTAGTGAAGTGAGTGTTCATGGCTCAGTGTTGTGCACTTAAAGGAGAAAGTCTTTTTTTTTGTGTGTGCCAGTCAGTCACTGAGCCCAACATAAATCCACACCCTTGAAGACATATTTTTTTTAAGGTGTCTCCAATGAGAGGCGAGGATCTCCATTTCTTCCCCAGCGTGACCAATGACCTCACCTCTTTGTGCCGGGGGGTCAAGTTCTGGGTTTTAAACACATAACGCACATTTATAGTTTAGTGAAAGCAGATGGGTGTACAGTTTGATTTGATATTTTGGAGCGGTTTCTTTTTCAAAGAGGCCTTTTTTCATCCTGAATAGTGTTTTGGCCGCAGATCCTGGGAAAAAAAAAAGCAGTGATGGAATGGACTACCCAGTTTTAATGTACTTGGATATTTCCCACTTTTGGAGCCTGTTTAAGCACACTTCCTTTCTCTTACTTAATGCCCACTGTTTCATTCACCCACCATCTGCATATACTGAAATGGTGAGAGAGCAAGCGAATAGCTGCGATGTAAATCTTTCTCTGTCAGTGAAATGTTCTCGGAGTGCGAGCGCCGCGAGGGACTGGGTATAGTTGCTGTGGAAACTACTTCTGGCCTCAATACAGTTGCATTATTACATTTCTGTCGGTTCCGCCTCTCTATTTTTTTCCACCCTCTTGCACCCCATCACCTATATCCTGGTCCTGACACGCGCTCCTCCCAGTTTCCTCCTCCCCATCGCTTTGTTTTAAGTGGCAGCTGTGCACAGATGGCACTGGCGTCCGCGCCACGGCAACAGTGGCAAATTAGTGCTCAGATTAGAGGTCTTGCTTTGTCATTAGTGAGTGCAGAAGCTGCCGTCCAGTCATCATGGGGTTAAACCTAACGGGGGTGCTATCATTTACCACCGCCACCCCCTCTGACCAGGAGATCACGATTTCCCCCCGTCGTTCAGACGGGACTGAGCTTCCGCTGAACACGGGAGCGCCTCCCTCCCTTTTCCCAGCTGTTGCAGTCGCTTTATTCACAGCCTTTCCCATTCAGATCGCGGATAAGTGACACTTGTGAGGCGGGATATTTGTCAAGCACTCACGCACGCGCTCCACGTTGCAGAATAGGGATACTGGTTACCGTGGGAACGCTGTGAGCTCTACTGTGAAGAACTCTGTGGGCGAGAGACACAGAATAAAGAGATGGAGAGAAGTGAGGAGAGGGTAGGAGGGAGAGCAGGAGCAGGGCGAAAGACAGAAGGGCTGAATGAGCGCGTGACGGGGACGCAGGAGACAGATGAGTGGGGCTGCTGTTGACTTGTCGCCGCCGAGGGGTCGAGGCGTGGTTTTCCCAGGAACCGCCTCAGACACTTAGTCATGCTTTATGACCGAGATCTGGTTCAGTCTTTGCGGCCCCCCCTTCCCTCTGGCGATCTGCAGGTGCATCATTGTCTCATTCATTTCTCTATGTGCTGACCACCTTAAATTAGGAGCAGGCCTAATTGCTCTGCCTTTGGATGAGTCACATCCAGTGGAAATCAAACACCTGTGTGTGCACGCGGGCTCACGGGGCACAGCAGGTGCCCGGCGTGCGTAGCTGAGCCCTAACTGTGACCCCCCCCCCCCCTCCTCCTCGCCAGTGCTTTTTGCCTGGCACTCAACGCCAAACGCCCACACAGGCAGTCCGCACCGTTGCCAAGCAGCGGGAGACAGGAGCTCGCTGGTGGAAAACCAGGGAGGAAGGTCGCTGAGGAGCTCGGTGAAGCTTTAGAAACCGCGCGCGACTTGAAGCTCGCGCTTGTCGAACATCTCGGCTTTTTCGGGCGGCCCGCGCGGCGGGGGTGGGATGACGGAGCGCGCCTCCCACACTCTGGCGTCACACACACGGCGGCGACAACGACACACCATGGAAGCAGAGCTCCAAGTGGACAGATTCCCCCGGAAGCAGGCAGGGATGGAAGTGCTGGTGCTGGCGGGCCGTGGGCCGCGGGCGTGAAACGTGCGTGAAGCTGCCACAGCCGCGCGGCCCAACGTCTTCCTCTGAGCGCCACATGTGAGCCTGGCTCCCACCCTCCTCACTGCTCTATAGATAGACGCTCGCCCACGCACCGACACCCCCGTGCCAGCTCACAGGTTTTTAGGAAACACTGAAGCTACGTCGCTTTTCCACACACAGCAACCCCCCCCCCCCGTCCTTCTTACCTCCATTTGTCTTGATTATTTTCACCCCTGCCCTTCCTCTGCACAACCTCTCCCACTCTCGTGTAGCTCTCCCTCCTCCCACTCTTCCTCCTGCCTCCAGTCCCCCCTCTTTGTTGCTTTAAATACAAATGTTCAGAACGTGCTCTGTTTTCCCTCTCCTCCTTTATCTATTTTTTTTTCTTTTTCGACTTAATAACTTCTGGCCCGCGGTGCGTCGATTCACATATCGACATCATCTCTCTATTACCGCGTTCCTCTGCGGTAATTCTGATAAGAGTGAATATGTGTACATTCTAAGAATCTGTGTGGGTAGGTATGTGTATTTTCTACGGGCTAGAATAAGAAGGCCTTGTGGAGATGTCTTTTTTCTTTTTCTCTTTTCATTTTTTTCCCACAGCACTTGGAGATTGAAACATAACTGCTCTTGAATCACAAATGAGATTGTAGATGAACTTGTCAACAGTTGTTTCGCTGGGGATATTCCAACAGGAGGCATTAGTTACTGCTGGTGAAATACAAATCTTGGCACTGGAACACCACACGCTGTGTACGAGCATTGCTCAGACTTATATAACAACTCCCGTCTTGCCTCTCTCCACATCTCCATCCAAGGCCGGGCAGGTCAACGGGTGCGTTCGTTCTAAGGGTTTCATTTTATGTGATAGAGACCTGAGACCTCTAATAGATAGAAAGGGCAATTCACATCTTGTTTAAACAAAATAAGCGATGACTTGAAATATTCCCATGGGTGCTATAAATAGGAATAAATGGCACTCAGTGGTCCAAGCTCAGCTTATAAAACAGCCACAGATTTTTAACATTTTTATATAGTACTAGAACTTTTTATGATCCGCACCAAACAAACAAGCCCACCACCTACACGATTGTTTCCTCGAACACTCTTAGTGATCTTGCTCTTAAAGTGTTGCCAGCACTCCCGCTCGGCGTGCTAGACTTGCCCTTTTCTAGATGGAAAAAAAGGACAACCATGGCTTTTTCCCTATTTTCGTCAGCCAATCACATGAAAAAGTTCAGAACCAAAAATCTTTCTTTTTTTTTCCTGCCATGACTGAGTTTTCCATACCATTTCTTTTTCACCCTGCACTTCCACTCTGTTGGGAGTTCATCAGGGCCGAGAAGTGCCAAAAATACACTGCCAATGCGTCACGTGAACCCCTCTCCATTTTAAAAAATGACTTCTGTGATCATGAATGTTGCCTAATACGAGAACCAACAAACACTGAGGTTTATACGGTGAATAGTTGCCGCGATGTCTTTCATTGATGGCTCTGCTTGCTTCATGGATGAATTAGCACACCAGTCATTCGGCTCAGAGCTGTGCTGGGCCGGGCAGGGCCAAACTCTGTCGGGCTGAGTTGGTACCATTACAAAAGCAACTTAAGAGCAGAACAGTAGCAACGCACCATTTCTGAGCTCTAAATCCTAACTAAAACTCTTCAAAATGATTATTTTGGGGCAAATGATCATAAAGATATCCCTTTTTTAATATCTGCAGAAATTGGGTATAAATCTTAATTATCTCTTAATTGTCTTAAGTTATCTTAAGTAAAAGTTTAATTACAGCAGCTTTAAAATAAATGGAATGATCACACCCAATAGGATTGTGTTAGCTCTGTGAATGACATGATAATGTCACTTCGGAGTAAAGTTTAGATAAGAAGTGGTCCTCTTTTGTGCTGCAGATAATAATCATGGAACATAGAACATAGATACTGGAGAGATTTTCATGAGCCCCTCATGAAATCCAGCAGGTTCCCTCTTCCAGATGACAGCGGGGATGGACCCCAGCAACTGTGCATCCCTGTGTTTGATTTAATGGCCGTGGGAAGCTTTTCCACACAAAGTTTGCCAGTTACCTTTGCCAGCCGCCGCCTTAACAACTAAGCAATCGAAGGGTGACGTGGAGCTAAAAGGGATGTCAACAGGGTCAAGCCGGAGAAGGCTTTTAGTGAAGCCTGACTGCTGTAAGGAGGGTCTTTACTGAGAACGCGAGTCACAATTGTGTTCTATTTCAATTATCACTCAAGTTACAGAGACTTATCTCCAAAATCTGCACCAACACTCAGGACTTCTTGCATTGATCATGGGCAGATTATTTAAGACGTGTTGAGCAAGAAATGCTTGTCATAAATCAGAAGAGACTGGAAGCAGTATTTCAACAAGAGAGAGGGAGAGGATTTACATTCCCAAGGGAGGACAGAGACCACAAATTAAACGAATGCAGTTGCTCCCCAGCTGCCGATGGTAGCCAGATGTTAAAATGCTGAAGCCTGCTCATTTCCAGCTCTTGTCAGAGCACCGACTTTTCCTTGTAAAGGAACGATTTGGGATGGAACTGGGTGATAAGAGAGTTCTATCCTTCTATTTGCAACTAACAGGCTAATAACGTCAACTTCTTGATCCCGTTCATTACCCACATTACTTGTGCAGGTTGAACATTCTCTATGTTATCTTGTTCCCCTTTTGTCTAAAAGATGACAAGTTTTGGCTGCAAACTCAGACAGGAGTAAGGCACCATTCATTTCCCGAAAAGTCTGCTCTCCTCGGCTGTCAGACTCTTAACAGATTTTCCACGCGACAGCGAAATGTCTCACTTTCCGCACGCGGCAGGCTCTTGTTTATGCTCTGCTGTGAGATTGCAGGTGAATGAAGCAGCAGCTGCAAAGTTCTGCGTCACAGATTTGGCTAAAGTGCAGTCGGCCACTGAGAGGACGCGTCTCGCTTTTCCCTCTTCCACGCCAAAGTGACACGGACCTCATGTCCTTGAGAGCAGCTGGCCCCTCATGAGAAACCAGCCACTTGTTGCATGCTAATCTCAAGCACTGCACCCTCCTCAAACACAGATGGAACATCTCTAAATCCGGCCGGACGGCTCAGATAAGCACCAGAGAGGTTTTTTATGTTTCCTGCGCATTACAGAAAGTGCCTTCCGTTTCCATCCGGGGCGATGCACCAATAAGCTCAGCCGTCGAGCGGTGTAGAGCTTTTATGTAATCCAGCCGAGTGCAGTGAGAAAACGCTCACTGACAGACCAGATTTGTTGTTTTTTTGCCACAAAGTTCTTCACTTTGCCCTTCAAACCACCTGTCTGTAGTGTCCTGCAGCTGATAGTTTCCAGTTGGTCTGTATAGGCCGGTCGGTGTTAGCCACCTTACTGCTGTTTGTTTTTGTGCAGAATCTTGCACATCTGCATCTTGTCTCCTTCTAAATGTGCCATTCCTCCTATTGCCATCGCCGCTGTGTGATTTGTTTCCAATGGGCGTGCAGCTTCAGATGCTTTCTCTTCCTGTCTCTTTTTTTTCTCTGCCTTGGTGCTGACTGTCTGTGTCTGTGTCTCTTTGCTTCCCTCACGCCTCTGTCTGTGCGTCTGTCGTCCTTCTCTGGCCCTTCGTGTCAGTGTCCGGCCTCCATCTGTCTCAGGGCAGCCCGTCTCGGCTCCCACCACTCCCACGGCGGCGAGTGGCGCCACGTTTGCCGCTCTGTTTCCCACCAGTCTGACCGTTCACAGCTTCGGTAGCCTCCATCAGTACTGCTGCCCCTCCATTGACCAAAGCTTACGGCAGGACGACAGGTAAGGGGCCACAATTGGACCCGATTGCAGTGAGTAGAAAAAAAAGTACGAATGACCGTGCGCCTTGGCGTCTGCCGGTCAACAGCCTGCAGATCTCTCCCTCACAGAGTGGCCTTTTCATTTGTCACCGACACCTTTTTTCCACATTTAATCCCCATCTGCTTGCTTTCCTGCTTTACCTCCTCCGCCCTTCTTAGAAGCCTGTGCCTCAGTCTCCCACCCCTCCCAGTTGTGACTAATAGCAATAGCTGGCTCGTTCTAGCGGCTTGAACAACACACAGCTCCTCCAGCAGAGCGAGAGGAAGTGCAATCTTCATTAAGCCTTGGGACCGAGGTTGACTGAGTCACAAGTGAACCTGGTGAATTCTCTCCTCCTTTTATCCCCTCCTCTCATCTATCCTTCAAATAACTGATGCTGTTCCGGTCCACATCTGCACGCGATGCTCCAACACTGCCCTCTAATGGCGCCAGCAGTCCAGGATGCCCCTACACCTAATGTATGGCAACCGTTAGTTTGACAAAGATGCTATTTTTATGCCCCGTTTTTATCTCAAAATGCCACTCTCTCTATTCCCTTTTCTAGATTCCACCTGCTTGCCTTGTGCTTTTGTCTCATGCAGCGTTTCACTCTGTTTTTTGCCGTTTTTTCTTCTTCTTCTCCTCTCTGTTCTGTGTGTCCGCCTGCTGTCCCATCTTCTCTGTGTGTGTGTGTGTGTGCTGCTGCTCGTCCCGTGTTGATTTCAAAGTGCGGTGGGTGAGGATGAGGGGGCCCATCAGTTCTGTTGTTCTGCCTCGGGCTGCAGCAGCCCCTCCTCTCGCTGAGCTGCGGCGTGAGCGACGGCTCGCACACTTACCTGTAAAAGCTCTGCCACACGCTGCCAGAAAAAACTGGGACCTCGCTGTACACCAAAAAGACTTTTAGCAGGAATACAATAACAAAAAAAGAGGAATGCATGCAACCTGCGGTCTTTATCTCTCACTGATTTCTTCATGTATCACATGCTTTTGTGTGCTAATTTTCCACTTAAGGAATCTTGATGTTGTGTTCTCTCTGTATGTTCTCCCTGTCTGTTTTTTCCTCCTTACTTGAAGCCATATCAAGCTGTCGGAGCACATCACCGTCGCCTGCCCATTACTGCTGCATTCATGCTTATCTTGGTTCCACTAGTTGAGTCATGCCATTTTTTATCTGTGCAGATTGCCATCCACTTCTGTCCCCGTTGTCATTATTATTATGCATCGAAAGCTAGCGTATGAGATGTGACAATATTCCCGTCATGCAGTTTCTTTCCCGTGTCATTTAGATTGTTCCGTCTGATAAAACGTCCTCTTGTCCATCACGTTTTTTCCTCATCGTCTTAAGTCTGGTGTGTGTAAATGCTCCGAGAAAATAAAGATGTCACACTCCTGAAGAGAGTATTTGTTTTTGTTTCAATTCTCTCAAGGTGAAGACGCCTGTTTTATGCACATCCGTTACATCACTCATCACTACCTCAGGGACATTATACCCATGTAGACACAAAAAGAAATAATAGAGGAGCTATTTTCAGTGGTATGTCTGCTGGGTGGTGCACATAATCCTCAAATGTTAATGCCTCTCTGCACAGAATGCACAGTACATATGGCAGTATTTTAGGAAGCCTGATTAGTGTGTTGCTCTTGGCTGGTGGAAATCTGTTGTTTCCCATCGAAAGCAAAAGTTTTTTTTATACATCTGATGGTTAATTAACTTGCACAAGAACGGTAAAAATTGAGCTATTTGTTTGAGACACAGCTGCTGCCTCCAAGGACAGACTTGCAATAAAACCAGATCTTTTAATTTAACCGAATCTCTCTTATCTCTCATGGGATAACTGTTCAGTGCAAGCAGCAATTATGTAGTAAACTAAACCGGATTTCTAAATCGGATGACAAAGATTAGAGGGCTTCTGGTGGAAACGTCACTTTGTACTGACGGCTTCATGCAAAAAGAAAAAAGTGTGCACACATTTGCCTACAATTTAAGAAATCTTTTTTTTAAAACAGTTTACACTTGTCTGGATTCCAAACACAAAGCAATCGGACCTGCGAAAGCCACTGACCACCAGATATGCCTCCAGGGGGGAAAAGTCCCCACTTGCCTGGCTTTCATACCTCCACATCGTAACCAGAGGGACCACTGCCTCCACATGGGGGTGCATATTCTCTCTGACTGGTGCCCAGTGCCACTCCTGCCATGATCCCCACGTTCTTACTGGGCTCCAGGCACCTCCATAAAGAGGACAGGAGAGCAACTTCCTTTTCATTTTTAACCTTTAACACTGTAACCAACCAAGCAAACAACTAACGCGTCCCGCCATCAGATCAATATTTTTTTTAACCCCCAGCGTGCCCCTTTGTCCGCTCCTGTAAGCCGTGCCGCTGGGGCGAGCCGTGGCTAAGTCTGCCATTGTGTAAATGAAACGTGATGCGTGCCAGAGATCCGACGGCGGGCGGGAGGGAGGGAGGGAGGCACCGGGGAAGTTCGCAGCTGTCAAAAGGCTGTGAGGAATGCAGCCCGGTCGGCTCTAGCGGGGCGATCCAGAGCCCGGGGCCAAAAGTGTTCAGAGGGTGGGTTTGTTGTGGAGCTGCTGCAGGTGGCGTGGGACCTGTCCCTGGCGTTGGTGGCGTGGTAAGAAAACCAGCGTTTACTCGTTTTACACGGGGATGTTTTTTTTGTTTTTGTTGACGTGGTGCCTTTCGGATTGAGGTTTTGGGCGTGCATCATCGTCAGTTTGTTAGAAGTGAAAGTGGAACTGAAGAGCAAAAGGGAGACATGAATAATGCCTGTGCTTACAGGCCACACAGTAGCTGTGAAAAGCAACAGAAGGCAAGGAAAACCGAGGTAAATGAGCCCATGACGGTTCCTGTGTGAGGCCTTTCAGATGATGGGTCACAAAGCTGCGTTTTAATCATAAGATAAATGCAAATAAAGTGCGTTGCTATGGAGTAAACAGACGTGCTGCTGGAAAAATGATTTTAGTCCTCCTAGAATGTCAGGTAGCACCCAAACCAGCAATTTAGTCAACAACAACAACAACAAAAACTATAACAAAACACTGCTTCTGAGTTTCAAATACAGACAAACCAGTGAGTTGAGAAATTGGGATAGAAGCGGTGAGGCGATTTCATGTGAAAGCGTTCTCATTTATTTGCCTTTCTCTCTGTTTATACAAAGCATATCTTATCCTCCTCCCGTGCCTCTGTGCCAGAGATCATCAGGAGGAGATTGTGCCTGCAAAAAACGGCTGCCGCCCCTTTTAGCCGCATCGCCCTGCAGCGGCCCTTCTCCTGCTGTCCGTCAGGCCCCAGCCTCAGTTTAGCGCTTTCGGAGGAAGCAAGCGGTCAGTACGGTGCACGGGGCAGCGGAGAGGCTCTAGTGTTGGCGGTGCAGGAATGCTTGTCCCGGGCCCCCTGAATGAGGCGATTGTCTGCTGGAGGTCAGGCCTCTCCAAAGCGGTGAGCTGGGATCTTCTGGAAGGCCACACTCAGAACCTCCACAGCGCTCTGTTAGGAACGTTTGAAAATGTGCGCTGACTTTTTAGGGATGAAATGGATGCTTCGGGGGGGAATAAGTCGGTAGACAGATTGACGTGGTCGCTGGCATGCCCCATGACGGGGTCAGAGAGGTCAATCCATCAGCCTGTGTGTCCTGCCGCGGGGTCAGTCGCTCGGTCAGGGACGACCGCGCTCACGGTCAGCACATCAATATTCTCTGATTGAAGAAAAAGAGGCGGGGAACTGAAGTGGTCCTTTACAGCGCGCTGCCCCATTCACTTTTCAATTTGTACCGGCTCTTTTTTTCCACTCTAAACTCCACCAGTGAGAGCACTCCGCTAGTTTATTCGCATTCAACCATCTGTTTCAGCTCCAGCTAAATGGTTGGAGGTAACGAAACTGTTGGCTGGATTTTAGGACCGTGTCTCCAGAGAGGCTCTCTCTCTCTCTTCTCTCAGTTTTTCTGGCATTATTACTAGAAACTGGGTTTCTTACATAAATGAGATTCAGATGGCAGCTTTTATATGGCGGCTTTCATGTTTTAAACGACCAGATCTTTTGCAGGAGCATCACCCTCGCCTTTGCTGTCACCTTAGGTTATTGCCTGGTTCTGATGAAAGTCGTGCTCACCTGTTTTTCCTCTCCCTGGGGACCGGCTGCTATTTTCATTTGACTGATCGTTCTGAGCTTGTTGTTTACTCCCATAATTACATCTTTGATAGAGTGGAAGGCTCCGGCCTGGTCATGGGGCCGTGATATTATTGGGCTTTAACATTTCTCGCTAGCACGTCAGGAACTGAGGTCCACAAAAGGTGACCCATTTAAGAGAAAAATAATCAAGCCAAATGCTGTTTTTTTTGTTTTTAAAGAGACTACATCCATTAGTCCAAGCCTTTTTGTTTGCTGTTTCTTAATCTTATTACTATAGTATTTTAAATCCTGTTGCTGAATGAGGTCTAAGCTCGAAGTTTAGAGAAGTACAAGTGAACTTTACATTTGCAATATTTGTTATTCAATCTTTAATGCCTTAAATATAAAGAAAGCTCTTTTGTATAAAGCATATGTTTGATTTTTTTTTATGTTGATTCCATCATTTTGACCTCAAGATTTATTTCTGAGAAATGATTACTTCTGATGTCTTCAGCCAGTACCCATTTCCCTATCAATGACGTTATTTGAGGCAGAAATATTCTGAAGTTTGCTCTTTCCAAATAATAAAAGTATCTATTTGGAAATTAAGCCAAACATAAACATAACTGAATGAACAGCTATATTTTGAAAAAAAATCAAGACATATTTTTTGCCTATAGATTTTCAAATGGTTTTAATCCTCTCATGCATTTCCTTGTTTTCTCATTCTCGAGGCAGTCTGTAATGTTTTGTGGTATTCTTATTCGTCATTCCACACATACCCATAACAATGTTACAAAAAAACTATCTGGAAAGCACGAAAGGCCCAGGGAACAAACTGCAGGATTCCAAGAAACGCATTTGACAAAACCAATGGGGAAAGCTGGGAACCTGAACAGAGATTATCTGGCCGATGAGTGCCGAACCATTGCATAAATATCCATCTGCATACAGGCAGAGAAGGAATAGATACATGCAGATTAGAGGTGATGACCAGAGTGAATAAATGGCTGGGGATGTGTAACTTCTTTCTCTTCAGTCTAATGACCTGAGAGGAGAGTGTACTGTAGCCCCGTCCAACGTGGAATCTCTGTTGGAATAGGCTCCAACCTCTGTCATTTAACTCTAAATAGAGCAAATAGAGTGGGTATGGGAAATGAGTGATTGTAGGATTGAATCAGCAGCACTTGAAACGTAAAGTAGCACCATGTTCGGAATGCATGAAGCTCTGTGTAGAAATGCAGTATGATAGTTATGAGTTTGTTGTCTTTTTTTTCACTGCTCTAAAGTCTTTTTATGGTCTTTTGCAAGACCAATATATTGACATGTTGCATGTCCCTTTTTTTAAAAGAAATATGAGGATCCTTGCCACTAGATGTCACTAAATCCCAATCTGTACTCTTTTAAGTGTCTCATCATCAGCAGGGCTACTACGTCCTATTATGAAACCAAAACTTGATGTGCCACTCATCACTTTCTCAGCCAAGACTGGGTTCATAAAATCATAAAATCACCTCTATGGCTGGGATTCTATGTCTATATCTGTGTCTGAACAAATCAAAACAGGATGTTTTCATCGTGTGAAACTGCAGCTTATGATCAGAAACAGTAAAAAGACGGAATGTCTAAGGCTTCGTTAATGTTGCATGCATGGATTTCCATTTCTTTCTTTTGGTATTTTGTATAAATCTTAAAAATGTGATATTGCACAACAACTAAATATGAACTTTTATAGGGAGGAGGGAGGGATGGATGGTGATATTACAACACAAACTCTCAAGCAAGAGAGCTAATTTCAAGCTGCATCCAACCCAGTGTCATCAAACCAATTTTCACATGGCATCTCCAGGACATTTCAGAAAGGTGACAACTCCCTGCTGCCTCCAGCACTTTGCAGAAGCTTTTTAGGTGGCTAGCTTCCATAATTTAAAAAGGTTTGACAGGTGAGTTTGACAGAATATTTATATCTGTGTGGATTATGTGAGAAAGCAGGGCGGCAGCTGACTAAAATCTATCTTTTTATGATTCATTTCTGTAAACCAAAGAGTTGAGGAAACACGGAATTTTTAACCAATTCACCATTGGCAAACTTCTTATTTGAACTGCAAACATTAGAAGCAAAAAAAGGCCAAGCGTTATGTAGACTGTCATTCACAACCCGTGGAGCATCTTCAACACCCACCTTAGCAATCATTACGGTCAACAACATCGTCATGGCAACTACGCTTTTCATCCTAACAACTGCCTTGCCGCCCACGGAAGTCCCACGGCAACAGTCACTAAGCAACCCCCTCCCTGTTCTCAGTTTCTCTATTTAAGGAGCAGAGGAGGAAGAATGATAAATGATGCTGCACTGGGTTCACTTTCCAAGAGAGTATGGAGTTGTATGCAAGAACTTGTTGCTACCGGTTGGTTTGCACAAAATGTAGGCAAAAAGGCCTTTTAAACCATAAGATTTTTTCTTTTGTGTACACACAAGGTTTTTCTGTGAATTGTTTGTTGAGTGTGTATATATGTAAATATATGTGTATGCGTATATCCCTATATAAGTCCTTGTGTTATTTGCGGAGCTGCTGGGTGACCCTCGTGTTTAGCTGCATAACAGCACCATCCCTCCTTCTGTTGTTACACTCAACAATCATTTAGCCAAGCCTTGTGTCACTTGAAGGCACAGGATGTCCTGTCAAAGGACCCTGTATTGTTCAAACTTTTCCCTTGGCCCACTCCAGAGATTCCAAGACTCGGTGTAAGAGGTGACTGTTACGTTTGGGTTTCAACAACCCGACTGGCAGGATCAGGACTTCACCTAATTAAAATGCTTTCTCGCCCCCCTGAGCAGCCTTTTCCGTCTGGGCTTGTTTGTACAAACTGAATAACTGAACGCTAAAACAGGAAGCGTCTGAAACCCAGCGGAACAATGACAACAAGGGCAGAGGGAGGAGGCCTGTTGACGGCCCACTCAGAAGTAAACTCTTAGAGACGCCATTTAGTGAGCCGAACAAACTCGCGAGGTCGAAACCACACAAGAAATGTTTTCCTGCCTTGATCCGCCCGTTGTTTGTTTTTTTCTTTCTCTGTGCTGAGTGTTGCACTCCCACACATCCCTGACCCCCGGGCTGTGCCTCGCTGTGGGACGAGGTCCAGCTGACAGCACGGGGCGTGGCTAACACAAGGAGGAAACGTAGGCAAGGAGCATGTGACTGGAGTTGTCCTCCCAAACACACTCCAAGTTACCGACCGGGGTGGAATGTGTCGGGCCAATATGTTTTAACAGGACACTGGAGGATTTTTTCCCAATTCCTGATAAGGAACCAGGGACGTTCGCAATGCTGACTGAACGGAGCGCACAGGTTGCAGTTACTTCTGTGCCCATGGACTTGGGAGGAGGCTTTAATGCATGTATTATGTCATGTTTCACTGTAAACTGGTGCTGCCTGTTTCTCACCTGCAGCTAATGCAGCAACCTGGTCTTTCCTGACGGTGTAATGCCGCTGGGATCTGACCGTGGACGAGCGTGGTTGAATTATTGCTGACGGTTCAAAGATATTTTACTGCCTGATGTTGACAACGCTACCGTGTAGGAACACTAACTGACCTGGCCAAATATTAACCAAACCCTGGACCGGGCAAAAGAAGACGCATGACACACACTTCTCTCTGTTGGATTACCAGCTCAGTATGTAGGCGAGGGCAGCTCTCAGCTCTCAGGGCTGGCACTGCTTGAAACAATAAGAGCGAGCCACTGATCTCAATTCATCATGAGTTCCAGTAGGAGATGGTTAGTTTCACGCCGCTCTAAACTTTACAAGTAAGTCTGTTTTTCCGAGTGCGGGCCCAGTGCTCCACTTCATTTACTGAGCGCTCGCCACCTCTTGTGAAGTGCATCCGTTTTTGTTAAGTCACCGTTTTGCACGCCAGCGGGTTTTGTTTGATACTTGTAGTCAGGCTGATTGTGACTCAGTGTGAGAGCTTCTGCTTCTTTTCCTCTACAGTGTGGAAGGGGAATCCCAGTGTCCAGAGACGGGCACTCACAAAGACGGCTCTTTCGGCCAGCCGCCTTTCCTACGGGGCTCAGAGCGATACGGCGAGACCGGCAGCGGCGCTCCCTCTGGTCCCCGGGCCCCCCCGTGCCTGCCCGCCACGAGCTCGGCCAGCTTGGCCTGGGCGCTGCGAACGCGCCACCAGCCTGCAAGCCTGGCCCTCCGCAAACAAGAGGAAGAAGAGAACAAGAGGTGCAAGGCCCTGTCCGACAGCTACGAGCTGTCCACCGACCTGCAGGACAAAAAGGTAACGCGTCCCCCCCGGTGATGGGCGGCTGCTTTCTCTGTACTTAAAAAGTCCAGGTTGCGATTGTGGTTTCCCTGTCTCTTTACAGGTAGAGATGCTGGAGAGGAAGTACGGAGGCTCCTTTGTCAGTCGGAGAGCGGCCAAGACCATTCAGACCGCCTTCAGACAGTACCGCATGAACAAGAACTTTGAGCGCCTCCGAAGCTCGGCCTCAGAGAGTCGCATGACACGCCGCATCATCCTGTCCAACATGAGGCTCCAGTATTCCTTTGACGAGCGGCAGCCTCAGCAGCAGGCCCAGACACAGACCAACTTCACCCACAGCGTGGCCATAGGGCCTCCTCATTCCCCCGATCCAGACCGCCCTGGAGACTTCACCCACCTGGAGGACTCCTTCTCCAAGCAGGTAAAATAGTAGCTTTTAATATATGATGACGAAGTGTCAAGGCCTGATATTTGAAGTGAGACAAAATTTCAAGTTCTCAAACAAGCTGAGAGCACCTGAGCTGCCCGTCTACTCACAAACCCAGAAAAAAAATCTTGTTGTAAGTTTTTTTTTTGTTTTTTTAATAATAGTTCTTCTCTCCTCTGTGTAGGTAAAGTCTTTAGCTGACTCCATAGATGACGCCCTGACCTGCCGCACGGGCCGCGATGACTCCCAGGAGGGCAGCCGGGAGGGCGGAGGGAACAGCGAGGACTTTGGAGAGTGCATGTGGAGCAGCAGCAGCAATCCCTCCTCGCAGAGGGGTTTGGGAGACAGAGTCAGGGGGGCCGGAGGGGGGCTCAGCATGCACGGCGACAGCACGGCCACCTCCTACAGCGACGTCACCCTCTACATGGACGACGGCATGCCCTCCTCCCCTCTGTCACTGGACCGGGCCCCCAGCAGCACGGATACGGAGTACTGGGGCCCCGTCGGTGGCGTGGGGGGCCGCGAGGACAGCAGGGATACGGAGGGGGGCGGCAGCAGCAACAGCCGCCGCAGCACGCCGTGCACCGAGTGCAGAGACTACCGGCAAAGAGGCGCGCACCTGCCTCTCCTCACCATCGAGCCGCCCAGCGACAGCTCGGTGGACATGAGCGACCGCTCCGACCGGGGCTCCCTGAGCAGGCAGCTGGTGTACGAGCAGGACCCCGTGGTGGGTTCCGGCTCCCCTCAGGGAACGCTGAAAAACTCCCCCAGCACGGCGAGCCGCTCCTCCTCGGCGGCGGCCGCGCAGGGCCAGACCCGGGCCCCCGGCCGCCCCATCCCCACGCACATCCCGCACCAGGTGGCGGCCCACCTCCACCACCACCACCACCACCCCATCCACCACCACCAGTACCCCGACACGCCCTCCTCCTCCTCCTCCCCGCAGCAGCCCCCCACCACGCCGCTGTCCTCCTCCTCCTCCACGGCCCTGCCGCCCGGCGGCCTGGAGCAGCCCTGCTGCTCGGACGGAGACAACGACTCGCTCAACTCCACCACCAACTCCAACGAGACGGTCAACTGCAGCTCCGGCTCCTCCTCCCAGGACAGCCTGAGGGAGCCGCTGCCCCCCCTCGGGAAGCAGACCTACCAGCGAGAGAGCCGGCACAGCTGGGACTCCCCACCGTTCAACAGCGACGTGGTGCAGAGACGCCAGTACCGCATCGGCCTCAACCTTTTCAACAAGTAAGATGTCGTACCCACCGAGCAAAAATGTTTCTGTAGAAAAGAGAGTTTACGGTGATCTTTCTCCAAATGCAGGAAACCAGAGAAAGGCATCCAGTATCTGATTGAGAGGGGTTTTGTATCGGACACCCCCGTTGGAATCGCTCGTTTCATCCTGGAGAGGAAAGGCCTCAGCAGGCAGATGATTGGAGAGTTTCTGGGAAACCGCCAGAAGCAGTTCAACAAAGACGTTTTAGAGTGAGTCCTCAAAAAGAGATTGTAATGTTGCTTTCAAGGAAATGGCTGTATCAGATGCAAAGGGGCGAGACAAACCTGTCTACGAGCTCCAGATGAATCTAAACTCCCACGAAAACATCACGTCTCGAGTCGCCATTTGAGTGCCATGAATGAGCAGATCCAGTCTGCACGCTAACTCGTCCCCAAACATATAACAAACACAACAGGCAGCTTAAGGCTGAAGCTGTGCATTTGAATATTTTGGAGCATGCAGGGGTGTTTAGCTAAAGCCCTGACCTGACCTGTGTTTCAGCTGTGTGGTGGATGAGATGGACTTCTCAGGGATGGACATCGACGACGCGCTGAGGAAATTCCAGGCCCAAATCAAAGTTCAAGGCGAGGCTCAAAAAGTGGAGCGGCTTATCGAGGCGTTCAGGTTTGTATTCCGGTTGTAGCTAAAAGCCTGGATTTCTGTGGCTGCGGTGCCGAAAAACAAATATTTGTTTGTTTTTTGTTCCCAGCCAGAGATATTGCGTGTGCAATCCGACCTTGATACGGCAGTTCCAGAACCCCGACACCATCTTCATCTTAGCCTTCGCCATTATCCTCCTCAACACTGATATGTACAGCCCCAACGTCAAAGCTGAGAGGAAGATGAAGCTAGAAGATTTCATCAAGAACCTGAGAGGTGCTTTTGAACAGAAAAGACTAATGTACTGACCGGTTTACTTTACATCAGCGTCAGTGTGCACTTATGATATCTATGATGAGAACTCTTTTTAACCTAAATTTTCAAGGGTAAAATTATTTCTAAAACCCCTCTGTGTCCCCGGATTTACCCAAGGTGTAGACAATGGTCAGGACATACCCAGGGACCTGTTGGTTGGGATCTACCAGCGAATACAGAAATGGGAGCTGCGGACCAATGACGACCACGTGTCCCAAGTGCAGGCGGTGGAAAGGGTCATTGTGGGCAAGAAGCCTGTATGTTTCTGCAGCCGCCTTAGGCGTCACAAGGCGCAATATCTTTTCTCATGGATATTTGCTCTGCTTTTGCTCATGAAGGTGCTGTCCCTCCCCCACCGGAGGCTGGTGTGTTGCTGCCAGCTCTACGAGGTGCCTGACCCCAACAGGCCTCAGAGGACAGGAGTGCACCAACGAGAGGTCTTCCTCTTTAACGACCTGCTGGTGGTAAGGCTCGCTGCCATCAATTATTAAGGGACGGCAGTGTGTTTTATTTATAAGGCACTGTTAAGAGCATCACGTTTTTTTTCTCCGTTTTTTCCCCAGGTGACAAAAATCTTCCAGAAGAAGAAAACCTCTGTGACTTATAGTTTTAGACAATCCTTCCCTTTGGTTGAGATGCAAGTGCACATGTTCCAGAACTCATGTGAGAAAACAATTTTTACTTTTAAACTTTCGAATCGCTCTCAATCGTCACGTTTAATGAGGTATTTGATTCTTCCTGTTTGTTTTCAGACTACCCACATGGCGTACGCCTGACCTCGGCGAGCCTGGGAGGGGAGAGGAAGGTTCTTATTGTCTTTATGGCACCCAGTCAGCAAGACCGCACCCGCTTTGTCAGCGACCTCAGGGAGAGCGTTGCAGAAGTGCAGGAGATGGAAAAATATCGAGTGGAATGTAAGCACTCCATCTGCTGTCCATCCCTTTGAATTACACCAGTAACGTTAGATGGCAAAGGCATGCATAGCAAGTAGTGTTTAAAGGGAATGGAGAGTGTTTTGTGACGCTTTTGGCTCACTCTTCTGGGTACCATGTTTCCCTCTCATTTGATATTCCCCCGTGCGCACCGTGTGAATCTCCAGCGGAGTTGGAGAAGCAGAAAGGTGTGATGCGGCCCAGCTTGCTCACTGGAAGTGTGGTCGGGGGAGGCGTAGGTGTGAAGAGTGATGTTGTGAACGGCACCTTGGGAAGGACAAGTTTCGACGACAACTGCTCAGTGGGCGAGGGCCTCAAACGCACGGCGCTCAGCTCTTCTCTCAGGGACCTATCGGACGCAGGTGAGGCGAGGGGGTGTCATTCCTGTCAGCTGGGGTGAGATTGGTAGGATGATCATGGGCACTTTCCCTTTTCGCTATATCTTCTTGCTCTTTCCTGCTGACATTAAGAGATTGCTCACATGTTTAAAAAAAAAAAAAAGAAGCAAATCAATCTTACACGCTTTGCTAACCTGATTCTTCCTGGTGGGGCGCAGGGAAACGTGGTCGCAGGAACAGTGTTGGTTCCCTGGACAGTACCATGGAAGTAAGTCTTTGTGTAAGACTAGATTTAGGACTATAGCCTACAAGAGTTGCATTTCCCCTCGCTGTTTTTTTTTAATCCTGAGCACGTGCCGTCTTTATACAGTGTGCATACACAGTGTGAGTGCATGTTTGTGTATCCTGCACTGACTCCCCTTGCATGGCTATGTGTGCGTTTACCTGTCCAACTTTGTCTCGTCTGACGGTGTGAGCAGAAATAGGGGGGGGCGGGTATTCTGCCACCCTCTTTGTTTTATTTATTGATTTTTTATATAAATTCCGCTGACCCTTTCCTCTTCCCAGGGCTCCATCATTAGCAGCCCGCAGCCTCACCAGCGCTATCCCGTGCCAGCCGTTCTCCCTGGCTGCTATGGAACAGAAGACTTCCGGCCTCACCGCCCCATCCTGAGCCCCGGGACAGGGGTGGGGGGTGGGCCGGGGCAGCAACATACCACTGCTGGGACAGGAGTTGGGGGACTCTCCAGCAGTGTCGAGAGAGCAGGAGCGGGGAGCGGCCCTGGGGGGAGCACCAGCAGCAACAACAGCGGCTCCTTCCTGGGCTCCCTCTTCGGCAGCAAGCGCGCCAAACCCCCAGGGCCCCTTATTCCACCGGGGCCACCCTACCCCGCGCCTGTGCCCCCACCGACTACGGGAGGGCCCCCGCCTCACTCCCCTTCTTCCCTGTGCCAGTTGGACGGGGGCGCTTCCAAGATCCAGGCACTGCACGCACAGTACTGTCACGCGGGCGCCGCACAGCCTCCGCCACCTTACTACCATCACCATCGCTACCACATCCAAACTGTCCCTCCTCCTTTGCAAGGTGTGCCTCCTCATACTTTACAGAGAGGCCCGCTACCCTGTCGCCCGCCGCTTGGGCCACCTCACGTCCAGCACCCCCAGCTGGCCCATCTGTCCCAGCTCTCCCAGCATGGGCTTCCGGGTCGCTACAGCAACATGGTGGTCGGCTGTCCCCCACCCCTTTCTCCTCTCTCCCAACATTCCCCGAACCCGCCGTTCGCCCTCTACCACGCGCAGCCCACACACTCCATCAGAGGGGGCGGCGGCCCTGGCACCAAGCCCCCACTAACCTTGTCTCACTCCCACCCCCACCCCCACGCACACTCCCAAACCCACCCCGGACACGCCCAAACACCACACCCGGTCAGCCATTCCACCCACCAAACACACTTTATATTCGGCACGCTGCCCCACAACCTGCCGTCCGGCTCCGTCAATGCGCATCACGCAGCGTCCGCCGGCCCGTATCTGCCCCAGTACCCTCCTCTCTCCTCTATCCCTCCTCCCCCACCACACTCCCCTTTACCCCCCCCTTCGTCCCCCCTTACCCCTCTTACACCTCTCTCCCCTCACCCCCCCCAGCACCCCGGGCAGCCTCAGCAGGGGCCGCAGGTGACGGGTGCTGGAGCGACCGGTACCGGGGGCAGCTCCAAATCCAAACCTATCAACCGGATAAGCACGGTGGTGTGAGCAGGACCTGGGGCTCCCGGGCCCAGAGGTCAGAAAGCCGACCGGCGGAGGCGGGCAGGTCTCGGGCCAGAACCAAATCTGCCCGGACAGAAAGCAACAGCAGCGGCGCCGGAGACAAGAAGAGGCGCAGCCTGCTCCGCCTCTGTTACTTTCACCTCCGCTTCCCGCACATGTAGGAGGAGGGAGGGGAGACGGTGGGAACTGAACGGCTCGCTCCATTTTGAAACCTGCCGCCACGCAAACACACACACAAACACAAACTCCACATTTTTTGCCACATACAATCAAAAAAGTCTATAGCCATATAGTTTAAGATTAAACTAAGTCTATATCTAGTTATACTGCCTCACTTTTAACTGTACAAAGTCAAGTCGAGTATGTATGAGAGTATTTACATGTACAGTGCCAAGATGTGACGATGTGACACTGGTCAGACGGAGCCCAACGTGTACTCACCTGCTTCAGATGGGGGTGTAAATAAAGACTGAACCACTTAATGCATTCCAGCAGCGTTTTGCATTAAAAACAGAAGAAAGTTGCCAAAAAAACAAACAAAAAAAAACAACCGAAAGAAAAGTCCCTTGACTTTGCAATAATTTACCTAACTTAATGGCGTCTCCATCCATCCTTGCGGGTTTGCGCTTTGCTGAGAGGCACTGTCGTTTCTGTCCAGAAAACCTCAGAGTTGTTGCTCCGTCTTCAAAGTACTGAACGCAGCGCGCGGTTCTCTGGCGGTGTTTGGCTTTTTTCGTGTCAGCAAGCGTCACCGGGCTTTATGGCACTTTCCGTGTGGGGTTATGGAGATCCACGTCACAAACAATAATATATTTTTGAATGTTTCTGAAGCTTCTTGCTGTTTTATTGATATTATGATATACCTGCTATGAGTATAATGAATATTGTCCAATAACTGTTTTGATCAGTACTTAATTATATCAGCGGATGTTTGTACATGGTTATACAGAGTGTGAACACACACACAGATTCTCTCTCAGTTTACCTTAACCACGCCTGGTTACTCTGAGAAGTGAAGTGTGGTTAACTTTCACAGTGCCATAGTGTCCATTCAGTTTAGTTTGATACGATTGGTAAATTTTGACTGTTGAAAATTGACTTGAACACAGATAACATTCCTAATTATTGTTTTTTGGTTTTATTTTTTTGCAAGCAAACAGACACAACTTCTCAGATGGAGCGACTAACAACACTTGAATTCATAGAATTTTTTTCTGATGCACTTCCCAGAATGCGAAAAGGAAACAAAAGCTTAAATATGGTTTGCAAAGATTGGATAAACGTTATTATTCAGGGGCTCCTGCGCCCACTTACAGTCATCGGACTTAATCAATGTGTGTTTTTCTATGTTTTTGAAAGAAGCACGCTTTTACATGGGTTTTTGTGGTTTTGCACATGTGGTGTCTTAAGTCAGAAACTGCCTTCTTCTGACTCTCCCTGTTCTGAGACTTTTGGGAATATCTTATAACATTTGCCGATGCCTTGGCATCTCGCTTAGGGCTTCTCGTTTGAAAACATTACCAGAATCGAGAATGTAAAGTAACCTACAGGTACGTACTGAATTTCCTGCTTTTTCTCTTTTCTTCTTTTCTTTTTTTTCTTCCCTCGTGGGCATCGTGTAAGTGTTGCCCCTTTTGCTACAGCAATTTTTGAAGGAAACATTGAACACTGACATCCCACTGATTACAGAGGGAAAACCAGGAGAGCACAAAAAAAACAAACAACAAAGGTGGCAGAACAGGCGTCTGAAAAAGATGCCAAAATTCACCAAGATCAGACTTAAAAAAGGGTTTTTGAGAAGGTTTGGAGTCCAGAATGTTAAATTAAGAGTTTTGATGTAGGTGTTGCTATCCTTTTCTTTTCATGGTGTCCTTTTTAAACTCTTCTTGCATGAGTATATCCGCACTTATTGAATAGGTTGTACTGTATAAACCTGAATGTACATACTAAACTATACATAGGCTTCTTATAGAAACGGGAGGAACGGCTCCCATTCTATATTCAGGTGCGTGCATGTGAGTGCCACTAAGTATGCACATATACAAAAAGGACGGGAGATGTTGGCCTAAAGGAACATTGAGCTCTATTTCTTTTCTTATCATTTCAGACTGACGGTGCGAGAATGAGTTACACTGATATAAATTAAAGCCTGATGAAAAGTTTCTCAGTCAGTGCATTTAACAATATCATTTTAAACATGATTTCAGTTTTTTTTCTTAGTGTATGTATTATGTGTACTGAAAGAATAGAGAATTGAGATGTGAATATTTATTGCTTCTGATAAATTAAAGTGTCCTTGCAGTGAAGTGACCAGCGTGTGTGTGTAGTTTGTGTGACATTAAGGCCAAATAAGGTGAATCGACAAATATATGGAGTAATATTTTGAGAATGGTGCTGTTTTGAGTAAAATCTCTAAATAGGCACAGCTACTTAACTGTTTTAATGTAGTCCATCTCATTTGAAAAGCACAAGCTGATGAGTGGGACCGCGCCCTTATAGCAAGTCAAAGTCAGCATGTAAGAATGAGCCGCATCCTGTAAGAATCTATCAACACAGGAACTCTGCAGGGTTTTGTTTGCTCCCCAGTTCTTTTCATACCATTCACAAACAACAGCACAGTCTCTCTAACTTTTTTTTCCCATTTCCTGTCTGCAGCACCACCCTCAGGTTACAGAGCGGAACAACTCCAACAGCTTTTTTCTGTGCATCTCTGTGATAATCAACAATGCCATCTTAAGTCTTAAAGTAATGGACACTGATCAAGGCTGATCCTTGAAGTAAATCTCAGTGGCGGCTAAAATGACCCCCTCAACTGGAATGTTTATGGGAAAAAAGGTTATTCTCATTTACCATCTTCACTTTTTTGTTGTAACATTGAATTCATGAATTTTAGTGGTAAGCTGACTGTTTCTAAAGCCATTTTCCAACCTTGTTTTTTCAATCAAAGCGTCTTTCATCCATTTTCTCACACTCGTATAGCATTGTGTTACAGGCTGAACAGTGATGTTTTCTTTATGATGCACACTTACACATAGGGGCTCAGTGTCTTGCCAAGCACACTTTAAATAAGAAACTAGCCAGTTTGGCATCATACCACTAACTGTCTGATAAACAACGCTGCACCTGCAGAACTGTCAAATTTATAGCACCATATGGGTCTAAAGAAAAAATAAAAACCTCTACACAGGAGTGACAAAATGTACAGAATCATATTTTAGAATTTAACAATAATGCCTGAAACGTTTTTAAGACTAAATTAGTTTAAATCGATTAAAAATAAAAACCAAACATATCATGTAGATCTTTTAGGCCAATGGACTATTGTTTGTTATGTATTAAACAATAAACCACATTTTTTGCAGGGTTTCATAAAATTAAATACAATTTTATTACAAAGTGATAAGAGTTGAGTGCCAGTAGTATCAGTTTGCCAAAAGATGCCCAAGTAAATCAACAGGGCTTCTAACGTTGAAATTATTTTTATACCAGAACACGTCATTGTGTGCATTTGAATCATTAAAAAAAAGTAATAACCTGAAAAGATGTAAGATTTGTTAGATTTATTTTTCTAAAATAGCCACATTTGTCATTTAATGTTACCAACATATTTTTTTTTAATAGATTTTTTTGTTTTTACAAACCAGTTTCAATAAATAATGGAGTTGGAAATATTTCTAAATCGTTATAGTTTTGCTTTTGTTATTTACCATATTTACACGACAGTTTTGACCATTTTGAGGCAAAGACCATATAATGAATGAATTGGTGAACTAAAACCCCGTTGGGTGGCCAACGTTTGTTGAGATTATGAATACCTTGTGGTGTTGTTTGCGTTACGGAGAAGCCATCGCGTGAATTGACCCACTTCCTCCTCAAAAAATTCTGCTTTTGTAATTACGTGACTTCGTTTGCGTAAACGGGCACTACTTTCAGGGAGTAGACGTTATAGACGCCGTGTGAAGATATAAGGTTGTACTTCGGTCGTGAGAAAAAACTAAGATGGCGTCTCGTCAAGAAAGACAGGATGGCCTGAAGAGAGTGATGATGTTGACTGGAAATTGATTGACCACGACATAATTGACAAAGTTTGAGACTTCCGTTTAGTATTAAAAGAGACCATTCATATGGTCGACCCGTGTGTTTGACAGAGCGCTGTGTATGGAGAACTCAAGCTGAAAACGGTCAACTTTGCTAGCAGCGGTAGCTAGCCTACTGGACCGAGCACAGCTGGCCAACGTTAGCTAACTACCAGTCATCACAACAACAGAGGAAGGAGAGCGGCCACAATCCCTATCATACCCCGGGACATCGAGGTGTCTTCGGGTCAGTCACGGGAATGCAACGAGGCATAGTAGTTTAACGGGGTCAATAGAAACCCGCATTTCTTCTTGTACAAAATATGACTACTTAGCTGACCGGTTGAATTACCCCGGGTTACGCTATGTGTGTTAGCTGGTCTGCGGTTACATAGTTGATTTGGGCTTTCTCAGCCACCCAGTCAACGTTAGCAAAATGATGCTAGTTATCTAAAGCCGTGGGAGGCGAATGGATGGTGCTGGTTGAAAGAGTGAAGGCCTTGTCTGCTAATGTTAGCTGTAAGCAGCAATATCGCCTCTCATAGCTGAATTTTGGACAAAGTAGTGTTAAATATAATTTTAAACACGGTAAATGACAACCATCCCGCTCACGATAGATAATGAGATTGGGGGAGTTTTCTTTTTGATTTCCTCCGTGTGGTCCACGCTGCGCTAAAGGTAAGGCTAGTTTTAATGTCAGTTTTCCCAAAGTTTGGAAGCTAACATTGTCAGCTAACACAGTAATGTTTAGGAGCTTTTATTTATACATCTGTGGCTGGATGCGTCTGTTTGGGATCTGCAGTTGAGGAATAGCGTTTGCTGTTATGTGTTTTTACGTAACCCAGCCCACTTGTTAGTGGTGATGCCTTTGTGGCCTTTTAATTCCTCAGGATTCATTTCATACACGCCATTGTTTGTCTGAAGGCCCGTAAAGAATCAGGAAGAATTAATCTGTCAGTAAAGTCCCCAACATCGAATTATGTTTATTTTGACATGGTTGGTAAAAATGGACATAATCGATCAGGTTACACATTCGTATAACGAAAAACGCTCACAGACGCTGACAACTATACAGAATTTCTACCTGATCTACTTTGATTGTAATCATGAACTTATATAAAAGGATTGAGTTTAAGGAGCTCTCCTGAGCGTGGTATTTCTGTTTTCTATTAACCCAACTATATTTGTTGTACAATTCATTGACTCATTGTCTCTTGGATCGATTCGAAGCTAGGATTAGCCCACAGTTTTGTTTTGGTGTTTAGCTTTGCAGCTAAATCCATCAGAATAAACTCAGTCAGAGCTTTTGTTAGTCGAATGTTGGATCATACTGTTCATCATCTTTCACTGTGTATTGTAAACCAGTGTAGATATTTAAAACAACAATAACAACCTCTTGACTTGAGTCTATTCTGATGAGCAGTTGGGGCCTTTAAACCAAGTCAGGAAGACAAGGAGGTGGAAATTGTTGATGAAAGCAGGGCATCCTGATAGGTTGTTTGCATACAGATGAGTGGAAATTATGTAGTTTCACTCCAGCTTTTGAAATAAGATTTGTTGTTTGTTTCTGTGACAGGTCTTTAAGTTGAACCCCCTTCCACCAGGCCCGCATTTGTCAGAGGTTGGGGTTTGTTTGGTTGTTTCATGCTGAAGGAGGGGGAGGGGGATTTTGCTGACAAAAAAGGCCATTATGGCATTTCCCCTGCAGTTTTGATCTAATTTTGTATAACCCCCCCCAGTTTTGTTTTGAAAATGATAAAGTTCAAAACCTTTTTAGGGAACTAGCTGCAACATGCATGCAGGGTTGATTGGAATCAGGAAGTGATGATTTTGCAAGACAAATCACAAAGTAGCCTTTTGAGTTATCTCTTGTTTTCTGCCTGCCTGTCGTTTTCTAAGTTCGTCAACAGCTGTTTTACATGGTTGGAAATTTTTTGACTGTACATTGCTTACACTTGCTCATTGTTATTTATTTAGGAAATAAAAAGTGCATGCTCTTTATTTGCTCAAAGGGAATACAAAGCCTTTTGTTTCTTGAAGTTAGTGTCTGCACATAAAAATCCACTTGTTTGCAACATGTGAATGTGTGAGTGTTTATTTGTTTATTTATTTTTTCTTTATTTATTTTTTCTATTTTTAGGGAAATGGAAGGGGAAGAGTTTATACCTCCTCCGGAGTGTCCAGTTTTTGAGCCGACATGGGAGGAGTTTCAGGATCCCCTGGGCTACATCGCCAAGATCCGTCCAATTGCAGAGAAGTCTGGAATCTGTAAAATTCGACCCCCACAAGTAAATACCTGCATAAATTTAGATCATCTTGTAAATATGGAGGGTTTTTTTTTTTTCTTAATATTTCTTTCTTTGCATTTTGGAATATTGATATAGATGGAACAGAAATGGAGCTGGGAAATGGATAAGAAATTAGATAAAAACAGGAAATTCTGTCTATTCAGTTGTATGTATGATTAATGATACAAAGGTGAAATGAACATTGGAATTCACATTTTGCAGTTTAAGGGGGTTTCTGGTGCACTCCAATTTAAATGAATTACTGTTTTAGATCACTTACCTTTGAATGTTATTGAGACCTTGTTTATATTTCCTCTTCACACTTTACTGTCGATTGAATTCTAAAATCGCAGCTGTCCAGTTAGGCGTTTTAAGCAGTTATTTTTCCAGGTTTGACTTGATGTATTTGCTCCCAAACTAACAGGATTGGCAACCACCATTTTCAGTGGAGCTGGATAGCTTCCACTTCACACCCCGCATCCAGAGGCTAAATGAACTGGAGGTTAGCATTTGTTTTTTTGTCTTTTCTCCCTGAAAATGAGTAGGTTGGTGACTTCAGTTCTGGATCAGGCTGCTTTCATCATAGCGTCTCCATTATTGTCTCCCTTCAGGCCGAAACCAGAGTGAAGCTCAATTACTTGGACCGCATCGCGCGATTTTGGGAGATTCAAGCATCATCCTTAAAAATTCCACACATTGAGAGGCGCATTCTTGATCTTTTCAGTCTGTCTAGGGTAAGCACAGATCAGTATTTTTGTTAAAGCATTTATTGGTACTGGTGTCTGTCTGTTTGAGTTGTGCCGAAACTTTTCAAACAAAATCGTGACTTTTTCAGATCGTGACAGATGAAGGAGGTTTTGAGATGGTCTGTAAGGAGCGGCGCTGGGCTCGCATAGCCCAGAGGCTCGGCTACCCACCGGGAAAGAACATCGGCTCTCTGCTGCGTTCGCACTACGAGAGGATCGTCTACCCCTTTGAGATGTTCCAGTCTGGAGCGAGCCTCCCGGTACTACGCTACACGCATATCTAACCTGTTTTTGAAGTGTTACACAGTGAAAAACGGAAGAATAAATAAGTAAAAACTATTATTTATTTATTTTATTTTTTATTTAGACTTGCAAGCCAAAGCACTACGATGGCGAGGACGTGGACAAAGAGTACAAGCCTCACTCCATCCCGCTGCGTCAGTCTGTGCAGCCGTCCAAAATGAGCAACTATGGACGCAGAGCAAACCGCTGCCAGCCCGACGTGAGTGAGCCTGCCCGTTTCTAACCGCCATGCAGTGTGGCACCATCAAGTTTTGTCCGGTAACGTTCCGCAGGCCGGTGTTTCTGTTGTCCACAGGAAAGATGTTGAATCGCTGCTCTCAAATACCGAATCAAAGGTCACAAGTGGCACTTTGTGAAGGAACGGGGATTCTCTAGTTCACAGTTCAGGTTTCCCATCCGGCCAGCAGCCGCCACCGAACATGTAATTCCCAGTTGTTTCGATTCAGACAGTTTCATATCATCATATTATGATGTTGTAGCGATTTGTGCGCTAGCCTTTTTTGGTTTGTTTTTCTTTTAAACGTTTAAGTTATAACCTCTTTTTTTTGTCTTTGCACGTTTTGTAAATGTTCCGTCAAGTTTACTTCGTGTTTAGCCATGGATTTTCTGCTGAAAGGTGAAGTCACAACGTGAAGAATTCTGAATGCAATGGAATAGAATAAAGAATAAAGATGACATTTAGCCAGCTTTACTGCCTGCCTGTGTAAAAGAACAAACGAAAGAAAGAAGAAAAAAAAAGTTGATGAACAGATGAAGATCATGACCATAAATGCTGGAGTTAGCCCAAAGTTAAAATTGTTGCAAACAATGTATGCTAAAAAAACAACACGCTTCTGGTAAGAATAAGCATCCTCTGAACCATAGAAGCTGTTTCACAGGTCCTGGTGCTCTTCCTGATATTAGAAATGTGTTTGATAAAAACACAGAAACTGGCAGACGCACACAAAGAAACCTATCAGTCTAATTTAGTCACCATTTCTCATTTTTTACAGTTGCTTCTCCTTTAAAAGATCAGGATACTAAATGTAGCTTGTTCTGTCACAATTAGCTGATTTGAGGAAAAAACGTTAGCCCGAGCGAGCTAACATTTTCCCATTTTTCTGCCATCAACGGTGTGTTCTTAGCAGGCGGACGAGCACTCTGAGGGCATCCCAGCTTGCTGACTTTCCAAACTGCTATGCTGCTCTGCTAATTACTTATTTTTTCTGCTGCTTTGTACCTCTTTGCTTTCATCAGTCACCAAATAAGATGGCTGGTTATTTCACGACTTCTACTTTTTTTTTTTCTCATCAAATGGACCGGTGTGGTTCAAACCTCTCCATCTACGTATCCATCCTCTGATCTCATAATTCTCTCACCCATCAACTTCAACTTTGTTCATCCATCATTTAGAACCGCCCATTTATTATTTATTGGCGTCGCAAAGAACATTCAGAAAGAATGGGACCAAATGTAACGATACCAATACAGTTTAAAGACAGACGTCTGATGTCATGGAGGCAATGTGGTGCATGGGAAAAAAAGGAACCAGTGCAATTCTTGAGATGTGTATTTTTCCCCACAAACACTTTAAGTATGTAGGGATCTGAGACACTTTATAATGTTCCACATTATCCAACATATACAGGCATTCATTTGAACACCCTCACCAGCTTTGGCATGAAGAAAAAAATGCATTTGTGAGTATCAACTCATCGTTACGTTCCCTCAAAGCTGCAAAGCCATAGCAACAAATCAGACATCATAGCTCAGTTTGTTCATCCATTTGCCGATCAGTAGCTGTGTCTCCAGAGTGCCACCCACCTAAATTTAAAAATAAATAAAGCCAGTCAATTCAGACCTGGATCAAAGATACCCATTAGTCTACAAATGCACTCTAACGTCCACCAGATAATCTCCCGCCGACTGGCGGCACATCAGCGTGCCGTCGCCTCATAGCGGTTTATAAGGACAGTGAATGGAAACAAAGGTGTTGCCATAACCCTGAACCCAACCCCCCTTATTCGGCCAAAATAACCCGTTTAAAATGCATGTTGCCGGCTGCAAATGCCGAGGAAGCAGAAACGTGGCCACCTCAAACAGATGTTGATCAGTTTTTCTCCACCAGGCTGCAACCTGAACAGAACAAACCTTGAATGATATTTAGATACCATCTTGAAATTGAAAGATTTTCTTAACACGTCCTCCCTAGGCTTTTAAATTTTTATTTTTTATTTTTACTGGCTTCTCTTTCCCTTCTCCTCATCTCCCTTTTTTGTCTTAGTTTATTGTTGCTGTTATTGTCTCCCCTTGCAGGGTCCAGAGGATCTGGCCCCCCATCCTCTCACCACTGGCTCTCAACTCATCTCTGCGGTACTGCCTCTTGAGCTTAGGACCTCCCTTAAAGCCCCCACTTCTTCCCCCCTGCTCTTCTTAAACTACCCTCCCTCTCAAGTCGTCTTTGCCTCCCCCTTTTTTTTTTTTTACTCATTCCTCTTTTTGTTTTTCTTAACTATTCAAGCATTGTCATTAACACGCAGTCAACCCTCCTCTGTCCCACGCAGTGGTCACAAAACTGTGGCTCAAGTGTTGCTACGAGAAGCCTAACAAATACCTAGTTTTGAAATTGCCTTTTAATTTTTTTCAAAGACGCAGTGGAAGGTTTTATGTTTTTTTTTGGCTTGTTTGTTCTAATGTGACAGTTGATTTATTAACAGCTTTGATTTCCAATGCCACCTCAGATGTAACTTTCTCTAAACTAGAGTAGACCGATTCTTTTCCGGTCGACTTTTAGACTGATGCACTCTCTTCCACTCACGCTGTGTCTGAGTGTGTCTGTGTGCTGCTTTCAATTTGCCATAATGGCTAATACTGTTGCATGTCTTTTTTTTAGTGCATTTATGTAGCTTAGATCGACGTGTCTAGTTCAGTAGTGTTCACATAAAGAACTGCTATAAGTCGGCGATAGAATGATGTGGGATTCTTTAGTCGTTCAACTCTGTCCAGGTTTGCTCGCTCAAAGCCACACCTTTTTGTGATTGCCCCCCCTCCCCTCTCCTCCCGACACCCACACACACCGTCATACCCTCTCCATCTGCTTTGATGTGTACTGCTTTACTCCACAAAGCTTTGGTGGCAGAATAAGGTGCTTGTTTTGTATGCACAGAGCTTCAAGCGCAGAGTCCTACCTGCAGCTGAATCCCAGCTGCATTATTTTCAAAGGCTTGCAACTGCAAACTGGCAGAAAAGTGAAAAAAATAACCCCCAACAGCATCTTTTTAAGGCATCGAATATGTGCGTGCATGCTGATGTTTAATGTCGTCATCCTATTAGAGGTACAGGGTTTAGGCCTCCAGTTCCAGAAGTAAGTGTAATTTGCGTTCACTGCTTTCAATTTGGAGCTCATCTGTGAGCGTAACATGTTTTAAAGACCAGAACCTTTTCTTTTCTTTTCCAGAGCATATCTCTTTAAACAGATTTATACTGGGCTTTTTCCAAAACAACCTGCGGTGCCGTTTAACTGTAAACAAAGCCGTAATTTCCCTTTTATTCTCCCCACTGCTGCTTTTCTGTTTACTCTAAGAGCCACGCGTGATGTAGCATTGCTAACAGTTTAGGAGCGCAGTTGGAACAGAAGTAATTTGTTGTTTTTAATGTTGAGCCACGGCCTGTCATATTTTTCTTTTCCACATCTTGATTGAAATGCGTGTCCAAAAAGAAGGTGCTGCCCTGCTGGATGGCAGGTATTCTGTTTGGGGAAATGTCTATCACATGCCTTGAAAGATGTTTTTTAATGTTTTGGGTTTTTTTATTTATTTCATCTTTAAGAGATTAATCCAGGATGCCCCTACACGTTTGCCAAATGCCTGCAGATGGAAGCCTAATAACAGTGATGCTCTCGCTGTTTTATTGACCCATTTTTGTGTTATTGAAATTGATTGCCTTACTAAGAATTATTATTTTTCCTGTCCTAAAAGGACAGAAAAAAACTGATTCACAGTAAATTCTTAGCAGTTCTTTGTCCTCTAGTTGGTGCCCATTTTTTCTGGTGGTTGGTCGTAACTTTTCGGCTGTCTCTGTGATTAAAGGTTAACTTTCTTTTCAAGTTTAGTCTAATTCCTCCTTGTGATGCATTGTGATGGTCATGTAACTTGTATGCCCTGCATTTGGCCAAGGCTGTTGCTTTTGCTCTGTGTGCCTTTTAGACAGCAGCACTTTTTTGTCAGGGCCCGCATGGTAAGAGGTTTTCTTTCTCTGCCTCTGCAGCCGGAGCCCACAGAGGAAGACATAGAAAAGAACCCAGAGTTGAAGAAGTTGCAGATCTACGGCGCAGGACCTAAGATGATGGGACTCGGGCTGGTGGCAAGGGACAAAGGCATGAGGAAGAAAGGTAAATGGCGTAGTCAAAACCTGCTATACCCTTCCTGCCAGCTTTGTAAGCTTAGCAACAGCATTGTTGTGGAACCAAAACTGAACAAGCCGTTCCCCTCGATCCCTTCCTTCCTGCTTTTCCTTTAGACGAACTGCCCCAAACTGTTACCGTCAAGGATGCCGTGTCCCCTGCCTCCGTCGACGTCGCCATCAAAGCCGAACCACTGGAGCCTGAAGAGAAGCGGGCAGATGGAGGCCACCCCCAGCCGCCTCCCCCCAGCGTTACAGTTAAGCCTGTAGTGAAGAAGGAAGAGCTGAAGGAAGAGAATGGGAAAGAGGGTCACAGGGTGGGCAACTACGCAGACGGACCGTGCACCAAAATGACCATGAGACTCAGGCGCAATCTCAACAACCCACAGTGTGTGAGTGCAGCACAGTGGCCGCTGATTTTATTGGGCGTAAAGCACAAAAAAAAAGACTACAAAAGACAGACAGTCTTTAGGAATAATCACCGGTGTTTCAGCACCACCTGTGATTCCACAGTTGACCTGGACGCACTTTTTGTAGGCATACAACGGCATTGAGTTCTGGTTTCAGGACCTTTTAATCATTGGGGTTTTTCTTCTTCACAACTTCAAAGGTGGACTCCTACGTCTGCCGGATGTGCGGTCGGGGAGACGACGACGATAAACTCCTGCTCTGCGACGGCTGCGACGACAACTATCACACTTACTGTCTGCTGCCCCCCCTCACCGATCCCCCCAAAGGCAACTGGCGGTGCCCCAAGTGTGTGGCAGAGGTAAGTGGAAATGCTCCGGATTCGCAGATTCGACTTGTCCCCACTCTGATTTTCTAATTTCCCTCCCTCCGTTTTTTTCTTATCCGACACTTTAGGAGTGCAAGAAGCCTGCAGAGGCATTCGGCTTCGAACAAGCAACAAGAGAGTACAATCTGCAGAGCTTTGGAGAGATGGCCGACGCTTTCAAAGCAGATTACTTCAACATGCCTGTCCATGTGAGCCTTTTGGAGATGGTCAGGAGTCCAGCTAAAGAGCTGGAGAAAAAAAGAGGCTAACCCGTTTCCCTGTACGGTGTTTGCGCAGATGGTTCCCACAGAGCTTGTGGAGCGAGAGTTCTGGAGGCTGGTCAGCAGTATCGAGGAGGATGTGACCGTGGAGTACGGAGCAGACATCCACTCAAAGGAGTTCGGCAGCGGCTTTCCCATGAACAACGGCAAGAAGAATCTCACAAAGGAGGAGGAGGTAAGTACCTAGGAATAACGCCAGTCCGGAAGGCGGGCCAGTCCCTCACGTGGGGTGCTGCTGTTGGACAGGAATACGCTCGCTCTGGCTGGAACCTGAACGTGATGCCGGTGCTGGAGCAGTCCCTCCTGTGCCACATTAACGGCGACATCTCTGGGATGAAGGTGCCATGGCTCTACGTGGGCATGGTGTTCTCGGCCTTCTGCTGGCATATCGAGGACCACTGGAGCTACTCCATCAACTACCTGCACTGGTACGCCCGCGGTTCAAGGCTCCCACGACTACCTACGGCCCTTATTGTTGACCGTCAGCGCCAGCTAACTTTCCCAGCCTCTCCACTCTCTCCAGGGGCGAGCCCAAGACGTGGTACGGGGTTCCCTCTGCGGCAGCCGAGCGACTCGAGGAGGTCATGAAGAAGCTAACCCCGGAGCTGTTTGAGTACCAGCCCGACCTCCTGCACCAGCTGGTCACCATCATGAACCCCAACATCCTCATGGCGCACGGCGTGCCGGTTAGTGTCAGACATCAGCCGGCAGCCCCCCAGAAAAGTGTCCGTTTTTTTTTACGGGGGGGTTTGCTTCTGCTCGGCAGGTCGTTCGCACCAACCAGTGCGCGGGCGAGTTCGTCATCACCTTTCCCAGAGCCTACCACAGCGGCTTCAATCAGGGTTACAACTTCGCAGAGGCGGTCAACTTCTGCACTGCAGACTGGGTACGCGTGTCCACCTCCGATTTATTGGTTCTTGTAGATTGTAAGCGACTCAAAACCAAATCGCTAACCCGGTTTCTGGTTCCAGCTGCCCGCTGGCCGCTCCTGTATCGAGCACTACCGCCGTCTGAGGAGGTATTGCGTCTTCTCCCACGAGGAGCTCACCTGTAAAATGGCCGCCAGCCCAGAGAAGCTCGACCTCAACCTGGCAGCGGCTACTCACCGAGAGATGTTCATAATCGTCCAGGAGGAGAGGAAGCTGCGCAAGAATCTGATGGAAAGGGTGAGAGGCTGAAACTGACCAGGGAGACTCGAATATCTGTTCTGCTGGTCGTGTTTTTAACCCTCTGAGGGGGGGCGGGGGATGATTGGGTGATGTAACGGTCTCTGTGGGCCTTGTAGGGCATCACAGAAGCAGAGCGGGAGGCTTTTGAGCTCCTGCCCGATGACGAGAGGCAGTGCGACAAGTGCAAGACCACGTGTTTCCTCTCTGCTCTGGCCTGCTCGAACTGTCCCGAGCGTCTGGTGTGTCTCTATCACACTCAAGATCTGTGCAACTGCCCCACGGAAAAACTCTACCTCAGGTAAGTATCTGTGCTTGTAAACCTGAATCTGTTAGATATCCACTGTCTGTGGAGATAGTTTTTTTTCTTCCTCTCTCTTCTCGATCTGCAGGTACAGATACACGCTGGATGAACTGTTAGCCATGTTACATCGATTAAAGGTCCGCTCCGAGTCCTTTGATTCTTGGGCCAACAGAGTTAAAGAAGCCCTTGAGCAGGAAGAGGGACACAAGATAGGTGCGGACTCAACATTAAATAACTTGTTGAAAGTATCGAAGATTCCTTTATCCTGGAATGAAGAGTAGACAGACCAGGTCCTGTTTGGATTAAAAGGTTCTTGACTTACAGAAATCCGGGACCTGGAGAAGCTGAAGATTGAAGCAGCAGAGAAGAAGTTCCCCGACAACGAGCTTCTGAGGAAACTCAACGGCGTGTTTAAAGACTTGGGATGCTGCCAGCAATCCAGTGCTGAGCTTCTCAGTAATTCAAAGAGCAGGTAAGACCAGTCCTAGCCTTCCCTTTTTTTTGTATTTGGTAAACACAAACTGCCCTTGTAGTTACATTGGGAAAAACTCTCACATTCTTCTCTTTAACAGCGAAAACAGGATGACTTTTACTGAGCTGAAGTCTTTGGTTGACAAAATGCAGAACCTTCCCTGTGTGGTCAGCGGGTTGGAGGAAGTGCAGGTAACACATTGGATGAAAGGGACATCCCTTTGTTTTGTTTTTACTATGTCTGAACAGATTTGATTGTCTCTGCATAAAGTCTTCAGCTATCTGAAGTTTAAACTCTGCCCCTTCTGATTTCCAAGGCGGTGTTAAAGATAGTGGAGGACTTCCAAAAAGAGGCTCACGGACTGGTCAATAACAAGGACTGGAGGAAGGGCTCTCCACCGGCGGAGCAGCTGCAGGCCTTGTTGGAGAAGGGCGGCCAGCTGCCCGTCTCGGTGCCCGAGTGCGATCTGCTCCAGGGCCTCAAGGAGCAAGGCCGGTGGCTGGAGGAGGTGAGGCACACCCTTGGGACCGAAGGAGGGGAGAGGCAAGAGGTGACGCTGGACGTGCTGAGGAAACTGATGGAGGCCGGCTGCAACGTGCCGCAGAGTGTGTCTGTGGAGACGGCCATGGCTGAGCTTCAGGAGCTGCTCACCATAGCCGAGCGCTGGGAGGAGAAGGCACAGATCTGTTTAGAGCAGAGGTTAGAAAAGGAACCCCTAAACTGGGCCCTCCCATCACAACGGAGACTGTCGTTTCACAGCCGGACTGTTTTTTTTTTGTTTTTTTTTCCTCTTTCAGGCAAAAGCACCCCCTCTCCACCCTGGAGGCGATAGTAAACGAGGCCCAGCTCATCCCCGTCACACTCCCCAACATTCTGGCCCTGCAAGGCTGCCTAACGCGAGCTCGGGCCTGGGTCACAGACCTGGAGGAGATCCAGGTGAAAAACACACACATGGCTTATTTTTGGCTGTAGCTGTAGGATTTTTGTTTCTTTAAAACTAAAATAAATAAATAAGACGAAATCTGAAATGCTGAAATATACTGTTGCAGAACGGAGAGCATTACCCGTGCTTGGATGACCTCGAGGGCCTGGTGGCCATCGGAAGGGACCTACCGGTCTTCATGGAAGAGTTGAGGCAGCTGGAACTGCAGGTGGCCAGTGCTCACTCCTGGAGGGATAAGGCCACTAAGACCTTCCTGAAGAAAAGCAGTCAGCACAGCCTGCTGGAGGTATTTGGAAAGCCTGACGGCTGCCTTTCAGCGCAGAGTTCTTCCCAGAGTGCTGCCCTATTTCAAGATCCCCTTTCCCTGCAGGTGTTATGTCCATGTGCAAAAAGGAGGGAGAAGCGAGATGAGTCGGAGGACGACCCTCTGGAGGATTCTGATACCAACACTTTGGGGCTCTCTGCTCAGGACCTGAGGGACCCCGCAGCTATTGTGAGAGCCTTTAAAAAAATCTTTACAACACACTTACGTGTAATCGAACCAAATAATACTTGAATAGATCCTGTAATTAAAGTGCACAAAGGTGATTTATTTTCTAAGCGTCACTTTTTTTCTTTAGGTAAGGGCGTTCAAAGAGGGGGAGCACCAGGAGAAGGCCGCGCTGCTGAGGCTGCAGAACGTCAACATGTGTAAATCGGGACTGAGCGCAGCGGGAGGCAAAGAGAACGGGCGGTGGGACGACAGCATGGACACATCCGAGCATTCCGAGAACTCTGTGAAAGAGAACGGCAGCCACGGCCGCACGCCCCCTCCCCAGTCGGTGTGCGTGTGCGGCGGGGCGCCGTGCGCGCCCCAGCTCCGCTGCCCCCTGTGCAGGGACTGGTTCCACGGCGCCTGCGTCCCCTTCCCCTCCCTGCTGCCCTGCTCGGGCCGGCCCGCCGGCCGCCTGTGCTGGTGGGACTGGGACTCGCGCTTCCTGTGCCCCCAGTGCCAGCGCTCGCGGCGCCCGCGGCTGGAGACCATCCTGGCGCTGCTGGTGGCCCTGCAGAGGCTGCCCGTGCGCCTGCCCGAGGGGGAGGCGCTGCAGTGCCTCACCGAGAGGGCCATCACCTGGCAGGGCCGGGCCAAGGAGGCGCTGGAGACCCCCGAGCTGCAGCAGGCCCTCCAGAGGCTGCAGGAACTCAAGGACTCTCTGCAGGAGGGGGGCGCGGGGAAGGAGACGGAAGGGAACTCGGTCATCGTCCTGTCAGACTCTGACGGCGGGGAGGGAGAGGATGGAGTCATCGATCTGACTCAGGAGAACTCGCCTCAGAAGAAAGCCAAGGAAAGCAACGGCACTCCGGTAAAGGCAGTCACTTTAGTGTGGATTCCTTATTAGGAACAGACAAAACCCTAAAATGTGTGCCATGCTTCCGTTTTGCAGGCCATGTGTGAAAACGGCGTGAGCAAGAAGTCAAGCGTTACAGGTAAGATTGTTCTGACCTCAGCCGCCCGTCGGCCCGCGGGCCGGACGCCCTGACCGCCTCTGGCCCCGTCTGTTCCAGGCGTGGAGGCCCTGCTGCCCCTGCTGCCTCTGCTGAAGGGCCGGGTGGTGGAGCTGCTGCCGGCCACCCGGCTCCGGCTGGAGGAGCTGCAGCTGGAGGGAGACCTGCTGGAGGTGTCCCTGGACCAGACGCAGACCATCTACAGGGTCCTGCAAGCCGCCTCGGATCCACCCAGAGAAACGCTGCACGCGCTCATTCAGGTCAGGATTAATGGGGCTGAGCCAGACTTTCCACTCCAGTCCCCCAGAAAAAGACAGGAAGCATGGGGAATGAAGCGTGCTGCCTCTTTTTTATACAAAAACCAGCCAGTCGGCTGGCGATTAGGCTTAAGAGCAGCACTGTTGAAGTTTATGTACATTTCTGAAGGGGATCTAATTCATAATAGTTTCTATGAGCTTAAAGCACTTTTTCCAGCTTTGGTATTTTGCTCCTTTTTTATTGTGGATTCTCTTTAAAAGCACACAATAGTTTCTTGCAGAGCAGCATCTAGTTAAAGATTGGTGTTTTCTTATGTATTAATTTTTTTTTGAGCTTCTGCATTTAAAGCGTGTGGTCCTCTCTCTCAGATCGAGCTGGAGGAGCAGAGACGAGTGAGCCGCGGGCGACCCAAAGACTCCAAGAGGAAGAGGAAGGGCCACAGAGGCGTTGGGGAGGGAGCTGGAGAGCAGTCACTGGACGTGGCCAAGTCAAAGAAAACATGTCCTCTCAGACACAGCCTTTCCCCTCACCCACAGCCCCTGACCCATCCAGAGGTAACGCTCGCCTTTCCCCTTTTTTCATGTAGAAATCTGACTTTTTCTGCACATGTGCTGACGGTGATCTTGTTTTTCCAGGTTTTGTGATGCAGTAAACACTGGAGCTTTGTTGAAATGGATTCATTGAATAAATTTAAAGGGCAGAGCTTTCTGTGCCAGAAGATTGTGTTAATTAGTAGAACGATGCAGGACATTCCCCCCCGCATACCCTACAGCCCTTCATCCATGTGTTCAGACACTAACGGAGCAGTGACTCTTCTACACTCCACCGTCTCATCGATAACCCAGCAGTATCTCATTCACTATGATTTCTTCAGACCGTCATCCTCCTCCTCTTTCTGGACCTCTTTTTGTTTTTTTTGTCTTTTTTCCCTCTCGAACATTATACAGAACTGTGTTTGGACCGAATGGCACGCTAAAGAAAGGAGCGTCTTTGGTTGTAGTTTGTCTCAGAGGTCAGTCGCTAACGCTGTGTATTCCCAACCGTGTTGAATATTAGCTGACCTGCAGAGCGGCCGTGGCAGTCTCCCTTCAGCCCGCACGTTGACGTTGGACAAGCTATGGGTTTATTTAGACGGCCGGCGCGCGGCAGAGGATGAGACGACAGCACCATGGTTACACTTTTTTTTTTTCTTTTTTTAAAAATTGTATTTAATCTTGTGTTAAAAGCTGTCTTGAGGGGGGTGGGGCGGGAGTTGCATTTTCAATACCGAGTCAGTTTTGGGAAGTGTTAAAAACAGGCATTAATGTTTTTGGTGCTACTTTCCCAGAATATATCTGTACCTCTTTCGGGTTCTTCTTTTCTTTCCCCCTCTCTCTTTTTTTCCTATTCAGTCTTATTCTTTTGACTCCATGTTGTATTCCTTTCCTTTTGCCTCTCCTCCCCTCATTTCCTCTTTGCAGATTAAGGTAACTCACTGTAACTCACTTAAGTTGTTTATGGGTTCAAATGATTATTATATTATTATTATTATTGTTGATATTGCAGACACTCAGCTGTCGTGAGTTTGTGTATAAACTTTTCATTTTACTGTTGCCTTTGTTTCTTTTCACTCTTGTTAGGCAAAAAATAAAGGTTTAGAATTGTTTAGGACATGCAGGCTCGTTATTCCACTCGGAGACTTCACCACAAACCAGGAAACGGAGCAGGCGGCAGCAATTTATTTCATGATCACAGCATTTATTTAGAAAAGCTTCGACTGTAAAATAGCAGACACCAAATCACAACATTCAACACACAAACAAAGCACACCCATGTTTTAATTTTTTTTTTTTTTTCTTTAGTTTTCCCCTATGCTACGAGTTTTAGTAAAGAGCCATAGAAAGACACCCACAATTACAGGATCTTAAAAGCCTTCAGAGTTGAAGTTAATGGAAAAACACTTGGGTCTCAATATCAAACATGCACGAAAGCCAAATGAAAAAAGCAGCTTTTGCCCGTTTGGAGTTTATAAATTGTTTAGTTTACATTCATAAGAGCAGTTGAAGACACCTTTTTCAGGCCATCATTGGAACTTAGAATAAAGTAGTCCAATATAAGGTCTCCAGTCACAGTTTGTGTAACGGTTGGACAGCAGGTCTGAAACGCAGCAGGGAAAAATGCAGTTTTCCTGGTTTTAATGGGAGGTGAGGGGGGAAAGCACTGAGTAACGGTCAGTTTTTGGTAGATCCTTTGTTATCCAGGTGGTGGCGAAAGCTTTCTGTGAGGCCTTTCGTCCACTTGTCAAGCAGCCACTCTGATGCTTCTGAGACTTTCAATTGTCAAAAATTGTGCTTGAATTGTAAGGATTGTGCTTCTGTGTTTTTATTTCATCAGCTACAATAGCTCTTTCTTCATAAAACCATTTTGAACATTGTGCTATACACCGCTCAGCTTCTCTGTGGCTGGACAGCGATGGTGAAAACAAAGGGCAGCTGTGAGCACTGTGAGAGTAAATGACACTCAGTTCTTAGAAAAGATGTGCTTCATCCAAAGTCCTTTTGCGCGTGCACGAAGCCGCTCTGATGCACACAGGTCACTTTTCTCCGGGAAGGCTTTGTCACGGCTTCGTGGCTCTCAGACACATTTTGTCTCAGTTAAAAAAAGATTGGAGCTCTGCAAAAGTGACTTTTCATCTGTGAGCTGCTTAAAAAGGAGTTTTGTCATTTCTTTTTTTTCTTTTTAGTTTTTTATTTGGACTTCCCTCAGCCCACATTCAGTTTGTGTTCTTCATTCTTCATGTCTGAACTTTTCAATTTGAAATGGATCTTCAGATGGATGGAGTTCATGTGTTTTTTTCCTAAGGATTCTTAGGGTTCAAGTCTAAAACCTGGCAGTCCCGTGGGGTGTCTGTGATCTTTAGTTTTGGGTTTCTGTTGGGCCCATTTCCATCGCTGACATGCTGCCTCATGCCTGTGGACACGCAGATGTTGCCAGCACGTGGTTTTGTGCTTAATCTTTGCGCGACCCCCCCTTCAGATCCTCGACTCTCACACGGTGGTGACGGACAGCAGCGGGTTGTAGACCTTCTTCCCGTCGGCGGACCTGCTGCCGTGGGCCAGCAGCTCCTGGATGGTGATCCAGTTGTCCAGGATCCTCCGGCTGCGCTTCTTCATGCTGCGGCGGTGGCACAGCTCCAGGATGGAGGTGGGCTCCTGCGGCGGTGGGGGGGGGCCGGCCTCCTGCTCCCTGTCCCGCTCTCTGAGGAAGTCCAGCCGGCTCTGCATCATGAACTCGCGGCGCCGCCGCTGCTCCCGGGCCCGCAGCAGCTGCTGCTTGCGCTCCTCTTTGCTCCAGTAGCGGCCCATCTTCATCTCGCTGACCGCGTCGTCGTCCGTGGTGGTGCCGCTGCGCTCCTCCCGGATCTTCATGGCGCGCGCCTTCAGGAGGCGGTCCCTCACGGGCCGCTTGGCCACGTAGCGCGAGCCGTCGCTGCGGATCTTCACCTTCCACTCCATGCGGGGGGAGGCGGGCAGCGGCGGGGGGGGTAAGGGCGGGGGGGGAGGCTGGCCCGCGTCTTTGCAGGTGCTGCCCAGGCTCATGGGGCTCTCGTAGCCCTCCGTCTCCAGGCCCCCCTCCCTGGGGGACCTCAGCTGCACGCAGCTCAGGTAGCGCTGGGGGGGCCGCGCCTCGGGCTGGCGGCGGGACAGGTAGGGGCTGTTCTCCGCGCTGCGCCCCCCCGCCCTCTCCGCCGGCCCGCCGGCCCTGGGGTTGCGCCTCACCCCCCCGTCGGAGCCCCTCCGGGCCCCCGCGTCGCGGGTCAGGGACCGGACCTTGGCCCCGGGGCTGGAGGTCCTGGGGTCGGCGGCTCTCCTGTGGGACTGGTTCAGGTTGACCGGCGCCCCCTCCCCTCTGTCCGCCCTGGCTGCCCTCTCCTTCTGCCTGAGGGAGGTCTGGGGCTGCTTGCCCTCCACCGGGAGATCCCCCCCCGCCTCCAGGCTGTGCGTGGAAGGGAAGTGCTCGTTGACCAGCGGGGTGCTCCGGCAGCTCTCCCCCCCCGTGTTGTAGGCACTGGTGCTGTCCTTGTCGGAGCGCTCCCTCTCCGGGAGCTCGTTGATGTCCGACAGGGCGTGGTGACAGGACTCCTCGCTCCCCAGGCCAGCGGTCATCTCCGGGCGCCCGGCCCCCCCGCCGGCCCCGTTCTTGTCCTCCTGCGGCCAGGCCTTCATGCAGCGCTCCCTGAGCTGCTGCATCTTCTGCGCCCGCAGGATGTTCCGGCACTTGAACTCCAGGTGCCGCAGCTCCTCCTCGATCAGCGCCATCTCGTGCTGCGTCAGGCTCTCGTTCCGGTTCTCATCCAGCGAGACCCCCCCCTCCTCCCGCGCCACCCCCATAGCGCAGCTGGTCTTCTCGTAGAAGCACTTGATCTCCAGGAGCTCCTTGTACCTCTCGCACTCCTCCTCGGTTAGGCCGGGCATCATCATCATCGTCCGCACGGGGTCCGGCGCCCAGGCCCTCTCCACCTGTTCCAGCCCCCCCCCCCGCCGCCCAAACAGTCCAGACCCAGGAGGGAGTCGGTGCTGAACTGGAGGTCTTGGCAATGCAGCAGGGGCGGGGTGTCCCCCCGGCCGGACAGGAACTTGCGCATGCTGCCCGGCGTGTTGGTGGCGTTGGTGTTGGGGGCGCTGGTGTGGTCATCGCCCAGTAGGTCGTGCTCCGAGGACTCCTCGTAGCGGGTGCTCTCGTCTGTGCGGCCCACGCCGCTGTCCAGCTCCTGGCTGTTGCTCAGCACCGTCTTCAGCAGGTCGGGGGAGTCCCGGTTCACCGGGTGGCCGCGGCTCTGGAGGACGCCCGCGGCGCTGACCGCCCCTGCGCCCAGGACGGAGGGGCCGGTCCTCTCTCTGTGGCCGCCGCCCAAATGAACGGCGTTGTCCAGCGGCTCCAGGTCCAGCTCGTCCAAATCCAGCTGGTTGTCGTTCTTGGAGGGAAAACGGGGAAAGAAAGGAAGAAAAAGGAGAAAACACCCATGTTAGGAGGCCTTGATAATCGACAGTGACTTAAAGACAACCTTAAAGAATGAATGAAATAGCACAAAAAATTAATGGAGCACACCGGATAACAAACTTTCCCTTTGAAGCTAAAAACTGCCATGTAAAGAAGAGAGTTTACACGAAGGATTACAGGAAATGCTGCAAGATTTTAAGATTTAAAAAGCTCAGATTAGACACCACTAAAACATACTGGTAACATCTAGAGCATCTATGGGATGGTGCTGTTTAGATGGATGGTTAAGTTCTGCAAACTGCTCCCCATCCAAAGCCACCACACATCTGTCAAACACATGGAGGCCTAACTCAGAGCCCAATAAATGGAAGGAACTATTGATTATGGAACAGAATGCCGTCAGAAGCACTCAGTGATATAATCCTAAACACCATCATGATGCTCATATCCAGCTGAATCCAGCATGGTTATGGGGCACAACTCCAGAGAACAGATGGACTTTAAACAACAAAGCATATTGTGTCATTTGTTCAGATTCATTTTAATAACCAAAAGTGGACAGCTTCACATAATAAAGACGCCATAACTCTTCGATCCTTCATCGCGGGGCTGCTGGAGCTCTGCAGAGTGTAGAATCAGCTCTGCTCCCTGTCACTAGATGGAGCCGATGCTTTGTGAGACTGCACGGCCAAAAATCCCCAACCTCCAGACTGCAGTCGGCCCCCAGAGTGATGTTTTGCAGATGATAACAAACAGGTTGATTTAGGAGGACTAACTACGCATTAGAAGCACGAAGAGATGGAGGCCTCTCCCTGTGGCCTCTGTTTCTCAGCCTTCATCAACAGGCCGATCAAATATGGACATAATGTTTGGACTTCTGCAACCCCTCCTCCTCGCCCTCTTTTAAAATTCTGCCCGATTGGTTTTATTCAAACGCGAGCCGCATGCAGAGCGCCAGACGAAATATTGATCATGTTCGCTTTAATTCTCCCCCTTGGACGCAGCCTTTCACCTCTTTGTCTTTTCTCCACCAATCCCCCGCTCCCCGGCAACAGCCGGAGCTTTAATCGGAGTTCCTGCCTCTCCCCCTGATGATTCCTCGTCCTCGTTGCTTTCTTCTCTGTGGCTTGAATCTTAATGTAGGACGGCGCCCGGGCGATATAAATCTTGTCGGCCCTTTTGCAGGTGCTTCTGCTCGTGCAGGGATGCCTTTCGGGGCGATGAATGGCTCTCTGTGCGTGAGTCTTTGACCTGGGCCGTTTTAATGAGAGCCTTTTAGATCTTTCCCGTGGCTTGGAGAGAATGCAGATTATTCTGTTCTCATGCCCACCTCTTTTTTGCAGCCCGCCTCTGTAAGTGCATGTTTCGCTAATCCGTTGGAAAGGGTCAATGTATGCAAAGTTGTGTGTTTATGACTCACTTGATAGAGGTGTATTATGGTGTTACAGTGCCCCCCCCCCCCCCCTCGCCTGTTAAGAGTGACCTTGTGAGAAGCCAAGGGGCTCTGTGTTATCACGGTGGTTCCAAACACAATCTATCATTGTCTCTCTCTCTCTCAGTGTTATCTCTGGCCTCATCATGCTTTTGTTCCTCTTTGCTTTTTTTCAAGACGCCCAAGTAAAGTTCAGCCTGGGAAAAAGCAGCGGCCTACACTCCTAATCATAACAATTTCATTTCCACTGCCGTATCAATAAGCTTCTTTGGGTTTGCAGGAAAAACAAATAAAAATCTTCTGCTCCTTGCTGGGTGTAAGACGAGGTTAAAACGCACAGAGGAGACGCTCAGGTGTCTGTTAGCAGGTTAAATGTCTAAAATTCATGACGGCACAGAAAGTTTAAAATACATCTTGTTTTGAACAGTTCGAGGGAAAAGTGTCTTCCCTATGACAGCTCCAGTTGTAGTGGAGGGGAGACGACTTTGGGTTTATTTTTAGCCACAGCATCTGGTAGCATGCCCGTTCCCTCCTCTCCCCCGCGTCCAAGTGGAGGAATAACCTCTTGCCATGTAATTACATGTATCAAAAAAGGGAAACGTTGCTGTTTAAAATCAGTAAACGCTCTGAGCCACTCGACCATCTCCTCAGAGCCCGTAATTCCAATTCCCTCACCTCTATCTCGGGCCTGGCGAGTAGCAGGGAGATGTTGGTGCTGTCCTCTCTGGTGAGAATAGCCACCGCCTCCTCTCTGTTCTGGATGTCCACTCCATTTATCTGATGAAGAAACAAGAGGATTAACTTGTCAAAACATTTACACTGTGGACAGCATTGATTCAACTGCACACTCCAGGAAATGGGCTTTAAAAAAAGACATAAGTGTTCAAATTGGATTCCTGATTTTTAAAAATTGCCATACAGCTGTGGACCAGGTTTGATCGAACACTCAGGATGCAGGATTTACTTTGGGGGGGGGTGATATTTTACTTGGGATACCTGCAGTATTCTGTCTCCTTTGCGGATGCGGCCATCCATGGCAGCGATGCTGTTTGGGTTCACCTGCAAATGTGTGACAAGATGAGCCATTTGTACTTTTAAAAAAGAAAGAAAGTTTTTGCTTTTATGACCAGCTTCACCTCCCCGACGTAAATGCCGAGATCCTCCTCCTCATCCGTCCTGTAGCACACCGTCAGGCCCAGTTTGTCCTGGTGCCGGGACTTGTACAGCTCCACCTCCTTGTGCGGTCGGAGAAATGTTAATGGACGTCAGGCGGAGAGCAAACGGAGCGGAACAGCTTTTAGGCGGCCGGCGCGCTCTCACCTCGTACTCCAGCTCGTCCTGCCTGTCCACCTCATGCTGAGCGATATCAAAGTAGTCGGTGGGGTCGTAGTACACGGGCTCAGGGAATCTGAGAGGGAGAACGCGTGTTAGTAATTGGGGGCCAGCGATGGGAACGGCATGGATGAGCACAGCGGATGGGCTGTGGTCCAATGGTTCCACATAGAGACCTATTAGACTATTCCCACTCACAGCTCGTTGAGCAGATACGGCTCCAGGAGGGGCGGCAGCGGCGGGGAGGGCGGGGGGTCAGGTGGGGGCGGAGCCCCACAGGGGTGCTGGCTGCTCTTGCCCAGAGTCAGCATGTGCTGGAAGCTGATGTCCGTCTGGGTGCAGCTGTCCACGCAGTCGGCCATGCCCATGGTCACCGGCACATGCCCCCCCGGAGCCCCGGCCGGGACCGCCCGCCTGCGGGACCCCCGCTTCAGTATGTTGGACAGCACAGGGTCCCGTAGGTCCAGGGTGGGATCCCCGGAGAGACAAGAGAGATCCTTTCCATTCATCTAAAAAAAAAGAAAAAGTGGATAGAGTTTTTGGCCAGGAAATTGGATTTAAGAAACTGATGGTGCGTTCACAAATGTGAGGGCTTTTTGTAGAAATTTCTTCTACAAAATCCTACAAAAATTGTGGTACTCTCACACAGGCAGTCAGATTAAACAGGAAGTTCTTTCACAGCAGGGGAACTTAGAGCAGCACATAGCTCAAATCAGTGAAGCCACAATAACACTCACACAAACCCATTCATCAATATCAAATGTGAGCCTTCCATTAATCACGTGAAACCATGAAAGAGACTATTCCTATGAATGGATTCAACAGCACATCACACCAACAACAGAGAGCTGAGAGCCGGGACCTTTAATCGACCGTCGGCGTCAAAGGAGCACAGCATGTTGCCCACGCGGCCCTTCTGTGGAGAGACAGGGAGAAAGCAGAGAAGTGACCAAGTTGGCAAATATTTACAGTGGGAGAGCAGAAAAGCAGGTTCCTGAGAGTTTTTGGTCATAAAAGTGAAAGCTCGCGATCACATTTAAACATTTTTCGGGCTGATGTCTGCCTGCAGAAAAGAATCAGATTTACACACTTTAGAGGGCGTGGCAACAAAAACAGTATTTGTTTGTTTTTTACAATTTCTGTATTCTGCTGGTTGATTTCTCATCTTTTTCCATGTTTTCTTTTTTCAGAATGAGACCCTTTTAAACTAAATGATATTTTCCACGTTTTATGAGTTCCTTTCTTTTCTTTTCTTTTCATTTTTACATTTTTTTTTTAGTACATCAGAGTTTCTACCCGCAAATCATAGATAAGCCAAGTTAACTCAATCCCGCACGGCTTTATTCAGCGCCTCATAAAGCCTTTAATATCCCAGTCGCTGAATATTGGTTTTCAGCCTTGGCTCTGCAAAGTGAGATTTCTCTTAAGTCTCTAATGACATCTTGTCCCTAGAGTAGATTGCAAACTCCAAATGTGTTGGGATATCTTACAGTAGAAAAAAAAGTGTCACCTATTGTGCAAGAATCGACCACTTCATGCTTTATCTGCTGTCCATCACACAGTAGATAAAGCATCTCGTCCTTTAAAAGGTTTTCTTGAAAAAGAAAAAAAAACACCTCCATCTCGAGAATCTTATCTGGTAAAAGTTAGAATCCACCATCTCTGAAAGTGCCACGAGCAAAAAGACCTCTGTCTCTCTGGGATTAATCCATCCAGATTTGCTTTTGGAAAGTATTATTAGTTGTTTGTAGCCTTGTTATCTAATACATCATTTAGTTGTTTGTTTTTCCAAAAAGGCAGTGACAAAAAATGTATGTATACATTGTAAAAATGATACACACAGTTTAAATCAGCTGTAGTTATTTTTACTTTTTCATTTCCAGTGTTGGAATAAGCAAGATAATAGCTTAGCCTAAATTCTCCCCTGAGTGAGAGTGGCTGTGCCTGGTCATTTGCTCTGTGATGGGCTGTGATGACAGACGAGGAGAAACTGGAAACTTGCCGTAATTTGTTCGCACCCTTTTATCTGTGAAATATGTTTTTGTAAATCCCATTTTCCTCTGCGCTCCTTGGCTTTGTTTTGTCATTGTATGGTGATTTATGAAGTCCTAAAATACGCAGTGTGACCGTTTCTTTTTTGCACCAGCATTATAAATCATGTGCCTCGTGAAACTTTGCCTCTCCCTCCGCACGCTGCAAACAAGGTCAGGAAAAAAAAGGAGAATTCTTCAATCTAGGGATGGTAAAAAAAAAAGAAAAATAGGGATGGTACCAAAACAGGGGGGGTATTTGGACTACAAAATGCCTCATACCACGTGTGTTCTGTAAGGGACTAATTGGTGGGAGATTCATTTAGCATCCATGACTGTTTTGCTCAGTGGTTTGCTTTGTTTATTACCACCACCAGACGGTGCTTTGGGCTTGTAAACAGTTGAGTTAGCGTGCTAGCACAATAAACTGCCTAAGTGGAGGACACAATCAAAAGCTTGTCGTCACAAACATTAAGAACGTCATTAGCTCGGAGCAGTGCTGCGTTAAAGAGGAGCCTCTCACAGCTGCTGCCACTGAATGTTTTTTTAATTTTTTACCATTCATTTATATGGAAACATTGTCCCACTTTTCCAGCACATTGCAATTCCACTTGCCTTGATGTCATCACATGTGGGACAGGCGCACAGTGACACCGGGGCTGTGGTGAAATATTCGAGGAGTTCCTCAGCCAGACGCTCTTTGTACGGCATCATTCAGACACTGACCTTGGCTGCCTGCAACACATCTTCACCACCCCGCTTCTTTCTCCCACTCCCTCTCTCATCTCTCACCCCCTTCCCGTAATTGCATGTCAAATCAATGCTCCCTTGTGCATCCGAGCACATAAACGAACACAATAATCTGCTTTTATTTCCTCATTTTGGTGGCTTTATTTTCTTACATATTTCCCAACCTAAACCCTGCACAGTATCATGGCTTTAGTCTATCTGTGCATCTTTTTTTTCCAAAATCAAACCCTTCGCTTTCCGTTCTCGCTCTGCTTTTCCCCCCCACGTGCTTCTTCTTCTTCTTTCCACTCCTCTCTCCTCCAGACTCCGGGTTTCTTCTGTGGTGCTGCCTCAGCAGTTCTGTCTGCTCTGTCCCCTCCCTGGAGGGAACAACTCGCCCTCCTCTATTTCCATCCATTTCAGCCCCTCGCTTTTGCCGTGTGTTTGTCCTACCTCGCCCTGAAGTTCCCCCATAAATCCTGCTGTCTGTTCTAACGAGCTTCTTTGCGACAAATAAGACGCTTCCTGGCTGCACTGCAGATTGGGGATGAAGGGAATGGGCCCTGTTGTTTGCATGCTCTGCATTGTGCATTATCTCCAGCCTCGGAACCCATGATCTTTCTCCTCTACTAGCAGCGGGAGCTGTGTTTTGTATTAGCGCTTTGCACTCTCCACGATCAGAGAGAGGCTATTAGGAGACATCTCTGTGGTCCTGAGTGACGGGTATGAATACTAATCGGAGGGAAAGAAGGGAGGTTTCTCATTCATTTTAAATGAGAGGTGCTGAGATTGCTTTGAAGATGACTTCATGCAGGATGATGCTTCGTCTGTGTTTGACATCTTTTTGGACCCGATTTGATAGAGAATCCATTACACAATTCCTACGTGCTGCTCTCTCTTGTCTGTTGGTTAGTAGGTCATTTGATATGTCTGCTATTCATAAACTGCACAAGCTTATGGACACTTGTCCCTGCATGCCATGCCCATGCAATTAAAAACGTGTCTTAAACAGAATCCAAATTTAGGAAAATACTCTAGGATTCAGAGTGGGGGGGGGGGGGGTTGGGGTGGGGGGGTATGAGAGGCGGCTGTGCAGCAGAGGGTGGGGATGATGTGGATAGAGATAAAAGAGATGCAAAGAGTTCAAAGTGTAGAGCGCAAAGCAGGAGACACACAGAAGGAGTGAATGGAAAGAGAGGAGGAACAGTGTTAGGGTGGGGGGTGTGGGGTGGGGGGGTAATGATGCAAGAGAAACACACAAGCTTTTAAGGAAAAGCCAGGCAATTCTTAAAAGAGTCTGTGTGTGTGTCTGTGTGTGTGTGTGGGTTCAGTGTTTGGCTGTAAACAGACCCAACGGGGGCTCTGGGGGGATTACTACGCCGTTGATGCATAATTAGTTTTTATCTGAATGTCCTTTAAAGAGCAAATGGCGCTGTACAACAGGCTGGGATGAAAAAGAATAACAATAAAGAGGGGTGGGGGGTGCAATGACAACCTCTCTTCATTTATGGGTAAAGAAAAAGTTCCTGTGTGCAGCACAGAGTTTGCCGCCCGCTTTGATTCGTTCACACGTGCACACGCTCCACGCGGGACTCTCACTAGCATGGAATCGTCCTCACTCGACATATTGAATTCCGCTTGTTTGAAAATGGATTTTTCTCATCTCCCGTGCTTTGAAGGCTGCGGCAGTCCCCTCCTCAGAAAATCAATTAATCCGGAGACAGAGTTGACCCACTCCGGCTCTAACACCAATTGTTTGATATTGCGAATTTAAATAGGCCAGCAGGGAGTGGAGGGAATATAAAAAAAACTGAAAAGCAGGGAGAGAATATCGATTTCAAAGGTTTCAGATGCCTCTTGAAATTACGGTGACGCGGCTTCCACGCCTCGGTGAGAGTACACACACACAATTTGTCGACATATTAATCAGTGTGAACAAAGGATCTGTTGTGGGCTGAGTGTTTCACGATGGAGAGACTGGGAACGCGGAGAATGTGACGGATGAAAACAGATCTTGAGCGATCTTTAAAAAGCCTTGACAACACGTCGGGGGCAGAGTGTGACCTTACACTCGTGCTCTCGGTCAGACCAGTGTTACTAAATGAACAGTCAGGGTGACACCCGCTCCCTATCAGCAGCCTTTTTTTTGTTCCGTCTTCCTGTCAAGTCTGTGAATGAAAGAACATTGACCTGACAGGCCCATGCACGGCCACACACACACACTCACACACACACACACACACACACGCCATGCACATGGGCTCGCACTTCACTGGCAAAAACAGATACACTGTTGACATTAAGGTAAGCCGACACTCCAAAGGGTATTGAGCAGTCTGTCAGGCGTTCAAATAAACTGCTGTTTGTTTTTGCCTCTGTTTCGCACTTGGCATTTCAAAATACCGAGCACCCCCGAAACACATTTCAGAGGTGCTTTTTAACACCATCACCCGGGATAAAGCAACACCAGAACCTCCTGTTAGCTGCTGCTTATTGATGAGCTGTCAGTCGCTGTCATTTTTCAGGGGAAGCCTTCCAGAGCAAATTATGGCATGTAAACAGAAATAAAATGAAATAAACGGCCGTGCTTGCAGGTTTTAAGATACAATAGAAATTCACAGAGTCTGTAATTGAAGGGCTCAGTCGTTTTGTTTCTAATTCAATCAAGGGGTACCATTGCAAGGCATCAACAGGGGGATCATCTGGAGGAGCGAGGACTAGTGTTTTTTTGTTTTTTTTCATTGCAATGTGACGTTTAGCCTGCTTCCTCACACCTGGTCCACGCTCTCCAATATTACCTGTGAGCCACCGGCAACGTAAAGATTCTGAAATGTTTCTCCTCTCGTGACTGTCAGCGTGTTTCTCCTTGTCATTGTGAATGAAGGCACATTGGGTTTGTTTAATGACGCCTGTTTCCATGGAAACAGCCTTCTGCTTTCCAGTGACTGGGAAGACAGAAAGCAGAAAGAAGGGAGCGGCCGCAGGGCTCTGGGGGGGTGGTGGTGGTGGGGGGGGGGGGGGGGGGGGGTACAGGTTCACTGTGTGTGGGTTGGTTAGGCGCGCTGTAAAAGCAACATCTCGCTTAAAATGGGTTCTGGTGTCCACAGCACAGTCTAATTTATCAGTTTAATGGCCGTATCTTCTCTTTACTTGGGGGCCATTGGAGATTATATTGATTGGGAAACATTCCAGTGGGTGTGTACCCAGTGAAGCTAATGTGTTGCAAAGACTCAGTGTGTAAAGCAGGAATTTGTATTCCTTTGGTTAAAAAAATCAAGCTCTTAGGTATGGGTTAATTTAATAGACTGACTTTACAGCACAGTGTAGCCTTAAGCTGTTCAGTGCTGTATTTATTGCCCGAAAACGTACGCATCTAATTTGCGGTTGTAATTATGCATGTTAGTTAAGAAAAACAGCTCAAAGCTACAAACCTCCAAAGGGGAAATAAAAAGCATGGGACGCGAGTAAAACGTGGGCTGCATGAGGAGTAATAATTACATGTAATAAGTGGGAATACAATTTATGGCCAAATCAGCAGGATTTCTGTGATCACCTCCTCTCTTTTTTTTTTTTTTTTCCAATTTAATGCACACCAGCCTCCGCTTCTCATGTCAGACCCCCAGGTTTCATTACATTCTGACAGCTCTCGTAGCCAGGGGCTCCTTCCCCTATTTTGTTATGTCAACTGCGTTATTTCTCTCCTCTCACCACACCGGTGCTGGTTCAGCCGTGCCGAACCACGGAAGACACGAACAGGTCCCAAAGTGTCTGTTCACCTGACAGCTGCCATTCCCACATTTACCTCCACTCAACGTGACAGCTCCCGGCCATGCTTCAGTTCGGCCGGCCCTTCTCCGGGCGGTTACTGCCACGCCCCGTCTGGTAACCGCCTGCATACGTCTTTTTAAATGACCCGCTTCTGCTGACCCAACCTTGAGGGCGCAGTTGACCTCACGTTGTCAGATCGGTGAAATTCCACTTTGAAGGAGACTGGCCAGTTCTGGGGCAGAGTCATTATTGCTAACCCCCGTTACATAAGGTCACTGATGCAGAGTGATTTGGCGACGCTCTGGGGTCTATGTGAAGGCTCTGTCCTCAACCTCCACCCGGGAGATTTGTGAGTTCCCCTTGAGCTTTCTTTTTTCACCCCTCCTCCACGAAAAGCTCCTATCAATTACTCTGAAGGGTAAACAGCCAAACAAAAAATGCCTTAATAAAGAAAAACAACCTGGCCTTCTCCCCCGGTTTCATTAGCATATTTCGAGTCCCTTTTCAGCTCATTACCATGCTTCTGTTTGGACCCAGTCTCTTCCTGTTTTTTCCTCTCCTTTGGCATTCCCTCTGGCACCAGATGCAGTCCACTTAACTGGCCCGGACCCCTCGCATGCAACAGACATCCAGCTGAGGCTTCTGGCGCCACAGATCCTGGAAATGCTGCATGGCGTGCTCGCGGGGTGCTGAGCATTTCTCATGCTTAGTAAGCATGGGACTTATTTTGGCCGTGGATGCATCATCGACTCTGCAAGCAGGAGCTTCATTTCTGGCAGATAAGGCTACCGGCACACAGTCTGCCGTCTCAGTTGGCATGTGGTGCTGAGGCTGTATCCGTGGCAACCCTTCTCCTCACTTTAGCCCAGTTTAACAACGCATCCATCCCTCTGCCTCTGGAGGTCTGTACTACAAGTCTATTTTTGCTCCATTCGCTCAGATCCTATCATCCCAAGCACTGTGAAGCATCATTATTACAATCATTGGTATCATCCTCACTAAATGACGAGGCTGTGCTCAGTTCAAGTGTTGCTTTAGATCTCCTAATTAATTATTGCACAGCATAACATTCACAATAAGACATAAATGTCCTGCAAAAATAAAGATAAAAATGTTAGATGTGTTCATTGATGTGGAATTTGTATGAGATTCATCAGGCTCTGGGCATTTAATTATTTGATTTAATAATGTATTTGTTGTCATATTTCTAACTACGCGATCTGCTGCTGATGTTTCAGTTAGATTTATTTATAAATCTCCTGCTGGCACCGTTTGTTTTCGTCCATGAGTATAATTGACTAGTTTGTCTATACTGAACCTCAATTGTGCATCCATATCTGGAATTTACTGAGTGAATGGTTTTGTTAAATGACTGCTGGCTTGTGGCAATTCTGCTGTTTTTCTGCTACAAATGAGAGTGTCATCATTTCTGGGATTGCCCCTGATTCAGCATCTTCACTGGAAGATGTTACAGAAGAAAAGGACAGCAAACAAAAGAGCAGACAGACGCGGGAGAGGAGACAGGAGAGCTCACCTGGAACATGACCCGGTACTGTTCCTCGGGCTTTTGAACCACGCACATGTTGCACCCCATTGTGACTTTTGACAGGGCGCCGGACGGCGCAGGTCCAGCAACTGATGGCCAGTTCTCACGGCAGGAGTCTTTGTCTGTGGCAGTGGGAGAGCCCCACCCTCATTCGCTGGGGCTGTATAGTGTGTAACAGCGGTCCTCAGAGCAACGCACCGCGCATCCCGAGGAGGAAGAGCACCGTTCAATTGGCTCTGCGTTTGTGCTCTTTTTTTGTGCCTTCTCTTGTGCTTATGATTCAAACATCACAATCCAAAGTCAAATTCAATCTCGTTTCCATTTCAGGGAAAAAAACAAAAATAGAAACAAGAACTTCAGCTTAAGTTTGTGTGCTTGTTGCAGGTGATCCAGCATCAGGTGAGTGTTTCTTTGCTATCGCGGGAAAAACCGTTGACTGGATTTGTTAAAAAAAACAACAGATGTGCTGTAAATGCCTTGCTGGTGTGTGCTTCTTTAACGGATCCGGCAGCTGACAGCTGAAGTCTCATCCAGTCAACAGTGAAACAGAATACCTGCTCTATGCAGCCCCCCTCAGAACGCTGAAGTCTAAAACTGCAGTACGCAGCAGGTGCTCCCAGCAGAACTCTTCTGTAGCAGAACTCCCCCACACTCGCAGTACCGCGGCTCCAAACAATGCAAATATCAAAGAACTTGCCTCAGCCCTTCTTCACTCCCACACTGCTCTCCCCATCAGCATTTTTTCTGTGATTTCCCTCTTTCCTGATGGACTTCTGAATGTGGCCGCTGAGATAATGTGTCCCCTCTGAGAGCCCTGTCAGCACCCTTCCCCGCCACGGTCACCCACTGAAGGATTAACCTGCGCAGTTAAAGCTGTTTTTCGGCTGTAATTACATTCAAACTCGCTGAGTTTAGGAACGGGACGGGCGGAGTGGTGCGCGGTGGCGCCCCTGACACCATTAGCCTGTTCTTGGAAGCCCCCGGCTGCCCAGCGGAGATAAGGCCAAAACGCACCTGTGTCGGGATAGATCACAACACTCAACACTTTCCACCGCAAGCTCTACCAGACAAAAAAAACGTTTGGTCCCTCTCTGCCATCAGTGGAGAGGTATTTCATCACACGGCCTCTCAACCCGGTGCGAGAGGTGTGAGTTATACTGATGAAGTCTGGTGCTGCTGATGGATCTGTCCGGCCGCCCGGCACCAGAGAATTACTGAACCTGTGGTGCTCCGCTATAGCATCACCAGCTGCTAAACAGCTGCAGGGAGAGGAATGATAGATTATCATGAAATCTGTGTCCTCTTGAGCAATGATCAGATAAGACTCTTGTATGTTGAGGGGGAATCAATACAAAAACAGGTCTTGGCTCACTTGTGATCGTTGGATTATCCCAGAGCTTAGAATTGAACTTTCCAAAGCTTTTTTTTCTTTGTCTTAAACCTCCAAATAAGCTTTTTTTCTTTTGTCAGTGTTACACTGCTACTTATAAAACTATTATAAATGGCCTCAGTTTATTTATACAGTCAGTCTCATTTGCTCAAAGATCAGGCCCAGTCAGTCAAGGATAAGCAGAACTGGAGGGACATAGAATCTTAATGCATTTCCCCCTTCCCTCTGAGTCTCATCGCTTTGCTGAAACCTTTATCTTTAATCCTCCAGTGCGCGGCCGGAACAGGAGAGTCCACCACCTCCTCTGCTGCCATCGACAAGGTGTTACAGCTAATCCTCATTCAAGGCTTCACTACACCTGTATCCTTCCAGCAGCCGTGTAATCCCAACACAGAGGACCTCGCTCCCTAGCACACCCACGGGAGAGCTTTCCCCTCCTAATGAGAAGCATGAAAAGTCGGCGAACACAGCTAGATAGTCAAACCGCCGAGAGCAGGTGGCCAATCAGACTACAGCGAGGTGCCAGACGCACTCAGCAGGCAGGTGTGCTCCAACTGTCATCGCCTCTCTCCGTCCCCCGTTCACCTCTGCCTGCCCGTGTCCGTCCTACATGATGTTTCGGAGTGTCTATGGGGATTGCCTACCTCCCATGCTTTCAGAAAAAATGAAAATATACCTCTCGACATGACAAACAATGGCTGGCATGGACAAAAAAAAAACAGTCCTCCTATGGCAGAAAAACACACATGTAAAAGTTAGTCCATCTTCAGTCTGCAAAAAACAAAATGTAAATCGGCAGCATGTCCAGTTTAATCCTCTCTTTGTCCTCCGGTCATGCCAAATATCCACATTCTACGTGACAGAAAAGAAATAAAAACCCCTTGTGAGCATCACAGGTAGCTGGGGTGTTGAGCAGTGTCTGTCTCAGGTCAGTGATGAATCCCCATCAGTAGCCCTGCAGGATCGGGAAAATCACTAACGGCTGATTGGAGGATACTTCTTGCTTTCTCCCCTTGGGCACGGTGGTAAACGCACTCCCCCACTGCAGCGAGGGAAGCACAAAAGGCGGTTCTTCCCCAGCGGTGATGGAGCTCTCAGATCAGCACGCTGCACTGCTCCTAAATCTGGAAATTCTGGATTTTCCACTCCCTGATTTAGCTCTTCCTCTGCCTTTCCTCCACCCTCTTGCTCTCCAGACTCAGGGCTGGGCTACCGCAATCTTTTCTATCCCCCCCATAATTTTTACCCACACCTCATTTGCTATCCTCCCACCCCCCCCCTCACTCCTTACTCTCTCCTGCCTCTCTCTGCTCGTCTGCAGGCGAGAGAGCGAGGACCGGAAAGTCTGTGCATTCAGTCTGAGCAGGACAGCCGGAGATAACAAGCAAACCGGGCACAAAAGTCAAATAACAAGCTTCTCTTGCACAGCATCATCACAGACACAGAGAAGTTCATCCATCTGTCATCCATCTTGTGCTGTTTAAAGCACTCTACTTCAGCTTGGGTTTTTTTGTGTGTTTTGTATTTTTTTACAAAATGATTTATAAAGAGAGGGATGGCTGCACTTTTTCTCGTGGCAGTGGAAGGTGCCCAGAGCAGGTGGAGCGCCGGCGACCGCCTGTGCATTTAGATGAGGCTCTGCGCTGCCACGCACCAAGTAAAGGGAGCGTCAGCGATGAAAGGAGAAAATAAGTGAATAACAGGTGTGACAGGCTGAACGGAGAAAGATGTGGAGGAGAGAGAGAGAGCCCAGAGAGGGGAATGCAAATGCAGATGTGTGGGAGAGCAGACGTGGCGGAGCGAGGGTTTTCTGCAGTAATCAAAATGACCTGCCGAGGGTGGAGGGATGGAGGGATGGAGGCGGGTATGTGGGGGCTGGTTGGGCACAGGCGCATGGAAGGCTTTTGGTTTAAATATCTGCCCAGTCTGGGAGACGTTATGTGCTTGAAATTCCTCTCCTGTCGTTCTTGGTGTTGCATTACCCTCACTTTTAGAAAAAAATAAGAAGAAAAAAACTAAGATTTTCCATTAAAGAAAGGCTCTCCTGGCACAGTCACTGTATGCTTTTGCCAAATACCTCCGGGCTTGTCAAGAAAACCCGTCTGTGGGACTGAGGGAGGAATTTAGTCAAAGATCCACCACCTCAGCCGTTTATCACCTGCCCTCCGATGAAGAGAAGCCTGGCGTCGCGTCTCTTGTTTTGTGTCTTTTGCGTTTATTTCTCTTTCACACTAACACACACACACTCACACACACACATTAATTCTCCCCTGTTGTGATGTTTACTGTGAGCCAGGCTGAAACAGGATTTCACGGTGGCTGTGTGGTTCAACAGGCTTACACAGATTTCTGCCCATAATGCCGGATCCACCCAACGCGCCAGACAGTGAGACTCACAAACATCTCCTCCTCATGTTGCTCTCTTACACTCGCGTGGCAGCCTGACAGAGCCAGATCTTCATCACGGGCGCACTAAAGGTCAGCGTGTTGCTTTATTCAACTCTGAAATATCAACTGCCCGGTCGAAAAGAGGCTGAAAAGCAGAGAGCAGCACATCTGAACGGGCAGACTGTCTCGTGTGGCTCAGAGTCATTCTCATTTCCAGCCTAAATACCAAAGCTATGCCATTTCACATTATTCACGTTATTCCCTTAATCACTGAGCAAAAGTCAAGCAACCCGGAGGTCAACGCCCTTTCTTTCTTCCACTGAGGTCCACCTCTACTCTGCTGCGCCTCCTGACTTCTCCTCTTCTGGAAAAATAGGAAGGAAGCGGAGCAAAAGCACCTTTATGTCCGCCGGCTTTCCCATCTCCGTTCCACATTGCCGTGTCCGTCCACATCACCCACATGCAAAATATGGAGGAGCTGAGCTTTTTCTTCTTGCAAAAGTGTTAATGGAACATATTATGCATACATGAGTGCGAAGAAAGCCAGCTGAGAGAACACACAGAAGTTTTTCGAGGGGGGGTGAGAGAAGGAGGAGGATGAACAGGGGAGCGAGATTAAAGCTGGGGGATAAAACATGTAAAAACAAAAGGAAAAACACCCTCTTTCTTTCCACTGAGGCTTTCTTTTCCTATAGAGGGAAACAGGGGGCTGATAGGAGCCGAGCGATGGAATACTGGCAGAATTTTAACAGCGTTCTCATTATTTATTTACTGCTGTGAGGAGTAGACTGCTGGTACATAATAAGCAGCAAGAACAGCTTTTTTTTGGTTTTGTTTTGGTGTGTTTACTCATTTATGTTTGCATGCATGCACATGTGTGTTGGCACACGCATGCATATTTTTGTGAGACGCCGCACTGCAGATATGTCATTTGTCCACGGTGAAAAAATCAGAGTTACGATTGACGGGTCATTGAAAATGACCTTTGGCAGCAGCCTCATTCACATTCCGGACAAGTTGCTGTGTGTGAGTGCTAAAGCTTGTAGAAAAAAATGATGAGGGCAGGTGCCAGAGATCAGTGCCCAGATGACATGAGATGGGGACTTAAGAGGATCGAACAACAGATATGGAATCCTGAAAGAGAAGGCGAGTGTTCTGAGTGGTAGAGAAGAAGCTGCAAGTGACGTCTTACCGTTTTCAAAAGGACTTAACGTTAGTCAGCAAAAGTGTGGCCTTGGTGATTACTTAGGCATGGAATTCAAACCGCCGATCCTGTTTTGGTCATTGGAGATGGAATCCTGGTGATAAAAAGTAAGCTTTGCCTCACTGCACAGACACGAGGCTTTAAGAGAGACGAATTAGATGATTTTTCTTTCTAAACGTTAACATTTCCTGAGGTCATACTGAAATGCAGCAGAAAAATTGCACTCCTCTTAAGCACAATAGCCTTTCCCTGATCCCCATTAAAACACCTCTCCAGAGACCTTAGTGTTTCACAGGGACCTCCATACTCCAGCTTTCAGCTGCAATCCAAACGGCGGCTGATGGTTTCTGGTATCTGACAGTTCAGGCTAGCATCACTGCACAAAACAATCCATGCACTGACAGCTTAATGAAAGTATTAACAACAGAAACAAATTAAACCCTAACACTGGAATAATTGACTTTTTCCTCATATTATTACATTATTTGTTGGTCACATCAATGAGTCGGTTTGACGTGTTAACTTCCACATTTAGCAACTAGAATCGACGGTGGTACTTCATGGTCAAATTGTGACATTTTACAAATGAATCTTCATATGAGAAAGAAAAAATATAATTTAGGCATCACATAGTTAAAATTAATTTGAGAGCTTTTTAGGTAGGTACACTATAATAAGTGAAAAGTGTCCTCTACTGAATGGTAGGGCACAATGTTCAAAAAATATAATTTGACTTAAAACACAAAAACCAGGATGAAACCTCCTTTTTCTTTTGCTCTCAGGTCTTTTTTTCCTTTCTTTTAAAATGAGAAATACTGGGAAAATCAAGATTTACTTATGAGCAAAGGTCCTAAAGTGCAAGCTGTAGTCATTATAAAAACACGAAAGAGGTTTTTCCGAAATTGCGACGGAGTGAGAGGGTTAAGAGCTTTTTAGCAGTGTGGAGAATTGAAACTGTCAATCGCGAGGGGGGCTGACAATCTTGTAAAGCATGAAAGTCCTCTTAAACAAATTAATGGCTTTTCTTGGTAATCATGGAGACCGGCGCTCCCCTGATGTCAGCCCATCAAATCCTCTCTCATCCGAACTCTACACCCTCTATTCCCAATTCTCTCATGATGTGTTACCCTTTCATCACAGGCAGACGGGGAAACAAGAGACCATCACAGGCTAACACTGCCTCATCTTCAGAGCACCAGTGAATGCAGCGCTGACTAAGATTTTAAGGCAAATAATTCTCGAGATCATGTTCTTCTTAATTAGGGTCAGAAAGAGCTGCTAGCAGCGTTTTTACAATGACAAAAAAAAAAGATAGAAATCAGCAGAAGGAGCAATTGTGAGATATTGATACTAGAGAGAGGGGAGTGAGGGTGAGGTCACATTTGGCCTGTGACAACAGAGAGAGACTGGAAAGGGCAGGGGGAGAAGTTTGACGAGATTTGGGAGAAGAGAGCTTTAACAAAGAGGCGGTGTGGGCGTTGACTTGAATTTTTCAAAAGCAAAGGTGATTACCACCGTACCGTGGGGGAGGAGGAAGGCTTACGGAGAGTCGTCCAATTAGTCTGGCTTCAGAGTCTTCATCTCCTCCGCCTGGATGGCTCCCTGCTCCAGCCTGTGGGAGCGGAGCGCACATGAATTCCCATGTAATAACACGGGCAGAGACCCGGCGTCCCATTAGCCGAACGGGAAGGACGACCCTGCCGCAGTGGCCGTGGCGAATTAACGCACTTTCAATGTGTGTGCAAATTGAATTCTACAAATTAACACGCGGCGTCTCAGATTTAGGGAGGTTGAACCTGCTGCCGGCTGTGACATTTCAAATTATTCACGTCGTGAGTGCTTTATTTCCATAAACTTTCCCAATCAATGAAGAGTGAGAAATGTATTTTGATAATCAGCATCCTTCACCTGTCTGCCCACAGGGACCCTCACACAGATCCTTGTGGACCATGATGCATTATGAGAAAAAAACCCCTAAAATCCAATTAATTCCACTTCCATCCTCCCATCTCCCCCTCTTAGTGAATCTCCCTCCCTCGAGTCTCTCACCTAATGTGATCCCAAATGCCCATCCGCTCACTAAAATGCTTGCTTTCTTAGCCAAAGGCTTTGACGCGATTCCAGTCTGCCTGAGAGCTTTAACTGACGGCTGAGCGTAAAGATTTCTGGAGATAATAGCCAAAACTTCCATCAAATTCTTCTTTTGGATGCAAGAGCTGCTGCAAATTCTAAAATTTGGTTTTGCACGCAGACACACCGAGGCCTTGCCGAGACGCCAAAAGCTATTCACAAAGAGAGCTTCTCCTGTTGCTGCATGAATGTAGTAAACAAAAAAAACTCTCCCACCCAGGTGTTTTCAGACATCTGCAAGCTGTGACTCTTCTCCTCCCACACACTCCTGCTTATTTGCCCCCGGCCCAACCAAATCAATATACCATTAGCCAGTCTCTCCACTCTTCTGCTGGTCTCTTACCTTGCTCTCCCCTCACATTTCACACTATTTCGTGCTGTTTTTTCATCCTTACTCCTTCGGCCCCCTCCCCGCCGCCCCCTATTTTTTTGCAGCTCTGCTTCTGGCTTTTTTGTGTATTCCTCGGCACCCACTGCTGATGCGGGGAAAAAGAGGGATAAAAAATCGTAGTGGGGAGGTTAAAGGTGTGAGGGAGAGATTTGAGCCATCAGGTAGAGATGGGCGACGGGGTGCGGGGAGGAGGAAAATGAAGGGTGGGGAAGAAAGGGCGAGAGCTAAAGAGGAGATGGGAAGAGCGAGGGGGAGGGGCGCCTGGTTGGCTGACTGCGAGGGTGAAATGAATGTGTAATTGCGTTGTAGTGGCTCAACCCCTGAACGACTGAATGATGGCAGGAGCGACAGCCCCGGCGGCTCCTGGTGGAGCTGAGCCCGATGGTTCCCGGGCTGCTGGGTGAAAAGAGGAGGCTGTCAAAGTCAGCATGCAGGCGTCAGAACCGCCAGCGAGCAACACGCCCATCACTCACTGCACAGTGTCAAACATGGAAATGGGAATTGATGGGCATGAATAAGTAAGGGAAGCTGGAGGCAAGCATAAATAAGCGTTATTAGACTTGTGCAAACCAAAGTCCGATGTATGTCGAATGTGTGTTTGGAACACGGGCCGTGATTTTTCAACAGTTTGTGAGCAAATGGGGAACACTTGTGTATATGTCCGCTTGTTTCCTTTATTTTCCTTTCTCTGCTTCCATTTTAACAGTTCCCCCATTCACCAGCAGCCCCACCCCTCCTTACACACCTTTTATTTAATATAATCGGGTACAATTCTTCTTATTCTGTCCCTTAGTGGTAACTTTCAACAACGTGGGAAGGGCTGAGGGAGGGTACCATTAAAACTGAGCCCCCGTGCTTTGAGGTAAACCCAGCTCCCCGCAGCCTTAACCACCAGCAGAGACCTGCAGACATGAATGAAATAAAAGGATTGCGGGCATGTTCAAGCTGCAAGAATATGTAAACCATGTTTGTGTTATCTATTGCTTTTTTTTTTACATGGATACTAGAAATAGCCGGCTTTGATAACACGTGTTTATTCCCTCTCAGGCACAGACACGCATCAGGAACAATGCAGCCGAGCTCGGATTGATGTGTTTGTAGCTCCAGGACATTTAATGAAACAGGTGAGACAGCAACAGCTCACAATAACAAGAGTGGAATCAGATTCCACTTTCTGTTCCACGGTTACTGCAGAGAGAGGGATTGGCAACACCAGGGAGGGTGCAGATGGAGGAGTCACCTTGAGGCAGAAGAGGGAATGGAGGGAGGGATGGGACATGGTGGAAATGCCAATTTTGTGTCTTTTCAGGTCATGAGGCGGTAGATATTCTAAGTAATTTACTTCGGTAAAGCAATGAGTGTGTATTTCTACATACTGTTTGCGCAAAATGACAGACTGTTACAAAACCACAAAAGATTACCAAGTAATCTGGAGAAGTCTTCAAGAGTGTGCTGGTGACAAAACGCATAAGCCAGAGAGACCCTGGTCTCCCGCCTTATGCACGACCATGAAAAAGCTTTAGAAAAAGTCCAAACAGCCGTTAAGATGTCTTGATGTACTGCTTATTGCAGCTAAAGACTGAGATCTTAGATCTGTTGCAAGACATTTAAGAGGTGCATAAATAGATGATATGAAGTGAGCTTACAGCATCTCCCGCATTTAACCAGAGTGACATCTGTTGGTGGAATATTGTTACTGACTTTGAGGATGAATCTGATCATTTGATTTGAAAGGATTTTACATAAATATGATTAGGATCAACACCAAAAAAGGTATTTATGATAAGTATTAGTGTTAAAAAAGCCTCACGTCTAATTTTCTCCACTGATATCCAAAAACAGTAGACAAGTGATGAGCTACACTGTTACAGCAACATTTCAGTGGCAGTATAGTATGTTGCATTATATAGATACACATATAAAAAGCTTTTCATTAGGTGTAATGGATTATAGCGACTATGTAGTAATCAAAACCTATTTTTTTCTAACTCCAGGTGTGAGTTCAGACTTGCCTTACTTGATTACTCCAGAATATCACTCATCTGCACACTTGTCAGAACACAATGTATTACAATGTTGAAAGCACGCAGTTCTCGTTCCATTTATTTGGCGCCTACACATTAGTTATCCACCAGATAATTCACTCATTCATTAGCTGGATTGTTGAACTATTAGCTTATTGTTGTTTTAACCCCTTATTTCCATAAGATGGAGCCTATCCCAGTAGTCAATGGGATGGCAGGGCCACACATAGAGACACACAAAGACAAACAACCACACACAGTCACTCCTCGGGGCAATTGTGAATATCCAATCAACCCAACATGCAGGTTTTTGGATGGTGGGAGGAAACTGGAAAACCCAGAGAGAAGCTACCACGCAGACACAGGGAGAACATGCAAACTCCACACAGAAAGGTCCTGGTTCCACCGGGGACTTGAACCCAGAACCCTCTAGCTGTGAGGCGATGGTGTTTTTATTCTACAAATAAATATCCCGCTTACAAAAACAAACTCAAGGTTAATTCCGATGCTGTATGCCTCAGGGCAACAAAAGAAGTGAAGATGCTGAATACAAAAGGCTCCACAGTGTACTAGTCGGTGCCGACTGAGGCACAAAGAACGACAACAATATACACAGAACAACAGAAAAGATATTAGCACACACACAGCAAGTTGCACTTAAGACATGTACACCTCCCAATGTACGAGCCTCTGCCCTAATTACTGCCACTTCCGTGCAGTTGCTTAATGGTCCCAGTAGTGGGAATAAAGTCTGTCAGCACTGCAGAGGAAATCTTTTGTTAAAATGTAAGACGTTTAAAGTGCCCTTGATTTTATTTGGGGAGACACACACGGCTTGCTGCACTCATTATTTAAAAAGATGTCAATGGAACATTTGTTGAAAAGACCAAGGACACTTTACCACTCAAGTGCAGACAAAGATGCATGTCCTTGAAGATGCACTTTTATTTTAATGTTCCAAAAAACAGCCTCAGGCAACACACTTTCAGATAAAACACATGTGTGTTGTTCTTCCATCTGCACCCTTCATCCCAATTGTGAAAGTCTCCGGGTTAATGCTGGTAATGAATGGACAAGTAAGTGAATTTCTTCACCAGTGGAAAACATGTCCATTTTTACAATAGAAAAATCAATTTGTGTGTGAGTACAGGAGTAATGACAGAGTTGTAGGGCTTTTGATGTTATTCTGATTAAATCAACAGTGCCATGTATTCTAATGTATTTCAACCTACACTGTAGGTTACAGGTGCTGCACAATTTAACCCCTCAGATTGTCAAGGATTTTCAAATATTCAGCTCAACTACTTAGTGTGGCCTTACTGATATCAATGGGATTGGATCACATGGTTTAACTTCCTCCATTTGGTAACAAGTGAAAATAATTCAGAAGTTAATGTCAGACAAATCATCACCAGGTTAAGAGTAATGTATGGTGATTGTGGTTTGAGGAGACATTTTTTACATGCCACTACTAAAAAGAGAAATCGTGCAGCGAACAGTGTATGTACATGCTCATTTCGTTTTTTAAATTCCCAAATGAGCACATATTCATTCCAAGATATCCAGTGGACCTTCAATACTGAGACTATCTCCACAGTTTGATTGAAGCTGCTCTTTTTTGTGTGTAATGAAGAAATGTGTAATCATTCTATGTATATGCAAAGAATTCAAGGATGTGCATATTGCATTACCGCTGAATCATAGAATTCTAAATTCGGACGGACAGGAACTTTTTTTTTCTTCATTAAAGTTTGAACCCCAATTTCAGTGTCGTTTTGATACTGGCCACTAGGGGTCCTCAGTGAACCGTACAGGCCCTGTGACACTGTCAGGTACAGAGTCACACAAGCAAGAAAACTCTCCTGATTAGTATTAGTATTTATTTTTTTATGTCACATGTCTGGTTCAAAAGTAAAAACAAATGGGTTGCTGTTGGCTTACCGTTGTGTTTTTATATCCTAAAGGTTAAAACAAACCTACAACCGCAGTTAACTCTACATACGGTACAATAACCGATATAGTAACACAAACACTGTAGATTGCCTACTGAAAATATTAAAAATAGAAATATAGGATATATTGACGATGATAAAAATAAAAATCAAATCAAGCAAAAAATCAAAACACATAAACACGAACTGTGACGTAGGCAGTACGCATGCGCGCGCATCTCGGCGGCGGAAGTTATGTTTTCTTTCTCCCTCTAACTTCTTAGTCGATTCAAATTATTTTTAACAAAATGGTAAACTGTTGTATTTTAGACTGTAAAAGTGATTGTTCTCCAATCAGTGGAGTGATATTCTACAAAATACCGTCAGGGCAACGACATTTTCAGCGCGAACGGAGGCATTTGTGGAAACAAGCGATCCAACAGGCGAACGGCAGCATGGTGCTCGATAGAAATTCTCGTATTTGTAACGCTCATTTCATCTCAGGTACGCTGCGAAGGGCTGTAACAACCGGCCCACCCCCGGTCAGAGTACATAAAATAAATGACAGTTGTGTAGAAACTTCCTAAAAGCTTTGTGTTTGTGTTTTACAGGAAAGGCATCCATGGATCGGAACAAGCCTGACTATGTGCCCTCTGTGTTTACACACACTAAAAGATGCACTAGTCCCAGCAGAAGAAAGAAACAGTAAGGATTGTGAACCATTTATCTGCCTTGCTTGGTAAAATGTTGGGTAGTTTATAATTATTAACAGTTTGTGAGCAACACTATCTAAACAAATGTTATGAGACCTTGATGACCCCTGAATTATTACCCGAGGATCTGTTTTATTTCACGAGAGCAAGAAAAATACAGGGATCGCCAATGGAAATAGTATTTCTTTATTCTGACCGATTTGTTATCAGCATGTTTTTGTAAGAAAAACAAGGGGCAGAAGAATATTTGCAAATTTTAGTTTTGTCTTTAAACAGCTCTGTAACCAGCAGATTCTGGAAAGAAAGGTTTTAACTTGCATGTATTTTCCTTAAAATCTTTGATTTATTTCTCCCAGTTATTGTCTACAAATCTGCATAAAGTTCTATCCATCAATGAGGAAAGGCATATTAGGAATATAACTAGTGGATGGCTGTCTCCAACTGTTCCCTTGTCAGGACAGACGAACTTAGATTCTGTTCTGCTGGAGAAAGAAATGTGGAAAGTGACTTTATATTCAAAGCCAGCTCAGAGAATGGTGAAATTAGATCCATTCTTAGTTAATGGCTGTAACCACTTGCGGTCCTCTGACCCACTTTCGTAATCCGGATCCACTGGTTTACAAGTGTTTCATTTCAAGGGGACAAATAAGAAAGACACAGTGGGGAAAAAAGGCCAAGCATCAGCTCATTTGACCTCTATACGGGCTTAAACTCAAAGGTGGGCAATCAAGGCCAGTTTTCACATTTCCTCTTGTTTTGTTTTGTGTTTGTTTTGTTTTTTCAAAGGTTTTCCAGCCGTAGAAAAAGGCACAGACCTACAGCCAATGCCGCGACAGAGGAGCAGAAACCTCCACCGAGAGCTGACTCGCCCACAGGCCCCCAATTCTCTGATTTGATTGAGGCCGAAAGTAAAGTTTCAGTGCACTCTCCGTCAACCACATCACTGTCAAAGGTAGCGCCAGGAGTTTGTTATTTCTCATGAAATGTTCACTGCCTAAGTAAGCTGAAACGACCTGTTTGTTAAGAGTTGATGTTGGTCTCTCCTCACAGGCGTTGAAGAAGCCAAATCTTCTCTCTCCTTGCGTCATCTTGAAAAGAAAAATGCCATCTTGGGAGGTTGAGATCAAAGATAAAAGAGATCCAGTCCAGTCGCCAGCTAAATCCATCCCAGATGTAGCGTCCCCGTCCCCGACGGCACCGGCAGGCATCCCCGAACTGGACAAAAGGAGGCCCGTGGTGCTCCTAAAGCCCCTACTGCTACCAGCAGGAGGCTACCTGTGCGAGCTGTGCGGCCGGACCTTTGCCCACGCCTCGCAGCTGCTGACCCACAAGAAGCTGCACGACGAGCAAACGGACTCCGTCTCCGGGGGGGGCGACCCGGCCCACGAGCAAACGGACTCCGACCCGGCCCACGAGCAAATGGACTCCGTCTCTGGAGGGGCCCACGAGCAAACGGACTCCGTCTCTGGAGGGGCCGACCCGGCCCACCAGCAAACGGACTCCGACCCGGCCCACAAGCAAAAAGACTCTGGAGGGGCCAACCCAGCCCACGAGCAAACGGACTCCGTCTCCGGGGGGGCCGACCCAGCCCACGAGCAAATGGAGTCCGTCTCTGGAGGGGCCGACGAGCAAACGGACTCCGTTTCCGTTTGGGCCGACCCGGCCGCGGCCCCCCCCGCCCCCGGGGGCCAGCCCGAGCCGTCCTTTCCGTGCAACCTGTGCGACCGCGTCTTCGCCTCGGCTCAGAACCTGAAGCGCCACAAGCTGCTGCACGTCAGGGACGGACGGAAGTGCCCCAAGTGCGGCGTCCTGTTCTGCCGCCGCCACGGCCGCGTGGCCGTCCAGCCCAAGGCCGAGTGCAAGACCGAGTCCGACGAGGACTACTCCCCGGCCGAAGGGCCGGAGCGAGACGCCCCCTGCCCGGGAAAGCGGGCCCCGGACTGCCTGGCCCCGAACATCCAGCCCGTAAAGGTTGAGAGCGCTCCGAGCCCACCCGTCCTCCGTCCAGCACCTTTAATTCTCATTCCTGTGTTTTTCCCCAAGCCCCCCCCCCCGCCCTCTCAGAGCATCGTCTCTCCCTCTGAGTCGGCGAAACCCTCCGCCGTGCCCCGTCCGACCACACCGATCCTCCTGCTGACCGCCGAACCAGAAGACTCGTCTCCACCCGTTTCACCCGCAAAGCCTCCGCCCCCCCCACCCCCCAGTCTCCCGCCCTCCCTGAAGATGTTCTCGCCCGAGTACCTCACCTCGGCATTCCTCGAAGTTCAAAGAAATTATAAATACATTTTGAGAAAGTCTCAGAAAGGTGCGAGGAAGAAGCCGGACGATTCGGCCGAGCCTTCTTCTAGGCGGCAAGCCGTTAAGCCGCCCAAAAAGGAGAAAATAGCCTACGACCTGGAAGTTGTGCTGTGATTCAGCTCTCTCTTCACACGACTGTTTTGGTCCCTAATGTCTCTGATGCTTGTTTGGTTAAACCGACTTGGATTGTAAAACTTTACCACTTTCCGTTCTGGCTTTGTTCCTAAATGCAACCATAAGCGGACAGCTTTATTTGGTGAGTGGTCAGTGATTTATTCTCACCCACCTACCTCAGATAACAGGAAACGGATCTTCTTGTCTGGTTAGATTTTCACTGAATCGGACCGCAGTAGGAAACACTCAACACAAACGCGGCTTCCCAAGTAGTTCAAAAGCAATACATGTTGAAGTATTGTATTTAATGTCACATTTCACTGTTCTAACGTTAGTGTGTGTGTTGTCTTTGATGCAGAATGCTCATCAACTCTTATCCTGGTTTTATCCAATAGCAGCTTTGTCACAATTTTTAAGCCGGTTGGAGTTGTTGCACTTTGGCAGATGTCAGTTTTATTAAACCTGAAAACACCTTTGAAAATAAGTGAGTTTAATTATACATCCATATCTATCTATCTATCTATCTATCTATCTATCTATCTATCTATCTATCTATCTATCTATCTATCTATCTATCTATCTATCTATCTATATGAGTATATGTATATATACATCTATATGAGTATAGGTATATATAATTTGACTTTTTCAGTAAGAGTTATTAAATGCCTATATTTAAAGATAAGAAATAAATGTGTATGACTTTATGGCCCGAAAATACCTGGAATGAGGTGGACTGTTATTCTGACCCCAAAACGTCTGCATGCTTCTCTCATCAGAGCGTCATACAGCATTTAACTTGTCAGCTTGTTTTTCAAGATGACACATGCTCCTGCACAATGAGAAAAAGCAAAAGCCCACAGTGCATTCCCAACATGCTGGTCTTAACCTTTAATATGTTTTGCCTTTTTAAACACTAAAAAAAAAGACTATCCCACAGCAATGTCACTTCTAGTAAGAAGAGGAGCTTTGTAATGTCCAGCAAAGGTTTGTTTTAGCTAAATATTTATGTTATCAATATTGTATCGATCATTTCTTATTTATCATTTATTCACAGCGTACCACTTTAAAACCAAACAGGGTTTCATAAACTTAATATGCCCATACTCAGTTTCTGAGAGTTTCGGCTCCACGTCTGCATTTATTTTCCAGCACTGTTGCTGTGTTGACTCTATCTCTGTTATCTATTGTGCAATAAAAAAAAGAAGTTAAAGCCAATTAGATTTTTTGGGCCACTTAAGTTTCAGGTCTTGATTAAGACAATAGAATCACAGTCTTAGTTGTGTTTGATCACTAAATCAGTCATGATTGAAAAAAATACCTTTGACTCAAAAGGTTCTGTCTCTTCAAACAGTGAAGAACAGAATTATGCACCAAAGGAACAGTTGTGTTGCCTTGTTGAATAAATGAGCAAGCAATTTATTTAAACTGTTACCGTTTTCCATAAATAAACATTTGGTTTGCATAATAAGATTAATCTTTGTAATTATCATATTTTGCCCCCTCAGCATCTTGGCCCAAGTGAATTTATTAATAATGTATCATCATTGGAAACTGTAGACCGGAAAAGTTGTGTTGGCCCTGGAGGAGGCGAAGGACACAGATCCAGGTAAGGCTCGGTGCTTTAACCTAACCACTTTGCCACTCCACATCCAGTGGAAAATGATGCCCTCCATGATTATTGGTTATTGATATTGAGTCTTTTAGTATTGATATTAAGTCTATTTAAGTATATGTTCTGTTAAAATGAAAGTGATTGAAGAAATTTAGCCTTTTTTATCATAAATAAGACTTTCCATTCCACAAGAGCTGAAATTCAAGCATGCTGGATTAAAGGAATATTATTAAGGACAATTATTTGTAACTTTAGAAGATTTGTGCAGAGCCTCGGTGACAACAATATGCTAAAGTCTCGTCTGTCAGGGAAAGCCTAGGATGAAAGTACTGACCTCACTCCATCTTTTTGCTCAATTTTGGTTAACCACTGAGTGGCCATGACACCATACATTTTAAAACCGGAAGTCTAGATAACCATGTTAGACACATCCAGACTACATACAAAACAGTCAGTTGTGTGTTTTTGTCTAACTTTGGGAAAACTATTAAAACTCCCCCGATGTGTCTTGGATTTAGGCTTTTCAACCAGACAAAGCGACTATTATGTTTGGTTATCAGTTAAAACGCCCCCGTGTCTCTATCGTCTGAGTCTCCAATACTAAACAACAAAATATAATAATGATAAAAAGAATTGCTAAGTATTTCATCATAGAACGCCGGGATGTCTTCATTTTGTTATTTAGAGTCAGAGGACTTTCCCTGTAACCTCTCAAACAGAGTCTCTGGAGTCCATCTGCACGCTGTACACGTCCCATTGGTCCGGATGCGCCGGCTGGGGGGGGGGGGGGGGGGGGCGGCTCCTATTGGACATTCCAACTGTCATGTCACGGCAGCGAAAAGCCACGATTGGTCGACTTCTCCGGGCCTGAGCGTCAGATTGGCCAGTACGTCGTCACGTGCTCTGGCGGACGAAGGGCTAGTGGTGCTGATGCTGTGACAATGGGAGTCATCCAGATATGCATCATCTGCAGCGAGTCAACTTAGGCGGAAACTCAGACAATTAAGGGACTGCAAAGTAACGGGGCTGAAGCCGGATAAAAAAAACAAAACCAAAGGTGGAACGTGGAACGTGGAGAGGGTAAGTTTTCCTCCTGCAAACAAACCGACATGCCCGGGGGTCTGGCGTGGGATGGTGGAATGGGGTTCCTGCACGGTTCGGAAAAAGCCTGGCAGCTTCCACGCGCACGTTTAAGGCCCATTTCCCTTCCGCAGCGAGCCCCCCCCCCCCCCCCCCCCCCCCCCCCCCCCCCCCACAGCCGCGTGCACAGCTGTGCGTGCAGCGGTCGGAGGCAGCAGCTGGACGCCAGCTCACCCCTCTGTGGTGGTGGACTGCATTGCGGAGAGAGAATGCCTTTAAAGAAAAGCAACTGATGCCCTTCTTTCAAAACACTACCGCTGGTCACGTGACATAATGCGGCGTGACTGAGATGTGGCTTTAATGGTGTCTCACGTCCCCTTATATTTTAGACTCAGACTTAGATTGATGCCGTTATTGATCCAGTATTAGAACAGGACCAAGAGTCAGATGGAAGCTTTTATGCCAGATTTGTGCCGATTGGTCACTTGCTTCCACTTAAAGTTTAGAAAATGCATGTTTTTCCTGCATTTGTGTGTAAATGCAGAACATGAGGCAAGGTTGGGTGCTTCCAGCAGGGAGCTAAAATGGCATTTCTGCGACTTTAAACAGGCCGTGTTTGTCTTCCTCCTGCAGCGATGGGGGTGTTCAGCCGACAGAAGTTCTTCCAGGAGCTGGCTCACGGCTGCCTGCTGCCCACCGCTCAGCAGGGCCTGGAGCAGGTATGGCAGCTGCTGGTCATCTGCCTGCTGTGCCGGCTGCTCTGGATGTTGGGTGAGGGTTTGCTTTACTCTTTTTAAACTCTACTCTATCCACTCTATACATAAAAAAATAAAAAAAATCTCCTTCTCCGTCAGGTCTCCCTTCCTTTGTGAAACACCTGGGCACAGTGGCCGGAGGCTTCTACACCCTCTACCTGTTCTTTGAGCTCCACATGATCTGGGTGGTCCTTCTCAGCCTCCTCTGCTACCTCTTCCTCTTCCTGTGCCGCCATTCCACCATCCGGGGCACCTTCCTCTCCATCACTGTGCTCATCTACCTTCTTCTGGGGTAAGGGAGCCTCCTGTGCAGCGCCCCGTGTGCATTGGAATTGGGTTCTGCAGCGGTTTATCTTTGCCCTGACATCTGTGTTCCTCTTTGATTTGATTAGAGAGCTGCACATGATGGATACCACCAACTGGCACAAGATGAGAGGTCGGCCACAAGTTCCACCCTGACAAATGTTACTACTTATGTTTGTCCATTAATATCTGGATTAAGAGTTGTTCTTGGTGGTCCTGATGTTTTCTTTGTAACAGGTTCACAGATGGTGGTAGCCATGAAAGCCATCTCTCTGGCGTTCGATTTGGACAGAGGGGTCGTGGCCAGTGTCCCCTCGCCCATTGAGTTCATGGGCTACATTTACTTTGTGGGCACAGTCATCTTCGGGCCCTGGATCAGCTTCAACAGCTACATGGAAGCCTTGGAAGGACGCAAGCTGGTAGGTGTGACGCCCGTACCTCATAAGTTCAGAGGAAAGACGAGGCGAGGATTATTTGAAATCTTCATCTTGAGAAGAGCTGCTTACTGTGCAGTCCTTTTATTTTTCTCCCCAGAGTCTAGGATGGTTTTTAAAAGTGTCTGTTAGCTGGGTGAAGAGCCAGTTCTGCCTTGTTATTTCCAACTGTGTGGCACCCTACCTCTTCCCTTATTTCATACCTGTTTTCGGAGACAAACTGTTAAGGAGGTGAGCGGAAATAGAAACATATCCAAGCCGATGGTTGTCCTCATGAATCCTCTGTGAGGTAATGCTTCTGCCGTCTGCTTTGTTTTGCAGCAAGAAAAGGAGGAAGGTGAGGTAAGTAACACCCTGCCTAGGTAACTGTGAACATGCCATACATTTGCGGATATCAGCCTTGTCTGCGCCCGGTGTCTGCCCACTTCTTCTCTGTATTACCGTTTGTGTAAAAAGCTTTACCTGCACGCACGTGCCCACATCATTCCCCATCTCTGTGCAGCGTGCCGGACACCTTTCCTCCCCCTTCTCATTTACCATTTCACCACCTTGAAAACCCTTGGTGAGACGTTAATCGCAACAAAGCAAGTCAATAAAGAGTTAGGGGGTAATGTGGCACGTGACTAACGGAGCTCTGTTTACCCTGTCGCTTCTCAGAGGTGCAACAGCAAAGTATGTACTTTTTTCTTCTCTCGTACTTTCTTAACAAGGTAAAAAAAAGAATGTTTTATGGGAAACTGGATAGTAAAAACCGTCTGCTCTGCTGTTTTTGCGTTAGGTGGCTGCTGGCGTACGAGAACACCATGTCTTTCCACTTCAGCAACTATTTTGTGGGCTACCTGAGCGAAACCACTGCCACCCTAGCCGGGGCGGGCTTCACGGAGGAGAAGGAGAACCTGAAATGGTCAGCGGTGCACGTGCGTCTTTACGCCGAATCCCTTCTTCTCCGCACGTCACTAACAGCATGCCCCGTTCTGCTTGTTTTTTTTTTGCCTCGCCTTGCAGGGACATGAGCGTCTCCAAGCCGCTCAGTATAGAGTTTCCCCGCTCGATGGTGGAGGTGGTGACCTCGTGGAACCTGCCCATGTCTGGCTTTCTGCACACCTGTGAGTTCTGACGCTAGCAGTGATGGCGGCAGCCACTTCATGAAGGTTTCCTTTAAAAGCAGACAGCCGTTCTCATGCAAGCTGATGGTCTGGTCTTGGCAGATGTCTTTAAGAGCGCGCTCCGACTCGGGACGTTCTCTGCCGTCATGGTGACCTACACGGCCAGCGCCCTCCTGCACGTGAGGCCTCATGTTTTTGTTGATTTTTTTCTTCATCTGGCTTCGATTGCATGCGGGCTCTGTTCTAATACTACTTCCTGTGAATCACAGGGCTTGAGTTTTCATCTGGGTGCAGTGCTGATATCTCTAGGGTTCATTACATACATTGAGCACGGTAAGAATCTCCCTAAGGTTTTCCTTGTTTCCACATTAGAACCTTTTAATTTGGAAAAAAGTGCTGAGCTCTGCAGTAATGGTTAATATGTACCTCCCATGAAACGCACATTCAGTTCACTGCAGCAGTTGTAATTTTCCACTTTTAATGGTTTCAGTGGAGCTCTTCCACTGGGTTCCTCATTATGCCTCAGCTTTGCTCTCCGTTTCAGTGTTGAGAAAGAGGCTTGCGGCCGTTTTCGATGCGTGTTTGCTGTCGAAAAAATGTCAGCCAAACTGCAGTCACCGAAACAAAAAGGTAATAATCACCTCTGTCGTCCGTTTCCATTCCATGCACTGATAATTACCAACAGACTTTCCAGAACTCAGATACTGTTAAGGGATTTGTTCACCAGTGAGGAAAGGTGAAATGATTTCAAACTTTTTTTTAAATCAAAAGCAAGTCACTGACAGAGAGTACATAGAAGAATGCAGGTTCTCTTATTTTCTTTGTAACATTTTATAAACTTGAATGAACAACCTCCCTCCTGATGGTGCAGGAGTGTGCAGAAAAAATTCTGTTTTAATTTGTTCAGTTTAACTGAAAACATTGGGGTTTTCTCAGGCTGATCACCTAATTTTTGATAGCATATCAAGTCATTTGTCGGGTGGAAAGCACGGGGAAAACAACAAGCGAAAGCACAGCTCTGACGGAATATCAAATGTGTTCAAAACCAGAACCAAACTGTGTCTCCCACTCCACAGTCTAGTTATGCCATCCGGTACTCTCTTTTAACTCACCAGTGCAGCCGGGAGCACAAATACACATTTTTCCAAAGAAGAAGCTTTCTGCTTGATGAATGATTCTTAATTGTTCGTTTTAGATTTTTAAGCATTTCTCGTTTCATAGCGGATTTCATCACATTCATAAGGTTTGGTGGACGGCGGTGTTGTTCATTATGAGTCAAATCCTTGAAGCTTACCAGTTTTGCTGGAACTGGACCAGAGTCTGACCTATCTAACGTAATGCTGTGTCTGTTTGCAGACGCTGTGGGTGCACATGATTAATGTAGCGTTCAGCGCTTTGGCAATACTTCACCTGACATATCTGGGCTCTGTTTTCAACTCCAGCGTGGACTACATGGAGGAGGAGGAGGTAAAATTGGGCTACATGGCTCCTCACACAATGTCTGAGAAGGAGGAAACAGTTATAAGTAGGCGAAAAGAGAATCTGACGCACTGAGTCATGCTGATCTTTAAACACTGGTGGTTATATTTACGCAACCCTACATAAAAGGCGACGAGCTTAGTGTGACACATTAATATGGTTGTGCCCTACAGCAATATCTTTGCTCGAGTATTTATAGGTGTTCGATGAATGCTGTTACATGTACATCTGTTCAGAGAGGTAAAAAGATGTCACATGCTGTCTCCTGCAGGACGATATTACCCATCATACCATTCAGAAGTGGTCAGAGCTGAGCTGGACGAGCCACTGGGTCACGTTTGGGTGCTGGATATTATACCGCCTCATCCTCTAATAACAAAAGACCAAGAAGAACAAGGCAATAACGGGAGGTGTGAAGCAGGTTTTCCACCTTCTGCACTGTGACTTTAACCCGCATTTGGCCACAAGAGCAGAGTCAAGCTGCACACAACAATAAGCCACCGCGCCATGTCCGGGTCGCTGGGCACTGCGTGATTCCAACCCGCTGAGGACTAGTTTTAATATCTGTGAAAAGAAAGCCTGCGTCGCCCTTCTTTTCCCCTTATCACATCCTTTTTTCTTTTTTTTTTTTTATCTGAGCCACAGTTGTCAAGCCCTCCTGTCGTGGCAGCAGTTACCGTCGTCTCACTGTGAGTCACAATCAATAGATGTCAGCACAGCGGAGATTGCCTGCTCCTTTCTGCAGACACACGATAGAGGAAAATGTCCTCCAGATGAGCTATCCCTGCATCTTAACCGTCTTACAGTCATATTTCAAGGCCTGGAAGATAATACCGTCGACATTCGTTGTCATCTTAATGCCAGCGAATCCAATTCTATGGCAAAAAAAATCTGTAATGTCATTGTTTGTCGCTCATTTACGTGTCTTATTTCCAAAGCTTGTCTGTGAGACTCTTCTCTTTTGAACATTTTCTTAATCTGAGAGGATGTTTGTGGAACACTACAGCGGAATTTGACGACCCCTTTTACTTTGTATTTGTTAGAGTTTGCCCTCAGCATTGTTCAGTATGCTATGCTTTTCTAGAAAAGACCAAGAGACCTCCTGAAACAGCCAGCTTCTTTATGTGGCTAGAGTTTTTATTACATTTATTTTTTTCCTTATAAGGTTCCTCTTAAAAGATATATGTCATGATTTTTTTAAACGTTTGACCTAATTGAATTCAACGTCTGTCAGAAATGAGTAAAAATTCCCACATCTCCATTCACAGAGCTTGTCTCTTTGGCACGTGGAAGGTAGCAGAGAATTTTTCTTTTTTTCAATAAGAAGAGCACAATTTGCGGTCAGGAAGCCGCAATTTTATTGTCGCCAGTTATTATTTCCCCTTTAGTCAGTTTTAGATGATGATGGAAATTGATCATTTATTTATTGGTTGAATTTTGTAGTGAAGTATCCCAATGGTGTATGAATTTTGTTTTGTGTTTTCTTCCTGTGAAATATTTTATATTCAAAACACTTATGATACTGAAAAGTAAAGTTAGAATCAGGGTATTTGACAATGTAATAATTTGAAAAAATGCTAAAACTTCCTCATTCAGTTTTGTAAAACAGCTTTAAAAATAAATACCACATGCTATGTTAACAACTTCTCTCAACTATAGATTTTTTACGACAGCTGCTTTAAAAAAATTATGTGATTATTTGATGATGAGGAAAAAATGTTGGGCTGTGATCACATTCTTAAAAGCAAAACATAGAAATATGATTTCCTTCAAATAGAGTGTTGGTTTATGTGTCCACCACGTGGTGCCAGGCCACTCAATCAGATTATTGTGAATATTTTTCAGATGTCTGCCCTTGATTTTGTCCCTGTAAATGTGAACACACAAATACACCTGTGATATTATTTTTTTTATTATAAAATTTTACATGAAACCTTGAAATGTGCCATTATTTCAGATGTCTGCGCATCATTCTGAGTGGGAGTGGAACATTAGAATGTTAGGGCTAGAAACTGAAGTCAGACATGCTCACAATCAAATAGTCAAATAGTATTTTATTTGTAGCATTATTTACAAAAAATGGTCGGAAAGAAGGTGAGGGTGGATTTGAGAGGGATTGGAAAAAGGTTGAGCTGTTGCTAGGCGTAGCCAGAACTAGCTTGGATCCTTTTTCTCAGCCCCTAGATGGCCAGAGTGGGCAATATGTGCTAGATGGAAAAGGGTAGAGAAAAACAGAGGGTGACAACAGATGGTGATGGATGCAGATCAGGTTTGCTCTCCGCCTCGGTGAGAGGTGAGCAGATGTTATATCAGGGGGGCCACGCGGTCCGTGGGCTCTGGAGGAAAAGCGGAGCGTGGGGACGCTCAGCCCTGTCTCCCCCGAGGACCCCCGTGTTTATGACGGCAGGACCCCAGCAGTGTCTCCAAAGCCATCTTCACGAACGCCTGGAAGTTATTGCTTCTCTCCCTTCGGCTGTCCTGTGAGGGGACACAACACAGGCAGATACCTTCACTAGAGACACACCGACCGCAGCCCCTCGTTTCCACGCTGTGGGCCAGATGCTGGGGGACCGCTTGAGGGTGTTTTCAGCTCATGTAAATGCTTACCTCCTTGCTTCTTGCCATCATCTCCTTTCTGATCAGCTTTCTTCGGCTGTTCTTTAGGACTCTGAGGTTGCTGTGGAATTACAGCAGAATTAAAAATCACTTAGAAACTCACTGAGAGATTAAAAGTAGAACTGGTACATTAACAATCTACCTACCTTGGTAGCTGACTTCTTGTCCGATTTGTTACCTGGGAGGGGTGGAAAAATCACATGTAGGTCAAATGTTTGGGTCACCTTGAGGCCACCTTTGTCTTGTCATTGCTCATCAATTTTTTTAAAACCAACTGGCAGCTTCCAACCAAGATGAGCCATACCAATCTATTTAGTAGTTTTATTGTGTTATAGTTTTATTGGTTACTTACCTTTCGTTCCCGGCATTTTGGCTGTGCTCCAGAGTCAGTGCTCCTTTCTTTGAGAATGCAGTGCTTAATTTGCTGCTCCGCCCGGTCATTTATGGCCCGTGCGTGTGAATGGTGCTGGCACTGGGGCCCCTTCGAGAAAGAGCACCCTGAACAAGCAAAGAGCCCAGTCAGCTGAGCAGAATGCCCCACAGCTCGGCAGGTCTCTGCTGAGCCAGGCGAAACCTCGGAGCTGACCTTGTAATACTGCCATTGTGAACTCACTGGAACTGTTGGCTCATTGTACACGACAAGAAAACATTTGCATTACAGTACAGGAGAGATGTGTTTTTTATTTTTTGTATTCATTTCTTGTTATTTCATTTATGTTTACCCAAAAACCTTCATGGAACGTCAAACTGATCTGTAAAAAGGGGAAATCCCTTTTAGTTAAAATGACAAATTAGAGTTGCACTGATTAAATTAGATGGGCCACCAGCACTTTGGGGGGATTTGGGGATGTTCTGATGTGTGGACAAGTTAATATTTCTGATAAAAGAACAAGCTTGAAATGACCCATGTGGTTCTTCAAGATATCTTATATTGTTAAACCTCACTGCCCACAATCAGGATTATTTCTTTAATCAATTATATTAAAAACAAAATGATAACACTTGGACATATATGTGTGATTTTGATCCATCAGGTCAAATGATTGTTCATTTGAGATAAGTCTTTCCTCTCGGATGCTCAGTTTTGCCGTAGTCTCACCTCCCTTTTCCTCCTTTACGTCCTTCCCTTTTATTATGTATAGATAATGGATGTCTAGCGCCTTTTAATTCACATCTTAAATCAAACATAAATAATCGCAAATACATAACCTTTATGCAATTAAATTCCTCCTTGTGACTTTGGTGAGAACATGGAAAATTGACACAAAAGAAACATCCTTCAAACCCATAGACACATAGTCTATCTAAGGACTTTCTGCGGTTATTTATGCTAGAGAATAACTGTGCAATATGAAACATGTCCTTTCTTTTGATCAGCAATGTTAAGACAGGAAACATGGTGTTAGTGACTGTGTCCATTTATAATCTTTCTACCCCTTGACACTAAGTAATCTTAAAAAATTTCTTAGAATAGGAATATTTTGTAATTAAATCAAATTTCTTCTAACAAGCATTACCATGGCTGTTTTTATTGCCACAGACTAATCAAACTATCTGACCAAACCCTGCTCATTTGTCAAATATCATCTTTAATATAAAAAAGAACCGGACAACCAAGTAATATGAAAGCTATGCTAACAGCGGCTGGATATTCATGGTGGACATTAAATGTCGGCTGAAAACTCATTTCACCTCCTGTATTCACGCGACCCCTCAGCGAACAGGCAGGCAGCGAATGGATTGGTCACGCAGGTCATGTGACCTAACAGGAAGCGCAGCGATGGAGAAAAGCTAAAGAAGGTGAGTCGTTTTCAGTGTATTCCTCTATGTTTTTCGTTGCTTTGCCAAAGAGTATGATTTATACGGGTGCACAAAGCTGCCAAATGTTACACTAACAGTTTATCTTGAACAATTAATAAGAACGCGTTTAACATAAAAAATGCTCCGGCTAACTTGCTAGCTAAAGCTAATTAGCTATTTGGCTGTCAAGATGGGTGATATGCATTCATTGGGGGAAAAACCCAAGCCATTCAGTCTTTTATTTATTTGAACTACTTCGGTTCAAATTTAGTATTATGGTATGACAGGACACGTACATCTCTAAACATGGCTTTGTAAGAGCGCTCTGTGATGCAGTGGATTTTGCATCATCACCTGATTCAAAGCTGAGGGTGTGGAGATAGTTCACATTATATCCGTGTGACATCCATTTGCTCAGCCGTGTACTCGGATAGCTAATAAGGGGATCATTTGTTTGCTTAAATCTCTCGTGGATGCTATTGGTTTTGACAGGACTCTGCCCTGGCAGTGGCTTCCTCTTTACCCATAGTGCTTGTGTGATGGCAGCAGTTTGGCAGCAGGTTTTGGCAGTGGACGCAAGGTGAGACCCAGCCATGCAGCTGGCTGTAAGAGTCAAAACTGATGAGGAAGCTCTTCAGACTTCCCGTTGCGTAAGGGCCTTTTTTGAGTTACAGCGTGTTTTCTTGCTTCTTCTCCCTCTCCAGGTACAATGCTTACCGCACGCCTACCTTCCCACAGTTCCGAACTCAGTACATCCGCCGACGCAGCCAGCTGCTCAGAGAGAACGCCAAATGTGGCTTTGAGCCCGGGCTGCGCAGGCAGTACCTGAGGCTGCGCAGCCAGCTGTTGGCCCTGCGCTATGGGCCCCTGTCTGAGCAGAGCAGCTTCAGGGCCAGCAGTGTGCGCAGCTCCCGCACCACACTGGACCGCATGGAGGTCAGACTCAAAGAAACAGAAAGACCAGGAAAAAAAGGGCAGATATGTCTTTACGGATTTGGAGATTTTTAAATATGGAATTAAAGAAATTGATAGATAAGAAGTGCCAAGCAACATTTTGGTTGCCGTTCACATTAAGCTGAGCAGCTTGGTTGAAATGGCTGGCATTGCCCTCATGTATGGGCTGTATCATCCGCTTGAGATGCATGACGATTCCAATCATTTTTCAGTATGTGTGAGTGGTTCTTTGAAAATGCATTATGTGGCCAATTTTCTCTTCAACTTTACTCACATCTTTGAGGTTTTTTTCTTTCCTGTGGCTCCTCTTCCTTCTTGGTAGGATTTTGAGGAGGACCCTCGTGCCCAAGGGGCCCGCGGTCACCGTCGGTCTGTCAGCAGAGGCTCCTACCAGCTACAGGCCCAGATGAACAGAGCCGTCTACGATGAGAGGTAGGCAAAACAGAGACCCGAGCAGAGGTCATCTCTCTCTACATTCCGCTCTTTCTTTATTACCATGAGCATCTGAATTATTTTTTTATTCATTCCTCCAATGGATGCAGCTCTATGCAAGATTTACCGACTGTAATACTGGTGTGGATGCACTTAGTAATGATCAAATCTCTTATATTGAGTTGTCAGCTGTAGTACAGGGTTGTGAGATATTGATTTTGTGCTCATGCAGCGGTTTTTTATTTCTGACCACAGGCCTCCAGGCAGTCTGGTGCCCACCTCAGTGGCAGAGGCCAGCCGTGCCATGGCAGGGGACACAACCTTGAGTGAAAATTATGCATTTGCTGGCATGCACCACATATTTGACCAACACGTTGATTCTGCTGGTACTAAATCATTTCTTTTTTAAAGATGCAATGAATCCACTTGCATACATCGCAGAATTGAACATAAATTTAGTTCAGTCTTCCTTCCCTTATGTTTTTGGAGTTCCACGGCTGCAGTTTGCCAACGATGACAAGCACCTCCTTGCTTGCTGCTCACTGGACGGGACTCTGTCCATCATGACGCTGTCCCCGCCTCCTCCCAGTGTAAAGGTGACCCTGAAAGGGCACGGGGGTCCCGTTACGGATTTCGCCTGGTCTCTGAGCAACGACATCATCGTGTCCACGTCACTAGATGGAACTCTGCGGATCTGGAACACTGAGGATGGCCGGTGCATCCGGGAAGTCAGAGATCCAGAATCCAGCGAGCTGCTCTGCTGCACCTTTCAGCCCATGAATAATAACCTTACTGTGGTGAGGCCATTTTGACTCATTTATCATGTTTGCAGTGCTCATTATGTTACAACCCAAAAAAAGGGTTGGCCCAAACATGCATTACTTTTGGTTACAAAACATATAACAGCTCTAATGTTCCAGATAGGCCTGTTGTACCGCATTTGATCACCATACTAAAAAAACCAACATTTCTCTTAACGGCTACAAATAGGTGTTTGTGATTAACTTTAGGTTCTAACAAATCTGTATTCAAACACTGCCCAAACACTAGTGTTTTATATTCAGATTCTTTTTGCCCTAAGCGTCACAGATTCGATCATTTTCAGTTTTTAAATCGCTAAATGCTTGTCCTGACCAGCATGGATCAGCTTGGGTGTGCCTGAGGGTTTTTGAGATACGCCCACACACCTCCTGAAACAATATGTGGTGGTGTGTCTCAGCATGTGTTATTGCTTTAATATCCGCTGTGTTTAAGTGCTTTTGAAAAAAGCTCGGTGTTCTGTATCTCAGTGAAATTTGTGAGTTATTGCAGTTTTTCTGGAAGTTGGAAAAAACATATTTTTCATTGCCAATTTGTAGCTCATCGCATTTTATAACACAGAGGAATACGTTTGCATTTCTAAATCCTGAAAATGTCTGCGTGTGTATACATATATATATATAAAATAAGTTATCTAGGCTCAGTGAGTGTTGTGTTGGCTATTCAAAGTTACATTTTTTTTATTTGTGTGGGACATGAATGGAAACAGCCAGAGGGTGTGCAGTGAGCCGACATGACACAATGGCACAATTAGCCTTATCTGTCGGCATTTTGTCTTCATTACAGAGACATTGTTCTATTTTCGTTCTTAACAAGAAATTGAAACAAAGGGGAGGTTATTTTTTGTAGGGTAAGAAATATTTTTCCAGAATTTGAGGATGAAGGTGAGAGCCATGGTCTCCCATCCAACGTCACTGCTGTCCTAGTTACACAGAGGCAGAGCTTGGTCCAGAGGGTGTAGCACGACGCAAGATCAACACAGTCAGGCTTTTTTTCTTCTTTTTTTTTGGTGTGTGTGGGTGTGTGTTTGTTGACGACACCTGATCTATTATTCCATTATTCAGAGATAACAGATACTAAGACGGTGGTTCTGATCGTTCTTATAAAGCAGACTTTTCTGTTTAGGCTCTGCACGCTCAAGTGCTTATTCACATGCTTTTTCACAAAATACACCCATTAGCTGACACCTCATTCATAAGAACAGCAGGCTGTTTCAATAAGGAAGGTGTGAAGAGTATAGAAACCATTAAGAATCTGTGATTAAGAAAAAAAAAGGACTGGGATCAGAAAACTGTAAGAGCAGAGGTTTAACACTGAAAGTGCCTCATGATGATCTAACAGAGAATAATTTAGAATCACTAACTGACTCTAAAGATGTCTGACACCAGCATGTTTTTGACAACATTTAGATGTTGTCAGTCTGGTTTTGCTGTCTGGGACATAATCAGGAACAGTAGGAGGATGGAGTTTGTTGTTTATTTTTTTGGTCTCTCTTTAACAGACCTTCTGGTCTGAAACTGAGCAGAAACTGCTTGGGAGCATGGTAGGAATTCAGTATCTGTTACCATGGTGATGGCAGGTGAAAATAGACTTCATTGACAATGAAAACTTGGCTTGACATATCTCACTAAGGCCCTGATCCTGCTTATATGCCTCTGTCCATGAGAGAACTTGATAAACGGCACTGAATTGTTGTGTATTGGCATGTACCCCTGCTACGAAGAAGACTCGATCTATAACCATCTTTTTGTAACTACAAGGTATCTATGCCTCTTTTACACACAAACCGGCTTTAATATTTCTTAAAGCACATCAAACAATATAAAGAAGCATTGCAGTGTGTATGCGTCGGAAAAAGATCAAAGTGGAATCTGAGCTGTCAGTCCCTTGAAATTGATTTTAGGGGCAACATATCATCCAAACTAAAATAGTTTGAGCCTTATTCTCTGCAGGTTTTGTTTTCCTTCATGAAAAGTGGAATTTAGGTAAACAACGATGAAATGGAAGATGTTAAGACTGCTGAGATGAGGCACTGGTTCAACCTGAAAAATACTTAAAACACCCAAAAAAAACTCTTATCTGAAAGCTCTCTCTTTTTTTTGTCAAAACACGCCAACACAAGCTCCTCTGATTGTGCGGTTTACCGTACACATGATCTCCAGGTGGAAGCCTTTATACCCAGGGCTAAATAATGCATGAGCGTATATACACTGATAAAAATTCCAAAGTTAAATGTCAGCCTCTGCGACCCAAACGGCTGCCCTGTGGAAATGATGAAGGTCCTCTCTCCTGGTCCTGTGTTCCAGGTGGGAAACAGCAAGCACCACCTGCAGGTGGTTAACATCTCCACTGGGAAGAAGGTGAAGGGGGGCTCCAGTAAGCTGACAGGCCGCGTGCTGTCTCTCTCCTTTGATGCTCCTGGGAGGATCCTTTGGGCCGGCGATGACAGGGGGAGCATCTTCTCCTTTCTCTTTGACATGGCAACAGGTACAGTAGCCGCGTCTCCACCGGCCGCATTACGAATTCTGATCAGGTTGTCGCTGAATAATGAGGGAGCGCGCGGTTGCTGTGTGTCTGCGGCGGCCCTCTCTCTTTTCCCCCGACCCCACAGGGAAGCTAACCAAAGCCAAGCGCCTGGTGGTGAGCGAAGGCAGCTCCATCTGCAGCATATCTGCTCGGTCCTGGATCAGCCGAGAGGCCAGAGACCCCTCCCTGCTGGTCAACGCCTGTGTCAATAAGCTGCTGCTATACAGGTCAGTCTCTTATCACGAGACAGGGTTTCATAACAGGCCTCTTTTTGCTCAATCTAACCATGTAGACTTTGGAGGATTGCTGTCCTTGTGTGTTGTCAGTTGTGATCTGTTGCATGTTGCAGGGTGGTAGACAACGAAGGAACGCTCCAGCTGAAGAGGAGCTTCCCCATCCAGCATGGATCTCAGCACGTCCACAGTATCTTCTGCCCTCTCATGTCTTTCAGACAAGGGGCCTGTGTGGGTAAGAAGTCTGAGCGTTCCTACGGTGGTGGTGTTGCGCTCCTGCTGTGGTTTCTTAGTGCACCTGCTGTGAGATCTGAATAAGAAATTAGACCACTGTGCATTGCTTGCTGCAGGCTATTGCGAGTGGCTGAGGAAAAATAAAATGCAGGCAAAAAATAAAAACAAATCGAACCAATAGTTCAGCAACAAAGCAACTTTTCTCTGACAGTAAGAGCTGCCTCTCACTCGGCTGTTATCAGCTTTCACAAGTACAAATCAGTCCCAACTTGATTATATTCAAGGTTATGGAACTTTGATAAAGTTTCCCTCAGAAATATTTTTCTCTCAGATATATCCTTGACAATATTGGAATGAAAGAAAAAAACTACGCTGCATCCCTGTTAACTATCAGTGGTCGACAGTCTAAAATGACTGTCTTTGATGTCGGCGCCAATTCAAGAGGAGACAAATCAAAGATAAGAAATCTGGGATAAAAGATTATCCTCTTTTTTTATGCACAAGTCTAGTTCTGGGCCCAAAATGGCTTGTTTCAAAGAGACAACTGCCATTTGTTCCTCTGGTTGGGCTCATTGCCCCCCCCCCCCCCCCCCCCGGTCTCATCTTGGGGCGTCTCCCCCTGTGTCTCAGTGACCGGCAGCGAGGACACCTGCGTCTACTTCTTCGACGTGGAGCGCAACACCAAGGCCATCGTGAACAAGCTGCAGGGTCACGGGGGGCCGGTCCTGGACGTGAGCTTCAACTGTGACGAGAGCCTGCTGGCGTCGGCCGACTCCACGGGCATGGTCATCATCTGGAGGCGGGAGCAGAAATGATGGGTCCCCCTACCTCCATCCCCGGCCCCATTTCCACCGTCCAGCAGCGGTCCATAGGCGTTACCGGAGCGTTGCCCGGCTGCATCAAACGTTTAATGTAATGATACTCAAGTGCAATCCAGTAGAGCGTCATCTCATGTAGGTGAGTGGGTTGGCTTCCAGCTCCATTGGGTGGGAGGTGAGCTGTGTTTGTGTGTGTCAGTCCTCCTACAGCTGCAGCTGGCTTTTCAGTAAAGAAAGAGCACTATAACCATGCATGTGTCATGGCTTACCACCAGCTTGTGTGGATATGGTTTCAGTCCACATGAAGAAGGTGCAGCTTAATCTCACCGAATAAAGCAACACTGGATAACACCGACGTTCCCCCCGGCATAGATCTAGTTCACCATTTACATAACTGATATTTAAGCTGTGCGATCCAACGTAAAGCACAAGTGTTCGCTCTCAGTTGCCCGTTTTCGCATTCGACGCCACGTGCATGAAGCTGTAGGCACATCGAACCCATGCTCATGAACCTGAAGTGTGTTTATATGCGTTTGTACTTGTGCGTGTTGTCCGTTTATGCCGGTCGCACTTTCATGTTATTTAACACACAATAAACTGCTGTAATTGTCCGTTTTCTGTGTTTCTTTTATCACAAAAGGTTTCTATTGATATGAATTTTGAGGCAAACGCTCGTCAGTTTTAAGGTGGTCACACATTGTGTTTCATCATTTTACAGCGCACTCGCGATATCAAGTAGAATTTTTAAAAATCCACCCGTGCTCTTCGAAAGATGAAATATCTCTGATGACTTCTTAGATATGTTTGAACCTTTTTGTGTCCTTTGGCTGAGGGATTAAAGGAAAAGAAAAAAGGAAACATCGTTCTCTGACAGATTCTTTACAAAGAACACCAGATACATTAAATTTAGCGCCGGAGTTCCCCAAAGGACAAATACTGACTTCTATGATCACCTCACATTTCAGCCTGTGTCACCAAAGGGTAGCCAGCTAGGGTTTTGACTGATGCATTTTGTCAGATAACTTTGACTGAACTTTGCTACCAGAATCACAAACCCCACAGTTGATAGATGTTATGAGACTGATGATTCCCCCTCAGTGTTTTTTGTCTTTGCAACCTAATGAACCCCACTTGAACCTCTTCATTTGTTATGGTCTAATTCCTAACTAGAGACACATATGCGTCTATAGCAGCTTTTCAGTTAAAACAATACGAAGTAACTTCATGATATAAAAAAGCTGGGGAAGATGTGTTAAAATGGTTTTATTTAGTCGTATTAGTGGGAAAAGATGAAAAATGTCATTATGTATTGGAAAATTTTTACAAAGGGACGGTAGGACTGCATTCTTAACTCTATTTCCAGCCTGCTTGGGGCTTAAAAAGCTTCCATTGAAATGTTGTGTTTTTACATTTTTTGTTAGGAGGAAACCGACATAATCAACAAGGTTATCTGGTCATTTTGATACTGACTTGATATTCTTGTCATTTTCAATTTGCCATGCTAGCTGTGCATAAAACATATTCTCAAGTCAGCACAATGCTCAGTCTTGGAAAAGGAGATCTATTTATCCAAAATCCAGCAGTTGTCAACCGGGCCTTTTTTTCCTCCCATTTGTGATAATATGAAAAGAAGCAAAGAATCAATGTCCTGTAATATATCACAAGTTAATCTGTGGTAACATAACTTGATAAGAATCAACTTTTCACACTTTTCATGTGGATGCATTTTTCTGTTTAAGTGGTAAAACAAATATATGACAATAAGTTAATCAATAAAACACAAATTTAAGAGACATTCACCTTTTTCCGTTATTATTATTTGACAAAAGGGATCTGGTGATACCTCGAAATTTTCTCTTTCGAAAATTCTTTGAAATTTGTCTGAAGGATGGATCGCAACAAACTCAATTTTATGGAGGAAATCTCTTATTTTCTGATAAGCCATCAGAATGATGCATCTGTGTTCCACCAACAGAATCATGCATGTGTGGAAATTAGAAAAATTATTCTCACATCATAATACTGGGAGGGGAAAAGGAAAAAAGAACTCTATGAGTGTCATGCCTTTAATGAATGTAATTATAAGCACATTTATAAGTGGGTTATAGTACACTGAACAGACTTCATTAATTCTTTTTGTGATTATGAATAATGCATGGCAACTAATGAAAGATTTCTGAACATGAAATGTTATGAATGCTGAATATACACCATTTTCCCAACGTATACGTTTTCAGGAACCTCGGTGTAAGTTTTAAACGATCAAGCAGCAAAAGACAGGACAGAATTGCTTGGAAAGCGCTGTGGTTCATGGATCTACTGTCTTGTTTCAAATGCAAAATTCTCACATCTGATACAAACAACTAAACTATCGTGCAAGGCGGGTCCGGAGCACCGTGCATCTTCCAAATGTAACGTGGGAGAGGGGGGGAGGGGGGGGGATTTCACAAATGAGCAAGACAGCCTTTGTTGTGCAGCGTCTTGGTGAGAGGCGGGAAGAAAACTAAAAATAAACCACTAGATGAAGGTTCAGCATTAGAACTGAGGAGAAGGAGGCAAAACAACCTGTTCGACCTGGAACATCTGGAGGATGCTGCCCACAACAGACATCTTTCTTCCAGAGGTGGAGCAGCCTAATAGAGACAATGGAAATGAGCTCTCTGACAGATTAAAAGCGTACGCAGGTTGTTTTTCAGAGGTTACACAACCAACCAGAAGCTGGATTTCAATTAAAACCCAGACATGTTATTTCCTCAGACCTTTTCTATTTCATCTTAGTGTGATTATTGAACATGGCTGGCCACACCAGGCTTACCGAACACATAGAACCTATATAGTTTTGTTTTCTTTTTACCACAAAGCAGCATATTATTGTGTGTTATTCAAGCTTCCATGTTCTTGACAACATTTCTCATTTATTTTGAAAGGAAAGCTTTGACAGAATCTCTATAAAATACTGGTCATTGCATCCAGAGGTCCAAATCTGCATGAGATGTTCTAATCAGTGTCTGAGGAATCTTCAGTTTTGTAGAGAGTTGGTCCATCTGATCCTCTGTCCCTTCTGTGAGCTGTGAACAACATACTTGCACTCATAATGAAAGAGTTTCCTCCATAATCGCTATCCCTTCTTTGTTTTTGGTCATATACGTTAAAGCTTTTAATTATAGTCTGACACCAAACCTTCTAACGGGGATTTGAACGCTTTTGCCATTGACATCTCAGTCACGTGGTTTGTCGGTATTTAAGGATAAAACATACTTTCTTTTGGTCATTTCAGAGCTTGGATGCAACTTTAAAGCAATTCCGCTGAAAAAAAAGTCTTCATCTGCCATTTAAAAAGCTGGTAGACAGAGACAGCTTCTTTTATAGGCATGATTTTCACAGTCATCGTTTTTCAATCCAGTCCTCGATTAAATGTTAATAGAGTCATGGGATCACACATCAAAGTTCTGCCTCTCAGCATCAACATCAAGTTCAAGCTCCAGATGCTGATGATGATAAACTTAACATGAAACTCTTTTAAGATTCCTCACAGCCTGTCCATGGCCACTTGTACGCGTATGCTAGTTTCATGCCACATCCCATTTCCCCCCGCGATTGATTTACTGTGTACTTTGGCTTACTGTTCAAAGCTGTGTAACATGCAAAAGGAAGTAACACAGCTTTTTTTTTCTTACAAAAGCTGATCATACCAAAACACATTTGGGCCTACATAGTGATTTATTTCGCAGTCAGGAAGTTGTCTGTTGTGTAAGTAATACTGACTGCCATAGGCTTATCATTGCATAGATACATTCAGTCTGTAATCGGCAAAAGGTCCAAAGAAGATTTCCACCATTAATGCATCGACAAAGATCAAGCGATGGTCTCGTGAATAGAGCTGCTTTGTAAACGTTCAGGAGTGCATGCAGAGTGTCGTTCGTGATGTCTGCCCAGGTAGATCATAACTCACAGTGCGTCAAAAGTAGAGTCTTTATTGATGAGTGGGCAAAAGAACCACCTCAGGTAAACTGTACAGTTACAGAATATCATCTTGTGAAGGAATGCCAGACGTAAAAATGATGAACCTCTGTTCACTGTTCGCTTCATCTTTCCATATCAACATCTGTACAAATTGTAATACCCAGTCTTGAATCTATGAAATGCAGTGGAATGCATGCTAGTACAGTATGATGCAGTGCAAGTGTCCACAAATTGACTGCATTTGCATATATATATATATATGCTTAATGCGCCATATGTCAGACATTTGCATTACATGAATCTTAGGAGAGACAATTCAGTGTAGTCTAAGCCAGTTTTTCAACTACTAGCCTGAAGTTAATTTGTTTTAAAGCCTACTGTGATTCAGACACTCAATTATGACATTTATGTTTCATTTGACATTAAGGGTCACTTCTTTTCCTCTTTTTGCTGAATGCTGGAGAGATCATACAGTGACAGTTCAGCACTTAAGTACATTCCTAAAACCGCCATTCGCAAATGTACATTTGCCCATGACTTTGTTCAGACGATGTAAAAGACACACATCATCGTTCAAGTTATTAAATCCTACGGCCTGTTTGCAATATACAACTGATACATTATCATTTCTTTATCCATCCGTATTTCACATTTAGTTGCGCATACACATTAAAGAAAAAAAGAAATAAATCGCACCACATTTCCAGCTGCAGAAATCCATTTAAAGGCTCAATTTCCATATGATGATTGCTCAATTTTGCATGATTTTGAGACCACAAAATGAGGCTGCTTTTATATTGACTTAGTATTACCGGATCCCCGTCCTATCATCATTACTTCTGTCAATCTCTTTCTGCCTTCCTCCCCTCCCGTATTTCTACTTCTCCTGCCGCGCACACATACACACAAATGCTATATAAAAACACACAAGCAGGAATGAACATTCCTGTACAGTCTATACAATATGAAATCAAGTCATATTTCAAAATAGTGTCATCTGCTTAACATGTATTGTTTACAAATAAAGCAAAACAGGCATTTATTTTTTTATGATACAAAGACCTGACACGCCCTAAATCAAGTCCAAAGAAATCAAGCATGTTAGGGGCTTCTGGGTTCACAACAGCTATTTAAATGTTTCAAAGGTTATTGGGTCCGCCTAATATTCTGCAGTCTCCTTTGAATTACATGAAAAAGAGTCCGAGGTGTTCTATCGTTCCATTCAGACCCTTCGAGTTCTTTGATGTGTTTCAGAGTTTGTAACACTCAGATCAGCACCCTCTATTCACAGTCCACGGCACATTTCTTCAGCGGTTTGCATCTGTTTAGCGCCTTATTTGACACAAACTAGTGCTCGGTTGAAAGCTCAGGGGCGTGTCCACATCGAAAAATAAGGCAACGTTATTTTTAAAATGGCATCTGTCGCACTTAACTTGATCGGTGATTGCTTCCAATCTATGGATCGTACTTTACAACATCAGAAACGCAAGCCGTCCAAGTGTCACCAGGGCTTTCCTATAGGCCTGCCTGAACCTCTGCAAGTCGCGCGTCTGTTCAGAAATCCACATTCTTCATACATTGGCACTGTGCCTGCATTTGTTAGCAAAAAGGTGATTTTGCTGTGCAAAAGGACAAAAGAGACACTGACATTTTGACCCAGTGCATTACATGCCTTCTGTAAATTTCCCCCTTCGAAACTGAAACATTCTCCTCATCAACCTCATTTCTTGGTCTCACATGATGCAGTAGGCCTCGTCCTGCGGGAGGTGTTGTTTAGTCCTCCAGTAAGTGGGCAGGTGAGCTCTGAGCACTTTCCTCAGGTCCTCGTTAAGCAGGAGGCAGAAGATGGGGTTGACTCCGGCCTGGGCGAAGCTCATCCACACCGTGATGGAGAGGTACCTATGAGGGATGGTGCAGGACTTGACAAAGACCCTCCAGAAGCAGGCAACGATGTAGGGCGCCCAGAGGACCAGGAAGAGCAGGGTGATGGTGTAGAACATCCTGCCCAGCCTCCTCTCTGACCTCACCTCCTCCATCCCCAGCAGCCGCCGGTGCTGATTGTGTAAATTCTGCCTGATTCCCAACAGGGTGGGTGGCATGGGGCCACGACCGAACCCCGCAATCCAGTTGGCTGCAGCTTGACCCGTGGCCCCAGGACCGTGGAAGGTCCAGTTCTGGCTGATGGCTGGCACCAGCTGGACCGGTTTCATCTTGCGGTGCCTGTACTCAAACAACAGCAGCTTGGCGTAGAAGCCGTGGGTGGCCAGGACCACCACGGCCAGCATGAGCATAAACCCCAGGGTGTCGTTGGTCTTCAGGTAGCGGTGTTCGAAAATGCACTGGTCTTCATCACGGATGAACTTATAAGTCCCCACATCAAAGACGGGCGGGAACGCCATCGCGACGGCCAGAGTCCACACCATGCAAATGATTGCGGCACAGGTCCAGATGGTCATGCGTTTGGCGTAGAAACGGTGGTGGGCAATGGCAAGGTAGCGGGTGACGGCCACGCAGAACAGCATGAAGGCAGCGTGAAAGCAAAACAGCACGGCCATGAAAGCCACCACCTTGCAACTCAAGGCACTGTAAGTCCAGGCCGAGCTGTTGTGGACGGAGACCAGCACGAAGGGGAAACAGGCGGCGGAGCGCACCGCATCGGCCAGGCACAGGTCCAGGAGAAAGAAATAGGGGGCCTTGTGAAGTGTCCTGTCTCGCAGCACCAGCATGGAGACCAGGAGGTTGCCCACGAGGCTGATGCAGATGATCAGGCCCAAGAAGACCAGCTTAAAGTAGGCGGACACGTCGGTGGCGGAGATCCCGCCACTGCTGCTGCTGCCATCGCTGCTGCTGCTGCCGCCTCGCGCCATTCCACTCTGGGAGGCCAGCACCGCCAGCAAACTGCCCGGGCCATCGATGGCAAAGGTCTGGTTAGCCATTCTATCAGAAGAAGCAGCCTGATTCTGGGGCCCTTGTGAACAGCAAGGATCCTCCTACTTGTTTCTGTCTGCTGTGGCTCTCTCGTCTTTACAAAGAGAGGCCGCGGGGTTCTTTACTACACGGCAGAGTCATCCCTCTTCTTTGTCCACAGCCTCGCCACCTGCGAAACAGAGACACACATTTTTTGGAGAATGAGAAGGCAAGATGTCTGCCCTGCCTCGTTAAGCCCGTCCGCCCAACAGAAGCCAAACTTAAACGGGGACGGCGTGGATGTCGGGGTGGCGTGTCGGGCGACACGGTGGAAATCTCTGCCTTCCTGTTTCTCAAACACTGGGATCAGATCAGCAGCTCTACAGCATGCCAGCTCCTTGGCTCTCTCAGTAATTACCTTGCCCGTTGCTAAGATACTACTGCTCACATACTTTGTGCAAGTGTGGGTGTTTGAGTGAATGCATGGGGGTGTACAGGGGGATGGAGCAGACACAGCATAACCAACACTGGGCATGTCCAACAAACAGGGACGTTGTAAATGAGCAAAGAACATTTCATGCATTCCGTGTGCTGCTGTGTGCATACGTGTACGTGTGTGCGTGTGTGTGTGTGTGCACGCGCCTGTGACAACCAGCTAAAGAGCACAGGGTGTAATCTGTACCATTCACAGCACAGAACAAATACGGTGAATATGACAGCAGAGCAGGCAGCCATTTGGTTTTTCTACCGTTCGTCTATGTGTTCAAATGTTAGGTTCAGCTCAACAGGAGGATCGAACGACGGCAGTCTGGCCCGTCGTGAAAGCAAAGAGCCTCGAGTAACCTTAATTCAAATGAAAAACGGAACAATAAATACATCAATCTGATCACACGCCAAATCTGACACCCTAAAACTTGCATGTGGGGGTGAGACTGGAACAACACACAGTGATGCTGCGTTGGGTGGGCCTCTCTATGTAGGCCATCAACACCATATGCTTTCCTCTAATAGCAATCTTATTGTTTTCTTTGTTTGTTTAAAAAAAAATCATGCATAGCAGTCCAATCATGCACAGCAGCCCAATCCCCCCCTTATGGACGAATATATTTCAGCTGATTAAATGGCTGCCATATCAGCAAAGGCCTACACACACACCGGGTGGAGTGAAAAACCGATGAACAGGTGTCAAAATAACCTCTGCTGTGTTTTCGTGGATCAGTCTGTGAAAATGTGTGTTGGAGAGACAGAGAGGGTGTGGGGTGGGGTGGCGGGGGGAGATAACCTACCTTTTATTTCCTCATTTTTTTCCCCCCTCTTCCTTTCAGGCTCTGTTCTTCTTCTCACGATAAAAACAAGAAAAACTGCCCCCGGTCTCTTTGTTTCACTGTTCATCAAATCGGGAGGAAACACAGATATTGAAGCATCATGCTCTCGGTGTGCTCACGGGGCTCAAACAACACCTGTTATGCATAAATCCATCGCAAAGGTAATCGAATAGAGGAAGAGGAACATATAACAAACATGAGACGGCGGAGGATACTGAATAATCAACAGCTGATCAAACAATCCAGGATGAGAGCTCTGATGTTCAGCCACATTTAAGAGATGTTGTGTGTGTGTGTG
>CAJRST010041110.1:14959328-15070599 GCA_907169785.1 Menidia menidia | reverse complement strand
GGGGGGGGGGGGGGGGGGGGGGGGGGGGGGGGGGGGGGGGGACCTGCTGTGCAGTATTGTGGGCCACGACTTGAAAGCGATGTTTTATTCCAAGCGTCCCTCTGGCATCCTTCATGGCGCGCCTGTTTTCTCCCGTACGGGCGCACAGCAGCTCCAGCTGTCCCTCCCTCACAGGCCTCCCCTCCTCTGAGCCGAGCCGGCCTGACTGGACCCGGAACGGGCCCCAACAGGGCCGCAAGCAGGGGATTCTGTGTCCCGAGGAGGGATGCGGGCCTCCATTTTGGAGAAGCAATAGAAGAAAAAAAGGGAGCAACTAAGATATCGCGCAATAATGTGAGGAAGAGGAGCATCACAACGCCACTGTCATGACTTGTGTTTGAAAATGTCTGTTACAAATAATTAAACACCCCCACCCCCCCACCCCCACCCCACCAACCCACAAATCCTACCAACAGACAAGACAATATGTCAAATATAACACATGCTGACATATTTCAACACGTTCAGACCATAATATGATATATATAAGTCCCATGCCACAGTTTGAACTTAAAAAGCGGTTGACCAGACTAGGAAACCGGACATAAAAATTTCTTCTGCTTACCACTAGAAGGAGCTTGTATGCAATTATTTTCATGTCTCATGGTTTGAGAATGGCTGGCCCTGATTGCTCCTGTTGAATAGAAAAACTGTGTGTGTGGACTCTTCCCTGCATAGATGTTTGACACCTAACCGTTCATTGTGTGCTGAATGCATGTGCACTTGTCCAGGACGTAGCCCAAGCCTTTGACCTCTCGTTGGAAGTGACTTTATGAAGCTTCCCGGATTGCTGGGCTGTAACAAATGCTAACGGTTGCGGATTGTCCCCTCCATCTTGGCGCTGTGTTAGGATCCACTTGAACGCTCTGGGCCAGCTGACGTCCAGACTTTCTGCCCTTAAAGGTGAGCCCACACCTTCAGACGCTCCCTTAATCAGGAGCCTCTGATTAGAGGCACCAGGCTCCTACTTTACACCTTTAATTCCCAAGATTAGTTTACCACACATTGCATTTGTGTTTTCCTCTGTTCATAACCTGTGAATGAAGGCACACTTTCTTTTTCACCAGCAAATAAACAGTCCCTTTCAGAAGTGCAGAGACACTGTCGGAGATCAAAATTCAGACTGACGGGATGATTAAATTCTTGCATGTACAAAAATATTCCATGCATTTACACATGAAATGGGATATATGGACTCATCAGAATCAAAACTAAACAAAAAGGCCGAATCCAAGCGGCACAGAAACAAGATTTTCTCTCAGTAAGACGCACCTGGCAACAAGCTTTTCATAAAGTTAGACAAACATTCTTTGAATTCGTGCGGCGAGAGCAACTCCTATGATTGAAGAAATTAGGTAGGTTTATACTGAGTGCAGGGAGCTGAGTCCCCAAAACCCTCCATTTTCTAGTTTAATATAAACGTCAGGGACTAGGAGACAAAATGGGCTTTGGGAGTTAAAATAGCAACTTTCTGTACTTTTTGAAGAATGTCAGTCTGTAAAAGAGATGATCTTCATAATGATGGAAGCAGATCAAAAACTGCTCTGCCACTAAAAAATGGTAATGACAGAGAAAGAGGGCTGAAAGCTGTGCATCCAATCCGGTAACAGAATCAGCAACAGCGAGACGGGAGCTGGAAGTTTTTCATCACCTCAGAGCTCAGTGATGGATGGTGTGAAAAGCGTGCTGCTGTGAGTTTCCTGCAGACACTTGTAATCTCACAACCTGATCATTTAAATAATCCCACATGTTCTGTGTGTTTTTTATTTTTTGCTCGTTTTTCTGTACCAGTGTGTTTAAAAGAAAGAGCAACGAATCAGTTTGACTGATAAATCACCATATTATGAGACTCTGATAAACATTGACTTCATACATGTGATGCAGTGGAGTGATGATAAAGTTGAGTAACTAACTCTTAAGAATTACAAGTGAACTATGATAGAACTCATTTTAGACTGGCTTCTGGATTTACACCCAATCAAACGGATTAAATTAAATCAATTATTAAGGAAGATAACTTTTATGGACAGATTTCAGTAGTAAAGCACCCTTAGATTTTCAATAATTCACTTCAGTTGAAGGTTTCTTTTATTTTGCCTTGACAGTATGAACTCTGTAGCAGAGCCTATTTTTATTCATTCCTATGTTTCTATGCTGCAAAGTATGATGTTAGCCACTATTTCCCCTTTATGTGACAATCCTTGATTTGAGAATTATGGACAATTTCATTAGCTAATTCAATTCAATGACTGTATGGTATCATGTGTAATGAATTGTAAGAGGCTCCTGGTCTGTCATGAACATCTCGGATACTAGTGTACAGCTAAGTAATGCTAAATATCCTGCAAGTTTTGGTATTAAAAGTCGTTTAGCCCTTATTATATATCACACATTAGTGATTGAAAAATGGACAGGCAATCCAAAAAAGATGACCTGAATCAAGACTTGAAAAAGATACCTCAGAAGGGGTTTTACATGATTTTAGGAACAATATACTAATGAATATTTAAAGCAGAAATGGGCAACACTTAACCAGCCACAACCAGTTCGTACTGACGGATTTACGGTGAGAAAGTGAGTACATTTTTACACATCCATGGGAATTTCTATGCTGGCCTACCATTTATAAAACATTATGTTATCATTTATTCCGCAAAATGGATATGTATTTTTCTTTTCCGTGATTAATGTTTACATAAAGAAAGTGGAAATTTAAAGGCCGAAAAACTGAGATGACAGTCTCGCTGAAACAAATGCACAACACGGTCAAATGGGGGGTGAACTGACAGGCGTAATGCATCAGATAAAGCCAATAAACATCAATGGACGATGGCTGTTCATTATTTTAGAGTTCCATGACATGTTAAAATAATCGCTTTTCAGAAAACAACATGTTGTCTACGGATAATGGATTTCTCTGTCAAAGGCGCTCATCCACATATTCTTTATGAGTAAAATAAATCTGCACAAGCAAAGCCACCTGCCCCTGAGAGTGATACAACTGAGCTGGAGAGAGAGAGGCACTTTTGCCTGCTACTTTTTAATCAAGATGTCTGTTGCTTCAAAAGGCACTCATTATGTCCAAGTGAGCATTGGTAAAAACATTCACACTGATTAACCTCCACGTGTTCATTTTTAAGTCTGCTTAAAATTTTTAATACCTTCCACACCGTAGCTACACAACTGCCACACAAATTAATTACTCCTGTACTCCTCGAAGTCACCTAAAAAATGCAAGTGTGCGCTGATGAATAATTTAGCTTCAGAGTCAAATACATAATCCACATGTAATCCATAGGATGTCAAGGATCCTGGGATCGACCCCCATAAAAAACAACAAAATCCTAAATTTGAGGTCTATAATTTAGTGAATAACATATAACATTCAGAAAAAAATATCTCTGCCTTTGAAGGTGAATAATGAAGCCATATTTAAAATATAAAACCAAATAAACAAACAAAAAAAAAATCAGAAATAGCCTTTGACATATCAACTTGGCAGGTTCACTGAGAATTTTCAGCCTTCGTATACTCTTCTCACCTTACAATGGCCGTGACTTCAATGCAATGCGTGACCTTTGGCTTCCTTCTGCAGCTCATGTTGCCGTCTGTGTGTTTCCACTTTAAGCAGAGCTCTACAAACCCCAGGCATGGAGGCAGTAAAGACTGTAGTGTCATTTCAAAGGTGTGCTAGTGACTATAGAATGTTCCGCTTTGTGTTGCCATGTCAATATGGTGCATAAAATCGCAGCAACATTTTTTCTTTTGAAGACTGCTTCAGAGGAAAAACAAATGAAGGCACAAAGCAGTACAGGGTATGAGAGCATATTTAATAGTTACACTGCTAACATCACTCCTTTAAACAAGTTGTTGGAAGCTGGAGTCTGTCTGTGTTGCTCACGAGGCAGTGTAATACAGTTTTGTGCCGTGGGGCAGCTACAATGTGGGTTTTACTGGCAAAAGTCGACAGGAAGACATGTTACAATTTTATTGGACAGGTAGACGTCCAAAAGAGTAAGGCTGTTATAATACCGAAAGCAATAACGAACCGTCGTCCTTTTGCTCTGTCTCTAAATCTACAACCATGTCAATCCTGCATTTGATATTGTTTTGGCTCAATACCATACTTCACATTTTGTGAAGAGAAAAACATTTGTATAACAAATTTCTTTGTGGCAATGCTTTTGGTGGCTCATCAAAGGCATTACCCATGGAATTCCATCCAGTCACTTTCCCAGATGACAATGGGCGAGAGGCAGGGTCCATCACAGGGCCACACAGAGACAAACAACCACACACACTCACAGTCACTCTTAAGGGTAATTTAGAGTATCCAAAAACTTGCATGTTAGGTTATAACATGCAAGGAACCACTGATATCAATCATTTTTTTGTGAAGTCGTGTTTGATAAGTTGTAATGCTAATGCTGGTGGAAAGTATTCGGGCTAACATTAGCGGCTAATGTAGGTTTCTAGCAAATGCTAACACTTCCAGAGCAGATCATGACTCACACGGTGGAAATAATATTCTTCTTTTATGGCATTGTTTAATTAAGACAAAGACTAACAAACTATAGAAATGTAAATAGATGACATATCCCATGAAAAGAAGCCTTCTAAGAGTCTTTGGTTACTTTTTGCAATCTTATGCCACTATTGGCCATTAGCAGGTTATGGCAAACTCACATTATATTTGAAAAACTGGAGACTGCTCATTTCTTTTTTGTCTAAAGTTTTCAAAAGAATGCAACAATGCCATATTCATATTCTACTTAAAGCTGCAATAGCATATGAAGTAAACTGCATTCAAAGAAAAGAAGGGGAAAAAAAGACTTCCTGGTTCATAGAGCAGATCTCAGCTGGGATCACTCTGATGTTTTCCCACTGCCAGAGTAGGTCCCAGGTTCTCCCCTGGTACCCAAATGTCCAATAAAAATTGCAATTCTAAAATAAAAACCATTTAAGCAAGCAAATAAATTGCAATATGTCCTATTACATATGTGTTGCTAACTCCATGAGCAAATGATGACTTAAAAGACCGATGAAGAAGCAGTTATTTAAAGTGACGTCATCCCCTTTTCTCCATGTCAGCACAAAGTCAAAGCAGTATCAAAAGCGTTGCTAGTGATTTACTTTTTTGAAAAGAGGTAATAGTTTAGAGAATAAGACATCTGGAATTAAATTACTATGTGCAATATTCTACTGTATCAACACCCTTTTTTCTAAGTTTATTCAAAATCTCTTAGCTATTTAAATTCATGACCCTATTTCCCTCATATAATCCGTCCCACTACAAACCCAGGCAGTGCTAGACTAATATATTCATTAACCAAAGTACACAAGTATGTCATTTTGTCTTGCTGTTCGACTTAAACTTTTCGTTCATTAAACACTTCAATACAAACTAATTATGTGTCAGCCAGTACAAAAAGTATTTTGGAAAAGCTCTATGCTACCTCGATTGGCATCATGCATTGTAGCCCGGGGTAAGCATCTGTGGAACATTTTAATAGGACTAGCTATTACCAACACTCAAAGTTTGTCATTGTGATTTTCCAAACGAGACTCACTCAGCAAAACATGAAATAGTCTGATAAATGTCATCCATCCATCATCTTTACCTCTTAGGGTCGAAGGGAGGCTGGAGCCTATCCCAGCAAAGAAACACAGTGTCAAAGTTTTTCATTAAATAGTAACATTTGGACTGTAGCAGCATATTCAATGTGCTCAAAAGTTGGCAGTAATCCTGACTGACAGGAGGATGAGGCAGGTTAAGACCTGTTTTCATTTTCAAATATATATATATTACCATACTATATTTGATCATTTTGTTGGGTGCTTTTTCATTTCTGGTGTCATTTGTTATTTTAAATGCAACAATATCATCTAGTTATATTTTGGTATAAAAAAAATAACTTGGTTGAGGTTAGATCCTTAAGAATGAGGTGGTCAAGATCATGCATTTAAAAAAAAACAACAACTTGGAGCCAGACCTTGGCAATATCTAGTGGCATTAAAGTTTAAGGCACTTCCTCTGTGGCTTTTCTTTTAAACTTGGTGGGTTAATTTAACTTTCATCACAAATATGGGGAGGACACCCCACTTAGCCACACTGATATTAGTTATTCAGAGTGAATGGCATTATTAGCTGAATTATGTATTTCTGTGATACTAACACAACATTTCTAGTCATATAGTGTTCTGTGGTATAGGTTATTGTTATAAGGAGAAATCTTAAATTATAATTCTATTGTAAGTGTTTATGGAAGAACTTTTGTCTTTTTTCTATTACTACATGACCAAAACTTTAATGGGAGAATGCTGTATTGTTTAACCTACCAACTTATTCTGGAATCATTTCAAGGCACTTGACTTGATAGGAGGTGAAAAATAAATCTTTTAAAGGCGGAAAAAAAAATCACAAACGGTTTAAAACCAAAAGCAGTCCAATGACAAAGAGGGCGCTCGGTTCCTGCATCACTATGGAAAGGGAGACAACCCCACTCAGAAAGAAAACACATGGCATCAGAGTCATGCTGACCTCCGGGCGGAGCTCACAAACCTCTGACGATGTGTTTGCTTCACTCTCTACCAGCGTTTCGGGAGAAATACAGGGAGCCTTTTCCTCCTCTTCCCAGAGTGAGACAGGCTGAGGAACAGTTTCTCGGCTCACCTCGGTGACACCTGTGTTCACTGAGGTGCTTTCTGTGAGCTCCTGTGGTGACGGGGCCTCTTCTCCACCTCTAGTCTCTGCTACAGGTAACAAAGGTGCCGGTGTGCTGCCTGCACAACCTGCTGCTGTGGAACCTTCTGATAATCCCTCAGCGAGTTGACTGAGTTCCCCGGCAAGCTCTGGCTCACTGCCCCGAGTCTCACTGGGACAGGAGACACACTCAGCAGGCAGTTCAGGTTCAGTCAATCCATTCTGCTCCGGTGTTAACGGCACATTTGTCTCTGTGGTAGGACGCATGGGAGAGGCCTCTGAGGCTGGGGTTTCCTGTATTTCAGCTTGGGACTTGTCTGATCTTGGTACGGACTCTTGAAGAGAAGGAGTCGATGCAGAGGAACTTCTGTGTCTGGACGGTTCTAACGTGCGGTGCTGGGACTCGTTTGGCTGGGCTGATTCGCTGGCATAGAGTACAAAGGCCGAATTACTTTGAAGAGTGGTTTCAGAAGACACACGAGGAAACCTATCACCTGGGGAAACAGTGTGAGTGGACTGTGCGCCATCACCGGACTGAGGCTGGCGGTTGGTTGGGACAGAGGAACCAGATGGGTGACCTGCAGTCTGTTAAAGGAAAACAGAGAGGACACAGTGACAGCTTGGAGAAAGTGTGAAGACAAAAGCGAAAGATTTGTGGTCCACTTTCTTTTATGCACACCCAGGAAAGAAAAGCATTTTGCAACCTCTTAATGCTTTTCAGTGAAATGCACCTCATGCTGACACTGTAAATATGACAAAATGCAGACATAACAGGGCCAGTGATGTAAGGGAAAAGAGGAAAGACGCAGGCATCTTTTTGAGAAATCATTACTAAAAGATGCCTCGAGGATGGAGAAGAAGATAGAAGTTTCAACCTCCAAAAAAGATGAAAGCAACCTGAACTTTACACACTCTCGATATTTATGCATACAGATGGAAGGTGATGCTGTTTTTCTACTGAACGGCGGGAACAAAAATCAATTTCATGATAATAAAAACTGCACATTTTCCATTTCAAGAGATTTTTATCCCCCTCCAAAAATGTGAACAGCGTCATACAAAGATGACATTGTTACAATAAAGAAACAAATATCAAATATCCAATAAAAACCAGCACCCATAGAAACACATTCAATGGTCGGCCACACAAAACACAAATAATAGAACAACTACGACCACGCATGAAAGTGTTAGACAGCACATAGCAGCTAGACAGAGATGGTTGTGTTAAGAGTGATGTTATCCATTTCCCAGAGAAAATAATTGAACAATCTCAAAGTTATAGGTGGAAAACAATTCTAAATGTAGTCACCACTACATTTCTCATTTTGGATGCCGCAGCGTTTTCTATTAAGAGTTCTGGGCTTCATAAATGAGTACCACATACTTTTCAAAGAAACTTGCTTTCAGTTGACGCAAGAGAGCTCTTTGGTAGGATCCACAGTCATGTTAATGCTTTTCTTCATCGTGTTTTGTTTGAAAAGCCTCAGGGAAAAACAAACTTTAGTGCACAGCTGAATGAACTACTGGAACAGCGGGTGTAGGCGATTACACTGCCAAAATATATGCAGAACTGAGTACATGCCTACCAAATACATTCATAATATCAGTGAGAGTAATATCTGCTTGTATGTTAATATACTGAGTTAGGGTGTGTTATTTCAGAAAAAATGCGAATTACTTGTTTATATTTCAAGTACTCTGACTTTTTTCTTGTGAGATACAAATAGATGACATTAGTTCTAACCTCTAACATCTATGTTTATGATTACTGTTGCTGTAATATGTATATTAGTGAGCCAAGTTTGTCTTTTTATTTCTCCAGACTTAAATGGGAAGACTCAAAAGGTGCAAAAACGCGAGCGGCATGCTGCATGATGTGAGTACAAGGAGAGGGAGAGGAGAGAAGGAAAGTAACACCGAGGTGCTGCCGTGGAGAGTAGCAAGACATTACCTAAGTTGTTGCTGAAGCTTCAATGAGCTGTGAACAATATAAACAACCAAGCCAACAGTGATAAGCTTTTAAAGTTGATCATAAATGGCGGTTATGTTTCATTAGATTCATGACTTGTATGAATGGATAAAGCATCTCCTTACCTGTTAAATTTGACTATCTGCATGCAGAACAAGGACATTACACCAAATCTATCAAGTAATGAACTGAATATGTAAGCAGTTAACTCTTTTTCTTCATCAACTAACAAATCCTGCCGGGTCAAAATGATTTCCGCAGATCTTTTTATTTACTTTGCCCTTACCTCTACATCAATCTTTGGCTGTATGATATCTGGAAAGACAGGTCTTGGCCTCACAAGTTCTGGCTTGGAGGTCCCTGGTTCATCTTCTGATGTAAAACAGAGATATGGACTGTGAGGCTCTTGCAGGTCTTAATAGAGTGAGGGAAAAAAGCCATATGAATAACTATTCACAAGCAAACTGTTCACATCAACAGAGTGAATGAAAAAGCTCATTAAGATAAGATTATTCATCCCTCAAAGGGAAAATCTGAGTGTTGCAGAAGCAGATAAAAAGCAATCTAAAAAAAAAAGCCTATAATAAAACTACAGTATAGAGAGACCAAGGCTGAATGGATTATATAAATATATACACCAAAAAGATGTATTGCACATAAAGAGATATTGCACGAGTGAGAATATTGCACAGTGATCAGTCTAATGGAGGTGTGGGCTGACAGCTGCAGGAAGGAAAGACAAGCCATATCGCTCTCTCACACACTTCAGGTGAAAATAATGGAAGTTCTCCTTGAGCTGCGTTATAAGAGATTCGAATCTGATTCAACTATTTCAGCCAGCTAGATTTGAATGTTCTTTGATAACTTAAAACAATTGCAACTCTTATTCTGTGATTTACACCGTTTACAATAACACTGGACATACTTGATGATTTTATTACGTCTGCTGTTTGTCAGCAGACGATTATGGACTGTGACAACAGTCATTTTTGTCCATAAGCATGAATTCCATACCTTCTTCCTTTTCCTGCTCATCCTCTGAAGTGAAATCTCTGTTCACATAGAAACATAAGAGTTAAATTTGGGTTATATTTACATACATATATACGCATCTGAAATAAATATATATATAAAAAAAAAACATTCAATCCAATACCATTCAAAAGCAGCTAAATGTTTTTGTATTTTGTCTCCAAAAGCAACTGAAACCTCTACTTCTTGATAATACATGCATGATAAGACCAGAGGACGATGCAGTTGATCATTTAGAGGGTTCCCCGTTCCCCAGGGTTGTGTGTATCTGTGTGGCCTTTGCATATTGTCCTTGTGCCCATGTGGGTTCTCTCTGGGTATTCCGGTTTCTTCCCACAGTCAAAAAACATCCCTGTCAGGTTAATTAATGATTTGGAATTTGAGTAGTGACCTGTCCAAGGTGAAACCCGCCCAATGGCAGCTGGGAAACACTCCAATACACCCTGCAACTCAACCAGGGATAAGCAGTGAAGCAAATGGATGGATGGATGTAACAGAAAACTGAGGGGGAACAATGGATTTAAAATTGCATTAATCTCTAGAGCCATATTTGGCTATTTAGGTCCATCCATTCATTTTCTATACCACTTATTCCCACAGGGAGCCTATTGCAGCTGGCAATGGGCAAGAGGCAGGGTACACCCTGGACAGATCGCCCGTCCATCGCAGGGCCACACAGAGACAAACAACCACCACACTCACAGTCACTCCTAGAGGCAATTTGGAATGCCCAATTCACCTAATATTCATGTGAGGCAACAGTAATTACAACCACACCACCGGATAGTAAATCAAAATCACCAGACAAATGCGGAGCTTGTGTATAGAGATGAATAATCAGCTCAATAAAAAAAGTGTATTTATGAGTTAAAAAAGTTGTAAAAGAAAGCTGAATGATTCCACTTGGCTAATCGCTGATGCAGTCAAGGTGCTGAATGAGCAGTTTGTCTTAAGCAGAGCTTTGTTTCTCTCATCGCTTTGATGTTTTTTTTTTCTATTTGTGACCTGCTGCACAGCTGAGCAGCGCGTCCTAAAGCCAAAAGACTCAGCGGTGACCCGTCTCCTGAGACGGTTTGTTAAAATAGATGGCGGGATGGAAAATAACTGAGTGAGATTCTGTTGACTAAGGCTGCGGGCAGGGACGGTGAGAGCCAATGGCAGTCATAATTCAACGCAAAAGTTAATTAATCAAATGTAGCCGTGGAGATGGAAATTACAGGAAAATAAATTAAGCTAAATAGAGCAAACAGCATGAAACAGAGAGGTCTACAGTGAGCAGGCACTTCCTCTTTCAGAATGCAAAGTTGGGGGTGGGGGGGGTCTTAATGGAGTGATTAATCCTCCCCAGAGCCCAAACCTCAACGTTATTGAAGCAGTGTGGGATCATTTTGACTGAGAACAGAGCAAAAGGCAGGCAACACCCAAATGATAGCTTTGGGATGCCCCTCAATAAGAGACTACTTAAAGAAAACAAAGATACTGACTTCCAAGATCATTAGAACTATTCAATCTCTATTGTTGTCTTAATGGCCGCATTTATGTTGGCTCATGTCAATAAATCAGAGCATCTAGCTTCTGTTATTCCTGGAAGTATAAAAAGAAACGAGTGGCGGCTACACTACACATATAGATTTCCCACAGTTCGTCACAGGACTGGTTAAGTAAAACCATCCATTTGCAATTGCTTTTTTTCAGCTTTCTAGCTCCATCATGGCGAGCACACAATCTCCAACAATATCCAAACGCTATTTTTGTCAAAAAATTTGTCAGAAATCTTTTTTTAAAGTGGACGGATCACTCTGTACCTAGACACTTCTGGGAATGTCCAGACCTTTACTTGAGTGTGACACGGATGGGGAAAAAAATAGCTGGGTGTGTTCATGCTGACAGGTGTGCAGAAAACTGATTTAGGTGCTCCTTACAAAACTTATTCTGCCCACTATTCTCCAAACTCATCAGTGTACATTTTTTGCTCAGTTTGCAGAGAAAAACAGAGATAGAGAGAAAAAAAAACTTTAAAACTAAAGTTCTAAAGACTAGAAAAGGGGTTCGGAGAGGTGGGTAAATACTACTGGTGAGAGAGTTTATTACTTAAATGTGTTTAACAACCATCAGTCCACCATAGATGAATCCATATCTGCTGTTTTGTGAGGATGCTGCTGCTGTTTCTGCTCCCCAAAACCTCTCCCCATCTAAAGAGCAGCAACAGTGAACCAATAAAGCATCTACATCACTGCGTAATCGTTCTGCTTCCTCCCAAGTTGCCCAAAAGCTTTAGGAGCTTTGCAGCTACCTCCACCTTCATGACCGGGTATTGAAAGATCGATCTCGCATTTCCATGTTGACGTTACGATGAATAAAGGGATTAGCCGGCTTTAATGGAGAGCCGAAGGAAGAGAAGTGGTCTGTGTGCCAGCCCCTTAATTACACACGGGAAAGAGGCCAATCTGCTCCTTTGATATCGCCCTGCTCCCCCCGGACTCTGATCGAAAAGGTCAAGAGGTAAATTTTAGTTCAGGGCAACGGCAGGGCTGAAAATGACACCTGCCCTTTGCCTATTTTTGATCATCTCACACACCACTGGGTGTTTGGCATTCGGGGCAGGGCGTGTTGCTCTTGAAAAAAATCCAATCCAGCAACCTGACTGCAAAGAGCAAAGCTCGGCCACAGAAATGCTTCATAACCTTCGCAGCCTTTCAAAATGCAACAGACTGTGTAACTTTGTTTAGTAACACTCAGCTTTAGACTTCAGTGCAGTCTCCAGGCAGAACCACTGACTAGAGCTGAATGCTCATGTCAGCCATGAATTCTTGAGGGGAATGAGTCAGTCTGTGCAGCCCTGTGTCACTGCACACTTTGTCTTATGGTTAATGTTATATAACCTTTCATTAAGACTTTTTCCTTGTGCTGTTTTATTATTATAGAGTGCATCTGGGGCTTTAAACAGCCCAAATGAAGACTTTAAAGCCCTAAAGCTGACTTCACTGACATGGAAAACCACAAAGTTAATTGATCTGTGCATGTCAACGGGCCGGTGGGTGGCAGGCAGACGGCTTGCTTTCACGTAGTCAAGAATGACAACACATGTACCTGAATACTTTGGGGGGTCTGAGGATACTTCTCGTGTGCGGCACGTCAGCGCTCGCCTGAGCCGCACCGTCTTCGTAGGACAGCAGCAGCGTCACCGCGTAATTCATACATCTATTATTCGCCCAATAATCGCCGTCGGAAGTTTCGTAGCGAACCACAAACTCAATGCGAGAGCCGTGCGCGATGTAAGGGGGCGCAAAGGACAGCTTGAAGCAGAACTGGTCGGTGTCCCCATCATTGGAGCCATGGACATACTCTGCCGGGTGGTCAAAGTAAGTGGCCCAGTGGTCCATGGTGGATCTGATGTAGACTGCTTTGTGGAAGGATATGTTGAGGACCCGTATTAAACCACCGAAGGCCAGTGGTTCGTCCTCCGCAGGAGAAATGTTCTCCACCTCCACTTTATTGGCGCGCACAGCCTCCAGGAGGACGCGGCCGTCGGGAGCCTGGTACTCGGGGCGCACGGTGTAGGTGGGCTCCCGCTGCCGGCCGCGGTACTTCGCCTCCTCTTTCTCCCACTTTTCGCTGGTCTCCTCGTCGTCCGAGTCGAACAAAACGAATTCCCGCACGTCCACCAGATCTCCACCTGTTGTGTCGGCGAATGACACCCTCTTCCCGGCGGCTAGCGCCTGGTGGATCCGCATATACTCGGCCGTCTCATCGAATATGGACGCGCCGCGCTTCCTGGGCACCGGGGAGCACCTGGGGATGAAGCGGACGTCCTCGCTGTCATCATCCTCATCATCATCGTGATTGTCATCGGCGTCCGTGCGTGAGAGACCCTCCGCTTCCTCGGCTGACTTGCCAGCTCTGACGGCGGTGAAGAGGCCCTCTTGGCTTGGTATGGTTAAGAAAGACATTTTTTAATTTGGCGGCGGTGATGAGGAGCGCATACGGCGTCTGGAGCTGAACACTAACGCATAGTAGTGGTTCGCACAGCAGCAGCAGCCGGCGTGGATCCAGCGTTTGGCTTGCGTTACGCACGGAGCCTCGAAGTCAACGTGTGGCGTTAAATGTCACCCATGGAAAAGCAGGGTTATGTGCCAGCACTCGTGATAGTGTATCCCCCGGTTCAGGTGACTTAAAGCGGCTCAGCCTGACTGCTTCCGAGGAAGCAACATCCTCTAAATTTAGCACGGACCTACTGGGGGTCTTGTGTGACCCATTTTAATTTTTTTTTTTACAAAATATAATTCTGTTTCTCTTTACTGCTCTGTATGGCACTAGCTGGCTTTGCGCCTACTAGTGGAGATCTTAGCTATGCCTCTAACATATTAGGTGCCAATTAGGATTTTAAAGAAAATGCCTGTTCAGGCTCTGTACTTTTAAACTATAAAATAATATATATTTCCAGATCATCTCAGTCTCACATCATGCCAGACTAAAATAGAACAGCAGGCGATTGGCTAATACTACTTTCCATATCTGACCAGCCTAGTGGCTTTAACCCAGTTTCATTCAGTTGCTGATGCCTTTCTGCTGTATCTGAAGGGATGCGCCTTTGTGTTTACATAACAGGGTGAAACTTAGCCCTGCACAAACGTTGTATATTCTTATATAACACAAAATCTTCATGCAATGTAGAGGAAACGTTAAATACAAGACGGAGCCAACCAGATACCAACATTTGGTAGATTAGTTGTATTTTTATGCAAATCGTTTTGGGGGAATAAACTCGGTCATTTGTATTTCTGGTATGTGTGGGTGATTTCTTTCTTTCTTCCTTATATTTTTTGTATATATCTGCGTAGTATGTTTAAGTCCCCTTAATCAACTGTTGAAAAAGTGAGACTCCGAGTAGATGCTTCAGTTTGGTACGTTCATAGAATTCCGTTTCACGGTTAGACGCTCTAATATTCTCTCGCCGCCGCCGCGCCTGCGCAGTGGAGGCGCTGTTACGCGCACAGCCCTCTGTAAACACACCCTTGCACATGATTGGTCGGGGCGTTTTAGCGCGGCGCGCCGCAGCCAATCAGGGAATTGTTTTTCTACCACGTCGTTGAGCGCATAGTAAGCTAACGCATAATGCAAATGTAAACTAATATAAAGAGCGCGGGACGCTGGTAATGGGGATATTTCCTCGGTGGTATTGATAATTTGGATTGAGTCCGCCCTGTTGGAATTGTCTCCGCGGAAATGTGGTGCAGCCGTCACTGTAAGAGCACAAGAATTGGGTAACCCTAGCTAAGTAAGTTAGCTATAGCTTGCTAATTTTCAACGATCTGCAAGGCCGCGGAGAAATACGATAACTGCTTTCCAGTTGTGGGCTTTACTGAGAATGTCGCTTGCACTTAAGTCAGCGTGTCAAACTCGCCACGGTTAACGAAGCAGCTAGTCTGAAGGCGCAGTCCGTTTCACCTTAGCTCATTTCCGAAGAGTTCGCGGGGTATCCAGCTTGTTGGCTCGAGCTAGCTAGCATGAGTGAACTGACGGAGTGCAAACAGTCTGCTGACTCCGCGTCGAGGAAACGGAGCGCATCAGCCGAGCAGGATGAGGGCTGCGCGGTCCCCCAAAAGTCGGCCAAAGCCCGGGACGACTCGAACGTAACGGGCGCCAGTTTGGAAACTTGCGAGAACAGTGGACTTGCGCATAAAGACGCAGAAGGGAGCGAGTCGAAGGATGGCGGGGACGCGCCGGCTGCCCCGCAGGGAGAGCGGGCTCCGGGCGGGACGGACGGCACAAGTTTGCCGCCTCCAGGCAGCTCGGGCTCGGGTGTCCAGGGTGCCAACGCCGCCGACAAACCGCCGTCCTCAGAGCTGCGTGCACCCGAAAATTCCAAGGGAGACGCGGAGAAAAGAGCCGGGCCGGTGCCGTGCCCCCCGGCCCCCGTGGACCAGTCTGACTCCGCGGCCATAGCGGCCGCCGAGGCGCTGGCCAGCCTCACCGGGGGGGACGGGGAGGACAGCCGAGAGACTCCTTGCTCATCCGAAAAGGCTAAACAGGTGAAGCACGGGAGCAAGTACAAGCAGCGCGGAGGACACCTGTCCTCAAAGGTGGGCTCAAAGACCCAGGCGGCCGCAGCGGACAGCTCCACGTCCGTCCACAGTACAGACCGGGAGGACGGGGACGAGGCACCAGAGGCCGGGGAAGGGGAAGGGGAAGGGGACGAGTCCGTGTCCGGTGCCTCCTCCACGCCCAGCTCCTCCTTCCCGTCGGACAACGAGGACAACGACGACGGCGAGTGCGCCATCGTGTCGGTGAAGATGGCCCCGGAGATCCGGCAGTCGGTGGCTCTGCTGGCACAGGTGCAGATGAGGCTGGAGGCTCTGGAGAAGAAGAGCGCCCGCCTCCACCAGCGGCTGGAGCAGAAGGTGTGCCGCCAGAGGCGCCCACATCTGGACCAGAGAAGCTCCATCACGAAAACCATCCCGGGCTTTTGGGTGACGGCTGTATCCTTCCGTGAAAAACTGTCCACGCACGCTGGACTCCTGCTTTGAATTTGAGGGTTTGAAATGAGGCTGTGTTTGGTTGCTTTTGTTTGTTTTTATTGTCTTAACTTGGCCATCCCAGCTGCTGAACCACCCGCACCTCTCGGCTCACATCGACGAGACCGATGAAGACGCTCTAAGTTACATGACGGACCTTGAGGTAGGACGCACCGGGCGGCTTCTCGCGCTCCTGGCTTTAGAGAAGACCAAGCAGCGTCTCATTAAGTCTCTTCCTGCTGTCCTCCTCAGATCGAGTCTTTCAAGAATAACAAACTGGGCTACAGAATTCGCTTCCACTTCAGACGGAATCCGTATTTCCAGAACAACATCATCATGAAGGAGCTGCATCTTGGGATGGGAGGTATGAAATAAAACATCTAAAGGGAGGAAGAAGTGCTATATGTATGTGTGTGTGTCTCTATGTATGTGCTTAGAAGAATCTGACTTCTCATCTTAACTCTGAATCTAATTTCTGTAGGTCTGCATGTCCCTTTAACTCTGGGTCAGCCTCTGACCAGCCTCTCTGGTTGCTGCTTGTGGTTTTAGGCTCACCCATGTCTTTCTCCAACCCCATCCTGTGGCACCGCGGACACAACCTGACGGCTCACAGCGAGCCCAGGAAGTCCTCACGAGGGGTTTACGAGACCTTCTTCAGCTGGTTCAGCGACCACAGTAACCCGGGACAGGACGACGTAGCGCAGGTAGGACAGAGCTCTGTCCCACCTCACGTTCAGTAATGCCAGTTGTGTTTGGAGTCAAACAGTTGTATTGATGTGTGTCAATGTATTTGCGAGGGCAGATGCATTCAAAATTTTTTCCTGTTTTTCTGACACGGAGAATAAAACATGTCCTAAAATAGTTGATAGCTGGATTAAGGGTCGTTTACATAAGGTTTCTATGCGAGGCTTGTCTTCCGTTGCTGTGGAGAACATGAATGGCAGTTTTTAGTTGTTAATTTTTTTTAAATGAGTTCCACAAACAAAATGAAACTTCTAAGTTAGATGTATGTTTGTATATTTTTTGCTCTTAATTTATCCCTAGTAGGTGGTTAAACAAACACACGACAGACAGCAGCAGAGTATTGTCCGATCACATGTGGTTTACGGGTCACTTATCAAAAGCCACGGCTCACGCAGAGCTTCCTTTTCAGCTGGGTCGCGTGCAAACGTGTTCATGTGATGTTTTGTGCTGTGTTCTAGATACTTAAGGACGACCTTTACAGAGACCCACTGAGATACTACCTCACTCCTCTCTGGGAACCAAGGGAGAATGGAAGGTAAAACAAACAGACCCTCACGCCTCAGTTCACCACAAAGTGCTTATTAAGCTGCAGATATTCTCAGCACCTTCAAATTACAGTCCGCCCGTTGTATAACAGTTTCCTGTTTTTTCTGTGTCATTTCCTGCCTGGGAGACCAGGTGGGATGCATACCGCAACGATACCTCTGTTCACCTCACCGTGTGTGTGCGCGTGTGTGTGCATGCATGGTTTCTTTTGAATTCATTGTATTTCTTCTTCTTTCTTTTATTTACTTTTTTTTTCAGCAGTGGCACTGAGGCCAGGGCAGCAGACAACGGGAACGGAGACGATTGTGTAGTGATCTCGGACTCGGACGATGACCCCGGTGAGGAGACGGGCGAGGCTGAACAGGGCCGCAGCAGGGAGGAAGAGGAGGAGGAGGAGGAAGAAGAGGAGGAGGAGGACAGGGGGCAGAGTGCAGGTGAGCAGATCTAATGGAATTGTTTTTTCTTTCTTTTTTTAAACCACATTATGTTATGATATTCTTTTACTGGAAAGTAAACTCTTAAATTCTAATCAGAGCACAGTACATAACATTTTGGGCATTCTGGCCAAACGGCTCCACTTTGGTCTCAAATCATGTAAAGTTTATTTATTTAGATGCAGATTTGTCACCAGCTGAGTGCCATGTTGGTTTAAGAGAGAACAGGCTCTCTCTGTCAATTCCTCGGATTTGTCAGTCATTTTCTAATCATGTCGTCATTGATCTAAACATGGAATGCTCTAACTGAGGCTCCCCGGGGCTGTAAATCCTCCTCAGATGGAGGAGCAGCAACAGTTGCTCTCCTCCGGGCTCGTTGCTGATGTGATGGGACAATCACATCAGGGCTCTGCTTTTCCTAGAGCTCAGGTCCCGGCTGATCACCCCACGGCCCCACCGAGCCGCTTTAAACCCTAAAATCCAAAGAGAACTTCCCCCCCACCGCCACTTTTTTTTTTCACACGGCAGCGCGTTTGATTTTCAAGCCGAATGTCTGCAACAATGTGTCGTTTCATCCCTGAAAGAGAAATGCAGCAAAATGAAGTAAGAATTAATACGCCAGGATTGTGTCCCCAGATGAGAGCCAGGAGGAGGAGGAGGACGGAGAGGAGGAGGACGGCGGGGGAGAAATTGTGATCGATGGTAAGACATCACCACCACCATACCCAGTGGGATTTGGTGGAAAGCAGGTCTTCCTTTTTCTTTTTTTTCTTCAACGGATTTAATTCATTTTCAGTGAACGGGAAGCTTAGCTGTTCCGTGGTCGGTGTTTAGGATGCTCAGCGTCCCCTGAGACTGGAGCCGTGTTATTTCTGTCCTCAGGTTCTGATGACAGCGAGGAGGAAGAGGAGGAGGCCTGAGGAAAAACGTGAAGGCGAAGAGGGAGTTGCACACCAATCAGCCACAACGTTAAAACCACCTGCCTGACATCGCACAGAGACCTCGGGGAGGGACGCGTCATGTGCCATTTTGTTTAGTTCCCCCCCCCCCCCCCCCTTTCTGTTCTTTTTAGTGGGGAGGCTGAATCTGGAGCAGCCCAGTAACCTCCCACCGGAACGCTGGAGTGAAATGAAATTGAACTCACTCGGAATCCTCTGTGGTTTTAATGTCGTAGTTGACTGATGTATTTGGGGGGGGCGGGGGGAGGGCCACCATAGGGACCAGAGAGTTGGACGAGGAAGAGGAGGCTCAATTGACGACTAACAGTGCAAGCATTAAATCCTTCTTCCTGATGTTAGTCAGTTTTTATGCACAGAGTACCAGTCTTTGTTTTTTTATACCTAAAACACACAGAAGCTTTTAAATCAGGGTTAACTGTAACAATAAAGCCAAGGCAGCATGTTTCCCTTCTATTTTCTACTCTCAGTGCTGTGTAATCTGATGTACTCTCATTCACCTTTTTGTGTTTGTTTTTTTCCTTTTTGATTGTTTGTTTGTTTTTTTAAATGCCTTCTGAACTCATCTTGGGTATATTACACCCAACTCCTTATACATTTTTTTTCTTTTACCTTTTCAATCGGAACCCATCTCCAGCAGACACTGATTGCCTTCTTGACGGCAGCACATTTCTGAATCGCATCCAACTGAATAAAATTAAATCCTCGAAGGCATCATTAGTGGTCATTTTAAACCGTTTTTTTTCTCTTTTGGCTTTGTTTGTTAGAACTCTTCCCACATAAACGCCTGAAGCTGATTTTGATGGAATGACAGTACATTTTCAGATACACCGAGTACTGAACCAAAACGCGTTCTCAGGGATGATCGTGGTGGTAGTTGTATGGAAAAGAACCTTGCAAAACTTTTGGGGACGTTCACACATTCCTTGTCGTGGGTTGTGTATAAAGAAACGTGTACTCTACTGTAGTAAATAGGAATGGTAATTATTTTAATAGACTAAAAGTGTTTTACCCTGCGTGTCCTGTGGTGTCAGACGCCATCCTCTGCTATGCGAGCCACCTCTGATGTTTTTAATCACTGCGTAGTGTGGTCAGTGATTCTCTGGATTCTTGCATTTGTGTATTTCACCTCTACCCCAAGTACAGTTTTTGACATTTCTTTTTAAACCTTTTTATTTGGCTTCTGCGTGCTTCAACCTTTTAAAACGTTTTTTTTTTTTCTCAGAAATTTCAATGTAATGTCATTGATTGTTTTTTTTTCTTAAAACTTTGCTATTTATTACGTGTTGTTTTTTTCTACACACCCGCATTAAGGCATGCCTGTTAGCACGGCACAGGGCAGGACAATTATAGCACTTAAGAGTCGTGTAGAGGGAGTTAGGGAGTTTCACAACAACGTCATGGGGCGCACTGTACCAAACCTAGTATTTGTATTTGCTTACTTTTCTTAGCAACGAACCTGTAAATAATACTTTGGCATTCTGTTTTTGTTTTTGGATAAGACACGGTTAATCCATGGGTAAATTTATCAAAAGAAATCTGGATTTTTTGGTTGTTTTTTTCCACAGAATTGATCAGAAAGTTCTATTTTGTGTGCTGTGTTTTATAGATCAGTGTGGTTACAGATAGTTGTTTGTTGCTCTGGTTGATTTTTTTATTTGATTTTATTTTTGTTTGTATTTTTTGCGCTGAACAAGATAAATGTCCACCTTTTGGCTCAGACGTAATAAAATAGACAGCCGGTTTGAACTCAGTCTCTGTGTGCGTCTCTGCATGCGCAAAGGGAAACGGTTTCATTAAATTCCCACAAGATGGCAGCACAGTCAAGCTTACCAACACACCTCTCTCTGACTTGAGCTCTGGTTTGGGGGCCATACAGCCTGTATGAAAGTTTTATACCAAGGTGGGAGCTTTCAGTTCTTTGTTAGTGAGACATACCTCGCCTTGCCCTAACCGTCAAACACAAAGGAGGATAGTTAAAGACAGAATATGTGTGACTTATTGAAGTTCTCTCTGATGTGCTTGGTTTTGACACATTTGTCTTGAAGGAAAGGGGTGGGGGGGGGATCAAGAGATACAGCTGGTCTTTTATGTATCCCATCTTTGATATGAAGGCAGTTGTGTGATATCGCCGACAGCTTGAACGCAGCACTGCAAATAGCCCCGGGGAAGACATTTTTGGACAGGCCCAGACAAAGGGAACGGCAGCTCTATCGCAACGGTACACTTAAACCCCTTGATTCCGCTTTTAATGCACAGCTATAAATATTCCACTGGCAACAAAAAAAGACAGAAAAAAACATCCCTGTCATGTTGTGGTTCCAGCAGCACCCGGGGCATGCGGTCCTGCGTGGACATACACTATTAATACTAATGACGAAAGGCATAATGCCCCGTGAAGTGATCCCCTGTTAAACACGGTGTTTGCCTCACATCTCGGTAGCTGCTTTGCTCAGCCCACCTCAGAGCACAACATGTTTTCACCAATATGAATTAATAATAGGGCTGGTTCCTACAATATTGATTGTGACAAACTAAGTACAAAATGCCCGGGACAGCCAAATCATCCCGGAGCTGGTTTGTGGCTTTGGGTTTGTCTGTGAAGCCTTTGTTGTGTGCCAGGTGGCAAAATCCTAAATGGATTCTCCAGTGTACACAACACTCCATTGGGCTAAGCTGCTGTTGTTACCGTATACAAATCATCTTGTCGTGCTGCTTCATGCTCTCCCACTTTCAATAGCTCCTCAAGTTTTACTCAGGGATGAGAAATAAAAGAGGGCGACACGCAAACGCCCATTCTCCATCAATAGTGTTGATACTGAGGAGGATATTCACTCCAAGAGAGAGCAGAGAAAGGGGGCCTGTGCTGCTAGGTGAAGCTCATCTATAGTAGATGATCTAAGAAGCTGAGGTGGGGCCCCTGAATACCAACTAGCTGTGTGTGAGTGTGTGTGTGCGTGTTCTTGTTTGCAAAGGCTTGCATTCTTTCACGCGTGCTCGCATACGTGCAGAGGCCGTTCAGCACATACAAATCGGAAGGCTTTTAACCGCGTGGTGCGTGCTGTCCGCTCGTCAGCACATCAAGATGAAGCGGCGGGGGGGTGGAGATGGGAGGAGGGGGGGGGTATGGCAAAGAGTGAGAAAAACAGCACAGCGCGAGCAGGATTGAGGGGAACGGAGGAGTGCGGCGCGATAAGGGGAGCTGCCCGGGCCCTGACAGATCCACACAGCAGATGGATGACTCTTATCCGGGAGATCACAGGGAGCGTGCTCACGCCCGGGCCCCGTTACAGAGCGCCACGATCACACCAGACAGATGAATGGTGCCTAACCCCCCAGCAAATCACACTGCACATACTGTAGCAACACGTCCACACACACACACACACACACACACAGACACACACTTGGTTGACTGAACAGATTGCAGCGCCTTCGTTACCTTTGTGTCCCTGACATTGAAATTCACCTGGAGTCTGGTGTCTCAAGGATGTGTGCAAAAGAGAGAGCAGGGAGCAAGGGTGTGCACCGAGATAAGAGAATTCAATTTAAATTCGAACAGCGGGGGCGAGCGCGTGTGTGCGTGTGTGTTTGTGTGTCCGCATGCACACACACGGTGCTCACGCATGTTGGCATGCAAATTGGTCTGCCAGACTCAGACGCGGGGGCCTCTGTTTTTTATTTTTCTCCCCTCTTTGTAGCAATTCTCCAGGACACAAAAACGCTGTCTGTGTCAGAGGTGGCCACCCTCTCCTAAAACAAGCAGCGCCCTGCTATTACCAGAAGCTTTTAAAAAAAAGTGCATATACCTGTGAGCACGCAAGAAGTGTGCCCCGGCTCATCCCCAACTACTCCCCCCCTCCTCCTCCTTCCTCCCTAGAAAATATACAGCCCTTGTTATTTTGCAGAGAGCGCGTCTCCGACAGCTGTTGAATCTCCCGGCTGCATTCTACAGCGAGGGAGAGTGCCAGCCTCGTCCTCCAGGCAGATGGTGGCTGGCTGGCTGGCCCCCGCGGACACGTGGCGCGTTTGGATGATTGCGGGCGCCGTCCTTCCCCCCTTCTCCGTGGAAGCCGGGGGCTCCCGTGCAGCGCTCTCTCTCTGCGAGCGCCCGCAGTAGGCCTCACTTGCGATTCAGCGCGAGGTGAGCAGGCTGGGACTGGAATGCGCGTGTGCCACGTATGCGCCCTTCATGTCCAAAATGTTTTCCATAGTTGCATGGCCTTTGATAATCGGTGGCGTGCGAAGTTCGGGGGATGTCATGCGCCACCTGTTCCCCTTCTTCTCATTCTGGTGTTTGCGTCCACCTGTAGGAAGATAATTACAGGTTGTGAGTGGTGGGTTGAATATAAAGTAAATGCTGGTGGCTATTGTCGTGCCTGGCTTCTCTCTTCTCTCTTATCCACTGGTGGAGTCCTGGACATGCCTCTCAAGTAGCAGACATGTTCAGGCTCTGTTCAATTCATCAATACACTGCAAGAGGGACCATCAGTGGGTCAAATAATAGGTTATTTTCCCTCAAGGGGCCAGTGCTCTGCCCTTAAAGCTCCCATGATTGATGTATCTGTGGAAACAGGATTTATCCGGAGCTTTTGGTTGGCCCACAGGGATAAATGTCCACCTCTTATTTCACATCACCTATCCATTTGAGAGGAGGATGCTCTTGACAGAGCAGAAAGCCAGAAAAAGCCAGCCAGTGCCCTTTTTCTAATCCACACTGTCTGTCTCCATGATACCAAATCCATCCATCAGTCCGGAGACAGCAGGCCTCTCCCGCTACCATTTCCTCCTCCTCACACGCACACACTCGGAACAAAAATATCCGTTTCAACGGTGAACGAAAAGCAGAGGCTATTGCGGTCCCAAGTTGAAGCAGAAATGGGCGTGCGTGCCGATGAGATAAGCATAAATGACGATCCGGTAAAAGATACTGATGACGTTAATGGCTGCCCACCCACCAGTCCTTGGGAGCGCGCCAGTTTTCTAGTGTCCATGGCCGGAGTTTAGAGCACACGGAAACCTGAACTCGTCACACAGTCATGACTCACTTCCTTAGCTGGAAACGGTGGGATGTCTCCTGTGGGGCGGGTAACAAAGACTCCCTCCTGGTTACACTTTGACACACAAACTGCGAGTACATCTCATCTGGCTGGCGTCCAGCAATGTGCTCACACACTCACACTGGCAGTGTGAAAACTGATCCAACTAAAGTTGTGCTCGGGCAGGTATCAATCCAACAGAAAACATCTTTGTTTCTGAGACAGTTGTATTTTCTCAGTTGTGCCTCAAAGGAAACTCATACGGTCTTTGTATGGCACAAAGAGCCTTTCTTTCTCTTTTCCTACCCATATGTCCAAAAGCCGATTCTGCAATATTGGAAAGTCTCTTGGAATAGAGCAAAACTAGCTCTGCCACATTCATATCATGATGATCAAACAGGCATGACGTGAAGATCAGGGCCGTTAATGTTTAGTCACTGAGTGCGGGGCTTGTGGACTTTCCACAGTACGATCACTCAACCGCCAGGGAGATGATGCGGGGCTGTCCTAAATCCCCAAACACACACATAGAAGAGAGGAGGTGGTAAGCATGACATAGGAAAGGAAATTAAATTGATCCCATGCCAAAAGAAAAAGCATGCTAACATGTCATGTTGGACCTACAATCTCTGATAATCCAGCTGCAGACTGAATCATTCTTGCAAGTAAACCCGGCTAAACTTAAACACTCCTCAGTACACTTATTCCACTCCAGCAGGAGAAATGGTTCATAAACTTTTCCAGTTCAACCTTAAATTGTCTAATAGCTAAAAACTTTCCAAATAGGTGTTTAAAAATCAGCCCTTTCCTCATAGTTGCTCCCGATTTTATATTCTTAAATACATTTGCTTATAACAGGACTAAGCACCCAGCAGAGGGCTTGCTGTCCAGGAGATGGACAGCACAATCAAATCAGAATCTTACTGACTGACCAACATGCCGGGACACAAGCTGGTATTGGGTGAGTGGACCAGGTGAGTGACCAGGTGCTAAGAAGACAGTTTGGTGGCAAAACCATGATGTTTTCTGGTCACAACTATTCAGGGATGGATGGACTGTCTTCAAAATGAAGACTGCTGACCCTGTCCTTTATGGAACTTTGGTTGAATACCGCTATATTTTAGACTATCAAGGCTTCCAGAATCTGTAAACATAACAAGTCAGATGTCTGTCTGGGCTCTCAGACCTCCACCTCCTGACACTGGAGGCGGTGCTTTACAGCTTCCCAGCAGAAACGGTCAGCCATTGTATTTACAGGTGCTGTTGTTCAAGTTTTATCACGCTATCAAGGCTGAAAAGACTTTCAGCGGCCACTTTAAGGATCAACTCAAAAGGGGGAGATTTGTGAAGGTTTGACAGCAACACACCTCCCCTGTGAACTTTACCCTCTCGCGCATTAGGGGCTGATCTTATTCATTTGTTTCTTTTACTGCCTGACAGGGCTGTGCCTCAGAATGCGCTCGCCCTCTGCTTTTGTGTGTCCGGCGCACCATACTGCGTCACAGCTGCCCTCAAAGCCGGTCAGTGATGAGAGGCACTCAAAAAGCCGTTTTAATTTCAAGCTCAAGGCTCTGTTAGCGGGATTCTGTGTCATTTATATGCCCACCCCTCCTTTGGCTCGCTTTGTCACTGTTGTCATGAGAGCTGGAACCGGGCAGAGAGGAATCCCTGGAATCTTTTTTCGGCTGACCTGACTCTCATGTGGAGCCCGAGAGTAATGGTGACATAGTCCTATAGCAGCAGACAGCACTTCTCTATCTTTAATAGTGGATTTAAGCCCCCTGCCTTGCGGATAAGAATAGTCTATGACCCTGAAGCCTCTAAAAATAATAAAAAAATGAATAAAATTATGCGCACCACAGCTCAGCCCGAATTGTGCAGCTCCCACTTTTCCAAAGGAAAACTAGAGTTGATGGTTTATATTAGAATGGAGCAGAGTGTTAGAATGTTCCACTCACCAGCACCGACGGGGTTAATCATACCCATATGGTGTACCAAGAGGTTTGGTCCAATGCTGCTGTGGGCCAACAGGAGAGGGAAGGCTGGGTGGGGGCAGAACAGACGGGAGAGGACAGCAGGGCAGATCACTCTCCCAACACCTGCACCTGGACACTTGGTTTCCATTCAGATATCAGCAAAGTCCATTTAACGGATCAACATCACGATCACATCTCGGTGATGGTTGCTTTCATCCGGGCTTAAACTTTTGGACAGAGTGGAACAAGGGATCTGATGTCGTTTTTTTTTTTGGGTCCCTTTTTCTTTGTAAGGTTACACAGAGGAATGCCGTCTGTTTAAAGCCATGAAACAGCCATAGCTTTTCCTTTTCTTCTCTCTTTTTTTTTTTTCCTCCAAAGAGGGATTTAAAGAAACCTATTGGGATTGTTTCATGCCGGCGCAGATCTGCTGTGAGAGATTTTTTTTTTTCCAGCCCGGCTCCGAGGCGCATTACGCGGGGAATGCAGCGGTAACATCCCGCAAGTTTGTGAGGGTGTGAGCGGCTTAGTGGCTGTGGAGAAATCCAGAAATCAAAGGTAGGGCTTTTTTAACTTGTCCCCGGTTTAACTTTTAACTCGCGTTTGGTTACTCTGTAGCGCGGTGTGAATGGTGGAGGGCTGGAGTGAGCGCATTTGTTCGGTTCCTATTTCGGGATGTTGAGTTCACAGGTAAGTGCGCACTCCTCCACTAAAAAAAAAAACAACCCGAAAGAAATCCTGTAATTATTTCAAAGGAGACCATGAATTATAACAAGAGAACTTTAATTTGTTCAGTAGCTCCCGCCCAGCTCAGAACACCAGCACTGTTGTACAAATACCACCAAGTCAGCCTGTATTAGAACCCTGAGGCTTTACGCACTTGCAGTACCTGATTGTTTTTTTTTAGGCACTTGAAGTTATTTCTGTAGGATTGCTTGGACTTTGATTGCTTTGTTTAATCTCAATCCAAATATTGCAGGTCTGAGTCTCAGTCTCCATTGATTCTATTTTAATATGTATTTGAATACGTCTGATGTTCACATTGTCATATGGCCAGATTTTCTTTTATTTTTTCAGGATGATGAGCTGTTAAGTTAATGGCTTTTTCCTTTTCAGCTGGAAAAAAAGTGTGCAAGTGCAGTCTCATTGGCGTGAATATGTATTATTTACAATCATTACACAATGCCTGATACAGGGAACAGGAATCTATATCCCCTGCTGAGCAGATTTGGCAATGGAGTGATTGCACCAGGAAGGCAGATAAAAGTGTTGCCAGCATGTCTTCTGTTTGTGATTTCCCCCAAAATTTCTCCATGCCACAGTCTTTTTCGGCTTCCCATTTTCCATGGGAGCATGTTTTTTGTATTAAGTGTCACACCCCGATTCCAGTCAAATCGCACTCCTTTTTCACCATGAATAACTCACCCTAAAAGCCCCTCGTTTCCAGGCGCGCTGTGCGCCATGTGCTCTGCAGGCCGCGGCTACACGGCTGTCATGAGGAGAAAAGAGAAGCCCACGGGATAGCTTACAGCCCCGGCCAAGCACACCTTCAGGGAGACAATTTAATGGATGTTATGGACTCAGCTTTTAGTATTCATAATTCATATGTGATTCTCTCCGGCAAAGTGCAGATGCATAATGAATGATTGAGTTAAGGTCTAACAGTTCGGCCTGCGTTTCAACACCCCTAAACTGTCAGGGATTGTTTCAGCCAGGGCTACCTGTTTCTTTGAACTGTCATGTATCTCACTCGTCAGCTTCTGGGAGTGCACCGACGTGCTTTGTAGACAGAGCGAGCCAGAGCCAGAGGGAATTATTGATTGGCACCATCATTTAAAAAAAAAGAGAGAAAACACAGATACCTATGAAAAAACCTGGTTAATATACACGCATATGTAAGTGAGATGTGTTGAAGAAGCTGTCCGAGATGGCTGGGAGGTGTTCGTCTCCCTGCCTCCATTTTTTTCTGAAAGAGTGTGCTTGAAGGAGCTATTACACAGTCTTAACACATACCTCGCTACATTTACACTCTAAATAAATAATAAGGCTGTCATATTTTCCAAAGCAGGTGCGAAGATTTGGACCTTGTTCTCTCCTGCCAAACTATACGTCTCGTCTAGAAAGGCTGCAGGCCAAACGTCTGATCAGGGAGATCAGAGAGAGTCTCTCGCCTGTCCGTCCTTCTTTTTCTGTCTCATATTCCTCATGGGGCACTCTATAATAATGTTCATTCCCCCTTTCTTCTTTTGTCTAGATTTAGATCTCTGTGGGCTACCTGCATGACCGTTACCATGACAGCATCTGGAGCCCAACTCCTCCTGTTGGCCTTATGTGTTTACGGAGGCTCAGGCCTGCAGCAGTCTGCTCCACGGGTTCGCCTCTCCTTCAAAGGTGAGATATGGAGTAGAACTCCTCAAGCCGAACAGAGTTTGACAATAGTTTATTTGTTTGGTTTGTCCGGCTACTGCGAGTCACCGACACACACACACACACACACACACACACTCATGAACCCACCCACGTCTTCAGCCACGGCGGTGGTTCTGTTTCCTTTTTATACATATGTAGAGAACGCATTTCCTGCCACATGTCAAACAGTGCGACCCTGGAAACAAAAGGTGGATGTTACGTGTGGCTGGTTACTGGTAGGGCCCTTCAACACAGTTTCTTCCCACACCCTAAAACCCTCGCGCAGCATAGTCTGACCTGTCAGTGCCTCCTTGTTTTGATGTCTGACAGTTTGACACAACACGGAAACACCTACAAGTTGATCCCAGGAGCTAGATGATGTTTTAGAGGGGTTGTAGTCCTAGATGGGGTGGATTGAGCTCTCTCTAAAAAAAGGTCCTTTTTAAAATGATTTATTGGTAGGTATTTGGGATTTTCCCATGTTGATGGTTCCGTGTCGTCATTATCTACTATGGCAAATGTTTTCTTCACAAATATGAGGGTGACACCTCTGCTGAAAACAAAGTGGGAAGATTACAGTTATCTCTGCACAGTATCACACCGTCCCTTCAGCTTCTTGAACGCTCGCAAGAAAGCACACGTCACACCTTGTCTGAGTGCGTTGGCTTGAAAATTAGAGGTGTGGATCAGATTTATAACATTCTTGGGCGCTTTCATGTGCAGCCGAGGGGAGCTGTTTTGGTTTTGCGAGTCAGGTCCGGGCAGCGTTTGGCGTCCCATCTTGTTGAAAGTGCAGCGATTCAGCGATAAACCTTTACGATTCTGCGCCTGTAAAAAAAAGAAAAAAAGAAAAAACAAACAAAAAAAACAATCTGAGGCAGATTAGAGTTACCCGTGAGATTCCTGGGTGATAAAAAATAAATTAAAAAAACTGGCAGGCTGTTTTGAATTCCTGATTTTGTAAGACTGACAACAGCTGTCTGCATGCTGTCGATGGCCGCCGTGCGCCCAGGCACCTCCGTTTGAGCCCTGACAGAATAATTGTGCTGCATTTTTATGTGACCTTTAACACTAATCCCCCCCTCTCAGTGAAAAGCCTACCGGTGTGCGTTTGCGGCAGGGTCTGACCAATTACGGCCGTTGAGGTTTTGAACATGTTTCGCTCAGATAGAGGGTGTCACACCCCCAGAGAGCTCCCTAAAACAAATCCACACACAGTAGCTTTTTCTGAGCAGCTGAGCGCTCGCACGCACAAATCCCAGGCACCCTTCCCCCCTTAAGTCCCAAACAAAAAAGGAGAGAAGTTGGATTTACTCCCCAACTGTTTTTCTGCCACTCTAAGGATTTATTGTTCATTGTTTGTGACAGCGAGTCTCTTTGTTCCCCGAGGCGCCTGTGGAGGAGGTTTTCGGGGCGGCCGGAGGACATGTGACTCCTCTGAGCGAATGAGCCGGGCTAATGTGACACTCTGGGGGTACAGGAGGCCTGCAGGGGACAGAGATTTTACATTGTTTCCCGGGAAGTTGTGTCAATCACGCACAACTCGGAGGGGACTGACTGGGGCTCGTTTATTGGAATTGGTGGGCATTGCTCGAGAGCAAAATGTGCAGTGTAACTCAAGCCAGGTTTTAGAATCTCATGAACCTGCGGGGCTGTCACCAGTCAGTTGTACTTGAGATAGGTCTGGTACTAAGTGGCAGTAGTCATAACAATATGTTGTCAAGTTGTAAGATGAGAGCTGGTGGTGACCCCTGTCGAAGCTTCATGCTGGAGTTGTGTGTCCTTCCCAGTGTTTCCCTATCACCGTCAGAATGCTGTCAGGGGATAAATGTTTGCTGAATGTTTACCAGATGATAGCGGTACATTGTTTGCTATTTTGGGAGAATGGAGACATGTATAGGGGTGTGGTGTTTCCACATTTAGCCCGTTCAGTGAATCCACTATGGCCCCGTGGCGCTTGGCCGGAGGCTTGTTATCCTGTGTTTACCTCCCGGGAACAGAGCCGGACCGCGTCCCAACTCTGAGGCTCCATCCCGTGTTGGCCGGAGATCCGATTGCATAGCTTATTTTAGTGGCACCTTGACTGCATCCTGTTAACGGAGGCCTCAAAAGGAAGATGGCAGGCACTTTGATGTAAATAGAGATTGCGCTTCCTTTTGAATCCCCTGTAAGCCCGCTTCTGAGGGTCTGGGTGAACATTTGTCATTGTTTAAGCCTGCTGCCTTTAACATGTCTCTGCCGTGTCCGAGTGTGCGCATGTGGTGGACAGTGTTCTGCACAGGCCACAGATGTGTGTGAGGGGCGCGTGTCTTTCATGTGTGACGCGATGAATAGTTAAATTGTCGGAGTTCTGCATGAGGCCATTTGTCCCGCTGCAGATGAAAACGGTTCAATCAAAGCTTTCAGGGGAAAAAAGGAAAGAAGAAAAAAAGATAGAACGGAGAAACATTTTCCACTGTAGCATGTCTTAACAGGTCATGCTCTGCTGAACACAAACCTGGTCTTTGGAATTGGCTGCGAGTTCCACTGACCGTGTTTCCTAAGGGACCGGCTTTTTCGTCCAACTCCAGCGGGCGTGCGGTGCCTTAAACTCAATCACACAGTCAGGACGCATAAAATATTGAGTTCTTAAAAGCGAATATGTTCCTGAAAATGCTCCACTTTGAGTTATATTTAATCGGTGACACACATTTTCCAAAAAAGGAGCGAGACGCGTGTCGTTTCGGGGTCCGCAAGTTCAAGCCGAGTCTGTAACGTTAAAGCTATAAAGGGGAAGAATGTGCATCCTGATTTTTTGTTCTTTATAAGCCGACCTTTGCTCTCCTTTACGCTCGACAACCCTTTAACCTTTCCACACAGAGCTCATGGACACGAGGGCGGCGCGGCCCTTCAGCTTCTCCTTCAACACCAGCGACTATCGCATCCTCCACATGGATCAGGACCAGGGCCGGCTGTACCTGGGCAGCCGGGAGTACCTGGTGGCTCTGGACATGCATAACGTCAACAAGGAGCCACTCATAGTGCGTACAAATCCCAGCAGCCAGCTTTCTTAGAACCAGTCGGCCATTTGGAATGTGTTGTAAAATCTCTAAGTGCAATGATGTTAAACATGTTTGTGACGCAGATCCACTGGCCGGCCTCCGCTAAGAGGAAGGGGGAATGTCAGATGACTGGAAAGGGTAAACAGGTGGGGTCAAGCAGTTACGTCCTCTCAAAAACCAGCTTCCAAGATGGGACATTTGAACGTCGTTTTAACTCAACTCCCGTTTTCTTCCAGGGTGAATGCGCCAACTTTGTGCGTCTGATTGAGCCCTGGAACCGCACCCACCTCTACACCTGTGGAACCGGGGCCTACCAACCCATCTGCACATTCATCAACCGAGGCTGGAGGGCAGAGGTGAAGCAGACATTTACAGGTCCCTGAGCGGGGTTTACAGCCGAGCGTGGGCCTGGCAAGCTTTGCCCTGCTAAATATTTCAGGAGAACAAAACTGGGACACTGATTTGTTTATGATTGTTCATACTCTGCCTAGTCCCGTCTTGGCAGGCTAGTTTAATGCATTCTCCTCGTCTAATCTGCCCATGCAGGACTACCTGTTTAGGCTGGTCCCTGGGTATGTGGATTCAGGGAAAGGAAAAAGTTCCTATGATCCCACGCAGGAGAGTGTTGCCGTTCTGATCAGTAAGACAGCCGTGATTTATAACTCCTCTTTAAATTCCTTATGCTCGCGAAGAGTAACAATTTCAACTCACGGCCGTCTTTTTCCCCGCGTTTGCAGATGGTAACCTGTATGCAGGCGTGCACATTGACTTCATGAGTACAGATGCCGCTCTGTTCAGGACCATGGGGGGCAGGACGGCAATAAGGACGGAGCAGTACGACTCCAGGTGGCTCAACGGTGAGTAAGTGTGGGTGTGAGGAGGTAAAACACAGCTGATTACAGGTTATGGCTCCTCTCATTTTATTTGACAAGCACTTGCCTCAATCCTCTCTCTGCTTATCTGTTTTTATCCCTTCAGAGCCGGTGTTTATTCAGATCCAACAGATCCCTGACAGCGCAGAAAAGAATGATGACAAGCTTTACTTCTTTTTCCGTGAGAAAAGTCTAGACTCCAGCGGTGGGGCGAGCCCCACCGTCATAGCCAGGGTGGGACGAGTGTGTCTGGTGAGCCCCACACACACCGAACAGTATGAAACAGCACAGTGCATATTAAACGGCGGCTGAATGCGTTTTGTTTTTTTGTAGAATGACGAGGGAGGGCAGAAGTCCCTTGTGAACCGGTGGACCACCTTCCTGAAGGCCCGTCTCATCTGTTCCGTGATCGGAGACGACGGGGTGGAGACCCGATTCGATGAACTACGTAAAGTCATTCGGAATCGAGGCCCATTTCATTTCCAGTGCAAATGCTCTGTCAACGGTGATGATAACGCGCACCTTTTCCCATTTCCTAGGGGATGTGTTTATCCAGCCAACCCAAGATGAAAGGAGCCCCATGGTGTATGCGCTGTTCACCACAGCGGGGTGAGTCATTTTTTTTTGGAAGCTTTGGTGTTTTCATACCTCACCCAACCCTTATTTTATGGCTCCAAGCAATTCTGTGGCCAATTTATACTTTCACTTGATTAGGTTGGTGCAAGCCCTTTTTGGCTGCCTCTCTCTCTTACCTTCGTCATTTTTGCTTCAGCTCTGTGTTCAAGGGCTCAGCCGTCTGCGTCTACTCAATGGCCGACATCCGTAATGTCTTTAATGGACCATTTGCCCACAAACATGGCCATAACTACCAATGGACGGAGTACACCGGCAAGATCCCCTACCCACGACCCGGAACGGTAGGTTTCAGTCATGTGACCCGCCTATTAAAGGATTTATCTCCTCTTACTGGAGTCAGCATACCCTTTTTTCTGTCCATTTTTTGTTTGTTTCCCAATCCAGTGTCCAGGAGGAACCTTCACTCCCGGCATCCGCTCCTCCAAGAACTTCTCTGACGAAGCTGTGAACTTCATCAGAGCTCATCCCCTCATGTTTCACCCCGTTTATCCTATCCACCGTCGCCCCCTGGTGGTGAGAACAGGCGTGGACTACCGCTACACTTCCCTGGTGGTGGATCAAGTGGACGCCGTGGACGGACGCTATGAGGTGCTCTTTCTAGGAACAGGTAAAAAAGATCCAAATAAATAAATAGATAAATAAGTTGGTTCTTTGAAAACCAGGAACTTGTGGGTCTTTAACATTTTTTTTTTCTTTTGTCCCCCCCTTTTAAGACCGAGGCACTGTTCAGAAAGTCATTGTTCTGCCAAAGGACCCAACAAGCATGGAGGAGCTGACTTTAGAGGAAGTGGAAGTCTTCCGGGTGCGTTTAAAAAAACAGCCGTCGCACATCGCTCTTTAGGTCAAAGGCTCAACCCTCCCTGTTTGTTTTTTCGCAGACACGAGCTCCGGTCAAAACCATGAAGATATCTTCCAAAAGGGTAAGCATGTTTTTCTGGAGGACAGGCCTCGGCGAGGACTGCACGTTTTCTCTGCGTGCGCTCGGGCAAGTTCACGCCCCCCCCCCTGAGCTGAGCGTGTTTTCCTTGCGTGTGCGCAGCAACAGCTGTACGTGTCGTCGGACGCGGGGCTGACGCAGGTGTCGCTGCACCGCTGCGGGGTCTACGGCCGGGCCTGCTCCGACTGCTGCCTGGCGCGAGACCCCTACTGCGCCTGGGACGGAGAGAGCTGCTCCGCGTTCACCCCGTCCACCAAAAGGTGAGGGGGCCCAGGGCCCCGCTGTGCGGCACGTTTTTTGATAATTTTTTTAAAGGCAGTTGAGATTTTGAACTGGGAGTCGTGTTTCAGGAGGAGCAGGAGACAGGACGTCAAGCACGGCGACCCCCTGAGGCAGTGCAGAGGGTTCAACGCCAAAGGTCGGAGGCCCCTTATTTCAAAGAGATTTCATTCATCCACACTGCTGTTTTTCAAAACAAAAAAAAAAACTGTTTTCGCCGCTTTGTCTCTGTCCTCGTGTGCAGTGGAGAAGCGCCTGAGGGAGACGGTGCAGTTTGGGGTGGAGGGCAGCAGCACCTTCCTGGAGTGTCAGCCTCGCTCCCCCCAGGCCTCCCTGAAGTGGCTCTTCCAGAGGGAGGGAAGGAGGAAAGTGGTGAGGAGAAGTCGTCCAATTTTTCTTGTGTCTTAAAAATACTGGTGTTTTCTTTCCAAGAGTCTCTGTCCAATAGAAACAAATAAAAAAGTTGCCAAGGTTTCATTTGGCCACCGTCGACCTCCAAGTCAGTCCCAGCTGGCAGATGACAGTTTGGCACATAAGCCTTTCATCAAGAGTCTTATTTTAAAGATTGACTGTTTGGTTATTTCTATTACATCGAAACCCATGTAACATATTATATTTGATATATTTTCTTGCTATATGCAACATCACTGTTTTGTGATCTCCTGAGAAAAAAAATGAATCGTTACATTTCCAAGATCAGAAAGTTGGAAGGATCTGTGTGAGGTCATTGCTTTTGAATCTGGTAAAACAATATCTAATGAACAACAGAGCACAGAAAACATGGTGGTGTGTATTCACTGGTTAAGGAAGGACATTTTACCATTGCACGCAAAATGTGACCTAACGTGGATTTCACAGCAGTGACGCATCACAAAGGGAAGGGAGGGCTCGGAATAAGGGGGGAACAGTGTTGCTTTCAAAATGATAAGAAAGTCTGGTTCCTTGGAAACGAAATGTTGAGGAATGCGGGGCGAAACCCTAACCCAAAAGCCTTTCCACGTTCCTGTGAAGAGTTCCATGCCAAAACTTCCCGTAATGCATCACTAGCTGTTATGTGCCTTAAATCATTTACAAATGTCTGGTTGCAGTGCTACTCTACTTGAGCGGTTCTGTTTAAGTGTGAAATCTTGTGCTTTCCACTGCCCTTTTTGAGAGTTTTGACAGACCATTTACTCCACGTTTGACATTTCGATCTTTATTTTGTATATTTGACATCCAAATCTCATCTTCCTGCAGCTGAACCGTGCGGGAGGGGTCCTCAAGACCAACCACGGCATCCTCCTGAAGTCACTCAACCAATCGGACGCGGGCCTCTACCACTGCCTCGCCACCGAGAACAACTTCAAGCACACCGTGGCCCGCGTGGCTCTGCGAATCCTCGATCGGGACATTGTTTTAGCGCTCACCGCCCGAGACGACGAGGAAGAGCCTAAGACCCGGCAGGCGGGGCCGCACCCCCAGTCGCCCCTCGGCTCCACACCCTTCCCGCCCGAGATCAGACTAATCAACCAGTACTGCCACTCGTACTGGGAGCAGATTAACCCCGCGCAGCAGCAGCAGCAGCAGCGCAAACGCACCAGCCGCCGGCACACAGAGAGCCAGGACCAAGGCCTCAGCTAGAGGGCCGAAGCAGGCGCCGCCCAACACTGACCCGTCCGGACTGTACGCCGGACTCTCAGTTTTGACGCTTGTTCGGTTGTCGATTCCATTTGTTGGGCAGTGCGACGCTGTCATTCTAACGTGCGAGAACATTGGCGGTTTCTGCAGGTGTGAGCCCCGTACATACATGCTGACTATAGTTTACGCTACTGATGACCACATTCGACACAATCCCGTGCATTTCTACCTATCAAAGCACAGCTTGATTACCCTGTAATGCTACTGTGGTAAAGACAGCAAAGACTGCTCAGAGGGACAGATCACGTTTCACACAAGCTTTGTGTTCTTTTGGGAACCGCTGACGGCGACCGTAGACCGCACGCATTCTCTAGTTTATGGGCTACAACATGCAAAAACACAGGTATGCTTTTCTTTTAAGTGTCTTGATGCGGAAATGTAATATATTGATTGTGAATATAATATATATGGTCGTGGTATGTTCTCTGGATTACACTCGTTGTCAAAAGTTAATAAGATAGAAATGCATATTTCGCATGCGTGTATTGTCGCCTGTTGCAAGTTGTACATTTATGCGGTCGCTCTGTTTTCCAGACTTGGTGTGTTATGGCGTTCGTAAGGTGTAATGTATTCTGTTAAGCTAATTCCAGTGGATGTTGTCGTACAATGACTCCTTTAACTGTCCCGTGCTTTAGTGGCCGACATTATGTGAGTACTGAAGATATGTGTAGCGTACAGTGTTCTTCCAGTTATGCACTTTGTTGGTGGTGGTGTTTGCGGAAATTTGGAATCTTTTTGCACAGATGTAAGAGAAAATCTTTTTTTTTTCTTTTTATGTACAATATACTATAAAAAATGGGAATGACTCTGGCTCAGATGTGGAATTGTTTGTTGGTGTCTTGTGCTGTATTTATCTATTTTTAAAAAATGTCTACAGTCTCCAAAAGTACAAGAAACCAGGTCTTTTCCTGCTGGATTCTCCACTCACCATCATGGTTATATCATGTAGATGAGTCCTGCACTGGAAATGTTAAAACAAATACATAATCACTTCAGAATGCTCCTGAATATGTCACTTCCAGTCTTTTGCTTTGAAGTACTACCTCATTTATTTACTCAAAACACAGTTTTCTCTCATGTACACATTGATTTGCTCAGCATGAACAGATCGTCACACGTAACAGCTCAAAACAGCAACTGCTCCACGCTCAGGACCCGGTAGGCCGCCCCCGCCGCGGTCAGTCGTCCCATTCATCGTCGTCATCGTCCTCGTCGCCCCCGTCTTCTTCACTGTCATCTGAAAGAGAGAGCGCGGGGGACCAGGTCAGGTACGTGTAGGCCTATGGAAGTTCGGCTCCTGTGGATGCGCAGCGCTTCCTCACACGTACCCGAGGAGTGGATGACTTTACTCCTCTTTTGCATGACCGTCATGAGGGCCCCCACGATGCCCACGCCCGAGTCCGCTGCCGCAGGGGGAGCTGGATCACAGTTCTCTGACACCTGCCATGCATCAGCATCTCAGAGTTCAAGTCGTGGAAATTTCTGACATTTCTAAATCGTTATATTTGATCACCAAATGTAATAGGAGATTGAAAAAAAAAAGGGAGAAACTGGTGCATTACTTTTCTTAGACTCTTCCCCAGCTGGATCTGTTTGAGCAGGGCCCCTCTGCCGTCCCCCCCGCCGCAGGGGGCCGGGGGGGGGGGGGAGCCCCCCGGGGGGGGGGGGGGGGGGGGGGCACCCCGGGGGGGGGGGGGGGGCGGCTGGGAGGACGGGGGCCCCCGCTGCGGCTGGCCTGGGATGGGGGGCAGGGGGCCAGAGCGACCCCTGGGAGGCGGAGGGGCCGGAGCCGTGGGACCGGGGCCCGGCGGGCGGGGCAGGGGACCCTGCCGGCCAGGGGGGGGAGGTGGGGGGGCAGCGGCTGTAAAGCAACAGGAACAGAAACCCATCCCCATCTCAGCTCAGCGTTAAAGGCCCAACAGGAAGAAACGTGCTGGAGAAAAGACGAGTCTAACCTCTGTTGACCTCCCGCTTGACCGCCTCCATGCCTCCGGACTGCTCTATGACGTTGTAAATGAGCTGAGAGGTCTTCTCATCCCGGAGCTCAGCCTCGCCAATGCCGGCCTGGGCCAGCAGCTTTGACAAATCAGGGTCAAGGTTGTTGGGGTCCCACCCCACATGGGACACATGCCTGAAGGGTCGGAGAAGGACAGAAAACACAGTTTTTTTTTTATCTGATCAGCACAGAGAGGAGAAATGGTCGAACCACGTCCTGCGGCGCGTTCGGGGATTCCGGTTCTTACTTGAATCCGCTCGGCGCCCCGATGTCTGCCTTGGAGAGTTTGGGGGCTTTTTTCTTGCTCTTGCTCTTTTTCTTCTTATCTTTGCTACTCACAGCTAAAGGAGCTGAGGGGGAAGGGATGGAGCGATAGCGAGACGACTGGATATCTGGGTTTTGGATGTCCACTGTTGCCATGTGAAACGAAGCAGGGCTTCCAGGTTGGCCTTTTAGAAGAAACAGGGAATTCCCTCAGTTTGCAGTGTTCATTTTTTAAGGCACAAGTGTGAGTTGTGAAAGCTAAATGAGGTAAAGGTACAGGGTCTACAAACCTTTTTCAGACGGGACTGCTGGCAGAGAACCTCGATCTATGGAGAAACAAAAAGAGAAAAAGACAACAGGCTTATCATTTCTGTGGCCCATGTTTGAATGGAACAAAGCTGCTATGAAGCTGTCAGAGCTACTGCAACTTACCCTTTGAAGGCAGGGGGCGCTGTTTTCTCTCTGTGTGCAACAAAGAGAAGGAACGGGGAAAAACTCTTCATATCCAGCCATTTGCAGCAAAAATATAATTGAAATAAGCCACTTCAACTGTTCTAATGCTTTTTTAAAAAGACATTATCAAGCAAAGACTTTTTTCTTTTGCTCCAGCATTTTTAAACTGGGTAAAATAAGAATTTATATTCTTTATCTTGATTAAAATAGTTCTCCATGTTTCCTTATTTTGCAAAAAACAAAAGAAAACAGAAGCTCTGTCGTTTTTACATAAACTCATGGCCAAAGCAGTTACAGTAAAGCCGTATTACTTTCACACGGGCTTTTCATGGTGTCTTGACTTGGGACCGTGAACTCACAGACCTTGACGGTTGTTTTTTTGGTTGATTTTCTCCACCACCGCGTTCATGAAGGCCTCTGCTTCCTGTTGCTCACAGAAGTTCAGTCCCACTTGACAGTCCTGTGTGATGTTACCAGTGCAGGTGATATGAAATTCACAGCAGTTGAACAACGTTTGAGGATTTAACAAAAATGACCCCGTGCACGCTGCAGGAAGAGACCAGATAAGTGTGTTTGTGCGTGTGTGTGTGTGTGCTCACATCGGCTGCAAAGGTGTGGAAGTAAGGGTGAGGTGTGGAGTAAACCAGTTGGTTGTAGAGCTCCTGCTCCCACACCAGCCTCCCCATCTGTGGAAAGAGCACAGGCCCTCGAGTCACCTGGAGTCAAAGTGGAGTGATTTTTCTGAAGGTAACTCTGGCCGGATGAAGAGATCAGATTGTCTTACCTTGAGATCGAACATGCGTATGAAGTAGGAGCGCTGAGGGTTGTCTTTGACGAAGCAGACCGCTCCAGTGTGCTGCAGGCTCCACTCGGTCGGATTGTGAGGCAGGGCCATGAACAACTGTGCGACTGCGGTGGCCACAGACTGCGCGAGAACAGACAAGGGGTGCATTTAAAACATCTCAGTGCTGATAACACGGACCAGAGACTTTTATGGCGGCCGCACATGTAAATTCACGGTTCGGTGGAGACGATTAACCATCTCCCTTGCTTTCATTTGCTCACATAGAGAGCTCAGAGTGTCATGATGCCCTTTGTTTTTCACTGCACCTGTTAAAGGCGTTAAAAGCTGGTATGCAGGTTCTGAGACGCAACCAGAAAGTTTAACTCAATGGCCGAAAGAGCATAAAGATCAAAAAGCAGCTTCCGCTCCACTGTAAGACTAAACCAAGCCATGGTGTCTAATTCTGACAGCAGAGGAAGAATTGTTTCAGCCACCATTTCCTGTTACAACTACCTCCTTCTGGGTGACCTAATGTCACTAGTTTACTGGCACTAACGCCAATACACAACACATTTTTTTGAGCATGAGAGTCTGATGTCTTATTTTTTCTTTGCTATTCAAGTAAAGCAGGTCAAAGGGATAAAAATACAGTTAGGAAAGCCCCCATCTGAGCTTGTTGTAATTCAGGATATGATGCTTAACCACCCTCAAAAAGCGGAAAGTCTCGTGGGCCGAAACATACATTTTTACTTCTATATAGCAGTTATTAGGAATAACATCCACCTCTCATATTTGGCTGCAAAATCCACTTTTAAGAAGGCAGTAACGATGAGCAAGAATAAACCCAAATGTGGGGGAAATTCCTCTCAGCTCAGTTCAAAACTTACAGCACACCTTCTGCCCAGCAGGTCCTCCAGTTTGTCACTCTCCTGTTGGCTCAGCAGAGAGCTTTGGGCGCTCTCCGCTTTACTTTTAGTTCCACGGCTCATTATCCCTTGTACGACTCTTGGACTTTTTCGACAGAAAGGGTTTATCACATTTTTAAAAAAGGCGTCCTCGCGATGCACAGTCAGAATGCTCTCTACAGTCAAGGAAGTTTCTCTTCTCTGTTCTGTGCATACATCAGCTCAAAGCAGGAAACGGACAACCACACTTCTCTAACCCCCACTTTTCTTCTTTCACTCAGGCATAGAGCACACATGAATGTGTTACTTCCATTTACAGAGAGAGGCAATGTGCTGTTGGTCGTCCCCCTGCGTTTGCACATTCAGTTTTACAGCCATGCATATGCAAAAGAGACTCGGATGTGTCAGCGTTAAAAAAGCAACATCAAATATTTATACAAAGAAAAAACAAATTTTATTGACAGAAAACAACATTCAAATACATTTGAAAATGTACAGGCTCAATAGCAAAGGGGGACAAGAATTGTCAAATAAAGATAAAGTGAGAAAAAAAAATCCATCTGTTTTTATTTCATTGTGTGAATACGTAGTTCTTCAAGATACTGAATAGTTGCAGGGACAAGCTGGAATAGCTTTTCTAACACTGGATGTCTTAAATGTACCATTGTGCTGGTTTAGCCGAACGTGACAAAAACAAAAATAAAAACCTCTGTTCTCTCTTGAGGTGACACAATAAATATAGTCTTTGGTTTGCAACTAGACTAATATACAAACTTTGTTTTCCTTGTGCAAATTGTTTCTATGTGTTGGCTCACATGATTGTCAAGAACTCTATTTAACCTCCGTGAACAGCAGCTTGGTTACCTCAGACAAAGCTTTGAAGAAGTTCACCTTTACATCTGCCATGTTTAATGACAGAAAATGTACAAAAAACAAATACAGAAAACAAAGAAATCTATTTAATTTAACTCGATTTCATAGAAAATGATATATTCATTGAAAAAGTTAATTGATTGGGGCTCTCATCGTTTAACAGTGTTGCGTGTGAGCAAAAATGTGTCTCATTCTTGATATATATTCCTCAATTATCTCTCCAAACCTGATTAGCAATATGGATAAATAGGACTAAAAGAGAAATATATCTGACAAACAAATTATTTCGACTTTATGGGCAAAAAATATTCGGGCAAGGTTTTTTTTGGGGGGAAAATTTGGCGGACAATCTTGACACTATAATCAATAGCAATAGAACTTATGCACTGATAAGTCTGATTTTGACGGTCGAAAAAGCAAAACGCGTGTCCTCTAAAATCTGGGAAGGCAGGGAAGTAGATTGGAAGTTTGTTGAGTGACTGAGCTATTCCATGGAACAGTTTGCATCCATACTCTAAAATGGGACTTCCATTTTAGTCATGCTGTTCCCGTTCATCTTTTTGCTGTCTTTCTAGACGTGACCCCTGCCAGCTTCTGTACTCTGGGCTGTGGCAGGTTGTGCTGGCTCTGGGCGCATCATTCGGTGCTTTCCCCTCGACTACAGGACCTTTGTGGTTTTTTTGTTTTTGCCAAATCCTCTGACAAAGCATTTTCCGAAGTTCAATGGTTGCAAAGGTTCCTCACTTTTATTCGTTTGTCTTTCGCTGCAACACTGTGTTGTTTCAGTTGGGATGAAAACTCAGTAGATCGGGGCAATTTGATTAAATGGAGAGTTTTTGGCTGACACTCTGTCGTACTCTGTTCTGTGACGGCAGGTAAGGCCCTGCTAGTGTCCGCCTCCACTCCGGGACTCACCGGTCACCCAGTCAAGGATGATAAATGTCATGCTCATGATCATAAAGATGAATCCCAGTGCGGCAAAGCATGCAGCCTGCAAGAGAGGGAGCAAACAAGGCCAAATATCTATGAGCTGCGCAGAAAATTGAGCTCAGAAACTGAAACCACCAACCAAACCATGTAGTATCTTTACCTGAATCTTGGGTCTTGACCTCAGGGGCTCCTGATCTTCAGGGACAATACGAATGTAGAAGATTGCAGGAAGGATGAAAATAAGACTGGGGGCGGATGTGGCTCCTGTGTGTAAGGTGTTAAAAGGCCAGAGAATTGAAATAAGTTTATTTAAGGTTGTAAGTCTGCATTTAGGGCCCAGGTTTTTTTTTTTCTTTTTCGGCGGCAACGTACCGATGATTCCAAAGATGTCGCGGATGGAAGGCACAAATATAACAAGCAGGTTCACCACGAAGATGAGGCAAAATGCAATGGCGATGTGTCTGGCCCAGTGGAAAGGCTTGTCAGGGAACAAGATCTGAAGCAAGGCCCTGCGGATCTACGAGAGAGACACAAGAATGGAGGAAAGAGGTTAACTATTTTTCACCAAACATTAAAATTCTTGTCCAAAACTATGCAAGACATCCTGTTTCATTTCTCAGCTTCCCACATTTTCAGCAGGTATTTGCTGTTGGGTTACACACAAAAGAGGCTATCATCTTTGACATGCTTTGAGATACAGTGGTTAGTGGTTTCAGGTCACAGAGACACTTTAAGAGACAGAGACTTTCAAAACAGTTGGTCAAGGAATGAAGTTAAACGTTTAATTAAAAAAAGCCTCTTCAGTCTGAGGTGAGCTAAGTTTAACCTTAGCAGAAGAATTAGAAAAACAGCTAACTCCTTTTGAGTCTGTTGTGGGAGCTGTTGGGCTTGATCTACACACTTTTATTGAAGGTTTTATTTTAATCTTAATCAAACTGAAGAGACATTTTGTTTACCATAGCTGACATCTACAGGCCGATCGATGTAATGCTTTAACCCAGCTTCCTGTTTTGGATGCTAAGCTAACCGCCTCAAGGTTTCATGATCCTACGTAAGTTTGTGTAAAAACAACAGCATCAATCATGATTTTGTACTAGGCGTCTTTCCCAGTCTCTGCAAAAACAAACTGTTTCTTTTAATTAGTCTGTTAAAGGTTGACGTTGGGTTGACCTGAAACCCATAGTTTCTAACGATTATTATTTGAAACATCAGCTGTGGGCATTCTTAACCTTCGTGGAAACAGTTAATGTATATATATATATAAAGCTTAACAAAAACCCTGAAACAGCAACACAGGTTTCATTCTGGGGGAGGCAGACGGCTGCAGTGCCTAGACGAGTTATTCTCGTTCTCTACAGTACACACATAACATATTTTTTGGGACGTTTTGGGACGCATGAGGTGAAGACCACATGTTCAAGGTCTCCTGACAAGTAAGCAAGACTCAGTGTAACGTGCATAGCCCTGACAGGAAGATGCCACCCTGCATGACCTCTCCCCTATCTAAAGCATTTCGGACAAAAATACATTTCTAAAGAGCTATTTTTCCAGCTTTTACTTGAATATACACATTTATTTTAGAGGAGATTGTCATTGCATTCGGAAAAAAAGGTCTTTAATACTTTGCATGACTAACATGTATGTTTCATTTATACTAAACTGATTACTGATGAAGTCAGTGAATCATTTCCTGACTGCAGACTATTTTATTTCAGCCTCTTATCTGTTTATCTTATTTTTTCTTCCAATTTCAATCTGAATCTTTATGTTTAAAATGATAGAAAAACGTTAAATGGATTGGATGTACGTGACATGGCTTATCTTGATTAAAAACATGTTCACAGGACTTCTTACCGGGAAGAGAACCACAGGGACAGTGAGAGTGACGGCCACCAGCACAGCCAGGCGCACGCAGAGAACCAGGACATCCAGGGGGTCCACCTTAATGTAAGTGTGCAACAGCTCCGAGTCCACATTGCCTACCCACAGAGAAGACAAACACGGTTGACATATCTCATTCACAACTTTGGGTACAAGTGGGTCATTGATTTAGAAAAAGCTCACAAAATCGGAACAGAGCGACCTCTGACTCCGAGCAGTAAAATGAGCATCTTACTGTAAAAGGTCAGGTAACCGAAGAGAGCAGTCAGCAGGTACATGACGAACATGGCCAGGATGGAGATGTTGGCAACAGTCTGCATGCGCTTCTTGGTGGCACTGTGTTACAGCCATACAAGAAAAAAGAGAATTAAAAATAAAGAAAGAGAAATAGAAAACCATCCCTGCAGAGTAAAGGTGGCAGATGATGACATTCTAACTTACTTTCGTAGTTCGGTGTAGATTGGTAGCACCTCTGGGTGGCAAACGAACGCAAACGCCAGGATTGGAATGGTGTATGCTGTCTATATGCCCAAAGAAAGCAAAGGTAAGAGAGGTTAACATCAAATCATGCCTTTACCCAACACATAAATACTGCTGGTGGTAATACCGAATATTTTTTTTTTCACCAACAAGGAAACTAATTATCAAATGCACATGACTGTATGAGAAATAAGGCACAGAAAACATGAAAATGTTTTTATCCTAACCTGAGGGTTGATGGTATACAGCTTGGCCGTACAGCAGTCTTCTACAGTGCAGTTTGTGGCATTCTGTGGTTGGTTTCCAAGTGGACATTCGATGTTGAATTTCTTGTAAATAACCTGTGGAGACACAAGTATTGTTCAATCCACGATAATAAATCAACAGATGAGCTGCTTTATATGCTGTGTGGATCTTGGCTGACTCACCGAAATAAGAAAGAACGCCATACAGGAGAGTGAGAAACCACTCGTGTAGCCAAGGTAACCTATATTGTAATTTGAATTAAAAAAAAAAAGTTTTGTTGTTATTTTATTGGCAGTAGGCACGACAAAAACAAATGGCTTTTCAACACATGATATACAGTATATGAAAAAAGGATGGAGACTGAATAACAAAAAAGGGGAAAAAGTGAGCAGAATGAGAGACATACCAAGCTGTCTCATGAGTGCTAGGGGTAGAATGACGAGGGCACTAACAATGATGATCAGGTAGTTTCCATTCAAGAACCACTCTCTGAGAGACAGTCATACAAACAGATGAAACGGATCAGTGCGCAGCAAATCATAAAAAGGAAAACACATGAGCCGCATTGTGGGACTTTTAACCAGAAGTGTTGCAGTGATACTCACCCCGTGTTCTCAGTTTTACCGAGGAAGGCCTGCATCACAAGCGGCAGCTCAGACTTTACAATGAAGAGATAGCTGGACATTGCTAAAAGAAATTGAAAAAGACAAGAAGACAATCATACCTTGAGTTGTTTTATATTTTAGACTAATTTTATTCTGTTTAAAACCTTTAACCCTTTTTACATCCTGCTCAACCATTTACTAGGGCAGATATTTTACTGGTTATACATGATATCTACAAGAGGAAGTGTGCTCTCCTAAACGGTCTGAACCCTATATTAAGCATTATTTTAGTAAATTTCACAGTTTCAACATAGTCACCCCAACTATTTGTTAGAAAAACACTGACTCTGGGTGTTATTGTTCCAAAACAATTAAAAAAATATGCAAGGAAATATCAAGGTGTAGTAGTGTAGATGTTAAAGGTTTAATGGAAGGTGGGGGAATCATGGCGTTACCTCCTATATTGTGCACTGTTATAATGCTGCCAGCCAGCATCTTTCCTGGATGGCCAAAAGCACGGTTCCCAAGCTGCTCATACGCCCGTATGCCTGAAGAACAAGCGGGCACTATTATGGATACTGTATACGAGCATGTGACAAGTCATGTGCTTGCGATTTATCTGTGTCTCACCTACAACTCCGGCGCTTTTGAGCAGGAGATGGATTGAATATGCCGACAGTATTGCAATGAATACTAACAGGATTCTGAAACAAAAAAAGAGGGAAATCTGCTCTGAAACTGCATTCAGTCAACAGGATGAAAGAGCTCAGACAACGATCCGCCCCTGTACAATTATTGCTGTTGCTGTCTCTGTTGTTTTCTTTTCCCTCCCACACATGAGGTTGTGGCTTTGGAGTCCCCCTCCACCTCCCTCCCCCCAGCACAGCACCAATCCAACCAGGCGTTGTCCTGGATCTGATCACATGGCTCTATATTTAAACCACTTAAATCTGATTTAGAGGAGCTACGTGTGCATGAGCTCTAATGTACATTCTGACAGATCAGGGCTCGGACAGTAGCAGCTGTCCGTAACTGTACGCGTAACACTGATTGCGTGCCGCCCGTAGCCCAAATAGGCCCAGCAAAAGAAACAGGGCGACTAAAAGAAGGTGCTCAAACACAAACACAGTGAGAGTCACATGACCCACGCACACGCAGGCCCATTTCTGTCCTCACACATTAACATGTTTATTCAATCCGTGTGTCCGCTTTTCCACAAATACTAACCCCATTTAACTGCATCAATCACTGACACCTTCGCTAAGCTGTAAAGAGTGTTTGAAAAGTGTTTAAGTGTATTAAGAGCTTTATGAAGGATCTATGAAGCTAGGACACATAAGTAATAGCATCTGTACAACGTTGTAAAATCTGAGCAAAATCAACAATAGTAAGCAAATGACATAGATATAGGCAAAACCTTAGAAGGATTATCTGAAAACAAGCAAAAAACAAAAAGTTAATAAAAAGGCCTACAGGCTGCCTTTAAAAGAAGTGAGGACAATAAAAAAAGTACTTCAATTTGTGGAAACTTCATGCGTGTCTCTCTGTGATTCATGAACTTCACCTACACTCACATGACTCAGAACCCAACTCCGATTTTGTGGTCTGCAGGAGATTGAAGGCATTAGGCTTTACTCAAAACTAAATACGTGTCACAAGAGGCTGGGGTGAAACAAAAAAAAACAAAAAACAAAAGTGTGCAGTTTGCTCAAGACCTGAGCTATGCGCAAATACGGTCACCTCCAAACATCCACAAGACTTTGAAAATTGGAACGGTTTTCCGGCTGTATTTGGCTCACATACTCACATAAAAAGGACAATTCCGGTGTTGGACATGGCATAAGCCAATCCCAGAATTCCGCTGCCCATAATGGCGTTACTGAGGTTAAAGATGGACATGCCGAATGAAGTCTTTCCCTCAAACTGCAACAAAAGAACATACCATTGTGTTCAGAAAGAATATTTACCATATTTAACTCTTTTTCTCCAAATATAAGAAAAAAAAGAAAAAGGAAGAAAAAAACCCCACGTCTGTGAAGTGAACTTCTTTCTTGGCTCCGGTTTTATGTGGGAGGAACTCCTCGTGTTCTGCCAAAGCGTCGAGCCCATCAAACCTAAGATGGAAGAACGTTCACGGTGGCAAAAAGGAGCACTTTAAAAAGCTGAGTTCAAATAAATTACAAAAAACTTTTTATTAATTCAGCTCATTTCATTACTAATGACATCCACAGTTGACATCACTCATCCAGATTCTTACCCATCATCCCTGCTGTGTCCGTTTATCTTCTGAAGTTCCATTGTGGCTGCTGTGTTTGTTCTGCTTTTACTGAAGACTGGGACACTCCTCTTTCACTTCTTGAAATGACTGAAAGTAGAAAGGACAGAGGTGTTTTACTTAGAATGCACTTAAGCTGTAAAACATGAGACATTATGCAGTGGAGTGCTTGGCCTTAGCTGGAATGCTGCTCTCAGAGCCAACCTGCAAACGCATAATGCATTCAATCCTGCCAACTTTTTACCTTCGACCCAATAGAAGTCTAACATTATATGTTGCTTCTGTGTGAATCAACTTTTCTTTGATCTGTCCTAACTTTATATGGTAGAGACATTATCTCAGAGTGGAGGTTCCAGGAAAATGAGGCGGAACGGGAACAGATTCCCAATACAAGAAGCACATACCAATGTAACAGACTTGGAAAGATGTTTGATGACGTCCCAGTTGGTTATGGATGGACTTGTCATTTTCTACTTAAGAAGGAGCTGCGGGATTTCAAGTAACACAGAATAACCCAATACCAGCGTTAAATGCCTCTCAGTTGCGATAGGGCAAACTTATTTTTAAAGTCTGTGGCAATTTTCCCCATTTGCCAAAATCAACAACGCTGTTTTTCTGTCGTTTAGAGCTGTACTCCCTTTCTCATAAAGGCAAAAAAAAAAAAAAAAGTATGGAGAATTCGAAACCCGGCTTTTCAGCCTCAAACTTAAAGTCCCTGAACAATGGATGCTTCTTTTTTTTTAGAATGAATGAGCAGAAACTTGGGGGAAAAGTGTCAAATGTTTGTTGTTGTGATTTGCCGTGGCCAACACAGAGCTGGCAGGGACACACCTCTGGAATGAGCAGAGGTCTGTGCTCCGGCCGCAGGGGTCATGGGATACGTCCACTCTCTGTGGGTCAAACAGCCCTCCGGATTTTCTCATCTGACCTCTAAGGACACTCTTGCTCAAGACTTTGCCATGCCCCTCGGAGTTTCACACAAAACTGGAACGCTCAGCGGGCCCGCTGACGTACAATAATCCATACAACTTGGCGACTGATAGCAGCGGGCAACAGAGATAAACAAAGGGCTCCTGTGTAAATGCTGCTATTTAGACTAAATACAGAGTAGCCTTTTCCCTGCACGCTAGCCGCAGGTCAAGTTTGGTTTGAGTTTTTTTTTTCTTTTCAGCTCCACACCCGACAACTTTCCCATGGCTCACATCCAACACATACAGGCAACAAATCAGAGACAAAATGTCAGGAGCAGTTTGTAATTTGAGATTATTATCCCACCAATAGAAATTGTGATGGACGACGTATGCTCAAACAGCAGAAGTCACATTTTGCCACTTCCCGGCTTTGCAATTTAAGAGAAAGGAAGTGGTGTGTCTGACAAAATATAACAAACCAGGTTAGTGTGGAACTTGATCCAACTTAAGTGTTTCTTTGGCCAAAGGATAGGAAAAAGTGGGGGGGTAGCAAAAAAAAAAAAGAGGAAAAAATGCACCCTTGTTCTTTCCATCCATTTATACACCCAAGTGTACCCTGAATGACCCTTTAACAAATTCACAGGGTTGCAGTTTAAGACACATTCCGACAAGTAGTCAAATAACCTACATCTACATCTTTTCAGTGAACTCGGCTTTTGAAGCAAACCTGCATAAGGCATTCTTTTCTCTACTATCAGGCAGTGCGCACCACATGGCTTTTGTCTGACGCAAGACCAACACACTATTGACAGTTAGCCCTTCCCTTCTTTTCCCTGCCATCTATGAGAGTGGCTGATCTAAATAACACACAATCTGCAGGCTACTCACCGTGCCGATTGACAGAGTCTTCCTCGGGAGCTGACAATAGTTCAAATTCCTTCAAATTTGAAGACTACCAATGTTTATATATAGGTCTTGCTCTTGAGTCTCTCCAAAGCTCCTTGGTAGTAAAGAGAGGAGAGAGTGAGAGGGATTAGAGACTGGGACTGAGAGCAGAGCAGGAAATGGGAACACCCATAGTTAACCCTTTGTTAAACCGCCCACAGGTGTTGTGAGAGTTGTAAAGTCGCCATAGAGATCCTGTCACCAGGTGTCTGCGCGGAATAAGGTGCCAACAGTAGCACCTATACAATGGGTAAAGAACTACCAGTCGTGTTCAAAGGCAGTTTATACTCCAAGGGTAAGGATTATCCCAGCAGCCCAATCACAGAGGTTCAGTTCTGACTAAAGACTAAAGATGTCAATATGGACTCGGCAAGCAGAACAGACAGAAGGGAGAAGCGGATGTCGTCTAAGGTGGGCAGTTTGCATCCTGCCGGTAGCCATAGTGATGGTAATTAGCTTAGGAGATAAGTGCTTTTTCAGGGTTGCTCACATGTGACCGTGCTTAAGAGTTGTGTGGGCCTGACTGAAAACAAACCCTAAGAGCTGAGCGAACACATAACAGCAGGGCTCAGGGAGCATTCGACACAAATCCAGGACATGAGCCATTCTATCACTGTGAGAAGACATCCCTGCATGTTTACAGAAGATACAGTGCACGCTACTAACTACACGATTAAAAACAATGCGTATCCCCCCCCCATTCTGTGCCGATTAGAATTTAAGAAAATGGGATAAGTAGAAGTCAAATGCCATTAGGGAGACACAACATTTCAGTTGGCTGATAAGTTTGACACAGCTGAGACACCCAGGAGACACCCTTATTCTCTTTATCTCCTTCTACCACAAATCCTTCTTCTGCGAACTGGACTTTTCAGTTGGAGATTGTATCTTGTGCCGGTCAGCACAATTGACTTGATCTTTTTTTTAATGTTGATCTCTTGAGTTTCATTTTTCTTTCAGAGACTCATAAGAGAAGTACAAGAAAACAACACATGTTCCTTTTGTTGCAAAACTTTTAAATATGTTAAACGGCTTGTAAGTGACATATCAGATTGAGAGTCTGCACAGATGGGGAATCTCATACATAATTCAAAAAGACTCTGTCTGACCATTCTGAACAGATGCTGGTAGCAGTTTAACAAACTCAGAATTATCAGGGAAACCGTGTCGTACACCACAGATTTGATCCCCATACGGTTGTTCACAAGCCATTTTGCATGACAAACCAGAAACAACTACTCTCTTCTCCTTTTTTTCCTTGTATATTGGCTGTCAAGATCCCCCAGTCGAGCGCTTTAAAACATGCCTGTGCTGCATATTACTGCCATTATGTCAGACCAACAGCACGTGAGGAAATAATTCTTAGTTTTTCAAAGGTTTTAGCAAAAATCCAGAGAAAAAACTTGGACATAACCTTTCCATCTACTTCTCGATCAATGCTGTTGTAATTCCCCCTTTCCTTTTTGACCCCCCTTTATAAATGTAAAACTGTTACAGAATGTGTGCTGGCTCGTGGAGCACAGGCCTTCCATTGGTACTCACCCCTCTAAACAGTCAGCTGGATGGGGGTCTTCAGTCCAAACAAATGTGACAGGGGGAAGAAAAAAAGTTCTAACTATTTGACTCGTTTTTCTTCAGCAAAAGCTGCTTTTCACAGGGTCTTAAAGTTACCTCACTCTATCGCCAGCTGTGAGAGAGACAGAGACACGAGGGCAGCAGCGTTTGAGCGCGTAAAGGAAGTTTCCTGCCTTGTCTCACATCGTCACTGCCCATGCTCTCATTTTTCACAGGGCCTCGTGTCAAGCTCTGCTGCTTTCCTCTGGTCTACATTACAATCAAGTTACATAGATATTTGATCACTGCCAGCATTTCTTTACTTCCTTTTTTTTTGTTAAATCACTGGAACCTTTTTTAAACATTTGGCTCTTCAACTGAGAGTAGAGAAATGAAACCTGCATTCTACAAAGAGACTCTTTGCTAAGCAGCTGTGACTGCATAGCTGGTAGTGTACAAAAAAAGGCAATGATGCAGTGGAAAGTTACATTTTCTGTCACTGCTCTCTAGTCTTGGCTGCTCTCAAACGCTGACACCTAGTGGGAGAAAAACAGCTTTGCAAGCTAGTGAGACCATGCCATTTGTAAGCATCTGGACACAGCTGCACTTCCATACATAAAGCTTCATTCTAACCTGCTGTTTCACTGCCTTTCTTCTGTAAATTGTACCTAGAGAGTTGATGAGAAATGAGATGAAAACTCAAAAGGTCCTGAAAGTAACACGTTCCACCACAGCCGAATGTGAAATGATTTCAAAAGGTTCGTGTGGTAGGTTCAGAAACAATTGAAGGGCAGACTCATAAAATTAGAAAACTAATACCATTTATTATTGAATAAAAGAAAAGCGACATAACAAAGACTAAAATATGCTACATGAAGAAAAAAAAGTTTAAAGAAACAAGTCATTTGGCCCTCTCAACCCACGCGAAGAAGTTACATCGAGCATCGGGGTTAGAGGCGTGTCCCTGAGGACGTGCGCACACAAAGAACTGTTTGCCCATGTTTGGCCCCTCCTTTTTCACAGTGCGGAGCACACAGGGCTCCCCGTGGACCTTACAGCAGGGGGCAGGCGGTGGACCACGGAGCACCGACTTCCAGAACCCCAACGCTCCCCCTTTGGCTGCGTCCGATTGGCCCGAAGCGGCCGGAAGGGTTGCATGCTTCGGCTTGGCCGCCTTGTCTGTTTCCTCGGCCGTGCTGCTGGTACTCAGCTGGGATGAACCGTCTAAAGCCAGCTGGGTATCTTCAGCTGGCCTCCTGGCTGCGGATGCCTTTTGGTCGCCGAGCGACGAGGCGACTTCATCCAGACCGTTGGCCTTTCCACTCGACTGGACCCCTGCGGGTTTGGGTTTGAAGAAGGAGAGCAGGTTTCCCCGAGGCTTTAAAGAAGTATTCACCGTCTTGGTCTTTTTCCCCTTGGGAGCGGCGGAGTCGGACGCCAACGAGCGTTTCTTAGCGGGGATGTCATCGGTTCCAAACGGGTTTAGATTCTCCCTCCTTTCCTCTTCTTCTTGAGATCCTGGCAAGGCGGCCTTTTGCTCAGACCCGGTTGGCTTTTGGTCCACTTTGACGAGGAAGCGGGAGAGTTTCTGCTGCCGCCCGGCAAACTCGGGCAGGTAGCGGGTGCAGAGAGGGGGGGGCTTGGAGCTGGGGAGGGGAGAGCAGCTCAGCTTCCCCCACACAGGACAGTGGTCTGACCCCTCCACCTCCGGCATGATGTCCGCCCCCACGAACTGCTCCCTGGCCAGCCGGTGGTCCGCGAATATGTAGTCGATGCGGGTGCCGTAGTTCGTCTGACGCGCTCCGGTGAGGGTGGACCAGCACGTGAAGGCGTTAGCGCGAGCTGGGTGGAAATAGCGAAAGGTGTCTACAAATTTCCCAGAGGAGGGGGGATCGGGATCCACCGCCTCGGAGTCTGCATCGGGCTGCTCTCCGCGGTCGTCTTGTTCTCGTCCACTGGAGTGTAAAAATCTGTCGAGCCATTTTCTACCCGGGTTTTCATCAAAATCATCCTGCGTGATGGAAAATAAGGGAGTTTTGTAAATACAGCATGGCATTTTTTCTTAAACATATCTTCTAATTTTATGTAAGAGTATATTTGGGCTGAAACCTCCCTCTGGAAAAAAAAACCCTTTCATTTGGCTGTTCCTTGAAAATAAAGCTAGAGCAAACTTTGCAATTGCAAAATTCACCTTCTTCACATTTTCCTTTTGCATATGAAAATTGAGCCAAAAGCAAAAAGATGTTTGGTAATTCTACATTCCTCTAACACTTGCCGAATGTCACTGGTTGCAGACTTGCAATTTATGCTAATTGGGATGGCTTGTCTTTGCAAAAAAATACAAAATAAAAAAATTGCCAAAGAATGGGTCTAATACTTATACACCACCATTAACGCATCTTTGCAAAGCAGAAAGTGTGTGGGGGTTCTTTTAAAATTCTGTATCTGCTTGACCTGGTCTTACGACTGTTTTTTGGGAACCAAATGTGCAAAACCTGCTTTTGCAGCATTTGTGCTAAGTGCCATGTTTAATTTGTAGCCATGACATTAGTCGAAATGGCTGCACCTCTGATAGTGAAAATGTAAAAATATGAAATACTGAACTATCACACTAATGAAAAAAGTCCAAAGGCATACTTTATCTCTGTACTTACAATATCACAGGGGTCACAGTGGTCTATTGGCCGATGAGAAGTATTTACATCGCCTAAAACGATCACATGGCTGGAAAACAGGGAAGAATCAACTATTAATCCACTATTGATACAAATTTTGGAATACAGACAGCACCTGGGTGCATGACATTTTTAAAAATAGATTATGTTTGCGATAAAAAACAGGATACACCTGCCCCTGTAATTCAGGCTGTGGAAACATTTCAGAGTGCTCACCTCCCATCCTTAAGTATGGCTTCGGCCCGAGACTGAAGCAGCTTGTAGAACTGAAGCTTGAACTGCTTTCGCTCTGGCTTTTCGGGGTCGGCCCGAGGACAGTACACATTAATAACAGCAATGGTTTTCTCTTTGTCCTGACACCTGTGAGGGCCAAACAAGATAAAAAAGTTTTACAAAATGAAGGGCACAGCTAATAACTCACCTATTTTAAATGATTCTGTGATGTTTTGACAACCAGACGCGCTGTCTCATAATTAAATGATTGTACGATTATAGAACATACACAATTGCAAAGTAGTGTTATTTGTTCCTACATGACTTTGTGCTGTGTGATCACGGCTCGCCCTTCATTGTCCAAAAGCTGCAGCTCCTCACTTGAAAACTCGGCGAGGTCCCCATAGCATCCCACAGCAGCTTCATGGTTGGTCAGCAGACCGGTGAGACCCTCTTCAGCAGCAAATGGTGTGGCATTGTCCTTACAGTAAGTGGCAACCCCTGTACACACCAGGGAGAGGACGTGATGAGGTTTGCACTGTGCAGTATTTGTGATGCAAAGGTGTTAATAATTTAACTATAAAATATTTAGGTAAAAAATGGCAACCCTTTTTTTTCAAGAAGAGCATAGTTTCCTATCACCGGGATCGCCTTGTGTAATACATAGTAATTTGAGAAAAAAAACTCAACCAAAACAACCGCCATGAATTAAATAATTAGTACACCACAATGTAATGAACCTGAATAGCCGCTGCGACTCCGACTGTAGCTAAAATAAGAGTTGTATCCGTCAACGATTGCAGTTCTTTCATCAAGCAGGTCTCCTGAGATGTAAAAAAGAGAAGTTAAACGTTTTTCGTAGTACAGCTCTTACCGGACCACGCTGAGACACAGCTGCCGCGTTTTCAAAGCTCCAGTTACAAAACACTTACTTGTCACTTTTGTCTCCTGAACACAAATAACATCCGCGTCTAGAGAATCCAGAGCCCTTTTAATGCCCAATTTAAATGTTCTTATACCGTTTATGTTCCAGGTAACGATCTTCATTGTGTATGACAGAGGGGCATCCAGTGGATAGACATAAGTACATATGTATACATGAGCCTGTATGTGTGTGCCGGAAGTCAACCGGAAGTCACAATGGGAACAAACGGAAGTCTGGTCAACACATTTATTTTCAATTCCGTTAAATTAGATAGACTATAAATAGTGGACGCGAAATTACTATTTCTGAAAAAACACCAAATGTAAAACCATTCAAATACTGTTTAAATAAGTAAAAGACACTGTTAGGTGTGACTGCGTTGCCATGTTGCAAAGCTAGAGGGGGTAAGGATGCCTTCACGTTCTCGGCGCGCATTTGACACTACCCAGTCGTGAAATGAGAGAAGCAGGTGGGAGGAAGACAGGCTGCAGTTTCCTAACTAGGGCCGGTACCTAACGTAATTACGAGTCCGCTCTTTTAGCAGTTCGTGAGGGTGGTCCGGAGGTAGTGTTTGGTGGGAGCCGGGAGCTCCATCTTTGAATAAAAACCACCGGGTGAGTACGTAGTTATGCTAGTGATGGCTGACTTTCCAGCTAATTAGCTTGTCTGATTGGACACAATTTGCGTTACGGAGAGAGTAATTCCGTCGCGTTTAAGCAGATAAATCGAATTTGAAAGCCAAGTAAGTATTAGCTACAGTTGTTTTTATACTTTTTGCATATTGCTTGTATGGTTTCATGGTTTACTGTGTTAACGCCAACGCGAAGCTACTGATGCTAGCTTGTAGATGGGATCTTGTTTCCTGACCGGCATTATCGATTTTCTCTCCTTATCACCACAGGAAGCTTCTGTTAGATAAAAGATTAGATAATATACATAGGAAAGATAATTCCCTTCGTGTTATCATAAGGCTTATGCTTTGTGATGAGGATGGTGTTTTCGGGATGACTAACAAGCGACATCATTTGGCTCCGGCGGATACCCGGCAGCCGGTGTTTCCATCTTCGGTCAAACCGGAGGGTACGAGGAAATGGGGGGAGAATCGGCCCCACCCTGTCAGTAGTCTTGGTAGAAGTAATAAAAATTCTAACCATTTAGGCGATTTTCTTTGGCAAGACAACGCCGTTGTTGTGTAGCTTAAATCGCCATTGGAACAATGTGGTGATCAGAGTGTGGTCCTCCGGGGACTTTGACCGGTAACAGCCTGTTTTCTGTTAGTCCTCGTGGTCTCAGGAATCATCCCTAATGAGCTTAAAATATCATGCTGTACCTAACAGACGAGTGGCCACGTGCCGATTGTGACTCGGGCTTAATGATAAAAATGTTTAAGGGTAAAGCTTTTTCCTAATCAATTATCCCTGTGTTAGTTTTTGAAATTTGCTCCAGGAGTGCCAGCATAACATTTACACTAAACCTCTTAAACAGTTTATGCAACCATTTCTAATGTAACAAACTTCTCTGTGTTTTGCCTTTAGTAGTGTGGCATAATGAGGGTGAAAGAGTGAAGGAGGAAAGCACCTCATCAGAACGCTGACAGAAGTGTGGAGGCCGAGCGAGGATGCTGGAGGCCGAGGCAGAGCCGGCATGTGCAGCCGCTGAGGGGGACGGCGAGGCCGAGATGGGCAGCCGGGACCTGAAGGCTGAGGTGATGCGGCTGACTCTGGAGCTTCAAGAGGCCACGGATGAAAAGCTTCAGGCGGCCCGCTATGGACTGGTGGTACTGGAGGAAAGCTCTGCCCTAAAGGTGAAACACAGACATCTGGAAGAGGAGCATGAAGCCTTGAAATTGGAGCTACAGCAGCTCAAAGAGGTAGGAACATCTTGGGCCTTGTGGCTATTTTAAAAGACATATTTTTTTATTTTTGCATGTAGACATATAAGATAGACTTCCCTTAACTTCAGTATGTGGGTTTTCCTGTTAAAAACACCCCCCTGTGACTCTTTTAACTCTGCATATGTATTACTAAATTAATTATTCATTAGTGGAAGCTTTTTAATGTCATTTTGAATATGTGGTATTTATTAAGTTGATAGCTTTGATTAGTAGTATTTAGTTATACTGATGTCACTGATGTGACAGCATGGTCAGAAATGCTGTATATGACCAGCAAGTATCTATATTGAATTTATTAATGACTGTTACTCTTGCAAAAAAAAGAAGTGATGTCAAGAATGCTGGCATTTTTCATTTTCAAGTAAGAAAATAAAAACAGCTTGTTGTTATCCTGAGACCTCATAGCCATGACTCAGTGGGGCTGCAGAGCCACCTCTGCTCATGTGAGCTCAGTGATGCAGCTACAGAAAGGTTAACTCTTCAGTGTGATGGAACAGTCCCTGCTCAGTAGTTTTATTAGCTGATGAGCTGCCCTGTGGTGCTTCCTATCGTTAGACAGATTCCATTGTTGCCTCATTACTGCACACCAGCTGCTGAACTATGACATATATCTGACTGTGCACGCCTTCTTTGCATTTCGGTCATTCTTGATTCCACCACTACAATGACAGCTGTGTTCGTGAGCCGTGGGCTTATGATACAGTCAGTGATTTGGCTGCTGATCATACATCTGTGTTTTTTGTTAGAAAGTCATTAACATGGGATGATACTCATCGTCATACCCAACCATCGATGGATATTGTATGTAGCTATCAAAATCATAGTTTCTGTCTTTAGCTGATTTTAGTATTTGATGCAAAGTTTAAGGATTAATATCTATAATGGAAATAATACAGCAGTCAGCCAAAGCTCATCTAATCTTGTAATTCAAACCTTTCACTGATTTTAAGTTAACACCAGTAACTGCTGACTGTTCCAAAGCTCATTTTATATCAGCTGAAAGTTGCAGTGCCTTGTCTAAAGTATATTTTATGCGTGTAGATGGTTTGGGCCCTTATGGTGGCAATGGACCAATGTGAGAGGGGTTAAATAATTCCCATACGCAAATCTTGTCAAAGGTTACCCAGATGGGGCTTATGGTCTTGAAAATCCCTTATTTTTTCTTTCTTTCTTATATAATATAGTAATCTCATCATGTGTGCCGATTTTAGATTCAGCAATTGTTCCCCCTGTCTATATTCTTATGATAATAATAATTTAAAAAAACAATATGTAATATGTGAAATCCTATTAAATTTTAGCGATGTGCTAGAATAAAAGTAAGGTTTGGACTTTTTATAACTTTATATAATAAGCCAAAGCTCTTTATATCTGAGGGGGTGTCATGGTACAGAATTTCAGTGAGTGTTTTCATTCTTTTTCTAAAATAATCTGCTTAAACCCCATTCCATGTAATTTCACCCACACAGGCTTTGGCAGGATTTAAAGCAAAAAGAGCCTGGGATGTGAATTAGCAACATTACATAATCTTAACATAACCCGGTCCAGTTGAGCATGTTTGGTGGTTATTTAATGAAGAGTTTGCGATTCAAAATTTGCCAAGGCCTGTCAGGATGACAGACTCTAAAGCAGTGCGTTCTGGTTTGTGTGCAGCATATCAGGTATATCTCATCATGTCAGTGAGACAGAGTGAAATAAGATGGGAGCAGCTGTTCAGATTTAAGTTCAGTCAGCCATAGTGACTTTTTTATTTTTTTTCCAAATCTCCTCAGGGGATGGTTGCAGTCCAATGTCCTCTACATAAAGATATTTACCTTTGATGGCTTAGTATAGCATTAAATAATCATTACATGCTGTTTAATACTGTAACATATATATATATACAGTATATGTGTGTGTGTGTGCCCAAAGGCTTTTGCAGACACTGTGAGCAGCCAGAAGCGAGCAGCTGCTGATGGAGAGTGTCGGGAGGAGAGCCTGCTCCAGGAGACTGCCACGAAAGAGGCTGCCATGGCAACCCGCCTGGAGGAAGTTCAGGCAGAGCTCAAACAAGCACGCCTTGCTCTGAGCAACGCCCACGCGGAGATCGATAGACTGGGCGTCGTCTCCACCCAGTTAAAGAAGGTACAGCGTTTGTTTTCAAGCCCCATATCCTTCTAAAAAATATTACAATTAATACTGAGACATTATGAGGGCCAAATGGGCCCCACTCCCAAAACAAAATGAACAGATTTCCAATAAAAGGTTTTGTGCTCTTGGTTGTTTTAATCAGGAGTGTGAGTGTCTGGATGCAGAGAAAGGCCATATGAGGGATGAAATGAAGGAATACAAAGTACGTGAGCTGCGCCAGTTGCAGGACAACGGCGAGCTGGAAGAAGAGAACACATCTTTGCAGAAGCAAGTGTCTGTGCTCAAGGAAAACCAGGTAGGTTGTCACATTCGTCTCTGAGCTTCACCCACTGAGTGGCCTCATGTGTTCATACAAACATTGTACCAGACTATTTCCTCATCAGTACATTTTACAGGGTTGTAAAAGAGAGGGTTTTATTTCAGGAAGAAATCCTCTAATCTACTTCATATCATAATGTTTATGTTATGAATGATTGCTCCAGAGGAACAACATTTTTTTTCATGAAATGGTCCGATTAGTTTGTACAAACAGACCATCTCAGTGATTTTTACAACTGTTGTCTTTCCTGAAACAGCATGTCCGATTAGAATCGCACAGGCTGCCATATTAAGTAATGCCAGGCTGCTTTAGAGCGCAAAGTCGGCCTGATGTTTAAACAACTCTGACAAGTTTGTCCCTGGCTGGGTCTAAATTTAGCAGCCATTTGTTTGTGAAGGACCTTTGAGTTGAGGTTTTTGATAAACTCAAGGCCTCTTTTGATGGGAAACCACTTTCAAAGTGTTATGCAAATACCAGCTTGACATTCATTTCCCCAAAGAATGACACTCCAGTTACACTAATCTTTGACAATGGATGCGTGTCTTTCTACTTTATACATTCCAAATGTAACTCCCGGACATGTTTAAAACAAACAAAAAAATATGAATAATTTTTTAAGCTTTCTGCCTTTGATTTAGATTATTTATGTACATTCTGGAAATCTGCAGCAGTTCTGCAGGTATAACACTTTAATTGAAAAGTTGTGTGCAGGTTTGGCCAAACTCCATCTTCCTAGGCTGCTGCGTTTCATGCAGCATGGTGCAATGTTGCTTGGAAAAAAGGAAAAAAAAGAATAAAACAGTTTTGTGCCTCCCGTTTACATTTCAGGTTGAGTTTGAATCAATCAAGCTGGAGCTGAGCCAAAAGAACGAGGAGCAGGAGGAGCTACGGGGCCAGCTGGACGAGGCGGCCAGGCTGAGGGAGATCGCAGAGAGGCAGCTGGATGAGGCCCTTGAGGCCCTGAATGAGGAGAGGGAGCAGAAGAACAGTCTGCGTAGAGAGCTCTCTGCCTTGACCCTTAACCCCTTCGACTCTGTGGGCAACCTGGAGCTCCACTTGGAGCAGCTGGATGACAGCCAGGTGGAGGGTCAGGGCGGAGAGGGCGAGGAAGAGAACCAGGACAGCGGTTACAACAACGGTCCCGGCTCTGCTCCCGGCTCCGCTCGCCCTCCTCACCCAGGCGGCCCCAAAAGCAATGGCCTCATCCAGCGCTTCTCCACGCCGCGCAACAGCGACGTCTTCCTGCGCGCCCCCGCCTCGGGGCTGGTGTCGGACCTGCTGAGTGAGCTCCACTTTTCAGACAGCCAGAAGCTGAAACAGCAGCTCCTGCAGGTAGCTAAACGCTTTCCAATGAGGGGGTAAAAGCACCAAACAGTCACACTCCGTAACGTCGAGATGTGGAGGATAACTTCAAAAATTAGGAGTACATTTGCTTCGATTAGATGCTGGTCGCATGATTTAAAACGGTTTTGATAAAGGTCGGTAATGATGTGAACATTAACTTCATTTAGTGGTGTTACAGTCTTCAAATAGGGCAGCAGCAACTTGTTTGGATTCAGCTTATGCAGCATTTTTCCCAGAACTAGTTAGGAAACTGTTTATTAAATTTATTTTTTTTGTTTGTTTTTTGTCCAGGGACAAAATCAATGCACTGTAGTGTTCTAGATAGATGCTTTGAGGTCCAGGCATGGAGGTGCAAGTGGTAACAATTTGGTGGAGACCTCTGCCTTTTTTAAATTGATCTTCTTCTGAACTTATTGGGTCAATCTGCATTTGGTGCTGAACTGAGAGATAACTGGACTTATGAGAGCGAAACGCTTATTAAGTGTATGATTCAAATCTGTAGAACAGCGTTTATTTTTAAATGAAACCATCAGTTCTATTCAGGTGACATTTAAACACCGTCACCTCAATTCAAAAGGTTCTTACGCAACCTGGGCTGTGCGCCTAAGCTGTTAACCGGGATCTCTGCCACTTCCTGCTCTCAAACACTTCCTCTTTGTGTTGTTGAAACGGTAATATATATATATATATTTTATTTTTTGGATAATCCCTGCCTCTCCGAGCAGGTTGCTCTGTCCCGGCAGGGTGTCACAGCCTCTTTAGGAAATTAAGAATGTCTTGAAGTGCCATTTGTCTTTGTCTGAGGGAATATATTATGTATGATGCACTTAAGTTGGGGGTTGGGTATGAAAGCTCCTACTTAGCAGATGTTTGGACCGCAGACCTGAAAGAGGTCACATGAAATATGCATAGAAGCACGGCGGGATGGGTGAGGAATTTTAGTCACAGTGCCGCTGACTCCTCATTGATCGTATTGAAACGAGTCAATCATCACCGTCACCTTTGTTGTCTGGATTGGAACAAAAAGGGACGACTTGTATAATGGCTTATGTGTGCGTGTTTCCAGGCAGAGCGAGAGAAGTCCGGTCTGGCCAGCAAAGTGGAGGAACTCCAGATGCAGCTGGTCATGTCCAAACAGGCTCTCAGCCAGCAACAAGACAAGGTGGGCTCCCTCACCCAGCAGCTGGAGGCCGTGCACAGCAGCCGCCGTCAGAGCCAGGAAGAGGAGGGCGGCGGGGATGACGAGGCAGAACCAGGAGAGGACGCAGTCTTCGACTACGAGGTGGACACCAAGAGCAAGGAGGTGCTGGAGGCCCGAATGCGCGCCGCCAGCGAAGAGCTCCTGAAGCTGCGGGACGAGCTGTCTCAGGCGGGCGCCCGGTACAACACGCTGGAGCAGAGGTACAAGCAGGAGAAGGACCGCTGGAGAGCCGAGGCCCAGGAGCTGGCCGATAAAATCCGCCAGTGCATCAAGTCCAGCAAGCAGGACCAGGAGCGCATCACGGAGCTGGAGAAGGAGATCGGAGCCACACGGAAAGTGGCCACGGACTCCGAGGGCCACCTGAGCGTCGCCCAAGAGGAGCTGCTGGCCTTCTCCGAGGAGCTGTCCAACCTTTACCACCACATCTGCGTGTGCAACAACCTGACGCCCAAGCGGGTCACCCTGGACTATTACAGGGACGGCGCCCGGGCGAGCAGCGCCCGCAGGTCGCACCACGCTTTCCCGCAGAGCAAGGCGCGGGCCAACGAAATGTTCATCTCCAAGGCCGCCGCGCTGCAGTTCATGGGGGAGGTGGACAGCGCCGGAGCCAGCGGAGACTCCCCCACCTGCCCCGGGTCGCCCACCCTGGACTTCAGGGACCCGTCCAACGTCCGCAACTTGGTCGCCGTCATCCGCTGCCAGATCAAACACCTCCGGGTAAGAGGGCTCTTCAGCTGGCACCCCAGGCCTGCTGGTCCAGCCCGATTAGCATAGCATGTTGTCGTTACATAAACGTCGTCCTGGAGGCAGAAAGGCAGGCTTTTATTCTGGATTAAAGCTTTTTGTCCCTGAAAGTTTTCGCTGAGCTTAACTCTCCGCTCAGACCGCTAATGTTCTTGAGAAACTCACGCTGCTGCACGAAATCCAGCGCGTGCCGCAGATCGGCCGACACGTGCATCTTTTGAGCTGGTTTTGAATAGATTGGATTATCAGAGGGTCAGAGTTCCACTGTAACAGAATCCTCAGAAGAAACGGCATCAGCCCTGACAAAATGTGGTTTTATATGTCAAAGAACACGGTACCTGACCACCTGGGCCCAAATTTCAGTTGACTTGACTTCAGTCCTGTTCCCTTTAGCCTACTAATGGCCTTTGTGCTCCTCAGGTGGCCGTGGACCTCTGCCGTCAGAGGGGCGCCATGCCGTACTCCGGCCTCAGCAGTAGCGGAGAATCGGAGCGGGATGCGGAAAGCCTCCTGGAAGAAGTCCTGAAACTGAAGTCTCTTCTCAGCACCAAGAGAGAGCAGATTGCCACCCTCAGAACTGTCCTGAAGGCTAACAAACAGGTAGGTGGCAGAAGGCCGAAACGCAGCCGCACAACTGAAGGTGTTGCTTTGCGTGGACAGGACGCAGATGCACATGACTCATTCCTAACGAGCCACGAGGTGTGACTGCTCCAGAATATTTAGGATCTGCAGCTAAGAGGCGGGCCCTTAAAAAACACTAATCTTAACAGGAACACTTCAGTGCGAGTCTGCCACTCCGTCTCGTTTTGTTGAATTATTAAAGCGTTTCATTATCACGTTTTAGTCTTGGCAGGATCCGTGTTTGTCCTCCGACTTTTAAAGAATTCTGTCAAACGCAGCTCTGTATATCCGTTTTAAGAGGAACCTCAAAACGAGTAGGCTCACAAATGAGGAAATTAAATCTTCCTTCAGTTTTATTATTTTTTCTTTATTTTTTACATTTTGTTAAAAAAAAGGTTTTTATTTTGTTAGCCCATTCAGATCATCTGAATAGTGTAAAAGTCCGAGGTCTTGGCGGTGCATAAAGGGGTCAAAATGCCCAGTGTTGGTAAGGGTCATTATCCCAATAAGTCATGAGTATTATTCCTGCATAATCTCAGAAGGAGCCCGGCGGCTGACCCGTCTCATCCGTGTTTTGTCTGGACGTCCCCTTCGCCTAAGCGGTCCTGCAGCGGGCCGCGTCGTTAGGAGGTCGGTCGCTCCCTCCCCCCCACCCCCCCACCTCAAGCACTACGTGACCCGCTTCTGTCATTCCCTAAGCCGTCAGTCACTCGCAGACACGCTCAAGGTGATCTCTCTGTGAGGCTGGACCAGCCTGAGGGCTGGGGATGAGTTGGCGGCCTGTCGGCGGCTCTGATGTAATCTATTTACATGCCAGACTGTTAAAGTGATTAGGGTATTTGAATAGCAGATATGTGGACGTTAGTCCTGCAGACTCGGCTCAGAACGCCTGATATTTTGTGTTCAAACCAGATAGTCTTGGTTTATTTTGTGTTTTCTTATCAAAACAATGATTTTATTTACCCCCCCCTTGTGATCCTTGTGCTGAGCAATGATGATTGGGACTTTTTTGTCGGCTCATCCTCGAGGTTTCTCGTTAGGAACTGATGTCTTTGTTTGCATAACAGTCGTGCCTGGTAACATGCCTTTCCTATCTCACCGTGAAAGCAAATGATATTTTGCAGACCGCCGAGTTGGCGCTGTCCAATTTGAAAACCAAGTATGAGACGGAGAAGAGCCTGGTGTCGGAGACCATGATGAAACTCCGGAATGAGCTCAAGGCTCTGAAAGAGGACGCCGCCACCTTCTCATCTCTGAGAGTCATGTTTGCCAGTCGGTAAGATCCTCTTTTCTTTTTCTTTTTTTTTGCCCCCACCCCCTTTTTTTTATGATTCCCATCCAGTGGCGTTAGCCACCTTTGTGGTCAGTATTGCGGCACAGCATTTGCTGTCACCCGCGTAATAAGCTTACCGTGCGCAGTACACCCCGTGGAACATCCACCAGTTCACGTGAAGATTATGAGCCACATGCTCGGCCCCGTGCTGAAGGGGGACGGAGGTAAGGACAGATTTGTCCCATGGAGCCAGGTCACCTTTGGGAGGGAGACGTCTAATAAGTTTGCATGCAATGGGTGGAATATTGGTGCAATGAGAGCAAAGACATCAAAGTCACTAATCCCCTGTCTTTACTGTTTGCAGTGCCTTTGTATTGAATAATATGAAATAATTCATTTTATTTTCATTTTGTTTTTCTTTACTAAAGCTCCAAAGAAGATTCTTGAACAGATCTTTGTAGATAATTACAAGCTAGCATTTGGGATATTCCTAAGAAGGATTGGAAACACTGCTGCTGCCTGTTGCACCAGCCTAAAGATTATAGCGTTTAAAAAAAGAGGAGAGGTGAGGGTCACATCTTACAGTGAGATGGCGCCACCAAGTGGAGAACTGGAGTATTCGCATTGCTACCCTATAGTTGCAGTACTCCACACTCCATAATCACATTTTAAGTAAGAAATGCTTGTTCTTTTGTAGCCCACAGTAGAAACTAAAGTTCTCATTGTTTTAAAATTTGCAGCTAACACACAAGAGGTCATGTTAAGCCTGATTTTTTTCTGTGTTTGTGTTTGGTTCTAACACGCTCTGGCCCGCTGGTGCATGCTTGCACGTCTTTGTCGTCCGCACGTTGCAGGTGTGACCAGTACGTCACGCAGCTGGATGAGATGCAGAGGCAGCTGGCGGCGGCCGAGGACGAGAAGAAAACCCTCAACTCCCTGCTGCGCATGGCCATCCAGCAGAAGCTGGCCCTCACCCAGCGCCTGGAGGACCTGGAGGTCCCCCAGTCCCCGCACAGCTTGAACAGCAGCCCCCGCCGCTCTCGGGCCAAGGAGCTCGCCACGAAGTCGGGCCGGGCGCCCCGCAGCCCCCGGAACAGCCCCGCCCGCCCGGCGGCCCGCAGCAGCCCGCGGGCCAGCCCGGTCCTGGGCAGCAGCGTCCCCTCCATGGCCACCCACCACCTGCGGGCCCTCACCAGAAGTCTCCACACCAGCCCCGTAAGAACCCCTCCCTCTCTCTGTCCCGACAGCTCCTCTCACACCAGCGCCCGCCCCCACAGAGGCAGGGCTCTGCCCCGGGACGCCACCTTCATTAGAAGCCGCAGCGTCGGCGGCTTTTTTAACGAAAGGCCCGGCTCTCTGCGTAAAAACCCCGCCGGTTCTTTCAGCGGCGGGGCAGAGTTTACAGCAAACGCAAGAGATCCGAAAAGGGGCGCTCCGGGCCGGCGGGCGTCCGTCCCCCTGCGCCAGGACACCTTCATCACCGCCCCCGCGGCGCCGGTCTCGTCCTCATCCGCTGATAGTCTAACCTCTGCTAACGCTTTGCGTGTGTGTCCTAACACGTCGCCGGCGCGGGCCGACGGCCAGCACAAACCTGGCGCCAAACCCCACTGGGACGCGTCAGTGAGGAGGAAACAGCTGACGCGCAGGTCTCAGTCTGTACAGGCGGCGGCTGCATGCTCTCACACGCCCCCGCCCAGCACTAACACGGCGCTCTGCGTTCACGTCCCGGCCGGTAAAACCGGGATGAGGGGAGCCTGCAGAGAGCCCCCAAGCAGATCTGCCACCTCTGCCTATAGAGCCACAGAGGAGGGGCAGAGCTATGTCAGTAAGGGCTCCGCTCATAGGGGGCAGACTAGCTCCAGGGCTCACAGCTCCCACTCCAAATCCTCTCGCAGGCGCTAAAACGCCAAACTAAATTTGAGTGAAAACATTCTTAATAGTTATGGATAGGCTACATTTCGAAATATCTAATTACCGGTAGGTGTCACTTAGGATGTGCCGATATGTTGTCAGTGTGCTTATCCTCATCATTGAGCCTCATCTTTTCCAGATCCTTGTTTTGACACGTTGAACTAAATGTTTTTTGTTTCTTTTTCTTCTTCTTTTGTGTCTCTCGTCCTGTTTCCATAGCGCTGAACCGCTCCTCCCATTACTCCGAACCCCCTCTTCTCCGTAAGGAGCCATCTTCATGTTGAGTCCCCGGCTCCCTCCTCCTCCCCTGACCCGAGGCATGCTGTCCATCTCAGATATGATGCTGCTACACCCCTCCTCCACTCAACCCACCAGAATCATGGACGAAAAAAAAAAAAGAAAAAAAAAAAAGAATCTCTCATCCGACCCACTTGGTCTTCTCTGCTCGGAGTTGAGAAACCTGCATGCAGCCCGGAGGAGGATGAAGAGAAAAAAAACACAAAACAGCTTCTCATTCCTCCCTGTCAGTGACTCTTGTCTCGTCCAAGGCCGTACGGTGTGGTGACCCGTTTCCCAGTATTTATTCCAGAACAAAAAGACCTTTTGTGGTGCGCAGCCATCTCTCCCCCCCCCCCCCCCCCCACTCTGACTCCAGGCTGCGACCTGTTCTCCGCCGGCAGCACGTCTTCACTCTCTTGCCTTTAACCTGGCATCCTGGTGGGAACCTGTCCGATGTCTCCTAGCGTGGGTAAGCAGTGGGCTCCCCTCCAGCAGCTCTCCCTCCCTTTAGATCAGACGGCCTTACTAGAGTCAGTCCGTGCCCTCATTTTATACCCGCTAACCATTTCTGGTTCTTTGACGGCAGCCTGCCCGCTGCGCCTTTCAACCGGAGGGTCTGTAAATACGGCGCTTCACAGGGAAAAAGATCAGCCATAAGTTCACCACCTCAGGTCAGACCGCGAGTAGTCAGCTATTTAGAAAATCTTCAATGCCAGTGTTACTTTGCAAACTATGCAGACCAAGGCAGGACGGCGCCTGAGCCCTCCTCGCTGTGGGCTCCGGGGGGGGGGTTCCTCCCACTCACTGCTCCCATCAAACACCGGCTGTCTGCAGCAGCTTTACATAACAGAATAAGCAGCTTTTTCTTCTTTTTTTGTTTTTTGTAAGTCATTTGGGGGCGCAAATGTGAGCTTGTCGTTGATAAAGGGGGGGGGGGGGGGGTTATTCTTGGTCCTTAACGTAAATTTAGGACGTTCCCCTCACATAAGTAGAGTTTTAGTTTTCCACTCACCTAAAACGGTGAAACCGATCAACCAATGACACAACAGCCACGCTTCTGCTTCACACCCCCATTTATGTCCAAACGCTGCTTATGTGCGCCACCCAAAATAAAGAAACCAGCTTGTAGAATGATCTAGTCTAGACTGCAGCAGGCTGAACGCGCAGACAGCTGTTGTTTTAAGAGAAAAATATCAAAGTAACGCAGACTCTTTGCCACTTTAAACACCATTTATCTGCGCCACTTCTAGTAGTGTGTTAGGACTAAAGTACAGGGTTACACAAATGAATGGGATCTAAAAATATGACATCTAGACCCACGGGGAACCTCCACAGTGATGACAGTGGTGTTTTAAAGTGGTGTGAAGCCCACAACTAGGTAACCTTTTGTTCTGTACCCTAAATCTTTGTCGCTTGTATCATCTAAAATTCTAAACGAATCGACCCCAGTGATCATGGTTTTGTTCCCGTAGGTCAGATGCAAAAACTTGTTTTTTTTATTTTAATGAGTTTTCTTGGGAGAAGAAACATCCTGCTGATTTATTTTATTTTTTTCTCTCTGTGCCTTGTTTTTCAGTCATATCTCTCCCTCCCCCCCATTAAGACTCCACAAGTATGTAGAGGCAACTGCTGTAGATATGTTTTTTGTCTTTAGTTTTCGAAGGCGTTTTTTAATTGCTTGTGAGAACTCCACAAGCGGTTTTTGCACTGATTGAGGCGATATTTCATTTTGGTAAAATGTTTTCACTTTTCGGCTTGCATGCACGAGATCTGAAAGAAATCATGCTTATGATCTTACTCCTATTTATTTTAAGAAATGCTATGATGATGACAGTTACTGTAATAAAATCATGAAGTGGGACACCATAATGTGTGAGGAAAGACCTGCCAGAGGTTGATAGTTTGCACTGAAAGTGAAAATGCTTTAACATCATGTCATATTCCAATGAAGGTTTATAAATGGATTTCTTAATCTATTCGATTCACGCTGTGCAAATATGTGTATAATTTTAATTCCCATTTGTTGTATAATATTTTAACTGTATTTATGTGTCCCTCATTATGTGTAAATTAATGTAGAAATGTCACACTCTTGGCATAATGCATTTGATGGCCCTTTTTATGTGTATGCAAGTTGACCTTCACTGACTTGTCTTGAAGAATAAAAAGCCAACACTGTATTATGAACATGGCCTCGGTGGGTTTGAATTCTGTATTCACCATGTTTATCACACAGGTCTGCAATCCTGTTAGTTATGTTGGATTTTTAATTGTGGAATTAATTGTGTCTCCCGGGCCTGAACTTTCGGCAAAGACAGTTCAGGAGGAGACCATTCGGGAGAAAAATAAGTCTCCGACTACCCAATAATTTCATCAGTCTGCAGATAAACTGCTCCGGCTGTTTGTGTCAAAGTGCACGCGCCCACAAAGATACAAACTTGTCCAGAGTACAGGACGTACCCGGGCCAAGCCTTTGTCACCAAAGTCTCAATTTAGTGATCAAAGAGAGGAATAGCAACACTGGAAGTACTGAACATGTAGGCGTAAATTTCATTGAAGGCTGAGTGTTTCAGTAAAGTGCCTGCACACGCGGATATCCCCATGGCCCCGAATCCCACACATACAATAAAGCCTAACATATGAACATAATCCTCTATTGAAGTACCACTCTGTCCCACTCACGTGTTTGTGTAATAAAGAAGGTTTTTTTCTTCACCCTAAGGTTCTTTGGGGTTCGGACATACGAGGGGATGCTTACTGATGTGCCACCTAAACAACACAAAGCACAGCTAAAATGATGTAAGTGGAAGAATTCAAAGTGTGCCCTGTCTAAGCACATTTAGCATTAATAACTCTGATTATTCATTTCTGAGCTGATGAGCTCATATTTCTGTGGAGGCATGTTGCTCCTCTCCTTTAAAACCTTTCCCCTAGGTTGAGCTTTAGGACATTTGCTAATGCACACCTCACATGTGAAATAAAATCTTTATCAATTGCTTTCAGGTGAATCGGGGTTTTCTCAGTGGTCAGCACATCACACAAGCATTTAAACCGTCTTTAGCAGCTTAACAGCAACGCAAACACGGGGCAAGGTGTTACCGGACAAGTTGTAACGTTTTACACACCAGAGAACAGTCTGTAAACTCCATAACTGCCTCCTCTCTTCCTCTGTCTCTCTCTCTCTCTGGCTTTCATTAGAACCTTCAGAATCTGACTCAAAGTGTTTTATCCGATCAAATTTTTGAACCAAAGTGGACTTTTCAGATTTACACGTACACAAAAGAACATGTGGAGGAAGAATTTAGTATGGAAAAGGGTGACAGTCCCTCCCCCTTAGACCTTATTAATCTGTTGTAAATTTCCTGCGGCTTTTAAATAAAAATAAGGACAAATCAGCCTGTGAGATAACAAGAGTAGTCTTTAACAAGACAGATGGCGTGAAGCAACAAAATTGTGAGTAATTTCAGTCCAACTAAAGCGATAGAGCACGTCCTCTGATCCATTCCAAAACAAAGATTGGAAGCCTATAAGGAAAGTTCCCCCAAACTACTCCCATCCAAAGCTTCCTAAATAACTGTTGGATTATTTTCTTATGTGTAGGGTAACATTTGGGAGGCAGGAACTGACTGTTGGAGCTTGTTTCCTTAGGGACCAGCCTGCAGAACAAGTTCCAGCAGCTCCAGCCCTCCTCCATTCTAACAGAAAAAGAGGTCAAAATCTTATTGTCGGACTCTAAAGTTGGAGCAACTGAGTAGATCTAGAAGTCCAGGGCAGTTCTGCACCAGTGCACAAAATTTCAACAGAATCTTGGAAAAGTTTGCTCAAGCAAATCTGTCTTTTCTTCTCTACAAGAGCTACACATCAGCTCACGCACGGAGTGACATTTAGAGAGCAGCTCCTTGTTTTGTTTGCTGTTAAAACAGCCCTAACCGCTCATGTCCGTTGTTATTCTAGCTGGAAGTTTGTTTAAAGAGCCAGCTATAGAATTGTTTTCCCCCTGTTGAAAAAAAAAAGGTCTGTTCCTCATCTGTGCTGGAACACAGTGTGGTCACTTTGGATTCAGTTCAATCAGTAACCGGGTCACATTTCCTTTCTTCTTTTCGGCCTGCGTGGTGGGATAAGTGATGGTTGACTTATCTGTGTTTGGAAAGTTCTAACCTGGCTCTTTATTCAAAGATGAATAAGAGAGCTTCCAGTCGTCTGCAGCAGACTTAGAAGATTTTGAGAGTAAAATTCTGAAGGAGCTCCTTTGCTCAGAGCCCTGCAGACGTGCAGTGGCACACAGCAGGCTGCTCAGCACTGACTCACCAGTGGGGGGAAGGGATGGCAAATCTGGAGCTAAAGTTTAAAAAACAGGATCCGTGTGTAGGTGCCTGAAGGATTCCCTGAGCTGGATGGCAGCTTCTACTGACCCCGTGGGCTTTGTGGGAGGACAGCAGGGGGGTGACACAAGACCCCGGGCCAAGATTATTACCACAGATGTCAGGCTGTTTTCTCCTGATTTTTGGGGGGGAGGGTCTGACAGAGGAGGCTAAGAAGTGTGTTTGGATGTGACATGTCTCCAGATGAGACGATCTGAGGATGCTCTGTCAGCTTTTTTTTGGGGGGGGGGGGTGGAGACGGAGTGTCTGGTCCTGCTGGTTCTGCCCTCAGAGGATCCCCGGGGCCTGGAGAATCCGAAGAGCGGAGAAAGTCGGGGAGAAAGGAGCCTCCACGAGCTGATAGAAGTTGCCCCACCTCCCCCTGTTAAACGACCTGAGGTGATCCAGGTTGTTTGAACCTGGTGAGCTGCTAAAAGCCGCTCTGGCTTTCATGTCGGCTTTGCATTTTTGACCTTTTTTAGCACAGAAGCGGAGAATAATTTACAGCTGTTAAGTGCCCCTCACGCCGCCGTGCTAAACCTGTCATTTCCTCCCAGCGCCTCACGCTTCGTCCTGCTCCACCGGTCTGAGCACGGCTCCGTCAGGGTTTCACTGGTGAAAGTGGAAGAGAGCGGGCTATATGGAGTCATACGGTGGACACCGGGGCCGTTCTGCTCTCATTGGTTCTCCTGCAAAGAAAACTAAGCACCTCCACCCTTTGATATCTACTGAGCCATCGCTTTAAACAACTACGCCCCTTCAGCTATGTTGGAGCTGAAAATGTAAATAAAGACGACTTCATGATTTGGAAATCCTTTCCCCCATGTCTGAATGTGCGTGGTAAAAAATAATCAGGCCAATTGAACGTTTGGAACTGAGAGAGTGTGAACTTTTGAAAAAAACAAAAAACAACTACTTTCTTAACTGGATTTGCAATTCTAAGCAAATTCTCTGCTGCAGTGACCAGGCGAATTATAGTCTTTGGCAGGTATCTCTAAACTGAAAGCCAATACTCAGTTCAGTTTATCTTAATATTTGTCAGTGACCTTTGGGCTGCAGGAGAAACAGCTTTGTGGGCTCTTGAACACGTCTGAAACCCCGTCAGTAAACACAGCCTGTCTCTGGGACATGTGATCTTTACTCATATCAGTCACAGATTTGCTATAATCCATCTACTAGTGCTCTTTTCCTCTTAGTTTATGCTTCGATACTTACATCTCTTGTATTACCCATAGAACCCATACAGCTTTGTCGTTAGTTCCTGCTTTCACAATGGGAATTTCCCCACTGTTGGACCAATACATATTTATCTAATTTTATTTTAAGGTGAGTCGGGGGTCTGAGGTGAAGCTGAAAAACTGTCTTCTGATCTCATCTGTCAAAAAAAAAGGGGGGGGTGAGGTTTTGGGGGTCTGTCCAGCTGGGCAAGCCAGCATCTGTGGTGGCTTTGGGGTGTGGTTTCACATCAACGCGTGCTGTCATCAAAACAATGCCTGATTCAGGAGAGGCTCTGGCTGTTTTGGTGGGACAAAACCCAGCTATGTTCTACACATTCAAGCAGAACATCAGAGCCGACGAAAGAGTCTGTTAAAGTGGCCGGCCTGAAGCCAGGACCCGCCATTTACTGAAAACACGGGAGACCTTCGAAAACACATGAAAATAACAAACACGTCTCTGAACATTCTGAGCTGGTCTGTTCCTGTTGAGCCAGAATGAGGAAAAATAGTTTAAAAAAAAAAAGGTAGAGCAGGTTTCTTATCTCAGTTCTTGCAGACACTTATAGACTGCTGATAAATAAAGAGCTGATGAAACACGGAGATAAAGGTGCTTCCACACCACTTTGAAAAAAAGAAAATGAACATGGCAACAAATACCACAAAAATCCCTTGTTGGCAAAAGAAGCATCACATGACTTGATGCCTTAATACTGTCTTCATTTGAAACCTGTCCTTATGGTTCAAAAGATTTGATACACTGAGATGATGGATTTAATAAATACAAACTTTTCATGCAGAATTCCATACTTTTTGAACACTTAACACCTATTCTTTGTATCCCTACAACGTTCACCCCAAAGTTTCAATTTAAAGTTTCGTCACACATTAAGACCCAATATACAAAAAACTGGGTCACGCAACACAGACACAGGAGTCATGGACTTACTGACTAGATTCCACTGGATTAAATAAGAAAATTCTACTTTCTGTTTGACTCTCCATTTGGGAAAAAGCTAAATTTAGTCTTTGTGAGACAGACATTATGACCCAGGATTGCCTCATTTATTTATTTATTTTACCATCTGTTGACACGTTAAACCTTTAAGGTAAAAGGGTGCACAGCTCTTTATTTCTATGATTCTTCAAAAGTATGGCGCTAATACCAAAAATGTAACAATGACGTGGCCGGTTACTCCAACGTTTAGCTTTGCCTTATGTGTTTTACTTTTATCTTCCCACACACAGTATCACACAGAGCCATCCCCTCTGGTGTTTAGTGGGAAGGTCCGTCTCTTTTTGGAATGTGAAGTACCCATTGCATTCAGCTGGATTTGACTTTACTTAGCAGAATTTAGGACTGTGGCTATATTCTCTATAGCCATGTACCACTTCCTCTCAGTGGGGTCGTGGAGGACCCCATCCCAGCTGTCCCTGGCTGAGGGGCAGGGTGCATCCTGGGCAAGTCACCTGTCCATTGCAATATGCAGAGTTCTGAGCACCTAAAAAACCCTGCAAAGCTCATCATGTTTGCATTGTTTATTGCAGAACAGAGCAACCATAACCAGTAGCAGGCTGGAGTTAGAACAGGGTCCCCTTAGTTTGATTAGGGGCGATAACGATAACAGACTTCCATCCACACACAAATGGAAAACAAACTAACCCACTTAGAGAACACAAAGGCATTTCCTCAGGTCGTTAGGGGGGCTAACGGAAACGGTTCGAATCCCCGACTGTTTCCATGGGCGAATTTAATCACAGATAACACTGACTGCCTGGAAGGAAAAATACAGCCCCCCCCCCCCCCTTCTTTATAAAGGAGGGGGCGTGTGTGTGTGTGTGTGAGCACATGAGAGTGTGTGGGGCGTGGCCAGCCTGAACGCTGGGCTATGTTTTCGTCTCCCTGCTAGTCCCACTCAGCACTAGTGAGTGGGGAGCACGCGGTGTGTTCACTTCCCTCGCTACTGTGGGGAAAAAAACAAAAACAAACAAAACAAAAAATGTCTTTCAAGACCGTGGGCACGGCGTTAACGCGCACGCTATGGACCCGCGGAAACCGGACCCCTCCCGTGGCTCGGTCCCCGAGAGCGAACCGGCTCTCCAGCTCCTGCAGGGGGGCCGCGGGGACCGGGGAGGCTGCGAAGAGTTGCGGGCCGGACTCCGAGAGGCCGAACCGGGACGCCCCGTCCTCCGCCGAGCCCCCGCACAGAGGGGGGGCCGCGGAGAAGAAGCGACCCAAGGAGTCCGCCGGAGCCCCCGGTGTGCCCGGGGTCCGGAGGCGCTCCTTCACCTCCAACGCTGCCCCCCGGGACCAGAGGTCCTACCTGTGGACCCGATACAATGACATGAAGCGGCTGGTCCACGGTAAGCAGCTCAAGGAACCCCCCCTTTTTTTCCCTTTTTTTTTCTCCTGACACCCTTAATCTGAAACACACGTAGCTGCACACGTCATCGAGTCTTCGGCGGTGTTTTCGTTTACATCGAGGACATTTTGTACGTTTGAGGATAGCCTTCATCCTCTCTCTGAGTAGCCGGATCGCACATATGGCACGTAAACGCCTCAGCCTTCTTTCTAAACCTCTCTGGACTCAGAGAGCTGCTGAAAACCAGCTTCCACGAAGCAGCCCCGGGTTCCTTTTTGTCCTGCAGCAGTTCTGCCATAAACAACCCCCCAAAAAACACGCGTTTGCGTGTGTTTTTGTTTGTTTCCTGGTAGACCCAAGATGCGTTCGGTCTAACCGCCACCTAACTGTGCAACTATGGGTTTTTCGAGCCTCTGTCGCCACCGTTTTTAACCCAGCATGACCCCCCTCCCGCGCTAAAAAAAAGGCGCCGATGTGTTGTATTTTAACTTGCGTGGACATTTGGACATGTGGCAGTCACCAGGACTGTGCACGGCCACGTCTCTGTGTGTGTGCAGCCTCAGGGCTGTTTACTTTTAGCTGGGAGCGGGGCTTCCACACAGGCTGCAGGGGGATGTGTTAGAGCAACAATGTGATCAAGGAGGAAACTACACCAAATAAACAAAAAACAAAAAACAAATCGCCCTCAAACTGCTCCGATTCAGTAAATCACCAGAAATAAAGCACTGGCTTTTGTCCAGCACATACGGGTGCTATTGTTTCATAGCTTAAACCTACACATGGCATCAAGGGGTAGTTTCACACACATTTCTATAGGGTTAGGATACTTTTATGATAAAATTAATAAATTATTTCAATGATAGGAAAACATTTAACAATAAAAAAGGCAAATATTGCTTAACGTTATTGAAGCTCTTAGTGAAATGGAGTAAAAAAGGACATTATTCCCTTTGGAAATGAGGTTGAGTAAAAACAGACATGGATTTTTTCCCCCTGTGCAATCAACACGCATAGTGTCGACATCGATGACAAAAATATGTTTTTCCCCCCTTTACCCTCTCCTTAAGGGACTTCTATCTCAAATCCTCAACACAATGAAAGCGGGTCACGCCTTCTTCTCGTTCCTAATTGCAATTTCACCCTTTTCCTTTTGGGAGAAAAACAAGTGACTTTGCAAGAAACAGAGAGGTGTTTTTAGGCTGGAGGGAAACCTGCTGAAGTGTTGGAGGAATCCCATTGAAGCGTCGGGGGGGGGGGAAAGCTCCCGGCCTATTTTCTCATATAGATCACCAGTGACACGGCCCAGGAGCAAATCCTGAACTCCTTAATCTGTGTTCGGTGCTCTGAGAACCCCAGAATAGGGGGAGAGGTGACTTTCTTTCAGCGGGGTGTAATTAGTGAGGTCTCGGGGAACTTCGGTTGCACAGAATGTTCTCTTTGGATTGACTCAGTTTTTTAGTCAATAGTCAGTGGACATCTGAGAACCACAGGTTACGCAACCTCCGGTGAGCTTGCCAGGCCAACTGGAGTAGAGCTGCTTTTTTCCCTTTTTTTTTTTTTTTTTGCAGAGTCAGCAGACAGTGAGCTCTTGTCTCGGCCCTGCTCCGACAATCAGTGTTTTATGTTTCCCTTCTTCGGCCTTCCCTGCCTATTGTCATCTGTCTGGGATGATGAGTCACCAGTCTTAACATGTGTATCATTATTTTCCTCCCTCTGTCCCTCGTGGACCAGATTTGATCCCACCGGCCGCGTGTAAAAGCCTGAATGCCTCCGTCATCTATGCCAACAACGAAGTGGACCTGGCCGAGGTGGACATCTACGGCTTTGACTACGACTACACTCTGGCTCAGTACTCCAACGCGCTCAACACACTCATCTACAACACAGCGAGAGGCTTCCTCATCGAGCACTTCAAGGTGTGTCTCACAAAAAAATAAATCGAGCAAAGTCCGCTGGCATCAAATTTTGTTCTACATTCAGGTCGACTGACCTGCTTTTTTCCCCTCTCTGTTCTTGGCAGTACCCAGAGGGCATTGGGAAATATGATTACATTCCCAACTTTGCCGTCCGGGGTCTCCACTATGACATCCAAAAGGTAAATGAGTTTTTTTTTCTTTTTCTTCACCTTTAAAAAAAAAAGAATAAATGTATAAACTGTGTCTCTGTGTAGTTAAAAGGAAGCTTATTTTCACTGCCTCCAGGGTCTCCTGATGAAAATAGATGCCTTTCATTACATCGAGCCGGGAACAGTGTATCGGTAAGAGATATTCTGAAATGCAATGCAGAGCTAATCCCAATAGTTCTTCCAGATAAGAATAATTACATCATATGTGTTTGCTTTAATAAAAAAAAATATCTGATATTTTGTTAAGACAAAGAATCATTTCTGAACATTTTAGATAATCAGGATATAATGAAAATCATTTGTCCGGATCTTTAGATTAGGAGAATACCACCTGAACAACAATACAAGAGATATTACATCTTGTCGTTATACCATACATAACCACATTTAAGAGGTATAGGAGCCAGGAGCTGCAAATCAGCTGCATGAGAGTGTATGATCAGAAATGTCAAAGAAGGACAGACGTCCGCAATGACCTCAGAGAAGCAACTGCTGCTGTCCATCAGACTGGGGAGGGTCAGAAGGCCAGTGACTCCAAACTCTGTGCTGTTCATCATTATTCACAAGAAGAATCGAGTAAAGCTAGGAAAAGACTGAGTTACAAGGATAAAACCTCTTAACCGTTAGGCACAGTGGGGGGGGCTGTAGATCTGGGCTTGTTTTACTGCTACAGGACCTGGTCGCCGTGCGGCCATTGATTTATCAATGAACCCGCAAGTCCAGCTTGTCTGATGGCCGACTGTGGCTGAAAGTGGGTCATACACCAGGGCAATGAACCCAACACACAGCAGGAAATCTACAACAGAAAGGCTAAAAAAAGAACCGATCCAAACGCTGCAATGCTTCATTCAAAGTCCAGAGCCCAGCGTAGACCAACGGCCCCAAATCCAAATAAGTCCAGGCGAGGTTGTAGAGAAGAGAGGGCCGGGTTTCCTCTGCTCTCACAGCGTGGCACAGAAATAGAACACCTCCCAATTCTTGTTGCTAAAGGTGGAAATACAAGCTGATAGACCTTCTTTTGTTTAGTAATTGCAATAAACGGGCGATGCGTTCCTGCTTGTTTTATTTGTTTAAATGAATCGGTACACTTTCAACCTTATCTCTGATGCATTCAGGGGTCTGAGTCCGGTGTCGGATGAAGAGATCCTTCAGCTCTACGGGGGCACCTTCCACGTCCCCCTGCAGCAGGACAGCGGCTTCTATGGAAAGGTGAGCAGGGCCCAGTTTTTCCGGCACGTTTGTGGAAAAACCTTGGGAGGAAAAATTGTGTGGACAGCAAAAAGCTTGACATTTGTTACATGTTGCTTTTTAAGCCTCTTGAAATGTTTCCTCCTACTGGAAGAGGTTTGGTTTTGCTTGGCAACAGAAGCAGAAGGCGCCCTTGTTTTATTTATTTTTTACTTTTTAATCTCTATCTCATTTTAGAACCCTGAATCAAATTCAGGATGTAATCTGCCGCTGCCCTAGGATCCCTCAAATGTCAGGATTTGAAAGGCTTTACTGTTATGTAAAACTTTTTTTAATTTGAGACCTCATTTGTTCCGTTGGCGTCACGACTGGGCCGGAATGCAGTCTTCCCGTCCCGGATTGGCTGGTCTGAGAAACGCTGTGTCCAGACCGTTTTGTTTTGTTTAGATTTCTTTCTCATGATGGAGCGCAGCTTTTACCATGAGAGGCAGAAATCTGACCTGGGCCCGGCAGTCGCCAAACGCAACGGGATGTTGCCAATTAGGAGCAATTTGCGTGGAGCCGACATGATTCCTGGCCCATCGGGCTTTTGAAGCGCCTCCCTGCAGCCCGTTGCCATCTCCCATTTCTCCATGAGGCAGGCTTTTCCACAGCATGGAGGGCTTTGGCTCTAATCTAGCTGTGGGAGTTGGCTCAGCTGTCAAGGCTGCCTCATAGTTTTATGTGAATACTTTAATTTGAATTCAGCCAAAAGATGCAACTTCCTGTTTGCTCTCCACACACAGGGACCAAAGGTGAAACAGTTCATGGACATTTTCTCCATTCCCGAGATGACTCTCCTTGCCGTGGCCAACGATTTTTTCATCACCAACAACATCGATTACGATCCGGTCCACCTTTTCAAGGATGTCTCTGTAAGTGTTTCCCCTTGTTCCTGACCGGGAGCGCACACAGGCTGACCCTTTCTCGAATGCAAACTTTCTCCTTCTGAAATAAACCGCCTATAAACTCTTGTTCCTTTTTGAAACGCAGGAAGCCATCGGCATGGTTCACATCAAAGGCTACATGTACAAGTGGATCATGCAAGATCTGAGTAAGGACGATTAGTGTATATATATATATCTTTTTTAAACATCTTTTAGTTTTCCCTCACCGAGTCCTGTCCGTGGGTATTTTCCTAGACAAGTTCATCCTGAGAGGGGAGGAGACGGACGCCGTCCTGCATCGACTGGCCAGTAAAGGGAAGAAGCTCTTCCTCATCACCAACAGCCCCTTCAGCTTCGTGTGAGTGGGAGCAGACAGAGCTGCGGCCGTCCACCCCGAGCCCCGGGGTCCGGCTGTGGCGCTGAGGTTGTGCTGTGTCCGCAGGGATAAGGGGATGACCCACATGGTGGGGGCAGACTGGAGGGACTTCTTCGACGTGGTGATCGTGCAGGCCGACAAGCCTCACTTCTTCACCGACTGCATCAAGTGAGTGTCGGTCACCGAACAGGACACAAAGAACACAAAGAACAGTCCGGGCAGCGTTCTTTAACTTTCGCTGCTGTCACAGGCCTTTCAGACGCCTGGACGGCAACGGAGACCTCCGATGGGAGAAGATAAACAGTTTGGATAAAGGCCAGATTTACAAACAGGTCAGGAATACCTTACTGGCTGTTTTCTGGGCTCACTGATGCCTTTTTTTTTGTTTTTTCAAGGTTTAATTTTTTTCTCCAGCTTTATTTTTTTGTCCTGTTTTATCTGCGTGTTTGTCTGTGGGAGTCCCTTTTGGAGGCTAACTGCTGCTGTGTTTTGTGCTGCAGGGAAACTTGTTTGACTTCCTCAGACTGACGGGCTGGAGTGGATCAAAGGTTCTCTACTTCGGAGACCACCTTTATAGCGACTTGGCAGTAAGTATCGCCGCACTGCAATTTCCTCAGTCCAGCTCCAAATTATGACTAATCATTTGCAGTCCGCTGACGTTAGATCCAGCTCCCGTTCCGTTTACCTCGATTTCCTCAGTGCGCCATGCAGCAAAGGCGGACTTTCTGTGGGGAAGTTTGCTTCTCTGTCCTGCTTATTCGGACGTAAAGCTGCTGGTCACGTGTCTCACTGATTTGTTTTCGTCATGCCAAATGAGGAAACTTTCAAAGGAAATGTTGCAAATCGTATAGTAACAACATGAAAAAGGTCGTATTTGTGTCTGATAAATCAGGAAAAAAAAAACAGGCTCAGCTTTTATGCAAAATACCATAAGCCAAGGTCTTATTCTGCAGGCTTGCAATTTAAATTATTTCCATAGTTAGTTTTTTTATTTATTTGCATATAAACATAATGTTGAAAAATCCATTGCTAATGAAAATGTTCTGGATGTTATCAATCTTACGATGAGAGGAGTAACCATCCTTTCATGCTTTCTGGAGATGCTCATAACCACATGCACTCAGCTGTCAGTGGTAACTATTAGCAGCAGCAGCAGCTGCTCACATGCTTGTCATTACAAAGTTAAAGTTACAAAGAATGGAGGCTCTATGTCAGCCCAAGACTTTTAAACTGCCTTTTAGTTGGATCAAGACGTAATCAAATCCCATCTCCAGGTCCAACCTGCATATAAGGTCATGATAGGAACGGATTTGTTTTATTAAACCTTTGTACAAAATGAACCCTTTATCTGAAAAACTGGTGCCAGCGTTGGCCTTGGATTTACACCTGAGTGGCATTAAAGTTTCTTGAATCTAATATGATTTATCATTTTTAAATATGGGTTGTTGTTTTTGTTGGTATCGCTGAAACTAAAACCTCCATAGCGGGTAAAAAAGAAAAAGTTCCCGGGGGCATGATTCCTTCCGATCCTCCTTTAAGTAAAAAGGATAGTCTGGGTTCCCTTGCAAGGTGTGTGGACCGATTTGTGTTGGCTCCACGGTGACGGAATGACGCTCACTGTTTGTTGCAGGACCTGATGTTGCGTCACGGCTGGCGCACGGCGGCCATTGTCCCCGAGCTGGAGCACGAGACCAAAGTAGTGAGCACGCACCGGTACGCTGTGAACCTCACCTGGCTGCAGGCTTTAACTGGACTGATGGAGCGACTTCAGGTGAGAGATGAATTCCTCTTATCGGGAGCTATTTCTGCTGTTTGTGAAATCCAGCGTCGGATAGTTGTGATTGTGTTGACCAAACAAAGTCTTAAAAAGTCCCCTTTTTTTTCTTCCTCTTCCATTTTTTTTATGGAGTGCAGTTAGGAAAGAAAACTTCTGCTGGTATAAGAATTTTCGCAGGAGTACCACGTAATCTACAAAAGCTTGACATGTAAAAACAGTTTGAATTTTCAGACCAGATATGAAAGTTTTCCCACTTTCAGGGCGTGATTCCACTCAAAGATGTGTTTTGCATGTTTCACTCCAAAGAGCGGCCAGGCTGTTTGTGAAAGACCTAAAGGTCTGCAATGTAAGATAAGTTGGACTCTGCTCGTTCTCAGTGTTGCAGACACATGCAGAGTCATGAAATGGTTATTTGCGAGGCTCTGTTTGTGAGTGACCCCCACGACCCCACCTAATGTAGGAAATACCTTCACACACATAAGTCCTGTGTACAGACCCCTGCTGGCCTCAGGCTGGTCATGTGTAACTGTATGAGGTACAAAAAGGCAGCACAAACAACTCCCCTCAGGGCAAAGCATACATGTGGAGTGGAGTTTAAAAGAAAATCTTCCTATTAAGTCATAAAATCTCATTTGAAAGTGTCTGTGTGTAATTTTTAATGTGAATGCGTTGGTGCTTGTTAGCTGTATAATCACATCGATCCTCTTTTTGAATGTTTTAGACACACCGGGACGCAGATTCTAAAGATGTTTTTCTGGAGTGGCAGAAAGAAAGAGAAGAACTGAGGTGAGCTCCTCTATCTTAGGCTCCTCCCACTAAAGCCAGTAAACCCAGTAAACCCAGTGAACTCAACAACACAGCCTCTGCAGTGCTTCCTGTAAACCAATGCTGTAGTACTCTAGTTAAGCCTCTAAGTGGCTGAGCCTTCCCCTTGCTTTTTTGTTTTGTTTTGTCATATTCTTATTATTGTTTTGTTTTTTAAATTTGCAATGAACAAACAATCAACATGAAGGCTTAAAGACAAATACTCAAATTACCAAGGAAAAAGTAAAAGCAAAATGGGATTGGAAAACATTTCCAGTCAGGAGTTGTGAGGTACAGAGATGTGACAGAACATAAAAGTATTCTTATAATCCAGTTTTAGGTTACCTGAAGTCTATTCTTATGGTAGAGACGAATGTAATCCACTTTTGCCACATTTTGATAAATGTCTCGTTTTGTGTTCTAAGATTGAAAGTAATTCTTTCCACTACAAAGATGCTATACACTCTATCAATCCACTTATCTACACTAGGTGCCTCCCTTTTCAACCATTTCTTTATTGATTCTCCAACCCTGCTTTTTTCACGTGTCGTATGTCACACTGGACCGTAAGATTATGACCGCCTGCCTGACCTCTGACCGCTCTAGGCTGTGGACAGAAAAACTTATGGGGAGATCCTGCAGTATTTAGAGCTTGGACCTTGGCGGTTGATCCCTTTGGGTTTGAGGGTCGGGTCTTTTTTTCAGTCGCCCTGTGTGGGAGGGGGGTCGGTCAGCTGATACGTCTCTGTGGGTAAGAGGGTTAGGATGTAAAAGCGGCATCCGTGTGAATGCCAGGAGGGAGGAATTCCCTGCAAGAGGGATTCCCTGCGTGGTAATGAGATCAGGGCTGTTACCGGAAATTGTCGATGTGTTGCACAACAAATGTCCCCTTCAAATAGTTCAAATAAAAAGTGTGCCCCTTTTTCTTTTAACTTTTTTATTGGTATTGTGGCTGCGAACATGAATGCATTGAATTGAAATGTGATAACAGCCTCCACCACAAATTTGCCTCCTCCAGGGTGATGACCAAGAACTGCTTCAACCCTCAGTTCGGAAGCATCTTCAGAACCTGTCACAACCCCACCTACTTCTCCCGGCGCCTGAGCCGCTTCTCCGACATCTACATGACGTCGCTAAGCTGCCTGCTGAACTACGACCCGTCCTACACCTTCTACCCGCGCCGCACCCCCCTGCAGCACGAGGCCCCCCTGTGGATGGACCAGCTGTGCACGGGCTGCATGAAGACGCCCCATCTGGACGACATGTCCCACATCAGATGAATAAAAAAAAATGAGAGCTGTGCTCTCTCCTGACTGACTCATAGGCTTTTCTCTTTTTAGGGCTGGCAAACCGTAGCCGGAGGAAATAATTCTGTTAACAGGGTTTTTTTTTTTTTTTTTTAAATGTATGTATGCGTTAAGGTGCTGCACAACTCCCTCCTTGTGGTGCACATGATTGCTCAACACAGAGAGTTGTGAGTGAATCCACTAGGGGGTGCTGTAGATCAGACGGTGGCTGTCGTCCACAAAAAACTACAGACAACTGGTCTCTGGCTCAGCACGTGGAAGTTGTGAATAACTAAGCTGCAGTCGCACAATTAAAACAAATAAAGTACTAAAATCTTTCATAATTACGTGTTTGTTTTATTTATTGACCACCTTGTTCTGACCCTTTTTTTAAAATATAAAGATAAAGTTAAGCAAGTTATCCCAATGAGTTCAAAGGAAATAACACTGCCTGAAACTGACGGAAAATTATTAAAAATTGATGCATTAGTTTGACTGGTTCTAATGAAAACATCACACACATACACACAGATATTTACCTTCAGACATCTACAGGCTGATTTTTCTAAAACCCAGACAAAAGTGTCTTTTAACCAATTGGCTAAGATAGTGGGGAAAACAATTCTGAGTTAAAATTAATCTGAGGCATTAACATGCAAACATTTAGTTGAATTTGTTCTTATCAAGATTTCTGATTTGATCACATAACCTGAAGCTTGGGATCTATTATAATGCCTAATTTCACTTTGAAAATAAATTTAATCAAAATGTGTCTATATTTTCTTGAATTTGATGACTATTGATGCACTTTTGTTGACGTTTTCCCTTTGGTTTATCCCGGGTGTCCTGTTTTTGAGCCCTGCATGTGTTTTGACCTACACACATCTACTTTTTTCACTCCCTGAGCGTTGTTGGCAGCTGGATGCATCCAATGATTGAGTTTTTCAGTGTGAACACCTTGCTGCATCATAGATCTCTCGAATATTTGTTTTTGTTTGACTTTGAACAGGGAAAATTAGGGTGGGAAGCTTTGGAGAACTGTAACAGTATCCCACAACTGTTTAGAGTTGTGCAACATGAAAAAACATTTCATGTTGCAAGTATGGGAAAGGGAAAGCCGAACTTTCCGTGATGACTGGATTCCAGATGTTACTCTTCCTACTTTTACAACAGTGTTACAAAATGGCCCAAAAAATGTGCTGACTATTTTTAGATAGACATTTAGTTCTGGAATGAGATCCAATATAGATATGTGCAGGTTTTAAATGCTGCAATGTTCACTCACACCTCATGTGATCTCTGCATTTGGGTTTCTTTGAGGCTTGCTAGTGTTTAAGTTTATTTTCTGTGTCTACGGCCTGCATCTGAACCGCAGAAATCTCCAGAGGCGGCATTTGTTTCTTGTGTCAGCTGACCCCTTCTACGTGAAGCATTTAAAATGATACAATAAAGCAAAAAGTCCCACATCACAGGGTGTCACATGAGTGGAAACTAGTGCACTGTACAAGGGCTGTTGTTCACACGTGCTGCGATTCGCTGCACGTACAGAGCTTATTCCCCTAAAAAGGAAATCTGTCCAACCCTGTCCATTTAGACCCTCATCTCTCAGTGCCTCAATCATGCAATCTTCAAGCAGCTGCTTCTATATTTTTCGCGTCTTCAGCCCAGCCCTTTTTCTCATCTTTCTGCTGCTTCACGTGTCCAGATGCTCTTTTCTGTGTGCTCCCAGTACGCAGCAGTCTTTTCTATTATCAAATGTAACAGGACCTTTGCTTTCGAGGCCAAGGATCCCAGTGTGGGAGGACTGGCCCAGTTGGGCGTGATGTTCCACCCATCTGCCTTGTAAAACTGAAACAACACAGAGGCAGAAACCCGGCCGAGCAAACACAGACCTGCACGGTTTACTTAACTCCTATCATTCTTCAAAAGCAATAAAATAGCACAACATGTTTCTCAACTCACGGGGTTTGCATTTCTTCCATCAACTAAAGAAAAAACAGATGGAAGGGCAGCCTGCTGAATCTCAGTTACAGATAAAGTAGATCACAGTCTGGCAAGACTAGCAGGGACTTGGGGAATGAAGCCAGCAACCTGTTTGGGCACAACCAGAATCACGATATTGAATATCTTAAACCCCCCTGGAAGGTACAGGAAAGTCAGCTGTAAATTAATTGGATTAAATCAACAGCTGCATAAATGGTTTCAGTATCTTTTTTCTTTCAATAGTTGTTGTCATTACAGGAGGAACCGATTTGAGATGCGGTTTTGCATTTGTGTGCAAATTCATAGTGAAACTCTTTCATTGTGAGTAGAGATGATTTTTCTGTACATTTTTACAATAACTGCAAAAGCACAAATAAGTTAGAATGCATCTGTTAAACCGATTCTTTAGTTGGAAACCTGAGAATATACCAGAGAACACCAAAAGTACAAAAATAACATTTATTAGACATTGTTGAGTATATCAGCTGGGCTCTTCACGGACAAAAACCTCTCTCTGGGTCTCAGTCGGCAAAGAGCTGCCAACTCCGTGTGTGATGGGTCTTTGTGTCCTGGACTGGGAACACCCCTCAAAAGGAGGACTGGACACAACCAAGTCCTATTGGCTAGTTACTTCTAAGACTAACAAGCCTGGTCCTAATTCATGTTGATGGCATTGGAATGTGGTACCAAATGGTGTGTGTTTGTTGACCTAAAGACGTGGATCTAATGCAACAGAGAAAGAAAAGGAGAGAAAAGAGAATCTGTGGTTACAGCCAGAGCCTTCAACACAAAATATAGTTATAAAAGACAATAAGACAATCAGTAATCTCCATAGATCATCTGATAGCATACAATGCTAAAGTGAATATTTATATACAAATCCTATCACATCCACTATGAGTTTTCTGTCAAAATAGCTTGTCTTTCTGGTTTTCTGCTGCTTTATCTAACTACTTTTCTGCCTTTTCTGTGCAGAGAACCTGCAATAATTTAACCACAGAGACATTTCTGTTTGTCCAAGTTCCTTTTTTAAAATAACTTCTTAGTTTAAGGACAATTTTTTTTATTTGGCTGATCTGAACTCTTAATCTGGTTCTATATTCGCAGATACTATTTTTGTCTCCCTATTCTTGGGATGTCAAACGAATTGTGCTGCCTCATCTTTTAAAGCCTTTCCTTTTTCGACACGAGCATCCCTCGGAAGTATTTTTGTTTTGTTTATTTATTTTCCTATCAATTCCCGACTCTTTCTTATGTTGTTTGTCTTTTCCCGTGGATATCCTGTCAGGCTCTGGCAGATTGCACATAGATTATTTATGCGCTGGTTTGTGTGAGGTTACGGGATGCTCGGGACTGCGACAGGCTTTCCTCATCATCCATTTAGGATGCCCCATTTTCAGAGTCTAACACACAGGCCTGTGAAGATGGAGTCTTTCCCCCTGCAGTTTGTCTTATACTAAAGCCGTTGAATACCTTAGTTGAAACTCTTGTCAAATTGCAGCTGTTTTTTATGACGGTGTGCAACCCTGGTAGAGCAGGAACAGAAAACCAGATGTTTTAGTGTGTGAGAGACAAATGTCTGCCTTTCTGTTCCTCGTGTCGTGTCATAACTTTTGCTACTAGTCATCTTTTATGTGGCTCTTCTGGCATTCTAACACAGGCCACAACTAAGCAAAGGTTATTTTAAGCCTCAAGTTTGTTTTTTCCGTTCGATATTGGATGCATCTTTTTCCTCCCTGCTGAATTATTCATCCACGGACCGCATTTCTGAACACTCCAGTCAGAGGAGGACGCCTGCAAACAGCTTGTTAGGGGGGGGGGAAAGTGCGCTGTTTCTTTGATGTTCTTTGTATGGGTCATGCCTCATTCCTTCCTCTGTATTTGTGTTAGGTTTCTGTGTTTGCTGATAATTCGCAGCACAAATTAGCTTTTGGCTTCTTCCTGCTCAGCTCTTTCTTTACCTGCAGGCATGATAAGTGTGTCCAGTTTGAATTGGTGCCATTTTTAACATCCACACTCTTTTGATGTTTGCTTCACCGGTGTCATTCAGGCTTTCGCTTACATATCTGAGAAGAGTCTTCCTATTATTCTCGTCCTGCTCAAAAATACCCTTTTGAATTGGAGCCCTGTAGGTAGGTCCACATGTCTGGAATACAACTTAGACCGATGCACTAAAAACAGTCTGTGTTCTGTATTCAGTACAGTTCTGTATTAATTTATCAATAATGTCCACTTTCCAAAGGATGCAGCCTATTGTAAAAGTAATCTAACAACTGCTGCAGTGCTGACATGATATCTCACTATTGATTCATTCTCCCCGATGCCCCTGTCAAGTTTTTTTTTCTTTTCTTTTCTGTGCATCTCAAAGGTCACGGCGCCACATAAGCATAACACTCACAACTGGAAATCACAGTTTCAGCTGCAGGCCACTTTTCACAAAAGTCTTTCCACTTGTTCTTCACAAGGCAACATTCTATCAAATACACCACGACGCTGTTATCCTCTGTGTGTACTCTGCCATATTACTGAATGTAGTTCTTACATCACTTTAGCATGCATCTACAAATGAGGCCCCTTCTCTTGTGAATGAATATCTGTGAGACAAATGGAAAGGGTTGTCTGTATTTGACACTCTGTGCTGGTCTGTGGTATTACTCATTCTGTCATGCACGGCAGGGGAAGAAACAACGCTGCACAGCAGCCTGCTTTCATCTGCTTTGCCTGGCTCGGTGTCACTCAAAGGTTGTTTTATTACAGAGCACTCAGCAAATAACCTGACTCATCAGAACCCCCCCACCCCACCTCTGCCCTCTGTGACACGGCTGTGTGCTGTTTTCTGGGTGATACTTGCCTCTATTTTTGGGGAAATCTCAGCTGTCCTATTGCGGAGGCTCTGCCCCCACAACCACACGGTTCCATTAGCCTTTTTTTTTTACATGTCTGAGCACTTTACCAGATCACAAAACTAAATATATGTTTTGCTTTTAGCACGAGTTGCTTAATACACAAAAAAAATCTTGACTCTTTAAGCCTTTATAATGATCCTGTTAAGCAGTGCAGGAGAAAAGTTATTTTCAGTTGTTTAAATAGGCATGCTCATTGACATTATTGATTCCACTCTACCAGCCTCCCTGACACTGTATCCATCCTTATATGTTCTGATCTCAGGCCTCCTCCACGGCTTGTGTGAGGATCATTATAACTGGGAACTAGGAAGCTTTGGAAGGCTAAATGTGGAACACCGCATAGAGTGGATGTTTGATGACAAGAATTAATGTATTGTGTCTGGTCCATTTGGTGCGCCACTGTGATGATAATCTAAGATTCGCATAAAATATGAGATGCATTCTGTAGTGCAAAGGGTAGTGCTACACCCCCGATGAGCTGGCACATCGATGACATCCCTATCCCCGTCAATGTTTCTTAATCTAATCCAGAGCTTTCAGATGATAAGGAATTGACATCATGATTTATTTCTGCACCAATAACATGTGTTTAGTCTTTTTTCTAATTCCCATGGGTAGTGTTTTTGTATGAAACATACTGGGTCAATCAGTGTTGATGTTTCTCTCCTTGGATATAAGATGTAACTGGCTTTTGGAACATTATTTTCCCATTAGTTAAGCAATTGTACAAATGACCCGTTTTGTGGACTACATTTTGTGTCCACCAGAGGGCACTATGACTCTTGTCTTTTCAAAGACATGGCTCTCATTTAAGAAACAAGCACATGCTCATGTAAAACACAAAGATACCCCTTTTTCCAAACCAATTTTGCTCCAAAACTTTTCAGTGCCAGAACTTCTTTAATAAACAAACCGCTTAATGGACCTGATCTGCAGTGACAGAGGAAAAGAGACACGTAAAATGTTTTATTCCGTGCGTGACCAGTTAGCAAATGGACTCAAAGTTACCCTTGAGCTTTTTGACTTCTCTGTGGAGTGCTTTGAGTTTGAGGTTGTCTCTGCTGTGGCAAGTGATCTATTGATCACCTGGCGTGAAGACAAAGTCTCTCTTAGTTGCAGGGAACCATTCATCACACCTGCCAGTGGAGAGATAGCATGGCACTGAAGATCCATTATAAGTGAAATAGATCTTTCTCCACAAAAAAAGGATCAATGGGTAGCCCGTCCCCGTGGCTATCGCCCTTTACCTCTGTCAGCTCATAACTGGGCTGGCTACACACACGGCCATGATTAATTGACCTCAGAATGAAGAAATGGCTTTATTATTAAGACGTTCAAAGGCAATCGATTGAAACAAAATGTACCAATCATGGCCAGGCGTTTGGTAATTAGCTAAACAAACCTAAAATGAATGCAGCATCAAGGCGCATTAATCGAGGTGCATCGGAACGGAGGTCTTTCATTTTAAGCACGTTGCAACATCCCCTTGTTGCTCCAGCTCTATCCACCGTGAAATATCCAGGCCCTCAACGGTGGAGAAGTTGAAAGGCCACAGTGTGTGTGTTGGGCTGTTTGCGTCTGCTCCCGGGGGGCCTGAGCGGCACGTGAACGCAGCAGGAGGAGGGGAGCTCAGTGGGCTCGTTCAGTTCCTCCCAGTCAGACAGTCAGCAGTCCTTACTGTAACGTGTTATTTTCAGCCATAAAAGTCTGCTCAAACAAAATCCCAACAGAGGATGTGAAACCTATGCAAATTTATCAAAAACTGAATGGACGAGACAGTGCGAAGACTCCCAAATCAAATTGAATGTTCCTTTCAAACCCTTCAGATGACCAAAAAAAAAGAAAAAGAAAAGCAAAGTGAAAAGTGAAGTGTAGTGAAAGGCCGTCCTGTCCCCAAAAAGACTTAGCAGCTAATTTAAACCATCCAGAAATAACAAATGACTTTAGATACTATGCCTCTGCACCAGTCATGCCTGCTTACATTTATTAAGCCACTGAAGTTGGGAGAAGCGTATAGAAAATGGAACACTCACAGAGCTAAACGTTGCCTTATTTCCTCACGCTTCAAAGCACAACTGGCCTTTGAATGCTCACTTCCTTCAAATATTTGTGCGCTATCCCTTCCTCCACTAACCCACCCTCTCCAAATATTCAAGTGTATATGTACTCCTTGTTGAGTCAAGTATCAGGAAAATATTTACAATGTATACAGTGACCATAGGTAGTTTGTTCATACCATGCCAGTGCAGATACTGTGGACTGATTAACTCCAACTTCAGATGAGTGTTCATTTGTTTAGCTGTGACTTTTTCTCTCACATAAAGTCCAAATCAAAACAACCCAGCTTGGACTCTCGACTCATTAGAAAAAAGTATATACTAAGGACAAATTACAAAATGTTTTTACAAAATGTAATTTTGCCATATTTATTCATTTTTATATTTTTTCACGATACGTATTTAAACAGTTATAATGACAACCAAGCGTGTTGTAAAAAAAGGAAACGCTTTTTATAACGTTCGATCAGATTGAAACTTGGTCATTGATTCGACAAAGAATTAATAAACACAGTCAAAGTGTAGATTAAGAGATAATGTAATTAATGTAATTGTTTTTTGATACCCTCTTAATCCGGTCAGGGGAAGCGGGACCCAGTCTAAGGTCTTAGGGTTGATTTTGAATACATATCTACCTAACATGCATGTCTTTGGACGGAGTGATGGAGCTGCAGAACCTGGAGAAAGCAAACTCCACACAGTAGAGCCCCAGTTGGGATTTTAATCAAAATCCCCCCCTGTTATGCCTGTTATGAGGTGAGTGCCAACCAACCTACCATTGTGCAAGGAAGATGTAATTCCTTATTCTAACTTCATTAACTTACAATTTAGTTTAAATCAATTTGGTTTAAATCTGACATATTAGTATCAGTGCAATACTTCACGAGACACATAAGAATTAGTTCAGAGCAAAGATCAAGCTAAGCCTGTGGTTATAAGTCACCTTCAGGTCCTTTCTCTTAAAATTTGGAAATCTGAGGATAATACTGGACTCAGACCTGAGCATTAGTTCTGTTTTTGCACAAGTCTTTTCATGGTCTGGTGGCAACGTTTTTTTTCTATTATATGTTAGAGCTGTATGAACATATTTGGACTCGGTAAAACAAAGGTAGAGGTCTCCTGTGGGTGCCCGGAGTCAGGACCAAACAAGGCCAGGCTGAGTCTCAGTTTTAGGCATCTAGAATTTGGAGTGTTTCCACTCCGAAAATGTTCAGATCCAGACTGAAAACAGTTCTATCTGCCCTCTTCCCTTCTAATTGAATCACTCAATGATTATTTCTAATGCTTTAACGTCTTTATTTGTCTTTTGTGATTTTATGATGTAAAACACTTTAAATTGCCTCGTGTGCAAATTGTGCTCTACAAATACACTTCCCTTCCTTCGATGAGATGAAAACATCAGTCAAAAGACATCGATTATTAACGTAATTCTATAAGGATAGATGTGACATCTATCCTAAGATAAACAGCACTGTGACTTGTATATTTTTGTTGAGTTATAGTAATGTCTGTGAATGGGATGGCATGGGCACTGGGCAGGGATCTCCGTTTGTTGCCCCCTCGGGAGTCTTCCTGCCTGGAGGATAAAAGAGGAGCCAGACCTGCTTGTAGCACTGGGCCATGTTCCCAAGGTGATGTGATTAAAGGCCTCTGTCCGGGCTGCAGCTATTCAAATGCCTCAGGCACATCACAGCTGCTTTACTTAATTTAATTGTCAAGAAAGCAGACAGGACCAAAAGTAGTACAAAGAATGGTGTGCCAGATCAACAGAGTGGCACTTAAAGGAAGTGGTGCTGCGGTGTGTTTGTACGTGAGTTCATCGTTTAGCTGAATATAACTTTATCGAATTGGTGAAGAGTGACATGTTGATCCGGGCCCCCGTTTCTGCATCTAGTTAAAGTCACAATATGCAAAGGTTTCCGTTTACAATATCTCGCTTAGAAGGATGTCGTATTCCTCACTGATGAGTTACAGTCATGGTTTTATTTCATGTCACTGTCAGGTAACCTACATTAAGTAAATCATTTTACCAAGTTTGATAGTAGAGAGCATTAGAGTTCACAGACAGTTTTGTGAGTCAGACTGAGTATAAGAAACAGTTCACAGAAGCTATTTCAACAATCCTTCAATCGAAGAGTAACATTAGTCACTGTGACATCATTCAGAGGTAAACTGTCACCATTTTGGATCATCGGGGTGTCAGCTGGGACCAGTGCAATGTGTTTCATGCCAGATTTAGCTTCAAATCCCCACTTCTAAGACAAACATAAGCTATTTAATTGATTAGAGAGTTGCCCATATTGCTCCACAAGGGCTGGATCTGCCTGTCAGCCGCATGGGTGGTGTGTATGCTGGTGAATGAGAAAGAGCAGCTTTGCTATCCTGCCATTGGCAGCTTTAGAGCAGGCAGCAGAGACAGTGAGGAGAACACAGAGAAACGGCAGAAGCAAAGCAGCTGACATCGCCTGTCCTTACTTACTTTCTCTCTTACTCAGCACGGGGAGTGTAAAAATAGCAGAATTTGCTCCACGGACGTCTTTAACTTAAGTGGATGTGATTTTGTCCAATGCCGCTGTGCTCATAAAGTCAGGATTTTATTAAAGCGGGGCAGAAGCCCGTAAAAAATGGAAGGCGGCTGAAACACTTTGTCTGATCGAGCTGCTTTGCAATGACGTTTTCAGATTTGTTTTGCTGCCTGATGTGAAAAACAGAGAACGTGAATAAGAGCAGCTACAGTATGTTGGGAGTTCACATTGATGCACGTACTATTTAAGCACTGAAAATAGTAAAGAAGAAAACAGATCCTGGAGGCCCCAAAATAGAAGGCTACATATAAGACTCAAGACATAAATATAATGATAATAAACGTAATTTTGAGGATGAATATCTTTCCAATTTTGCAAGGACACCAAACAAAAAGAAGACATATCTGTGCAAGTACCTTGTAATACATTGAAATCAACAAATTTATGACCTCATCGATAAAGCCTCGCTGAGCCAAAAATCTGTTCTGTTCAGTTTCCGTCGTGAGACAAAATGTAGTCCATTACCAGCAAAGTCAGCCAAGAACTGAGGTGAAACGCTTTTTTGGACAAGTGTCTCAGAGGAGAGGGGGTGATGTAATTGTGAGGAGATGATGTAATTGTCCATCAGCGTGATTGTGATTGTTTTATACGCCCGCTGATTAATTAAGAGCTTGTTTGCTTAGTGACTGTGAGCGCTTTATAGTCAGTGGGATGAACAGATCATTGGTCCTTGGGGGGGGAATAACATCCTGGATTGGGGAGGTTTTGATCAAATCATGGTTTAGGGCCAAACGAAGTGTCACTGACCAAAACTGCTTTTTTTCCTAACACTGTGCATGGAAACAGAAGTCTGCTTTTGTCTGTTAGCCTGCAGTCAGCAGTCCCTCTTTATTCAATAATCTATGGCAGTGATACTGCATTGTTGTCACTGCTGCCAGTTTATCAGACCCCGACATCCAGCGAAAGGAGTCTCCGAGCCCAGACAGTCCGTTTTAATCAATGCTAGTACAGTGCGGGTAAAGCATGAAGGGAGCTGTGTGTGAAATCTGCCCTCATTCCGTACGCATACCAGCGGGCTTTCGGAACTGCGTCGAAGGAAGATGAATGCGGAGATTAGCATCTCGTTCAGAGGTCACCACCTCCACCGTGGCAGGCGGGAGTGGAGCCGTGAGCCCGTGTCACTGGGCTGTGTCACCGGGACATTTTTTAAGAATGATGAGCTGTTTGTGGCGGTGTCTGCAGCTTGTTTGACCAGCTGCGGCGCGCTGACAAAGAGAAGGAGAACTAGTGTTACGACACTTGCCTAAAGCAAACTCCCACAGTGGGAAGGACCTCTCCGAGGTGTTTGCCTTTGGCCATTTTATGACATATCATCAAGGAACAAAGCGTCCGTTTGTGTGTCTTGAGTCTGTACCGTGCTTTTTCTTACCTTAGGAAAAAAATCACAACCTTTTCATATATATATATGTGTGTGTGTACAAAATCTGACTTGAAAGTGTGCTTCTACCTTGATGTGGAGGAGAGGGGATGTAGCCTGTTTGTGAGACAGACTGCCACAGCTCTCCTGGTTCCCTGGGAGACTGGCATGGCCAGCAGCCCCCACCCCATTCCCCCCCCATCCTATTGTCCTCTCTCATCCTCTTGCTGTTTCTTCCCCTGCCCGTGAAGGAGGCGTGTGAGATAGACAGAGGCAGGGCGTGTGAGGCTTGGGGAGTGGAACCTAGAAGGCAGGCAGAGCATACAAGCACACACGCACACACACATATACACACACACACACACACACGCGCTCACACAAACACGCTCAGTCAGCGCAAGTGACACAAGGGCTGGCTCCTCTCTCGGCTGTGAGTTGGCTGCTCTCGTTCTGCTCTCCATTTGCCGGTATGCCGCAGAGAAAGAGGAGTTTTACTTTCGGAGCCTATGGAGGGTAAGACTGAATGACCGAATCCAAATGAGTTCTGTCAGTGTTTTCATGTGTGATCTATGCGTGAGTTTCTGAGGGTCTGCGTGTGGCAGCTGGTTGGGAGTCAGTGCAGGTTAAGTGTTTTGTGCTGTTTTTAGTCCTGGGGATCTGTCACGTATCAAAACAAGACCTCGTGTGTCATTTAGTGGCTGTCGGATACAGAAGTATGAACAGGGTGATGTGAGAAAATAGAAGGATACATCCTAATTAATCATGTACAAACAAAAACTTCCTCCCTGTTTCCTGTGTGTGCAGCCTGCAGTTGTGTCTGTCTCTGATTCAGGATTTCATCCGTTATTTGGAAAGGAATAGACGTGCAGCCCTCTGAGCGGTGGCATGTAGTGGGACGCTGAAACATTAGTGGAGACTGAGCCTCAAAGTTCACAGCTTCACAGGTGCAACCGCATGCCTGACAGTGTGAGTAGTTTTCTAAAATCTAGTCTGCCATAAATCAACGGCAAGCAGAGACACTTACAGACAGGCTGAACAATTTGTAAGACAATTTTCACCCCCCCCCTGATGTTTTGTGACATCTTGCCGAGGGAACGTGTGTTAGAACTCAGCTCTCTGCATCAGAATGGACAGAATGGTTAGAGTTTGTGACATACCAGATCCCTATTACTGCTGCAGGTAACCGTACAAAAGAAACGGCTCCAGCTGGGCACAGGCAGATCACTGTGGTCTCAGTGTTTTCGTATACTTTTCTATTTCCAACTTTTTCTGGTGGCCAGCCTTGAATGCAAGCCTCATCCACCCTGCTTTTTTGTCCACACTTTGCAGTATTATGAGTAGAATGTCTCTCATACACAATAAAAACAACCAAACCCCCCCTCTTGCATTGTACTGTGAATATGGAAGTTGTAAGCTACTTTTATGCAAAAACCAGAGGTGTGAATCTGTTATATCCTCCGGATTTGATTGGATGGAAATTTACCTGCTAACGACGTGCGATGATTGATGATGCATTGTGAGCTGGCTTTCGCACTTAGCTACCTCCTAATTAATTTACACGAGCAGCTTTATTAACCTGAGCTTGGGGAGTGACATACAACTGTTGCAGCTACTCAAGTTTTACCGTCCAAGACATAAGCGAGATAACCGATTACTGATTACTGTTACTAAAGTGCTAATATGCACTCACAGAAAATGACCCAAAGTACTATATGAAGCACTTGACACAGGATCTTTATTTGAAGTAAGGTTAAACTTATTCCTTTGATAGAAACTTGATTAGTCAAGCAAATAGCCAAAATATATCCTGTTATCTAGAGCTGCTTAGGGCCTTTTATTCCGATTAAACACAATTGGAAAACCTCTGCAAAGACACCTCTTGTCTTGGTTCTTGAAATTTGTCTTTAAAATATAAGTGGGGGCATTGTGCTGAACAACTGCCATACTTTCACTCCAGATGATCATTTCAAACATACACACCTTGGGATGCGTACGTTGTGTCCAAATCTTAAAATATAACATTTCAGATCATTTCAGGCTTCGAAGATTTCTCTGTGTTTCTATTTTTGTTTCAAACAACCAGGAACTTCTGTTCAAGTCTATCATATCATTCTGCTCATTGAACAATTTTTGACAACTGGGTGCTTTTTCTTTTGGATACTGAATAAGTGGTCCTGACAATGTGTCCAGAGACATACACACATCCATTTTACTGTTGCTGTTGGAGGGGAAGTTTGTGTAGCCTCTTTTCCCAGACTGTTCAGTGGTGTGCCTTGCCATTGTGTTTTTTTTTATTTAGCAGAGGTGGAATGGGGGCTCCAGTGCTGCCAGACTGGCAGCCAATGAGTATGAGGGAGAGTCACTCAAGGCCCAAATGTTATGTGAAAGCTAGTCCTGATAGAGGATGAATAAGCAAAGACTGTTCAAAACAAGAGCTGAGGAATGAAGATGGACCTTTTCAAACACTCCCTCTGTTAAAAACAAAATAAGAAGAAGTGGTATGCGAGATTCACAAATTCCATGTAACATGTTCACAAACAGTAAACCAACAGTAAGATAATATCAATAATCTGATAATATTGAAAGAGAACAACTGGAGATCACGTGCACAACCGATGAATTGCACAACACTGATTGTTTAGTTTTGTGGCCTCACAATAGACCTTTTAAATAAATGACATACACCATGTTTTCGTGGTGAGGAATTCTAATAGGTTCATGGGCTCGTGGTCTTTACCTTTGGTACACCTGATCCACATAGTAAGACTTGACTGAGGATGGGGAGACAGGGAGAAAAAGGAACCTGCTTTCTATGTTAAGGCAACAGTCTTGTGTTTAGCAGTGGCCTGGAATGGCATTAGAGCTGACATTTTGCTGTCAGTCTGATACCTCAGTGGGTGATCTGTAATACATTCCGCCGCATGCATCCCATTGACATTCGCAGACAGACCTCTTTGGTCTCTGCAAATTGTTAATGGGATAATAATCCCACTTAATCAGACTTTTTTAGCGTTCCTCTATTTATTTATTTGTATTTCGGGACGGTTATTGCTGTGTATTTCTGTGACTGGTTGCAGTGATTTTACTTACTTCCCTTTACTGGGTTCTATTAAGGACGAATTCTTCTTGAAGAACTTACAAGACTTAGATGTCTGTTTGCCACATCGGACATACTGTTGCTATGTGCTCATGTCTTTCCCCTATAAACTCCTAATCATGACATGCACACAGAGCCCTGAGCTGCTAAATGAACTGAACGCTCTCCCAGCAGCCCCAGTGGAATGACCTTTAGGAAACGTGAACAATGATGCTCTGTGTTGCAGTGTCCTATGGAAAAAAAGTGAAAGAATGCGTGTCGGCCCTGTTCAAAAACAGTTGGAGACGGAATAGACATTGTTATGAGATCCGAGGAGGACCTGATTGTCATTGGTATTCTCAGGTCAGCTGATTTGAAAATGTCATTGCCTCAAGTAAACAAGACCCCCGACTGTGTGAAACTGTGTCTCTCAGTGTGAAAAGAACGCTTGATTCATAACGCCGTGGAAACGTGCTCATGATAAGCAGCCAGTTTGTTTCAGTTGAATTATTTTGAACTTTTTGTTGTGGTGTGTTGTGAGCAGAGGTCCTCTGTCACTTTTAAGGGTGAAATTAGCCGCTTTCTTCTATTAGTGCTGTTTTTATTTAAATGATTTTTGATGATCTTCTATCTGGGTTATATGATACTGAGTTTTTGTCTGTTTGGTTGAAAAAAAAAGAGACAACACAGAGAGGTGCATTTTGTTTGACAAAAGCAAATGTTTGCATGATTAAAGATGATTATACTGAAAGGCTGACCCACTTGAGTACTCAAGTCCTTTCCCAAGGGTAATGGCAAAACAAACAGGAGCAGCAGACCAAACAGAGGGCTCTTCAGGGCCTGTGCAGAAGGTCCACCTTGCATATTTACTTGAAATTTGCATTCATGCGCACATCATGAAGCAATCTGCAGAGAACAATGGGAAGGCAGGCAGTTAACGAGCTGTGGTCAGTTGTCTAAAATCGACGATGCCGAATTTTCTTTAATGAATTTTTAGCAGCCAGGGTACACTAAGCTCTCTTTTTTCAAACGTTTATCATTATGCATAATGACTTATGACAAGATTTTGGGACAAGGATCATTGTTGTCATTTTAGCAGAGGGATATGAAGCATCAGAAAAGAGAAAATCATGACACGTGATGGTATCTCCCACTGATTTACTCTGTCAAACTTTAAAGAATGAATGCTCATCATAATATGCAAACGCTGTGAGAATTGTAATCTACTTAAAATGCTAAAATGGCCTTTTGGGGCATTTGTTTATTCAAAATGTAATGCTTGAAATGCAGGTTCAGTCAGATTGATGGCTCATTAATGGAAAGGTTTTCAAGTGAAACAGCCAAACCATTTAAACAGGTCCCCAGTTCCACTCTCTGTGCCCCCCTGTCGCTTTTGATAAAAGCATCTGCTAAATGCATAAAACATAAACATAAACACACTTTGCAATACGTTACATCAACACCCCAACCCTCAAGAAGATGGGACGCCATTCAAAATGTGTTAAGGGATGAGTTAGGATAAAAGCAGCAAAAATAAAAGAGCACCATCAAGAGGCTGAGTCACTCGAAAGTAAAGTACGTTTTAAAAAAATCCGTTAGTCATGTTGCTGCCAAGTTCCAGAGGAGCTGATATTTTTAAATCAACATTTAATCTTTCCTTTCCAGCATCTGATGGCTTTTTAGGCTCTACTGTGAGAAACATTTTGGTTTAAGAGATTTTCAGATCAGAGCACTGTTTTTTGTAATGGTTTTATATTGGTTCCTGACATTTTTGGACTTGAGTTTCTAATGCAGTAATCCCCAAAAACTTGTTCATTTGAACCAAACAGCCTGTAGGAACCAAGCTCACTTCCCAAAACTCCCTCATGCGAGCACCTCTCATAGGGGATATCAACCGAGTCAGGTTACACAGATGTTGCCATTGGGTGACAGTAATATCTTTGTATTTTTAGTCCGAACCAACCTTTGAGAATGCAGTTGAAACAGAAAGTGGGGGGTCATACTTCATAGAGAGATTAATGACATCATGGCTCAAATAAGATACTAATGTAGTCGCAAGTATTTATAAGATTAATACAAAATCTATACTGCTATTAATTTGACATTTTAAACGTTTGACCAACAAAGAAAAGTCACTGTCATGTGTTTCCTGATGGGGATGGGGATTACAGTACCTATAGCACTCAGCATAGCTGTGCCACCAATGTTTTAGTTTTTCTGTATGCCACTGTACTGTAACTAAATGAGGACATTCAGCCTCTATATGCTCTTTTATGTGGGCTGAATGAGCCTATTGACATGGGCTCATTCAGCCCACACAGTCTGAACGCAGTCTGCCATTCAGATCTGGTCACGTTCACCATTGTTTCTCTTACCCTGAGTGGCATTTATGAAGAAATTGTTCATTTTCTAAGCCTCGTGAGTTCCTCTGTAATCTATTTTTGAACTCGTCGAAAAGCATTGTGGCTGTTTATAAGATAAAAGAATATCTGACACTCTGGGAACATGTATTTATGTGGGTGTTAATGTGACAAAGACTGAGAAAAGAACTGAATCAGCAAGGAAAAGTAATTTTTCAACAGAGATGGCTAGTCCATTGAGCATCATCTTTGCCCCACTAGCATCAATCATAACACACATGGGGTTTATAGATTATGCTGCCAGACCTCTGAACAATAAACAATTAGGAACAGTGACATATATAACCAACTATATAAGCCACTAGTATCTCCCATAAATCTTTATGGGGAAAGCTCTGAGGCAAACACATACATCTGTAATGTGCGTTACGTGAAAAAAGCAACATATAGCTAACATATATTTTGCTTTATAATATCAGAACGAAAACACGAGTAATATCTTAGAGTCCCGGCTGTTACGCCAAAACCAAACCAGTCGCTTTAATGAAAGCAAGACAAACAAGCAAATGAGAGGCGGAGACAGGCAGAACATGTCTTTTTCATCCCAGGAAACGTAAAGACTTGTGGCACAGAGCGGATGCTATGCTCATCAAAGCGTAATCAGAAGTAAGAGCTTTGAGATGAGTGAGAATGAATCGGTTATGCGTTAGACGCTGGTTTCACACCCTGCTCCGTATCACTGGTGTAGATCACTGCAGGTTTCTAATTGTTTTGACTCCAGGTAAGATGCATGGCCTTTTCACCTGCATTTTGCCCGTGAAGTCTATAAGCCCCGGCTGTCAGAGGTCCTCAGCTCACACCTGCTTAACTGGGTGTAGCGCTGAGCGTGGCCTCTGCAGAGGTGGCTGCAGGCGTGGGGGGGCGGGGGGAGAGTCTGTGCTGTGCAATGTAAATCTCACAGGGATCGTGTTCTTCTTTTACCACTCATTCCACTGCTGCCATGAGTGTAAATGGCTCTTTGAAACTCGGCTAGGAGCTCTTTCTTGTGGCTTGAATCTTCTGATTGTTTTGGAGAATACAGTGAAAGGCTGGCCTTCGTTACAGGTTTAATTGGGAGGTGTCATTGTAAGCCAGGATTTGGCTGGAGGTATGGGAGCCTGGATTTAGCTAAATTTAAACGGCTTCTTAAAACCCAGAGTCACTGCAAGAGCATGTTACGACTGCAGATTTGTGGCAGAATAACAAACGTGTTTACTTTAAGCTGGATTTCGTTCAGGCGGGCTCATCATCCCGGCCTGCTGACCTACTTGCAGTGAGCAGTGCTGCTGACTTGATATATATACTACAGACCCCAGTTCATTTTTAAAGCCAAGAGGATGTTTAAACGTTTGGAGGCCAGATTAAGTTGAATTAACTCCCTGTCGAGAGTCATTACTGCTGACACAGTTTTGGGTTTCTGAAAACTGGCCTGAGCCCACAGAAGTTTATTTCCATGCCAACCTGCATGGCAAACTATTTTTACCTCTGTTTTGCGACAACCCGATCTGTAACTCCACTTCATTCAAGCTTAAATTAGCTTCTTCTTCTCCAAAAGAGATACAATCCAAAATGAATAAACTCCTTTTTTAAAGATTTGACAGTGTTCATAAACAAATCAGTAAAGGTAAATTAGTTGTAGCCCACTTTCAAACATCTTATTTGGGATGGACTTCTTTCTTTGTTTTTGCTGAAAAGGGTGAGATGTTATCTGTGATACATGCTATGTTAAAGTGAGGGACGTTTCCTTTCATGTCACACAGCACTTTTTAAGTTTTATTAAATTAGCATGTGTCATGTAAATTCACTACTTCAGTCATACCTGATCCCCAGCTTCCCAAAATGTTTTGAGGGTTTTTAAAAAATGTTAAAGGTTAGATTTGGTTTCTTGATGTAGCATCAGGGCTCCATGCACAAACAGTATTGAAAGCAATATAGTTAGTTGATTTTGTAACGATGAAGAACATTGTTGATTGTCATGCTAATTGTTTAGCCAAGATGAGGTTTGGAAATGGACTTTCTCTGAGATGCTTATGACAGCAGCCTCTCCGTCCTCACACGTTTTTGGCGCAGCAGAACCAGCAGCCCGTAGCTGTTTTTGACACTCTTCCGCACGGGTGGAAATGACTTATCTGTTCTCATATGTGTCTGTGGGGTTCGGTGAGATGCTCGGTGGTGGCAGATCTCAGAGAGAACAATGCCACAGATTCCATCTCACTGTCGCCTGGGGTTTAAGATGTGGAGAGATCTTCTGTGCCGAGAGGAATCAGACAAGAACCTACTCCAGCAGCACAGCTCTTTTAACTCAGTGCAATTAACAAACACCCCCCCCCTCTCCACCCCCCTCCTCCACCTCCAGGGCCAGTTTCTTATAAGGAGGAAGCTTTTAGCTTTCATTTGTCTTTTGACAAATTCTCACAACAAAAGGAGAAGTAATCACTTTTTTGTAGTCAATTTGCCATTGTTTTATGAATGAGAACAGGAGCTCTTTCTGCTACCTCCCCTCTGAACTTAAGCTCATGATATCTGGCCGTATCCAAAGGGGTGGCATTCAGTCCATCACTTTCGGAAAAAAGTTTCCCGCTTTTCCCTGAGCACCACCCGCAAGTTAATTAAAATGATCTCAATAGCAATTGAATGAATGTATGCTAAAAACGTGCGTACAGACACATAGTTATGGTCAGAAAAATACATGTTAACAACATCCCAGTAATAAATATAATTCATTTTTAAATTTGAATGATTTATTTAACCATTATATTTTCAGGTTGGAATGATTATGCAACCTTTGAATTATACCTTGAATTATGCACCCTTGAAAAGGAATGTTTCAGTCCACACAGGATTCAAATTATTGAGAGAGGCTACAAAATATGTATACGCCCGCACAAATAATAGATTAAATGTCCTTTAGCAAATTAAACCTAAACCAGATGCTTCCACCCATCAGTCAGCTTCAGGCATAATCCTGGCTGACTATGGACCTCTTGTTGGATAAAGTGGTGGGACAGTCCAGAAGCTTGACACGCTTTATCCGTTTCCAAAACTGACTTAGATAAGTGTTTGGGATCATTTATTTGTAGGAGTACCTAGCTGAGTTGCAACCATGCAGTTGTTGATTTAGCTGTCCCCCTTCTACATTATTCAATCCACTTTGTCCAAGGCAGTAGTACCACTGACAGTAAAGCAGCCAGGAGAAATGATGCTGCCACCACCATGCTTGGTGTCAGACTGTAAAAACCGTCTCTAAACATTCCTCTTGTCATTATATAATATATTTTTTACTAGTTTTGCATGAATTGGACTCATGTTTTTTTTAAATAGTTTTTGTTTTGAACGTATTACCTTGGAACTATCAGTTGTTCTAAAAGTGCTCCAAAAGACTGTGTTGATTGCCAATGATGAGTGTATGGAGACTAAAAAATCCCTTTTAAATTAAATGAACCATATAAACAAAGTGAAAATGGAGTTTATACTGTCTCACAATGTAGCACTTATAGTGTCACTTTTCTGTATTCATAGTAAAAATTCTACAAGAGTCAGGCTGTCATCCTTTGGATGTTGCTGTTTCTTGTCTGTTAGTCCTGTTCTCAGAATTTGACTCACAGCTCTAAATTCTCGTAACTCTGCTGAGAGCTGGAGCTGACAGAGACCTAGCTTTACCTTGAGTCATAAAGGTGGACAGCTATAGCAGCAATACAGCCTGAACCATTCTCATGTTGTCTCTGACAGCAGTTATTGCAACCATGAGTCACCAGCATTAAATATTCACATTATTGTGGTCAGTGATCTTAAGAGGTTCCTCCCATGGGAAACTGTGTTGCCTTTATTCTAATGATTTTTTCCCATTTGTATTATGAAGGGCTTTTTACTGAGGAAAGACCCACTATATCAAGAATTTCTCCCTTTAAACATCAGGAAATAGTTTCTTCTTAAGACACAGTGCCCTCTTTTGGCAGACACTGGACCTTACATTTTCATGTGGGGCAAATTGCTGTGTCATCTTAGATAGTTACACCTTCTATTATTTATGATTCACAAAGACATGATGCCCTATAATTATGTTTTATAGAATGGTCATAAAAATATGTCACACAAAATATTCAATTAAGGCAGCAACATCAGACAAGTTGAAAGTACGAAAAAAAACTTTTGTAAAAACTGTTTGTGAAACAACAAATCTGGACAAAGTCACTACATACAGGGGAATATATATTTGAAGATATGTTTAAAATGGACATAGTGAATCAGAAGTTAGAATTTGAAGAGTCACTGATTTGTGGGAGATTATGGTGATTTACAATTAAAGAACAGATATTTAAAAAAGTAATATCTGTATTACAAAGCAAACAGTTCAATTATGTTCCTAAGCAATATGAAAGAAAACTAATTATATGAAATGACAAAACACATTAAAATTAAATAATAAGCAAGAAAATATTTTTTAATTCAAACAAAAATGTCTATACATTTTTATGCCAATCCAAAAAGTAAAGTAAAAGGACGTGCTCTCAGACTAAAGGGGGGGCACTGAGCCATCCGACCTATTTTCTCAGGCGGATCACTCCAGAATCTCAGGGTCTTTTTTCTTAAAATTCCTTACCCCTTTAAGAACAGACAAAAGACTGCTGCCCAATGATCTGAAAGTCCCTATGGGCATGTACGGTCCTAAGAAGAGAGAGATACGGCTGATAGAGAGGCCATGAAGGGCTTGAAAATCCAACAGTAAGAAAAGATTTTAAGTCTGATTCAGAAACTGGTGATAGTTCAGTTTAGACCCACAGTGAGTCATGAGCGTCATAGCATCTATTGAAATCAGGATAAGAATAATTATATAGAAAACAGGCTGGTGATCATCCTTTTGTCCTTGGAAATGCTACTTCAACAGATGGTAGGAGTTATTTCAGGGTGAACCGGCTTGCTGCCTAACCGCCTTCTAATTTCAGTGGACTTTCTTGTTCAGAAAAGGAGTGGTCAGCTGTTCGTCTGCACCTCCACAAGCGTGAACTTGCAGACAGACAAGAATATAGAAACTATTATTGGGTGTGGGTTTCACACATGTGCTTGAAAATGATCCAGACAGTCTTCAGGATTGTTTTCTTTTTTTGCTATGTTAAAAAACCAAACAAAATCTTATGACAAACTTAATTCTGTTCAATGAACAAATCCAATATGGTGCCAACTCTAATGGCTGTAATGTTTTTTTTTATCCTACAGAGTGGACAAGACCTTCTCCAAGGCCAGAGGCATATGGTGAGTGTATGCTCCCTGTTTCGTTAATACAGTGTGGCAAGATTGCGTTTCAGCCCAAGACGACATCAGATGGAAATAAAATCTGTTGCGATCTCTCCTAGTTCTGAAGAATACACACAGTGGAGTGGTTTGGGAAGCACATCCCCGGTGTGATGCTCAGCGTCTCTGACTCAGCATTGTGATGTTTAAATGTGTGGATGGGTCCAGTGACTGAGGCGTAATAAAGATGAACGAGGCAGTGAAAGGCAGAGCAGATGGACAGCAGTGGGGGGGGGGGGGGATGTGGGCCGGGGGTCTGCGGTGTTGCCGGGGTTCGTTCCTCGGCTGTAAGTGGCACACAGAGGCGTGCGCGCTCACCTCCCGCCACTGCAGGTCACTGGCTCTGTTTCTGACCGCTTCAGGTGATGTGGAATGAGCCCTCAACACCTCCCCCCCCCCCCCCACCCCTCCCCTCAGTCTGACTACAGCAGATTAGGCATTGCTTCGCCACCGTATCATGGCACTTTCCCACAGGAATACAGATGCCGGGAGATGGCTGTAAACAGCCAGGCATGCGCTGCTCAGCCGCTGGCCTAGTTAACACAGGCAACACTCTGGCCATCAGCCACATCTGCCTCACACATTACACCTGACCGCGTCTTTAGTGGGGAACGCAGTGATGGCAGAAGCAAGCTAACGATGACACCACTGCAAAGGCAGAGTGTGAGTGTGAGTGTGAAGGCGAGATGATATGAGGATAGATGGCCGCGTCTGCTTCACATCAAAATAGGATAGTAAGAGTCATTTTTAGTCTTTTGAATCCAAGTTGAAAAGCAGCACTGTGTTTCATGCGCTCCTTTCTGAATGGTAAGGTGAAAGCGTTTCTGATAGTTTTCACATTAACCTCCCGGATATCAGATTATCTAAAATTGCTACATTAGCTACTGTTGCATTCAGACTTTTTTCTAACGTGCGATTTCTGATGACTCAGAATGCTTTAGGGGTTCTCCTAATCTCTTAGGTGCATTCAGTGTCAGGTATTGCTCAGTTGTGATCATTTGACTCCTGTAGCTGATTAAATGCTAAATGGTCATCCTCCATCTGGTTGCTCATACACAATGAATAGATGATCCTCAAGCCCTGTTTCTGCGCTCCCCGGGGAGGCCTGTAATTGGTTGTAATCCTGTCTTGCTAAGCTCCCTTGATGGGAGGAAATGGGAGAGGAAGGTCAGTCTGGATAATGGCTATACTGAGATGTTGTGTAAGACTCTCTCCCTGCGTCTGTCCTCCATACACGTATGAACATATATCCAGATACAAAGTGCACTCTGTCTCTCTGTCCCTGAAGCATGATGGATCACTAGATCAGGCTGTCTGTTGTATAAGTCAATACCCATTTTTAAACAACTCTGCCGCTGATATCATGGTCTTACCCATGCCTCAGCACACCTGACCTTCACACAGGCCAAGCTGAAACTTTTGAGCAAACCCAGGCCAGATCATTGCCCTCGTGGAAGAATTTAAATGAAAACTCACAGAGCCAATTTGATTTAATCCACAGAGCGATGTTGTTTAGAAGTCTCCGTCCATCCCTTCTTTTATATTTTGCTTCCAAGCAGCCACACTCTTTCAATCTTTCTAACTTGATTCGATCCAGTTATGATTATATCGCACTGAATCACAACCAATGTCATGAGAAAGCACTTCAGACAAAACAGCCCATTCAAAGCCAATTACAGACATCACGGTAACACTATGATGATATAATCTAATCCAATTAGTTAAATTCCAATGTGTCACATTCATAAAACTAATTTAAAAATATGTCCTATTTGGGGTGGAAAGGACACAAAACACAGGGACAACAACACCAGTTTAGGGATACCTGCTGAGACAGAAATAAAAGTTAATGGCAGCAATGAAATGTTGTTAATATCGTAGGAAATGGGTTTTGTCTGAGCCAGAGGGCCTGCTTACTCAACAGTTTCCCATTCGTTTACTCAAGAAGAAAGTTTTATCTGGGTTTGCCTTTAGTCGGACTTCAGCATGGACATGGGTTTCATATAGCCCACTTTGAACACCAACTGGGGTCTGATTAACCACTTGACGAACTGTGATATGCACTATCCAGGTGTTCGACATTTTCCATTATGAGGGCTTCTGACAAATAGAATACAGCCAACAAAATGACATCAGCTGAGATTTAAAGATGTTGTCCTGCCTCTGTTTTTGCTCTGATGTCTGAATTCCTGGCCTCTTCAATCCCTGTTGCTGTCCATTAACATTTGGTGGGTGTCCACTGTTTACTTGCACTGATTTCCCATGAGATTTCACCCTTCATCTTCCCCTTTTGTGCCTCCTTTGTACACGCGGGAAGCCTGCTTCGGTGTCAGTTTGTTTGTGCACGCTCATCTCTGTGTGTCACACTCAGTCGTTGAGGAGAGTGGACACAGTGGGAGAACAATCTGTCAAGCCCGATCATACAAGACTGTCTCTCTGTGAGTCTGGTGCTGTCTGACCAAATATAGCGCGCGAGTGACAAGCCCGTCCCTGGTTCTGCCTGTCTCAGTAATCCAGATCCCAACGTCATCCATCATTCAGCCCCAGCCCAGGACGTGTTGAGAACGCAGAGCTCAGATGACAGCAAGCTGTTTGTTCAAATCTGAGATGAATCCCACATACATTTTACTGGACGTTTTATCATAATCCAGCAGGAGGAGGACGTTCGCTCTGGGACATTTTACCTTTTCCTCCATAGGAGAAAAAAAAAAAATCTTTCAGAATATCAGTCTCACCTTTCATGATTGACAGGAGCCATGTGCACTGCATACCAAGCTGCTCACATTTAAATATCATGACCGGCTCTACTATCAAACACAAAAGAACATGAAATGATCCCCCAGTGTCCTTCTGTAGTCGAAAAAAGGAACATCTGTTCGACTCCTGGTTTCCAAGGAAATCTGCACCATGACATTGTGAGAGAGAAGCCAGCTAGAAATTGGAAATTACAGGTAGAGTCAGCATGCTTTATTCAAAAACATCTGCCATTCCCTTTAATACAGAGTGAATAAGGCTGTCTTGGAGAAGGAGCAGTTTCCATCCTTTTCCATCCTACAACAGATCCTTTCTTATCTGCATATTCTGCAGTAAGCTCTCTTCAGGCACTTTTGCAATTTCCAGGCCAACTCAAATTCTACTTTTCCATTTGCACCGTTGTTTGTTTTTGGCTTACTTTCTTTTCTTTTGTTTTGGTTGTAGATGTGACCAGATGGTTTGGAATTTCTGGTAGACATATCTTTCTCCCAACACACACGAAGTGAAAGCTATTTGAATGAATTTGACTCAGGAAACGATTCAGCCAGTGTGAGCTGTGTCTTGTGCATGCATGCAGTGTAGCTTTGGGGGAGGATGAGGCGAGATCAGACTTTTCCATCAAAGATTGTGCGTTCGGCTCAGATCGCAGCCTCTACTATCAAGAGAGGTCGCTGACATAAGTATTTCCGTGAGAAATTGCTTCACATCAGAGTCCATCACCCCGCTGTTTGTTTGAGCTCTTCAGGTCAGTTTGAGGGATGTGGAAGGACAGCCTTGACATCAGGGCAGTCCCAGGATCCATTTTAGTCTAATTTATAGCAAATGCATTATTTATCCCTGACTGTTTGAACTCTCATGGTAAATGCAGGTGAAAGAAAATCATAAAATGTCACGGCGGAATGTGTAGACGGGGACCACTTAAATGAAGCTGGAGTCTGCTCAACGGTGCACACAAACTGCCACATTCGCTCCTCTTTTCCACTGCAATTTTGAGGGAAGTTCTACTTATCATGTGACAGTAACAGCCCTCGAGCATCGCTGTTTTGACATATCGTAACCTCTTGAACTACACCAGAAATAGTAACATTGTGTTACTAACCAAACATACATTGCGAGTAGATAATTTTGTGAGCATTTTGTTGGCTCTTTAAGGTTTAAAACACAAGGACTCATGAGGGATTTTGGTATTCAGATCAATGTGAACCCTTCAGTCATTCCCCCCCATTTTCCATTAAACTGAGCTGCTTTTTGCCTCCTAGTGTTTTAGAATCTTACTTCATGTACAATTCCTGGCTAAAAGAATTGTGTTTAGAAATGGTTCATTTTTTAAATGTTAAACTCAGATCACATCTTTGCCTTAAAGTGACAGATTTATGCTCGCCACAAGGATGTTTTTAAGGTGAGAATGAAAAGCGTAGTTGCCACAATTGGCAACTCAAGATATATTGACAAAGCCTCATAATGTAGTTTTTAAAGTAATAAATGGACTTTCATAACTAGAAAAATACAGGTGATGGAGATTTCAAAGCTTTGATCTAATTTTGCCTTAGAAATCAACTGTAATGGGCTCCACTCAGGAGCTGCCAAGCACTCTGAGAATGAAAGTCATTTGATACCAACAAAGCAGGATAGGGCCATTAAGGAATAGCAAAGTATGTTCTCAGCTCCTAATGCAATTAACAAATAGCCAAGTTGGGGTCTTTCTAGTAGAACTGCTTGAGTAAATTGTTAACGAAAATGAAAAAACTTTGTTGACCCCAGAAGAAACTCAAGCTGACATAACAAATTGGTGATGCAAGGAGACATTTGGACAAACTGGATCTTCATGACAGAATGAGTTATGAAAGTGGATTATTAAAATGAGTGTGATGTATATTGGAAATTAAGTCTTGTGGACTTGTTGAGACAGCATTGTAATATGAAGGTTTTCACCTCTCAATGTTTCCAAGTTGAACCCAAGCCCGTTTGTGCCCTGTGGTGACCTGTGATGGCCAGGACATAGAACCCTGATAGGAATTAAGAATGGACAAGAGATTCTATTGAATAAAGGTAATTTTTTATTTAAAATATAATGTTTTGGTTGCATATGGAAAATGGCAGGTTTGTAGAAAACTGAAAATAATAAGTGACTATAGCATGGAGCAGGATTGATCATTTTGTTTGCTTATGCTGCCATCAGTTATATAGAATGATTCAAGTGAATAAATATTCCTCTTTTTTTGTATTGTATTTTTCTTATTTTGTAGTTTTCCCCTCACAAATCTTGTTAAAACTGAGTTGCCTTTTCGCTGCTTTTCCGTTCAAACTGAGCAGAATTGAAATGAGGTTTTTGTTCCCTGTTGAGTGTGTGATGGGTGGTGATTTAGTGAGAAAAAAGAATTGCTTAATTTTTTCTAGTTTCTTTTTCTTTATATTTTGCTCCTCCTACCTTTTAACTCCATAACTGCATTATTATAAACGCTGTCACAACCACAGTCACAGCAGATTCAGGTCTGCTGCAGAGAAATCATGAGGCAGATGGAACGTTCCTGGACAAGTTTAGACACAGCTAGCACTCCTCTTTTGGTTGGCAAATGACCTGACTGCACACAAATGATTTGTTTAGGAGTGGACGGGAGCCAGCAGTATCTGAAAACAACAGGGTATGTCCAAACGCTGAGCTGCAGGAAAAATCTACACTAATAGATAAGAGACTTTATTATTTTCACCAGACGGTATTATTTCCCCAAGTATGCAATAACACAGTGTCTTTTTTTTATCTAACAGTGTTAGTTTCCTCTATCTTTCTGAAAGCAGAAGACAAGTCTGCTGGAATTCTGCATCAATCTTTTAATGCTTGCACATTCACTTTGAATGCTTGGTTGGCATAGTTCATGATTCATTCTAAATTTGAGTCAAATTTAATTAAAAGAAGTCTGGACAAATTCAAGTATATAAGCAAAATCGGATGAATAATGGATAAACGTTTTTACTGGCCCCTCATCCGTTCGGACTGATTCAATTCAGAATGCTTTTGCATCATTTTAGCTTGAGTCTGAATACTGGAATATGATCCCTCTCTTTTTGACTAAAAAACAGCTGCAAAGAAGCTAAATGTCACAGGTGAAAAAAGATAATAGGACATTTTAGAACAGCAGCCATTCTGAGACGATGTGGTTGAGCAACCACAGGCTATTTACCCCGAGTAATGGAATGGGAATCCCTGGAAGCAGGGTTGGCCGGAAAAGTATTAACTCTGGGATTCTGAAGCAGGGAGGACACCATCAATTTAAAACAACAGGAGATAAACACAAAGCTCTACATTGTTCTGACTTTTAATTTAGTCTTCAGCTCAGTTTTTCTTTCATTCTTGGGGAGTATTCCAGCCTTTATTCTTCAGGTCCCAGAGGGCCAAAGAATAAACTTCTTTTATTTTATAGCAGCAAGATGCAGAGGTCCTCAGGGAAATTCTACATTGATCTGATCAGATTTAAGCAGGAAATCTAAATTGTATCTGCCTTTATTGGATTACGTGTTCTTATATGTCTGTTTACATACAGCATCTCTGTCTTTTGAGCTTTTTTTAAAGCTTTTTTTTGTTGTTGTTGGACAAATCCCTGGATGATGGCTGTGCTGTAATCCCCTTGTTATCTCCACATGTCTGACACAAGCAGCACAAACACAACACACACACAAGTCCTCTGTTCCTGCCAGTCGGAAGGACGTCTCAGAAACACAACACGGAGAAAGTGTGGATTTAGCAGGAGAAGGCACCACTGGTGATATTAGTCGGGGGTCTGCTGGGAATTGCCGATGTCAGATTAGAGGAGGGGGTGCACATGCTCCCGGGGGATTTAATAAGACTCATTGCAGTAATTAAAAAGCCTTTCCATTCAGGCTTCCTCATCACGCACAATGAGTATTAAAGATGTGACAATGCCTGCTCACCTATGGGAGGTTAATGCTCGACATAATCACCTTGCTTGGATAATATTGTTATGAACATAGATGTGCGAGTCTTTTTTTTT